>CM066331.1:195989892-197189892 GCA_033807585.1 Hydrophis major
ACAGACAGACAGACACACACACACACAGAGAGAGAGAGATAGGGGAGCTTCTGACAGATGTAAAGCTTCCCACAGGTACTACTCCTAGCAAGAGGTATCATTGTTGTCTTCACATAGGCTTACAATGCCATTCACTTGGGAGACAGTGTGCTACCTCAAGCTTCTCCATATGTCAGTATGAGTCAGGGTTGAACAATTCACAGTAACTGGTTGGATGCTGCCCTACTAGGCAATTGATCTATTCGCACCTGTGTGGTAGACAATCCTCTGGAGCAGGATCAGCCAGGCATCTCCCCCCTTCTCAGTCAGTCTTGGAAAGACTATAACTTCTTCCACTCCTTGACTAGCTTTGGGAAAGTAAGACTTCCTCTCCATCCTCCCAAATGGAGAAGAACTAAACTTTCCAGCAAACATCTTCAAGTCCTTTCAAGAAACATTGGATCCAATTGTTTCAATTGAAGTGAATTCAATTATTTCAATTCAACTCAAGAAACAATGGGTGGAAACTTATCAAGGAGACAAATAATCAGGAATTAAAGGAAGAAAGAAGCCAGATTTACTTAATCCACCCTGTTATTAGCTTAACAATGGCAGTGATTCACTTCACAATGGTGGCAAGAAAGGTCGTAAAATGGGGCAAAACGTAACAACTGTCCTGCTTAGCAACAAAAATATTGAGCTCAACTATGGATGAAAACTGAGGGTTACCTGTATATCTACATCTTTAGCCCAACTCATACTTAGTACTATGTAGTGTGCCTGAAAAAAAAAAGTGTCTTCTCTGGTAGTGACACAAATGCAGGGTTGGGATGCTACTGGTTCTAGAACCAGTAGCTTTGAAGAGCAGCAGACACCGAACTGGTTCTGTGTCTGCTGCTTTTGGCCCACTCGCCTGCCCGGGCTCTTACCTGACCTTTATTTCCTGCTTTATCAACCTCAGCTGCTTTGTGCAGTACAGCTGTGGTTGAAAAAGCAGGAAAAAAGAGGCTTTTCAAACGCTGTGCACCTATTCGCAGCGCTTTTCAGCTGTCCGGATGGCACAGCTTAAGGTTTTTTACACGCGCGTGCAACAAAATGTAGTAACTGGTAGTAACACTGGTTGAATCCTACCCTTGCACAAATGCTATATATCTCTAATATTTGCTTGTCCAGGGAATGTCTCGTTATATTTTGGATAAATAAATATGGATCTATATCCACAATGAGGCACTATTCATATTTCTTACAGAATAAGAAATACCCCTTTGTGAGTGAGCATCTCTGCAAGAAGCTTATGGTATAATGAAATTCCCTCTTGTAGGAATATCTGACCTAGCTTTATACATTAATAGCGAAACCATGAATTACTAAGAGAGGCCATGACATTTCCTAATTAAACAGAGCTAGATAAATAATCCACTGAAAGCACTATATAATTTATTGAGGAAATATTACAAAATTCATTACATACTGCCCATAGTAATGTTCGCTTGGTTACTTCATTCAGCTGTACAGTCAGCTTAATAATAAAGAAATAAAATTGCTTCTATCAATTATTCAAAGGGATTACTGAACCAGTTTTGCAGAACCAGAAAACCAAATCATCAGGGCTGATATCGGGGAGAAGCAGCGATTAATTCTCACACAATGAATCCCTTCTTTAAAACTTGGTCCCAAACCTTTAATTCAACCATTTATTATGCATTGTTTGAAGCTTGCCTCCCTGTTTTTGGCATTCCAGGAGACGTATGGTGAGGTACATGCTTGCCATGCAGGCAGCCTTAGAATCAGTCTCGGGAACTTCTCTTTCAAACATTCTCTGATAAAAGGACAAGAAAACAATTGTTGAATCTCTACTTGTTTAGTTATGGACCCAATATATTATTAATTAATGAGGCAACGTCAAGAACTAAAAAAACTACCTCAGCAACCATTCAGAGTTATGACAGTGATGAAAAAGTAACTTTATTTTTATTTATTTTTATTTATTTATTTGATTTGTCAATCGGTTTCAAGATAATAGGTATAAGTAAATAGAGGAAATAGATAAATAAGGAAATAGAAATAAATGGGGACAAAAGGACAGGGACAGTAGGCATGATGGTGCACTTATGCATGCCCCTTACAGACCTCTTAGGATTAGATTTACAACTCTTAATGCCTTTTTGGCAATGCTGTTTGTTAAGTTCTGCGCATGGGTGCAAGGATGGAGACGAGCCGGTGAACAGTGAACTTCAACTCTTTATTTAACATGGTGTAACAGCTCAGCTCTACGGCCACAACGGCCCCTTTATATAGGCAAGCTCTTGAGTACTTTAGCCAATGAAAACACAGGGAGCACTAGCTCCTTTAACCAATGGGAAAGGCTCGTTAATAGCCAATCAGATTCTCCTGAACGGACCAATCCGATGTCGCTATTATCGGCCAATCAGAAGTGCAGGGCCAGAACCCTGCACTTTTCTTTAAGCTTTTAATAATCTTTATTCAAGCACTTTTATTAATTCACAACACTGTTATAGTGAGCTCTGGCACATAGGTGCCATACTTTATGACCAATGTCCATGTTTAGGACCTTTCCAGTCTCTCTCTCTCTCTCTCCCGCTCCCTCCCTCCCTCTCTCTTTCTCCCTTGCTCTCCCTCCCTCCCTCTCTTTCTCTCTCTCTCCCTCCCCCTCTCTCCCTCTCCCTCCCTCCCTTCCTCTCCTTCTACCTCCCTCCCTCTCTTTCTCTTTCTCTCTCCCTCTCCCTCCCTTCCCCCTCTCCCTCCCTCCCCCCTCCGTCTCCCTCCCTCCCTCCCTCTCTCCTTCTCCCTCCCTCCCTCTTTCTCTCTTTCTCTCTCCCTCTCCCTCCCTCCCTCCCTCTCTCTTTCTCTCTCCCTCTCCCTCTCCCTCCCTCCTCTCTCTTTCTCTTTCTCTCTCACTTTCCCTCCCCCCTCTCCCTCCCTCCCTCTCTCTCTCCTTCTCCCTCCCTCCCCCCTCTCTCTTTCTCTCTCCCTCTCCCTCCCTCTCTCTTTCTCTTTCTCTCTCACTTTCCCTCCCCCCTCTCCCTCTCCCTCCCTCTCTCTCTCCTTGTCCCTCCCTCCCTCCCCCTCTCTCTTTCTCTCTCCCTCTCCCTCTCTCTTTCTCTCTCCCTCTCCCTCCCTCTCTTTCTCTCTTTCTCTCTCCCTCCCCCTCCCTCCCTCTCTCTTTCTCTCTCCTTCCCCCTCCCTCCCTCTCTCTTTTCTCTCACTTTCCCTCCCTCCCTCCCTCTCTCTTTCTTTCTCCCTCTCCCTCTCTCCCTCTCTCTTTCTTTCTCCATCTCCCACCCTCCCCCTCTCTCACACACAGGTTAGTCACTTTGATCAGTTTCATGATTCAGAATAGAGCTGGAAGAGACTGTTGAGGTCCTAGTCCAACCCCCTGCTCCTATAGGAGACCCTATCCCATTTCAGATGAGTGGCTGTCCAGTCTCTTCTTAAAAGCCTCCAGTGATGAAGCACCCACAACTTCTGAAGGCCAGCAGCTCCACTGGTTTAATTGTCCTTACTGTTAGGAAGTTCCTTCTTAATTCCAGGTTGCTTCTCTCCTTGATTAATTTCCATCCGTTGGTTCATCTATTTTCTTTGTCAGGAAGTTTTATGATAAATGCTAATATAATAAAGAAGCTTTATAGATTCCTCTGCTATTCCATTGGACATTGAAAAATAATTCAAAGGAAGAAATAACAGTTGTATAATTCTTGAACATTCTTGCTATTTTGGATGGGTAAATGGACATATGAAGAGAAGAGAGAATGGAATGGAATGGAATACAATGGAATGGAATGGAATGGAATGGAGTAGAGTAGAGTAGAATAGAACAGGACAGGACAGGACAGGACAGGACAGGACAGGACAGGACAGAACAGAACAGAACAGAACAGAACAGAACAGAACAGAACAGAACAGAATAGAATAGAATAGAATAGAATAGCTTTATTGGTCAAGTGTGATTGGACAACAAGGAACTTGTCTGTGATACATAACTCTATAAAGGGAAACATTCAAATATGATGACAGACTTGGAATCCTCAGTTTCTAGTCCAAAAGCTTAATTTACCAGAGCCGACAAAAGTCCAATTCTTCCCATCTTGTTCGATCTCCATGGCACATTAAGCATTCTCAAGTCAGCTCCATTTCATCTGCAGTGAGACAAAACATTGCACTGATGAACTATTCCCAGAGCTCGTTTGCTACGGTGTCTTTGTGATTTATTATTTTCAGAATAAAATGAAGAAATACGAGGGGAAGCATTCCATTTAAACAGTGGTTAGCTGATTGAAATATTCAGGCATAAGTATTTAATAAAAAATTTAAAAGGCTGCTGGGAGTGAAGAGAGATTATGATCTGACTGACTTGTCTCCTAACAAGACATGAGGTAGACAAATATTAATTTAAAAAATAGTTGATCACATCAAATAAGAGTTGGGGAGGCCAAAATGTTCCTAAAATTTGGTAGATTTTGGGTCTCCTTACCGCAAATACTCCTGTGTTAGTGCCTCTTCTATTTCTAGCCAGAGATGTTCACATATATGATTAGTTTATATTGCTTTTCTTTTCCAGTCTACAGAGTTCTTGAGGCAGGAAGTGAAGCTTGGTTGTAATAATCTTTAGAATACCTTTCAGCTTTTTAATTTATCTGCTGTAGCCCTTTCGGTCATTGCTAGTATTTCTTTTCTTTTCTTTTCTTTTCTTTTTTAAAAAATGTGATCAGCAAGCCTGGAAGAAAAAGGAAATACATTCAACAAATTAAGGAATATCTCCCAATAAATGTACTGTTTGTTGAAACCAGAGATATAGTCCTCTGGGCTTTAATCAAGGACATTCTGATTCAAATAATGCAACCTTGCTCTGAAGGAAGCCTATGGGCAAGTGAAGTTCATACGTCCCTGCAGGTCTTTTTCAGAGATAAAAATCTTAGTCTTTTCACAAGGTTTTATTAAGTAAGTGATGTGCAGAAGGCCTGGCTTTGTTTAGTTATTTATTTATTTTAAGCATCATGTAGTCTTAGGTTGCTACTTCCCCCCTCAGCCCCCATGGGGTGAATACATATTCAAAGGTATCAGTATGACAAACTATAATTAACACCCAAAGAATTGAAGAGGATTTAGAGAAGGTTCATCAGCATAATTAAAAGCGAGCGTTTGACTGTTACTAATGTCTTTTGTAATTAAAATGGCTGAGCAGACAAAGGGGGGAAAGAGTTGTTTGGAAGGTACCGGGAGAGGCGGGGAGTGTATCTGATGGAAGAGAATACTTTCAGTTTTCTTACCCTGGTGATCTTCCAATGATTGGGATCTCAATGTCCATATTTTCCAAGCAACCTGGCTCATTAATCCGGGGGTTAACGGGTAATCCTGGTTAGTGGTTACCCTTAGAAACTGTCCAATAATTCTGGGGATGCATCATATTGAGAGTACAGTTCGGAGGTGGTATTCAGCAGGTTCTGGCCAGTTCTGGAGAACCAGTAGCAGAAATTTTGAGTTGTTTGGAGAACCGGTAGCGGAAATTTTGAGTAGTTCAGAGAATTGGCCAATACCACCTCTGACTAGAGATTTTACAGTATCCTTCTCCTGCCACGCCCACCAAACCATGCCCACGGACCCAGTAGTAAAAAAAAATTGAATCCCACCACTGATACATTACATATTGTTTCTAAAACCTAGTCCCCAACGTTTCTTTTTAGTGGACTGAAGATATATTGTTCATTTGGAGCTCCTATCCCTCATTCTTTGAGCATTTTCAGGAGGGCAAGCAATGCCATGGATCAGATTGCCAGAATCAAAAATGACATAGAAGACTAACTTAATAATATTTCACTAAACCCTATTTTCTTAATTGAAATAAGATGTTTCTGAATACTGATATTTCTGTAGCAGAAATAATGCACCACCAGGAGCTGATAGATTTTTTCCCAGTGCTTTTGACAAGAAATATAAATACAAATTAGGCCATTATTTATGTAAAGCATATAATGATATCCTTATAGATGGAAAAGTGCCTGACACTTGGCAAGACTTGAGAATTGTGCTCATTTTGAAACCACATAGAGATCTGACCAAAGTAGCTAATTACAGACCAATTTCTCTGCTAAACCAAGATGTAAAGTCACTTATGTCTACATTAGCTATGAGTTTGAAAAAAAATTAATAAAAGAACAGACTAATTTAGATCAATATGAGCTGTGAAAAAGGAAGCAAGTTTCAGATCTTATTAGAAAAATGTTAAATCTTAATAGAATAAAAAATGCAAATCATCTTTGGTTTTTATTACCCGCTTTGTTGTGTATGCATAAAGATTAATAAAGTGTGAGCTTGGAGTAAGTGCAGGGTTCTGGCCCTGCACTTCTGATTGGCTGTTAAGCGGCCGGACCGGATTGGCCCATTCCAGGGAATCCGATTGGCCCTTAACAGAGAGTTCCTATTGGTTATAAGAGCTAGCGCTCCTAGCTCATCATTGGTTAAAAGTTACAGGGTTTGCCTATATAAGGCGGGTTTAACTGCTATTGAAACGAGGAAGTCACAATGTAAATAAAGAGCTGAAGTTCACCGTTCAGAGGCTTGTCTCCATTCTTTCTCGCCCATGCTCAAAACTTAACACTGGCGACGAGGATGGGATATGGAGAAATCTGAACCAATGAAACTTCGAAGAACACCGAGCATGTAACAGATGAAGCCAACAACAGAACCATGTCCGGCGGCATCATACCACCCACTCCGTTCGATCCAACACAGGAAGCATGGATCGTTTCCAAATGTTCCTAGAGACGAACAACTTAAAGGACGCCACAGCCAGGAAGAAACGGGCGGTGTTCCTAACGCATTGCAGTCCAACCGTATTTAAGATGGCCAAAGCACTAGCCAAACCCCGAGAAGTGAAGGCCATGGATTGGGACGACCTCGAACCTATCCTACGAGACCACTACACCCCGACCGTGCCTATGCTCGTGAGACGCCATGAGTTTTACCAGAGGAGCCAGCGAAAGGGAGAAAGCGTGGCCGACTTCATAGCAGACCTCTGAAATTTGGGAGGCCTCTGCGGATTCACCGATTTAGAAGAAGCACTAAGAGATCGCATAGTTCTGGGACTAGATGCACCAGGCGTCCAAAGCAAGCTGATGGCGAAAGGCAACATCAGCCTTGCCGACGCCATCGCCGATGCTACTGCAGCAGAAGCAACCAGGAAGTCGGCTGCACAACTACGCCGAAACCGCGTTCCGGTACCACCACCGGCCAGCGACATCTCACCTAGTTCAGAAGGGCAGCTTGCGACAACGCACCACGAGGACCTCTCTTCGTTGTCAGACAGCGACGAAGAAGGGGTCCATCAACTGCGGTCCAACCGGGACCATCCACCAAAGCCCTTACGTCCTTGCGCTGGCTGTAGAGCCAACCATGCCAGGTCCGAATGCAAATTCCGCGACGCACTCTGACATGAGTGCGGGAAACGAGGCCACATCGGACGGGTCTGCCGCAGCTTGCCAGGACCCAGCCAGGCCTCAAAAGGGGCTAACTATTGCCAATCGACAGGAAACCGTCCTGTACGGCGAGAGCCAGTAAACCACTCCTACAGAAATCAAACTTTGCAGAAAGAAGAGGCTCACCATACTATCACTATCGGTCACGCCTCATCCTTGGACACTAAGAAAATCCGAGTCACGGTAGCCATCGAGAACCAGCCTTGCCACATGGAGGTCGACTCGGGATCATCCCTCTCGATGGTGTCCTGGAAGACACTCAAGCAACTCATCCCCACAATTCAACGCCAAGATCTCCGCTCCCAACAAGGACTACCTCAAGGACTACCAAGGGAATCGAATCCCCGTCGTCGGTTCCTGCCGAGTCCGAGTCTCCTTCAAGAAGCACACAGCATACTTACCTTTAACGGTCATCGATAGAGATAGGCCTAGCCTCCTAGGCCTCCAATGGTTCGCGCCACTCGGCATTGAAGTGGCCGGCATAAACCAAGTCAGCGGCGGTGACTGGGAGGAGGACCTTATCTATGAGTTCAGGGACGTCTTCGTGGACAGCTTAGGCAAGTACAAGGGGACCCTGATTTCATTCAGCCTAGATCCAAAAATAGCTCCCATTTGCCTAAAGCCCCGTCGAGTTCCGTTTGCCTTAAAATTGAAAATCAACGAACAACTCGACAAACTGATAGCTCAGGGGGTGTTAGAGCCCATCGATCACTCCCCTTGGGAAACCCCTATTGTAACACCCATTAAGCCTGACAGGTCAATCCGAATTTTTGGGGACTACCGAGCCACTTTGAACCACGCCCTGCAGCAGAACGCGTATCCAGTTCCAGTGGTGCAGCATCTCCTCCATTCCCTGGGGGGCGGGAAAGTTTTCGCTAAATTAGATTTAGCTCAGGCATATCAGCAATTACCAGTAGATGAAAAAATGGCACAGGCCCAAACTATTGTGATGCACCGAGGTGCCTTTAAATGTACCCGACTGCAATTCGGAGTTAGTGTAGCCCCGGGGATTTTTCAGAGCCTTATGGAAAGGTTATTGCAAGGAATTAAGGGTGTGGTCCCCTATTTTGACGATGTATTAATTGCAGCCCCTACAACAAAAATCTTACAGGACCGGTTAAAATTAGTCCAAAAAAAATTCCAAGAGGCCGGTCTTAAGGTTAAAAAAAAAAAATGTAAATTGTGTGCTGACAGTGTTGAGTTTTTAGGGTACCTGATTGATAGCCAGGGCATTCACCCTACCGAAAGTAAACTAAAAGCGATAAAAAATCCTCCCAGGCCATGAAACAAGGCTGATCTCCAGGCATTCCTAGGCCTCATCAATTTTTATAATGTATTTTTGCCGCACAAAGCAACGGTCGCTGAACTGTTACACCGGTTGTTAGATAAAAAAGCAAATTGGCTATGGGGTTACCGTGAAGAACAGGCGTTCTGAAATGTTAAAAAACTGCTCACTTCTGACTCTGTACTCATGCAGTATAACGAGACTTTGCCGTAAGTTATAACCTGTGATGCATCGCCTTTCGGGGTAGGCGCCATTTTGAGCCATGTACTGCCTAATGGGAACGAAGCCCCTGTTGCATATTTTTCAAAGACTCTTTCAAAAACTGAGCGAAACTATGGACAAATCGATAAAGAAGCCCTCGCAATTGTCTCAGCTGTGAAAAGATTCCACGAATACGTGTATGGCCGGGCTTTTACTTTTGTGACTGACCACAAATCATTATTGGGGATAATAGCCGGAGATAAGCTGACTCCCTACATATTATCCCCTAGGATGACCCGATGGTCAGAATTCTTAGCTGCTTATAACTATCGGCTGCAATACCGCCCGGGGAAAGCCATTCCCCACGCTGACGCATTGAGCTGAGCATCGCTTCCAGAGACTCTCGATGATCCGGCACCAACGGTAACCACATTGCAAATCGAAGCACTCAACTCGCTGCCACTAACCGCCCGAGATATCGCAAGAGAAACCAAATGCGACCACACCCTAGCACGAGTCCTAGGCTGGGTAGAACGCGGATGGCCATTGGACCAATTATCAGATGACTTCACACCATTCAAGACTCGACAAACCGAGCTCTTCTCCCAGAAAGGCTGTGTCATCTGGGGCGATAGAGTCGTTATCCCAGAACGACTCCAGAAAGCGCTGCTGAGAACCTTGCACGATGGCCACCCCGGCATCGTGTGAATGAAAGTCCTTGCGCGAAGCTATGCATGGTGGCCGGGCATTGACAAGCAAATCGAACAGTGGGTTAAAACTTGTCCCAAATGCCAAGAAGTCAGCAACGCCCCACCAAAAGCCATGCCTACTGAATAGGAGACACCGCGTGGACCCTGGTCCAGAATTCACCTGGACTTCGCGGGGCCAACCAAAGGCCACACCATCCTGCTTACCGTCGATGCCTACTTGAATTGGCTCGAAATCCATCGCATGACGACTACGACCTCCGAGGCAGTTATCAAAACCTTAAACAGACTCTTTGCAACCCACGGATTACCAGACGTCCTGGTATCTGATAAGGGCCTTCAATTTACCACACTAGCATTCGAGCAGTACCTCACTGACCGCGGCATTCGCCATGCGCTCACCTCGCCTGCGCACCCTGCGACCAATGGCAAAGCAGAACGCATGGTCCAATTTGTGAAGAAAACCTTGCAGAAGGTAGACTACGACAACATTGACGACAAGGTCAATCAAATCTTCTTCTTGCAACACATCACCCCACATAGCGTCACCAACAAAACTCCCGCCGAACTGTTAATGGGACGAAAGGTCCGCTCCCACCTCGACCGGTTGCACCCAGCTTACGAACCAGAGAAACCACTAGGATCCAGCGGCCACTGTCATACCTTCCAGGTAGGAGACCTGGTTTATGCCAAAAACCTATCGGGCGACCCGTTGTGGGTAGAAGCAACAGTAGTACGTGTAACCGGCCCCAGATCCTACCTTGTACAATGCCTTGACGATAAACTTTGGAAACGTCATATCGATCAATTACGATCACGGCTTCCAGCGGCCAGTCCGCAACTCCCCTATGACCAAACTGAGGGAGGGGAGAGGTACGGAAGAAGATGAATTCCTAGAAAACCCATTTGAAGGAAACGACGGCTTGATAGAAACTCAGGAAGCGGAGCCGGAGGGAGAAACGGTTGTACCTCAGGGAATTGCAGAGAATGTGGGCAACGACGTAGAAGTGAACTCTGAACCAGAAACAGCCCCACTGCCAAACAACGATCTACCACAGCGTGATTGCAGCCAGCTGAGATAACGGAAATCAAAGAGACTAATAAGACAACTGTCCTACCTAAGGGACTATGTAACTGCGCCCTGCAAATAAGAAGCCAGGGGGAAGGGGTGTTGTGTATGCATAAAGATTAATAAAGTGTGAGCTCGGAGTAAGTGCAGGGTTCTGGCCCTGAACTTCTGATTGGCTGTTAAGTGGCCGGACCGGATTGGCCTGTTCCAGGGAATCCGATTGGCCCTTAACAGAGAGTTCCTATTGGTTATAAGAGCAAGCGCTCCTAGCTCGTTATTGGTTAAAAGTTACAGGGTTTGCCTATATAAGGCGGGTTTAACTGCTATTGAAACGAGGAAGTCACAATGTAAATAAAGAGCTGAAGTTCACCGTTCAGAGGCTTGTCTCCATTCTTTCTCGCCCATGCTCAAAACTTAATACGCTTGATGTACATAAAGCCTTTGATAAGTTATAATGTTTTTTCCCTTGGAAAAATCTTGAATAAATATCATTTGGGTCATAATTTTTGCTCAGCTATATTTGAATTAAATCATACCATAAGCACTACCTTAAAACTAATAATTTTGAGTCAGAAAATTCCAGATCTATGAAGGGACCAGGCACAGATGTCCTTTCGCACATTTATTGTACATACAATAAGTAGAGATGCTGTTATGGAGAATACAAAATAATGAATAGTTGCAAAATAATAGTTTCATGTGAACAAAATGTGAATGCATATGTTGATGATATTGTGCTTTTTTATCCAACAAAAGAACTGCCACTTATTATTTAAGACATTGACAATTTTGGAAAAACTAGAAGATTTAACATTAGCTATGCAAAACAGATGTAGCTGTAAGATCCAGAAATGGAGACTAAGCGGCTGACAAATCAAAACACAGAAATGATACTTTTTCTGATAGCAAGAGATATAAAATGAGTAAAGTCAACATATATCGGTGGTTTTCTTGAATGTTCTTTAAAGATTTGGAAATAAATTAGCAGGGCTACTTAATAAATGGTGGAGACAGCAAAACCTTCTTAGATTCAAGACTCTAATTGATTGACTGCTGAAGGCCTTTTTGCCTCCAAAGCAGCTTGCAAGAGCAAATGTCAACTTGTAAATCATCCCTATGCCTGTTTCCGAGTTAACATTAAGAAAAGGGGGGGGGGAAGGCCTGAGGGAGCAGTGCGGCTGATGAAGGGCAGAAACACACTTCACGCTTATCTTGTGGAGATTGTAGCGTAGACCAGGGTCCCCAACCACCGGGCCACGGACTGGTCCTGGTCCGTGGAACATTTCCTACCGGGCCACCAGTTTGCTGGGCACCGCCATCTTGTTTGATGAGAAAGTGCTTCCGGGTGAGCTTTTCTGGTTGGAAAGAGGCATTTGGGTGCTGAAAGAATCCTCGCGCCTTAGTTTCATCGGGGGGGGGGGCTTTGAACGAAACTAAGGCGCGAGGATTCTTTCAGCACCCAAGACAAGGTGAGCCGAGCGACCGTCCCAAAGCCGTCCCGAAGCAAAGCCCATCGACAAAGGTACAAAGGAGGAGTTGAAGGTGGCGGGGAGAAGTGGGGGACAGCTGGCTGGCCGGTCACTCGGCTCACCTTGCCTTGTCAAGTGCTGATGCTGGTACCGGGCCACGGATCATTTTGTGATGCCGGTACCGGGCCATGGCACAAAAAAGGTTGGGGGCCACTGGCATAGACTACTGGATCTTCTGCCCCCGAAAATCCTTCATTGCAGAGTGTGATTGATGACACTCAGCCTGTGAATGTGTTTCGGTCTGATTTGTGACATACCCAGGGGGTTGGGGGAAAAACAGGGTAATAGGTCATAGTAAATCACCTGTCTCAGAGTTTGCCTCATTCGGGTTAATGCCAGGCATGTTGCTCCTAATAAATCTTTTGGATTCTTTTGAAGCTTGACTCAAGGCTCATGATTTAATTAGGGCAATTGTTGGAACCCTGAAGCAAGTGCAAATAACCAGTATTTAGCATGTCCTTTTCATGTGTAGTCTTCATTCTGTGTCTGTTTACTCTCTTGTAATCCCTTCCTCTCCAATAAATGAGAGTAGAATAGAATAAAATACTTTATTTGGCCAAGTATGGTTAGATACATAAGGAATTTGTGTCCGGTACAAAAGCACTCAGTGTACTTGTAAAACACAATAAAGAAAATAATAATAATGCTAAAAGTGTGCAACCAATAGAAAAGGGAAATAAGTGGTAATAAAAGAATAAATAAACAATTCCCTTCTTATTAACTATCCCAGCACTGGGGTAAGCAGCATTCCCAAAGGTGGGAGTATGGGAAAAAAGAGCTACAAGATATGCCCTTTTAATCATTATTTTATCTTTACTTCCTCATTAATCAAGTTCAGGAAACCCTCCCTGCTGTTTGGGTTCACTCAACTGTTTGGAGGTCATATCCTTCTCTAAGCTAGGGCTGTCAAACTCCTGGCCCATGGGACAGATTCATCATGTGTTGGCCACGCTGGTTTAGCAAAGGGGGGGGGAAAGTCCTGATATGTCACGTGATGCCACCGTGACGGTGTGAGTTTGACATCCCAGCTCTGAGCAAAGGAAAGCTGAAGTAAAATCACAAGCACCATTGTAGTCATGTAATTTTTCACATAACGTACACCTTGCTTAATGATCAGGTTGTCAGTCCTAATTACAGTCACTAAACAAGGACTATCTGTAATTGTTCAATTCATAATGGTTGCAACAAGGCTGGCAATGGCATAGTATTGGAGAAATCCAAAGCTCCATCATTACTTCCCTGCTATGAAAAAATATGAAAATTGTTCATAATGGAAAAATCAACATAGAAAAACGAGGAGCGCTGGGATGTACTAGAAAAGTTACTTCTGACTCAATTTAGGGATTCTTTTTTGCAAAGTCGGCTAGGCCACATTCCTCCTTTTGTTTACTTCAGTAAATACAAATGTTGCTGTTGAATCTGAAGATCTTTTAAATAAGTTTGCTGACTTTTAAATTAATAAAGTATAATTTCAGGAAAAAAAGAACTAGCAGATTCACTAACAGCAGAATTTGTTTTTAGAAATAAATGCAGAATTGAAAATATTATTCACAACTAGCCAGCATGGCCAACAGCAAGTACTGTTGGAGAACTGTAGTTTAACAACATCTGGATTTCCCCATTTGTGGAATAGCAAAGCCAATTTGAGAGACTGAGCTAGCCGATGGCAGATAGATAGATCACTGAATGATTCTGTGAGCAACTGAATCTGCCTGCCTGATTTGCCTGATTTTGGGTAAAAGTTGCTCTTTTTTAAAATAAAAAAATCAATATTTACATACACTGTGTGTTGTGAGTTAATTTTGTGAGTTTGCTTGCAAGCAAATTTTATGTGACAGACTGAGTTAGCCAATGGCAGATAGATAGATTTCTGAATGAATTTGTGATTATGTGAGCAACTCAATGCCTGCCTGCTTTGCCTAATTTAGGGTAAAAGTTGTTCTTTTTATATAAAAAAATTCAATATTTATATAAATATTTATAATATTTACATACAAACCATGCCCAGCCAGTCACATGACCACCAAGCCACATCCACAAATTAGGCCACACCCACAGAACCAGTTAGTGGTCCCTGGGGTTTAAAATTAGGAGTTTGGTGGTTCCTGAGGTCCAAAAGGTTAGCAACCCCTGGAATTGAAGACACTGTTTCGAGTGAATTAGGGAGATTATATCTGGGGTGCCAAAATCAAGATGTCTGCTAGGTGACGGAAAAGATCCAGAAACTTCTCCTTGCTATGTGACTGAGATTTCATCTATGACTACAACCTATGTTGTAGGTCTGTGTTGGTGAACCTATGGCATGCGTGCTGGAAGTGGCACGCAGAGCCGCTTCTGCTGGCACATGAGAAGTTGCCGGGAAGAGCCACACTGTGCAAGCACGCACCACCAATCGACAGCTGATTGTCAGGTATCTGGCGCACATGCGCGGGGACAGAGGTGTGTGCTGGGGGGATAGTGGGTGCATGCACAGAGATGTGCTCTGTGGGGGAGGGGGGTCACATGCGCAGGGGGTGGGAGTGGGACCCAGCAAGTATTACCTTCTGGGTGCTGGCATGCGAGTGGGCGTGAGCGGCCCGCTAGCTAAAAAAGGTGAGCTACCACTGTTGTAGGTCACTAGAGTTTTCACATGTTTCTTGCCTAAAAACGATCATTACTGCTGATTTGCAGTAATCACGCTGTTGAATTTTGGCAAGGGCTTGGATTGTGATACAGCTCTGAGGCACAAGCTGTCTATCCTTGGCTTAATGGCTTAATATGCTGACATCAGCTGGTGATCATTTCTCTGGCTATGCTTTGTAAAGCTTTTGCTCATAAAATCTACAAATGTTATTCAACTAGCAGTCCTTGCAGAATTACCAGATTCGCAACCTCCAAGAACAAGCTGCTCATTATTACCCTAAAGTCACACACAGTTTTTCTACATGCTGATTCTTTTTTAGCGTATTAACTACATAGACTACACAGAAGTCTATACGATATGAGCTTGGGCTCATATTGTCTTTTACAGTTATGTGACTTGAAAAAACATGAATGACCACAAGAGGGTGCCCAAGAGAGAAAAAACAATCCAACTCTTTGCTGCCATTTAGTGGTGGCTTGGATTTTGCCACATCTGCCTATTTAATCATAATATGTCAATTAATAGCTATATGTAATACTCATATGCATATACTACAGAGGTGGGTATTTAGCAGGTTCTGACCAGTTCTGGAGAACTGGTAGTGGAAATTTTGGGTAGTTCGGAGAACCGGCAAATACCACCTCTGACTGGCCCCTCCCCCATCTAGTCTCTGTCACCTGAGTCCCAGCTGATCATCTGGGTTTTCTTTGGTTGCCCTGCACAGGAGAACAGAGCTGGAAAGCAGGTTAGTGGAGTGGGGAGGGAATGGAGATTTTGCAGTATCCTTCCCCTGCCACACCCACCAAGCCATGCCCTCAGAATTGGCAGTAAACATTTTTGAATCCTACCACTGATATGTTACACACATTTTTTAAAAAATGAATGAATATGACCATGCACTACATTTACATGGGTTCTTCTGAAAATCGCTTATACCCACTTTTGGTTTGTGTTCTTTATTGTGATTGCGTTTTTGAGAAATAGGCAACTGTAGAGAAATTTATAGACATTTAGGACTTAGACTTGCCCAGAGCCTCATAGCAAGTCTACACTGGGCTTACATTCGCAATCTGTGCATAAGCAACTGCTTGCTGTGGGTAGATTATGTCACTTTATTTATTAGAAATGATTGTTAAATGTGCAAACCAAATGCAGTCTTTGAGTATGTAATTAATACCTGTACTTTCCAGATTTCATTTACGGTACTTAGTATTTCTTAATGATTGAAACATTTCATGTAATGCTACTTCAGTCATTCTAATGACAATATGTAATTTAAATCCTTATCATCAGTACATTGTAGATGTAACAGATTATTATCAAATTCTCATCATTATCTTTATGTTACAAGGGAAATTTAATGGCTTTCCTAAAGCCACTTAGTAAAGGAGATCTTACATATTATGCTAAATTGTGATGCAGTGTGTCTTTCTTGCACAGTGTTTCTGAACCTGGGCGATTTTTAAGACGGGTGGACTGTAAGTCCCAGAATTCTAGGAATTGCAGTCCACCTGTCTTAAAGTTGTCAAGGTTCACAAACACTGCTTTAACATCAGAGGTGGTATTCAGGAGGTTCTGACCAGTTCTGGAGAACTGGTAGCGGAAATTTTGAGTAGTTTGGAGAACCGGCAAATACCACCTCTGACTGGAGAATTTACTGTATCCTTCCCCTGCCACGCTCACCAAGCCACGCCCACAGAACCGGTAGTAAAAAAAAAGTTGAATCCCACCACTGTTTAACATGTTATGTGAACTCAACTGTGAATTGATAAAACGGTATGATATGTGAACCTAAACATAATGCCTATAGATTAGGATGCAAATAAAGGAACAAAAGAATATCCAAGCTAATATTGGGTAGCTTTGCTCTTGGTTAGAATTTTCTTTTTTAGCGTGATGTATTGCAAATCCAGTTACTTTATGGTTCAATAAATTCAGAAAACTAGCCCCTATGGCGTGCCTGGAAAGCTCATTTGGATCAGGGAATCTTGTCTCTTAGCAATGCAAGATTTTAAAATCAGGCACTTCTACTTTGAACTGTATCTGGAAACATAAATATTTTCCCAATGGTAGGCTGGATTTAATTACCACAGTAGCCTAGCAGCTGTGTATTGAAATCCTGGCATATTCTAAAGAGTCTCCCAAACAAATATAATTCTTAAATTTTGGGGGACAGGGTTAAAATTAGCCAATGTCTCATGGTGCCCAAAGATATTTTGTACCTTGGAGATCATGGGAATCTCCGGTGACAAAGCAAGATGTAGGAACAACTTTGAGCTCATCCTGCATCCATCATGTGGTTCCACTGGGATCCATCCTAAGCTTATTTGGGTATCCTCATTATTCATTAAAACACAGTATCTTAGCACAGCTGTTTTGCTGGGACTGTTCCCAAGAAACCTATTTAGTGCTAATGCCATTGAATGGGGAATAGCGGTTGCTTAACCAAGAAGGCATTTGCATTTAGTTGTACTGGTGCCAGGTGGCTTAATGGTGATTAAAACCCATGCTAAAATAAATGTCAGGTTGCAAACTTTGATATCTTCATATGCAATATGCCAAGGAAAGTGTCTGATGATGAATGTATTTTTTTCAGAGTGAGCCATACTACTATCTATCCAGAGAGTCATGTTGTCAATTAAGAAGTTTCTTCTGATTTTCCCTGAAAGCAGAATAAAAGGAGACATGGACAGCTGTACACTTTCCAGTTTTTGAAGGAACTGTATAGCTATTTTCACCTAAGACTCTGGACCATAGTTCACCTAGGCATGATTGACTGAATTTATTGCAGGCACTTGTTTAAAAAGCTATGGGGGAGGGGGGGACCCTCTCTACACAATATAGCATTTCAGGAAATAAAAATTGTTCACTGAATAAAACGTGCATAAATAGCTCTCTATTTGCTCTCTGATGCATTTGGAACAAAATGGAGCGAGTCCAGAATGCAGCACATATTGCAAAGGAAGATTCCCATTCAGTTTGGGAGAGGCTATGGAAAAATAAGCAAACAAAATGATTTAAGTGCCGTATCTTGCCCTCTCTTGCTAAAGGAGATATAGTGCTCAACTCTGAAGTTTGAATCTCAGTGTCTTATGATATGGGGTACCACAGTGGTTAAAATGCAGCAGTGTTGCAGGCTAACTCTGCCCACAGCCAGGAGTTCAATCCTGACCAGCTTAGTGTTGACTCAGCCTCCCATCTTTCTGAGATCAGCAAAATGAGGACTTTTGTAAACCACTCAGTCTGTAAAGCACAATGGAGCGGTATATAAGTCTCAGTGCTATTGCTGTTGTCTTATACATTTCATTAGGATTATCTAGTCTCTTGGCAACATTAAGATGTGTGAACTTCAACTCGCAGAATTCTGGCTGGGGAATTCTTGGACTTGAAATTCACACACCTTGAAGTTGCCAAATTCAACTGGCCTGGGTGAGTCATACTAAGATTATGTGACCTTTTTTTGTACAATTGCTTTTTATAAAATATGATTGTCTATTTGATACAAAAAAATGTGGAATTGTTTGAACAGCCTGCTTCCAATCCTGTTGGGATTAGTTACCATTTCCCCCACTGTCCCAGTGATGGCATTTAATAATAATACTGTACTAAGCTTATTGCTTTCTGACTCTTAGTGGCTCTGGGTGGCTTACAACAATCAAACAAAGAAATGGCAATAAAATTGATAAAAACGTAAAAGATGGCATGTGCAAGAGACTTGTAACAGTGTGTGCCAATGACCTTGGGAGAAAGGAGAAACAGATGCAGATTAGAAGAGGGTCAGGTAAGAGGCCGCTGAGTCTGCAGAAGGAATGTGGGTAGATATTTCAGAAGGGACCCTCCCTTATTTTTTAGACAGTAAGTCATGATAGCAATAGCAGTAGCACTTGGACTTATATACCAATTCACAGGTCTTTACGGCCCTCTCTAAGCGGTTTTACAGAGTCAGCCTATTGGCCCCCAAACAATCTGAGTCCTCATTTCACTGACCTCGGAGGAGAGAGATGTACTTTTAGACTTGTAACGTTCTGTTAATGTAATCTTGCAATATAGAGCTAGTACTTCTGGGTGTGTTTCTTTTCCAGAGACTACCTTGCAAGGTTGACACCAATAGTTTTCATCCATTGCTTCTTGTCCTGCCTTCAGGTGCTTTGGAAATAGGTTGACTTCCCTCTTCTTTGTGTCAACCCTTTAGATCAGGGGTCTCCAACCTTGGCTCCTGGAAGCCTGGCGGACTTCAACTCCCAGAGTTCCACAGCCAGCTGGCTGTGGAATTCTGGGAGTTGAAGTCCACCAGGCTTCCAGGGGCCAAGGTTGGAGACCCCTGCTTTAGATATTGGAACACTGCTGCTATCATGTCACCCTTTGTCTTTCTTTTCATTAAACTAGGCATACCCATTTCCAGTAACTTTTCTTCATATATTTTAGCTTCCAGTCCCCTAATAACCTTTGTCCCCTAATCATCATCTAATCATCATCTGTACTTTCTAGAGCCTCAACATCTTTTTTTTATATTGTGGCAACCAAAACTGGATGCAGTATTCCAAGTCTGGCCTTACCAAGGTATTATAAAGTATATTAACACTTCTAATGATCTTGATTTTATCCTTCTGTTAATGCAGCCTAGGACTGCATTGGAAGAGATCAAAAGAGGCCACTCTGCTTCCTTTTCAGGCTTATGAGCCCATCTTATCTGCAGCCACAGACCTTGCCATTTAAGTGAATGAGCTCAAAAATTGAAAATAATACAGGGAAAACCTGGAGTAGCAGAGAATAACAAAAGCCACTCTCCCTTGAAATAACAAGGCAGTTTGGAGTTTATAGATGCTGGAAGAAAATTACAACTGAAAGGCGAGTTGGCCAAGCAGAACTTGCAAAATTGCTTACAGGTAGAAACTTTTATATCGCTGATAAGTAGGAAGGATTAATATTTAGGTCCACTCTTCCTTGCAGAGTTGTGTGTTCTGCAATGGAGCTGGTGGTTTGACTGAAGATACCCTCCAAGTCTTAGCACCCTATTATCTGTGAAATGCAGTCCTGGATTTCTCAGTTTGCAGAGAATTATGAGGCCAAATATTATTTTTTTGGCACAACAAAAAATATTCAGGGCTAACCAATCCATGGCTTATATTATGAATTCATTTTTCGGAGTTCATGCAATATAAGGAGTCATAAAGTAACCCTACCTGCTAGATTTTCATAAGGTGTGGTTGTGTATAAACACAAACAATGCTTGGGATGCAAGAATGCAAACTTAAGGTTTTGCTGAAATGTTCAGGTGCCATTAAGAAGGAGCTTGGAATTCTTTTCTAAGAGTAATGTTTGCTTCACTGATGCTACAATAAGAAATGGCTGGAAGAAATGTTTGGCTGCTTATTTGAGGCTTCAATTAATTGTACAAGACACATAAAGGCTGGCAAGGATTCTGCTCTAGTTCTCAGGAAATCAATCTACAACCTAATTCAGACAAACTATAGTTTGTTATATACTCTCTGGTCCGAGCAAATGGTTCAAGTTACAGTTTATGGAAATAGGCCAAGATCAACCTCAGGGTTTTAGATCTCATGTTCATTAACTGCACTTCTTGGACCATTTCTTGATTCTTCTTCTATCAGACAGGTCTTACAGTACCTAAACCCAATACTGAAATATTAAAATCTTGACTCACATATATGAATTGAGCTGTCATTCAGAATGGAGGGACAGTGAAGAACTGGGAAGGTCTTGAAACACGAGATAGGAGTCATGGTGATGTACTTCATGTATTTAAACATCGTGTTGCTCTGAATTATGCTGATGTACTTAAGGTACTTAAACATTGTGTTGCACTGAGGAGTAACCAGCAAAAAATAAGACATTCTGGAAGAGTAGTATAATGGGCATTATGAAGAAAACTCTCTTTGTCAAACCTCACAGTTCTGGTGTGATAGAATTCAATTTCCAAAATCTTAGATGGATTATGGGAGCAACAAGAATTGAGATCTCAAAATATCTGGAGCACAGGGGCTTGGAAGAGGCATATTGGAATATGCTGAATGACACATATCTTATTAGAACAACTGAACCAAATCTGTCTCTTCTTCAGGATCCAGGGCACAGAATAATGCAGCAGAAAAAGCTTCTTGTGCCTGGAAAAGGGTTAGCCTTTGGTGGGTACAATTTAAGAAAGGTGGGAACGTCAAGTAGTTTCAAACCTACAGGAATGATCTTATCTTCATGTCTGAATCATTGTGTTGTGGTTTGTCGGCTACCGGCCCCTCCAGCAGCCGAATCAGATGAGGAGGAGACATGGGAGGCAGGGTTGCCATCAAGGCAACCTGAAAGCTCCAAGGAGGAAGAAGGAATGGAGCTGTCAGAGAGAGAGAGAGAGAGAGAGAGAGAGAGAGAGACAAAAGCGGAGCCTGGGCTATCCATCAGCCCTCAGATGGGGAGTCAACAACCCTCAATTCTGGAGGTGGCTGATGAAGAAGAGGGGGAACAGTGGGTCCAGTGCAGGGGTGGGATTCAAATTTTTCAACAACCAGTTCTGTGGGCGTGGCTTAGTTGGTGGGTGTGGCTTGGTGGTCATGTGACTGGCTGGGCATGGCCAACTCAACATCACTCACATCGAGGCACGCTTCTCCTTGCCTGGCCTCTCGTGATTGTGGGGATGCTGCAACAGTCGTAAGTGTGAAAAATGATCATAAGTCACTTTTTTCAATGCCATTGTAACCTTGAATGGTCACTCCACACAAGCAAAATACCAGCAAAGGAGGGGAAAAAAACTCCAGAGTTTTTCCTGAGACAGGAAGTCTAGTCCTGCCAAGAATGTAATGAGAGTTAATGGAGAGGCGGTTTCTGTAAGCAACATCAGAATGTTTCCTTCCTGTCTTCCTTACAGGATTAGGCCAGTAATTTCTTCTAACAACCGGTTCTCCAAACTTCTTAGAATGTTAACAACCGGTTATAGCGAATAGGTGCAAACATGTAGAATCCCACCCCTGTTTACAGCCCCCTCTAAGTAGTTTACAGAGTTAGCATATTGCCCCCAACAATTTGGGTCCTCATTTTACCCAACTTGGGAGGTTGGAAGGCTGAGTCAACCTTGAGCCTGGTGGGATTTGAACTGCCAAACTGTAGGCAGCTGGCTGCAGGACTTCACTCTAACCACTGCGCCACAGAGGCTCCTAATGAGAGGGAGGGAGGGTCTCAAAGAAGTCCTACCTTAGCACTTGGCCACCACAGGTGCCCCCAACGTGAGTACTGTGCCACACCCATATGGTCATGCCCTCCCCTGCCCATGCTCATCCAGCCTTCAATTAAATTTACTTTGACACCCCTGCACTAGAGATGTTAACATAGAGGAAGGCTCAAAGCCTCAAACATGTGGTCTAGCAGAGTGAGACAGTCTTCTATCAAGTGCTCAATACACTTTACATACCATTCATGCCAATCCTCAGTTTTAGATAGTGGATCACTTGGAATTGTACAGTGAATATATACATTTTTTTAAAAAACCAAAGTTTTCCTTTACTTTTGTAAGGACTGGCACTACCAATAAGAACTACTGGCCAGGAATCGACATAAATGAGAGTCAATGAGCTGAATTCTCATCTGCCACTTGTCTGTCTTTTTTTACAGGAATGAGACTGTTTTACACCAATTCTGCTGCCCGGCTGCGGATGCAGAGCAAAAGCCTTCATCTGCAGAGTCTTCTTCAAGGTGGGAAAATCCTCAGTTCATGTCCTCTTTGGGTTTTTCTCCCTCCCCACTTTTCTTGCTCTGCTTCTCCTTGCACATTCAAAGTGTGTCTTTTCACCCAGACCTTAATCCCCATAACAGCCTTTATGGCAAAGTTGTCAGATCTGACAGCTGCTAGCATTAGTCTCAAGGAATTTTCTCCCTCCAGTCTATTCTTTTGGAGCATGGGGTGGTTGTGCCATCTGCAGATAGTGTCTTTGGAACTTCAAAATAATATTTTAAAAAGAAGAGGAAAACAGTTTAAAACAAACGACCAAAATTTATGGTACCATCCAATCTGGTGAGACGGTGGTGGTACTGCATGAGAAGATCTTAAGTTTTTAGCCTTCTCACCTGACTTGATAAGAGATCCTGCAGGTGAGATTGCTTACCTGGTCATTTTTAAAATACATGTACAGGTAGTCCTCAACTTACAATCACAATTGGGATCAGAATGTCTGTTGCTAAGCAAGGCAGTTGTTGGATGAGTTGTGTCCGATTTTATGATCTTTATTGCTATGGCTGTTAAGTGAATCACTCCAGCTGTTATGTGAATCATGCAGTCATTAAGCAAATCCAGCTTCCCCCATTGACTTTGCTTGTTGAAAGCCAGCTGGGAAGATTGCAAAATGGTAAAAATCAAATGACTCCAAAATGTTGCAACCATTATAAATGCATGACTGTGGCCAAACACCTGGATTTTGATGATGTGATCATGGGGAATGCTATGACAGTTGTTAAATGTGATAACTGGTCACTTTTTTCAGTGCCGTTGCAACTTCTAATACTCCCTAAACAAGTAATTGTAAGTCAAGGA
This sequence comes from Hydrophis major, assembly GCA_033807585.1. Taxonomy (NCBI): domain Eukaryota; kingdom Metazoa; phylum Chordata; class Lepidosauria; order Squamata; family Elapidae; genus Hydrophis; species Hydrophis major. The sequence continues at coordinate 196,013,312 of CM066331.1, forward strand.
CTACCTGTATTTATATTGTGGCGCTTGCCCTCACACAGTAGTGCAAATGTTCATATGTAGTGGCACATGAAAAGGTTACTGAGGCCCATGTTGGTGTATTAAAGAGAAAGGGATGAAAACATAGAAGGGACAGACAAAAATAATGGGAATTTTTAATCAATTACTCAAAACATTGCTCCCTTTTAAGGAGTTTGGTCACTATCTGTTTAACACTGATGACATGTACATTCTCAATATCATGATTTATAAGAAGAAGAAAAGAGAGAGCATGAACTGGTAGCATTTATAGTTTTATTTTTTATTTATTCACTGGCAAAGCCAATGAAGTGCATTTTCTACTACCAGGAAAATGGAGGGATTCGGGGTCAGAGTTAATTAATAATATAGTCTGGTAAATATCACAAGTTCATGAAGGTATGCTGCCCAAAAGTTTGGGTGGGAAGAGAAGAAGTTCTCAAAGTCAAAACAGGAAGTGAAAGGTTATGGTTGGGAATAGTAAGAAGCTAGAGCCAGGTGGTGCTATGGTTAGAATGCAGTATTGCAGGTTAACTCTGCTCACTGCCAGGAGTTCGATTCTGACTAGCTGAATTCAACCTTCCATCCTTCCAAGGTCGGTAAAATGAGGACCCAGATTGTTGGGGGGCAATATGTTGACTTTGTAAACCGCTTAGAGGGCTGTAAAGTACTGTGAAGCAGTATATAAGTCTAAGTGCTATTGCTACCATCATAAATGTCATAGAAAGGTGATCAAATACATTTTCCAGTGTCTGACCTTCTTTGTCACCTAACTCCAGTTTAATGTTATGCAAGAAGCTTTATGGATGTGGAATTTACCCCGTAGTTGCTTCTTTTGTCAAAGCAAAAATTCTATATCTACCTCTGTATGTTGCAGACTCCCATTTCAGGAAAAAACGGTGGAGAATTTCCACTCTGATGCCTACTAGCTGCCTTGGCAAGGTAATGTTAAAAAAAAAAAAGGGGGGGGGGGTTTGCAAAATTAAAAAGTCAAGTATAACGGCTGAGGAGGAGTTATCAGAGCCTCAGGCTTCTAGTTCTGGAGTGGAGTAAATATTCAACTTCTGAGCCATCACGCCCCTATCCATTGTTATAAAATATCTGTTTTGTAATAATGGATAAAGGAGTGTAATGGCTCCGTGGTTAAAGATTCTGAGTTTGTCATCTGGAAAGCTGACAGTCTGGGTTCGAAGCCTAAATGCCACGTAATGGGTGAGCTCCTGTTGCACGCCTCAGTTGCTGCCAACCTAGCAGTTCAAAATAATAGGTGCCACTTTGGTGGAATAGTAACAGTATTCTGTTTGCCTCAATACATAGTCATGCTGATCACATGACCATGGAAGTATTTTCAAACAACGCTAGCACCCTAGGCTAAGAAACGGAGTTGAGCACCACTACCTAGAGTTGGACTTGATTGGACAGAGGAAACACCTTTATAATAATGGGTAGGATTAGAGCAGGGCAATTTTCACAAGGGAGGGAATGTGCACAGCAGTGATATAATAATAGTCACCAAGGTTGTTTTCCTCAATCACCCCCAAGCCATTTACCCTAAAAATGGCATTTTTCCTGAGACCAATTAATGTGAGAAGGAACATACTTATCCAGTGGTACAAAAGTAAGACCTACAAAATGAAATCATGAAAATTATATTATAAGTAGGAGACTACTTAAGAAGAAATGGAGAAAAAAAAATAGAAGGACAAAAAGTGTTTCCCATAATTCCTAACATTTGAACAGATGATAGCAGTGAAAAACCCAAATGAAAATAGAATGGGTTTTTTTCTGAAACTTTTTAAATTCCTCTCCTCCTCCAACAAACTTTTCATTCAAAAGATCTTTTAAAAATCACAATATATCCTTTTCTTTCTTGTTTTCTTTACGCATGGGCAAATTTTGTATCTGCTTTGTGCTGGATCTGCAGTTCAGTTCAGTTTTCTAAGTATGAACCTGAAAAATGTGCCTATCTGAGAATCTTTTTTTAAAAAAATACGATGTATTTTAATTAACTCTATTATGGCGCATCTACACTGTATTTACATTTCTCACTAGGATATTTACTGTGTTGGCACATGTGTAGGTTTGCAAATAGCAATAGTAATAATGCTTAGATTTACATACCACTTCATATTGCTTTATAGCCACTCTAAGCAGATTACAGAATCAACATACTGCCCTCAATAATCTGAGTTCTCATTTTACCAGCCTTGGAAGGATAGAAGGCTGAGTCAACCTTGAGCCTGTCAGGATCGAACTCCAGACTGTGGGCACAATTAGCCTGCAATACTGCATTCTAACCACTGTGCTACCAGTGATCGATTCTGGGTCAACATACATACATACATACATACACACATACATACATACATACTTGCATACATACATTCCCCTTGGGAGTTTCTTAGCATTCTCAAGGAATATCTAAAATAACGTAATAAATTAATAATTTCCGGGCATTGTGAAAATGAGAGAATTTTCTGAGAATTCATATCTGTCTAATGGTCCTTCGTGGACATCATTCAGAAAAAGGTTTTTTTTCTCTTTTTTAAAATGGTGATCCATAGGTGGGAATTATACTTCCAGAAGTTCCAAGCAGCATGGTAAATTGGAATTCTTGGAGTTTGAAATCTTAAGATTATTAGGTTGGGGAAGACTGTCCTAGATGGCAAGATGATAAGAGGGTATATGGGAACTCAGAGAAAGCAAGCACAAGTAAACTTGTAAGTGATACAAGAGAAAGAACCCTATAAAAGCTGAGTTGCAATTGCCATATTATGGAGGAAAATTAATGAAACTAATGACAACATATATTAGGAGTAATTTGCACTGAATTTGCATAATAAAAAGCTGGGGGTGTTGTTACAATAGATATCTGCAAGAACTATCCAACTTGGGTTCTTGGCAATTTTTTTATTTGCTTAATTATTATATTTCCAATTTGTACATTGACCAAAGTCCTCTGGTTGGATCGCAAAGTTACAAAAGTTTTTTTTTTTTTTAAAGATTAAAGCAAAAAGTTTTTTTTTACAGATTAAAGAAAAAGAGCAATGTGAAGTAACTGATAATTAATGAATAGCATAGGAAAGAAAATGAAAACAAAAGAGCTAAATATACTAACTCAGCACAGAATGGTCACTTAAAATCAAACTGATTATAAAACTATAAAAATGCCTGGAAGAAAAGGAATATTTTAGCTTGATGCTCAAAGGACATCAGTATAGATACCAGATTGGTCTTAGACAGAGTATTTTATAACCAGAGCCTCACATTCATACTTACATACATACATACCCATTACAGTAAGCAGTGATGTATGGAGTATTGTATAGCAATTGAAGTTTTTCGCATAGTACTTTTAGAAAGATCAATAGAGGTAATCCTCACTTAATGATGGTAATTGAAACTGGCAATTCTGTCACAATGTGACATATTCATGAAATGCGATGTTACATGACCGCATTGATTTATGATAGTTGCAGCACTTCTAGTTGCTGTCATTAAGTAAATCCTGCATGGTCAGTCATTAAGCATGATGTCATGCCATCACCATTTGCAACCTTCTGCCAGTTTCTCCACTGACTTTGCTTGCTGTAAGCTGGCAAACAGGAATTGCATGTGATTACAGGGTGCCTACAACTGTCAAAATCACAAGCTGGTTGCCAGGCACTCAAATTGCAACCACGTGGCGTGTGCGCGCCCGTGTGTGTGTGTGTGTGACACAGGATGTAGCCATGACCACAACTAAAATAAGCGGTTAGAAGTCTCATTGTCCAGTGCCATCACCACCAGGGGTGGAATTCTACCAGTTCGCACTTACTCGCTAGAAATGGTTGTTAGCATTCTAAGCAGTTCAGAGAACTTGTTGTTAGAAAAAATTACTGGCCTAATCCTGTAAGGAAGCCAGAAAGGAAACATTCTGGTGTTTCTTACGGAAACTGCCTTTCCATTAATCCTTTGCTGGTACTTTGCTTGTGTGGAGTGACCATTCAAAGTTACAATGGCACTGAAAAAAGTGGCTTAAGACCATTTTTCACACTTACAACTGTTGCAGCATCCCCACAGTCATGAGAGGCCAGGCGAGGAGATGCATGCCTTGATGTGAGTGATATTGAGTTGGCCATGCCCAGCCAATAACATGACCACCAAGCCACATCCACCAACTTAGCCACGCCCACAGAACTGGTTGTTAAAAAATTTGAATCCTACCCCTGATCATAACTGAGCATGTTGTTAAGTAAGGGCTACCTGTAAGGTTTTCAACCTTAGCTATATTTGCGCCCCATGTAGAATTTCCTGTTAAAAATATGGACAATGCCAATAAATTCTCATAGATTTCCACCAATATGCCATAAGACTAAGGCCCAGGTTTACTCTGTGTGCTTGCTTGTGCTAGTCTAGGCAAGCTAGGAGGTTCCCTAGTCAACCTGCCTTGCAAATCTACATCCCACTAATTGAATGTCTATGTATGATCCTGTTGGAAGAAATATCATTCTGGGTTCACTTCCAATTGGGGAAAAAGACACTGGAAACATGGAGGCTGTTTGGAAAGATGGTTTAATGGTGGACAGGACCACATGGCTTGGAGCTCCAAAGAGAAAAGGACAATCACATGCTTCAAAATGTTGGCTGAAGGAAAAGAAGGGCCAAGATGCTGAGAGACCTTTAGTTTTATACCCTCTGTTGGGCCCCACCTTAGTGTTTCCTGTTCCTGTGTAAGAAATGTATCCCATTGGCTGTCAGACTCCCAGGAGTGGGAGGGTCTTAGCTAACTTTGTAGGTTTTGTCTGGGCCACATGGCTTCACCTGGGTGCTGGCTGATGCAATCTTCCCAGACCAGGTGGTAAGATGGCCTTTGTTATGTAGAATACTTTGGCCCAGGCCTTAATGGCCGGTCCATTAACAAAGGTGGGGGTGAGCTTCTGCTTCTGAGTTTCTATTTCTCTTTTTAGGGGAAATATTCTGCCTTTTTAGTATTTCCTAAAATATTTCATTTTCCTAGGAGAGGGGTGGGTTGTAACTTCCAGCAATCCAATGCAGAAATTGCTAAGTAGCATATTGTTTCATTATTTTACTGTTTTTCTAGTGTTTTAAACAACTTAATTTGTAGTAACTTTGGCCCTAATACAAGGAACCGGATCCTTTAGAAATAGTTCTTTTAAAATAACATCTCTTTTAAGACCTGTCTGAGTACACTCAGCTAGAGAGAAAGCAGCCTCTCCATCTTGTGTGGTTTCAGTGCGTTGGCCCTAATAGACTCCTTGACTGCAAGCATCTCTAATTAAGCATTTCCAACTCCTTTCTCTGGGTTTGGCGAATAGGTAAGCAAGTCAGCTGATGATGCCTTCCACTAAACCTTTAAATGATCTCACTCCCCAAATTCAGATAGCTATTTAAACAGAATAGGGGGACAAGGCAGGATCTTGTGAGATCCCATACCTGAATGTTTTGGGCCAACTCACTAGATGAGATAAGTCAGTAACTCAGTTAAGCGTGTTGTAAGAATCCGGAGTTTTCATGGTGGCCAAGGTTATCTGCATGGATAAGGTCAGAAAAGTCAAGCTGAAAAGCACAACCGTGCAATTCAATTCCTTCCTCTTTTTTTGTGTGCATTGCAATGAACATCGAAAAAAGATTTGATCACGCAGTTGCAACTGCCATTTGTTTCTGGCCCTGTTGAACAGGACCTCAAATGAGGAAAAGGTGGAGAAAGTAGAAACAGGGTCAACCAGGGACAACAAACTTGGCATAGATGATGCCAACAATGGTGGACTCACAACCAACAGACTCACAAGCTTCCAAGATACCTTGCTTGCACCCCTGGACAGCCTTTTGGCCTCAGAAGTCCAGCTACCAGCATGATAAAAAAACCAACAATGGAATGCTGAGCTCCATAGGTTAGACAGGGTTGCCAAAAAGCTTGCCAACAGAAGAGAAGACTCTAAAGCAGGGGTCTCCAACCTTGGCAGCTTTAAGACTTGTGGACTTCAACTCCCAGAATTTGCTGGCTGAGTTGAAGTCCACAAGTCTTAAAGTTGCCAAGGTTAGAGTCTGCTTCTGTTGTGTATTGGGTGAAGGTTCAGCATGGCTGATTTATTAGTGGCATATCCAGGGACAAAATGCTGAAAACAATTTTTCCAACCTCGGCTCTGTTGTGTTTACCTTTCTGTGCTGTACTTGAAATTCTGGTTTCTACGTTTCAGGTCTCCTTTCCCTCTCTTGGGCTTCATCGCCTGGTTCTTGGTCTTGACCTTACCAAGTCTATTAACTGTTCAGAATCGCCATCTTTGAAGTCTGAGCAATGGACTCTTTTCCTGCATATGTTTTTCCTGAGCTTGGCCTGTCCCTGGATTGTGGTAGGCATCCAACTTGCGATCTGGTTGCCTGACAGCCAATAATACCAGCCTAGAAGATTTTTTGACCTTCCTGTGGAGATACCTGAGTAATTGGTGGTTACTTCAGAATGACAGTTAATAGAGGGTGAGCTCAGTGGTGTTTTTATTGCTGTTGCATGTTACATGCGAAGAATGAGAGGCCCAGATTTTCCTCTTGCTTCAGGCAAGGGGGTCATTTCAGACCATCCTTGACCCAGAAAGAGATACAGAATAACAGAGTTAGAAGGGATCTTGGTGGTCTTGTAGTCCAACCTCCTGCTCAAGCAGGAAACCCTATACCATTTCATACAAATGGTTGTTCAACCTCTTCTTGGAACACCCACAACTTCTGGAGGCAAGAATTCATTAATAGTTCTGTCAGGAAATTTCTCCTTAGTTCTAGGTTGCTTCTCTCCTTGATGAGTTTCCACCCATTGCTTCTTGTCCTGCCTTCAGATGCTTTGGAGAATAGCTTGACTCCCTCTTCTTTGGGGCAGCCCCTGAGATATTGGAACACTGCTGTCATGTCTCCTCTAGTCATTCTTTTCATTAAACTAGACATACTCGTTTCTCTGATTGCTCTCGTTTTCTATAATATATACAAGGGTAGGATTCTACCAGTTCACATCTATTTGCTAGAACCGGTTGTTAACATTCTAAGCAGTTCGGAGAACTGGTTGTTAGAAGAAATTACTGGCCTTATCCTGTAAGGAAGGTAGGAAGGAAACATTCTGGTGTTGCTTACAGAAACTGCCTCTCCGCTAACCCTTATTACATTCTTGGCAGGACTGGACTTCCTGTCTCAGGAACATCTCTGGAGTTTTTTCCCCCTCCTTTGCTGGTTCTTTGCTTGTGTGGAGTGACCATTCAAAGTTACAATGGCACTGAAAAAAGTGGCTTAAGACCATTTTTCACACTTACGACTGTTGCAGCATCCCCACAGTCATGAGAGGCCAGGCGAGGAGATGCGTGTCTCGATGTGAGTGATATTCAGTTGGCCATAGCCAGCCAATAACATGACCACCAAGCCATGTCCACCCAGTCACATGACCACCAAGCCACACCCACAGAACTGGTTGTTAAAAATTTGAATCCCACCCCTGTGTGTGTATGTATGTGTGTCTGTGTGTGTGTGTGTGTGTGTGTATATGTATATATATATATATATATATATATATATATATATGTATGTATATATATATATATATATATATATATATATATATATATATATATATATATATATATATATATGTATGTATATATATATATATATATGGATCTTTGGTTGTTCGGGTTTTCTCCCGCGTAAGATTGGAAGTATCTGGGCAACGTTTCGATGAAGTCTCATTCATCATCTTCAGGCTTGGTCTTCAGCTCTGTGCTTCTCAGAGTGATGTGAGCTTGCAGCTGCTTCTTCCTTTTAACTGCTCCTGGGGGTGTGACTTGATTGGCTGGGGGCTTGGCTGTGTTCTGATTGGATGGGGGGGTGTTCTCATTGGTTGGGGGTTTGGCTGTGTTCTGATTGGTTGGGGGGTTGGCTGTGTTCTGATTGGCTGGAGGCATGTTCTGTTCAGGTGGGGGCTTGATTGTGCTCAGGTTAGTCTTAGTTGCTGGAAGGTTTGAGCTGATGAGCTGTGATCTTGCTGTTCAAACCTTCCAGCAACTAAGACTAACCTGAGCACAATCAAGCCCCCACCTGAACAGAACATGCCTCCAGCCAATCAGAACACAGCCAACCCCCCAACCAATCAGAACACAGCCAAACCCCCAACCAATGAGAACACCCCCCCATCCAATCAGAACACAGCCAAGCCCCCAGCCAATCAAGTCACACCCCCAGGAGCAGTTAAAAGGAAGAAGCAGCTGCAAGCTCACATCACTCTGAGAAGCACAGAGCTGAAGACCAAGCCTGAAGATGATGAATGAGACTTCATCGAAACGTTGCCCAGATACTTCCAATCTTACGCGGGAGAAAACCCGAACAACCAAAGATCCACATACAAGTACCCGCGAGAACCTCAGAAAACAAATATATATATATATATATATATATGTTTTCTTGAGTTTTCGCGGGTACTTACATGTCTGGCATTCAGCTTTGTTCGGGTATTTTCCCATGTCATTGTAGTGGTGCTTTTAAAGTTGTAGCAACTTTTCAGCAGAATCTCATCTACCATCATCAGGCTTCTGCATAGTGTTTGTCTGTGAGTCAGACTTTTACAGTGGTTTCAGTCTTACGCGGGAGAAAACCCGAATAACCAAAGATAGATAGATAGATAGATAGATAGATAGATAGATATCTTTGGTCATTCGGGTTTTCTCCCGCGTAAGATTGGAAGTATCTAGGCAACGTTTCGATGAAGTCTCATTCATCATCTTCAGGCTTGGTCTTCAGCTCTGTGCTTCTCAGAGTGATGTGAGCTTGCAGCTGCTTCTTCCTTTTAACTGCTAGTGAGGGTGTGGCTTGATTAGGTGGGGGCTTGGCTGTGTTCTGATTGGGTAGGGGTGTGTTTTCATTGGTTGGAGGTTTGGCTGTGTTCTGATTGGTTGGGGGGTTGGCTGTGTTCTGATTGGCTGGAGGCATGTTCTGTTCAGGTGGGGGCTTGGTTGTGCTCCGGTTAGTCTTAGTTGCTGGGGGATTTGAGCTGGTGAGCTGTGATCTTGCTGTTTGGCTTCGAGTTCGTGGTCGTGCTGCATCTTCATGGTGGGGGTCAGTTCGCTTCATGTATGGCTCAGAGGGGTTTGAAATGGGTAGTGATGCAGCTGCAGTGCGGCTTCTGGTCCGTGGTCGTGTCTCATCTTCTGTGTGGGTGTGAGTCTGCTTTCTACGTGGAAGTGTGGTGGTGGCATCTTGTGTGGCTCTCAGGGGTGTGGGTCTGGTGTCATTCTTCATGTTAGGTACTCGTCTGTTCATGAGGGCAGGTTTCCAAATGGCTGGTAGGCGGGAGGTATCATCTCGTTTATTCATGCTGTGTGGACGTTTTTCTATCTCTATGGCTTCTCTGATTATTCTGCTGCTGAAGTGTTCGGTTTTGGCAATAGTTCTGGTATTTTTAAAGTCAATCTCATGTCCTGTGGCTTTGAGGTGTTGGACCAGGGAAGAGGTCGGTTCTTCCTTTTTGATTGAGTTCTTATGTTCTTCAATGCGTGCACCTATTCTTCTGTTAGTTTGCCCAATGTATGTGTTGGGGCAGGCAGTACAAGGGATTTCGTATACTCCTTGATTTTCTAACTCGATTTTGTCCTTAGGGTTTCTTAGGATGGTGGATATCTTTCTGTTTGTGCAGAATGCTGTCTTAATGTTGTGTTCTTGGAGGATCTTGCTGATTTTGTCTGTAGTGCCTTTTATATATGGGAGGAGGGCTTTGCCATTCTCTTGTTCTCTGTCTTGGATTTTGGTTGGGGTTTCTTTTTGGATTAGGTGGGTGATCTTCTTTCTTTGGAATCCATTGGCTGTCAGCACGCCGGTGAGAGTGTGTAGTTTGGTCTCTAGGTGTTGTTCGTCGGCTAAGCATTTTGTTTTGGAGATGAGTGTCTCGGCTACAGAATTGATCTGTGCTGGGTGGTGGTGCGTGTAGATAGCGGTTTGTATGTGTTTTCTTTTGGTAGATGGTGTGTCCTAGGGAGCCATTGGATTTTTGTATACCAAGACATCTAGGAAGGGGAGTTGGTTGTTAGCTTCTGTTTCCATGGTGAATTGTATTTTGGGGTGTAGGCTGTTGAGGTGTGTGAGGAAGTTGTTCAGTTTTTCTTTCCCATGAGGCCAGATTATGAAGGTGTCATCTACGTATCTGAGCCAGAGTTTGGGTTTGTGATTATATTTTTCTAGAGCTTGTGTTTCAAAGTGTTCCATGTAGAGGTTAGCGATGACAGGTGAGAGGGGTGATCCCATGGGTGCTCCTTCTATTTGTTTGTATTTTTGTCCGTTGTAGGTGAAGTATGTATTGGATAGGCAGTGGTTGGTCAGATCTAGGATGTGCTTGGGGGGGTTATATTTGTTTTGGATGGCTGTCAAGGCTTCTTTTATTGGCACTTGGATGAAGAGGGATATGATATTGAAGCTCACTAGTAGGTCACTGGGTTATAAGTTTTGTTTCTTTATGATCTTGATGAACTGGAATGAGTTTCTTACGTGTGAGTTGATTGATTCTGCATAGGGCTGTAGTTGTTTCGCAAGAAATTTGGCTAGGTTTTGTAGAGGTGAGCCTATGGAGCTGACTATTGGTCTAAGTGGGGTTCCTTCTTTGTGTATCTTGGGGAGACCATAAAGTTTAGGGCATCTGGATGATTTCTCTCTGGGTATGATTCTTTTCTGGATTTCTTCACTGATGGGGGAGGCTTTTATTTTGGATCTGGTAGTTTTTTCTAGGTAGGTGGTGGGGTCTTTCTTTAGGGGTTTGTATGTGGGGTCTTGGAGTAGGTTGGTTAACTTGGATTGGTAGTCAGATGTGTTCATAACCATTGTCGCGTTGCCCTTGTCTGCTGGTAGGATTATTATGCTGGTGTCTTCTTTCATGTTAAGTAGTGCAGTTTGTTCTTTGGATAAGTTGCTTTAGGGTGGTTTGCTAGTGCAGAGGATGTTGGTGATTTTGAGTCTGATTCTATTAGCATCAGGGTTGGTTTTGGTCATAACATCAACTTCAATGGCACCAAAACCCTAGCCACTATAGAAAATCCCAGCCACAGAATCATCAGAGAAGCCATAGAGATTGAAAAAAGACCAGAAAGCATGAACAAAAGAGATGATTCCACCAGGCTGTCAATGATTTGGAAGCCTGCACTCACAAACAAAAAAATCTCCACACCACAAGCCAGGCAAACACCTGGGCACAAACAGATCCCCTCTGATATCTCCAGCTCAAACACACCCCAACCAGGCACCCAGATGAAACCCAGTTTCCTAACTAATGATAGCCGTCCATTTACCTGAAGCCAAGCTGCACTAAAGGCCTCCAATAAAGTAACACAATGTTACCAGCCAATCAAGATACAAAAAGAGCCAAAAAAACAGACAGAAGATATTAGAAGCAGAACACAGCAAACTCCAAGACCAATAAACACAGACCAAGACACTCAACCAATCAGGATGAAGAAAAAACCATTCTCTGTCACAGCAATAGGCTGCCCCAAATTTAAATCTGAAACCACTGTAAAAGTCTAACTCACAGACGAACACTATTCAGAAGCCTGATGATGGCAGATGAGATTCTGATGAAACGTTGCTACAACTTTAAAAGCACCAATGTTATGACGTGGGAAAACACCCGAACAAAGCTGAATGCCATACATATAAGTACCCGCGAAAACTTAAGAGAATATATATATATATATATATATATATATATATATATATATATATATATATATATATAAAATGGGACGATACCTCCCACCTATCAGGCATTTGGAAATTAGCCCTTATCAACAAACGAATTCCAGCCACGAAAACCAACACCGGACCCAAAACCACCAATCTCCCACCAATCTCCCTCACCAGACTCAAACCCAAACCCACCCCATAGACAAAAGGCAACCACCATCCAGAAACCAGACCACGGCTGCATCACCAGCTGCTACACCCCCCAACCCCAAAACCAAGCAAACTGACACACGCCATGAACACATAGCCAGGCCTCAAACTCGGAGCCAAACCAAAACCGAGAACGTTACATCACAGCCACCTGCTCAGGACATCACATCATGGAACTCAGTAGGTTACACCACAAAAGCTCAGGATGTTACAACACAGACAACAAACCAGGAGATTACAGCACAAGACCCAGGATGCCACAACAATAGAACTCAGAAGGTCATCACACAACCCCTGACCCAGTACATTACAACCCAGGAGATTACAGCACAAGACCCAGGATGTCAAAACAATAGAACTGAAAAGGTCATCACACAGCCCATTACCCAGATCGTTACAACACAGGTGGCTGATAGATACACAGCCAATACCTCAGCCACATATCTTCTTATGAAAAAGCCAGCCAATCTGCAAACATCAACTCCATCAACCAATCAAGAAATGACAACACAGCCAACCTCCCCATCAGTATTTATAGAGAGACGGCAGCTCTGATCATGCTTTGCTCACACAAGCACAAAGCCAAAAGCACCAGCCTGAAGATGGCAAGTGGGACCTCGTTGAAACGTTGCCAAGATACTCTCAATCAATAGTGGTGCTTTTAAAGTTGTAGCAACATTTCAGCAGAATCTCATCTGCCATCATCAGGCTTCTGTATAGTGTTTGTCTGTGAGTCAGACTTTTACAGTGGTTTCAGATTTAAATTTGGGGCAGCCTATTGCTGTGTCAGAATGGTTTTTTCTTCCTCCTGATTGGTTGAGAGTCTTGGTCTGTGTTTATTGGTCTTGGAGTTTGCTGTGTTCTGCTACTAATATCTTCTGTCTGTTTTTTTTTTTGGGGGGGGGCTCTTTTTGTATCTTAATTGGCTGGCACCATTGTGTTACTTTATTGGAGGCCTTTAGTGCAGCTTGGCTCTGGGTAAATGGACGGCTATCATTAGTTAGGAAGCTGGGTTTCATCTGGATGCCTGGTTGGGGTGTGTTTGAGCTGGAGGTATCAGGGGGGATCTGTTTGTGCCCAGGTGTTTGCCTGGCTTGTGGTGTGGAGATTTTTTTGTTTGTGAGTGCAGGCTTCCAAATGATTGACAGTCTGGTGGAATGAAACCTGGTGGAATGAAACAGCCTGGTGCTGAAACGTTGCTACAACTTTAAAAGCACCACTATTATGACGTGGGAAAATACCCAAACAAAGCTGAATGCCAGATATATATATATATATATATATATATATATACACACACATACATATATATATACATATACATATACATACATATATATACATACACACACACACACACACACACACACACACACACACACACACATATATATATATATATATATATATATATATATATATATATATATATATATATAAAGAGGCCTCTGTGATGAATTCAGACAGGGCTAATCAGGGCTTCACTGAACCTGCCTGATGTTCTAAATTGACAACCAACCAAATTGACTCACTGTGGGCCAATCAGATCTTTAGTATCAGTCTCCCTGAACTCATGCTGAGACAGCCATATTTCCAGATGAGTCAAGCTGGGTTTTCTGATGAGCATCACTCCAGCTTTGGAGACTGGCATCTTTTTCCTCCCCACCTTCTCATTCCAAATACATCTCCTAATACATCATCCAGGTTGAGTTCTTCCCTCTTTTCACTTTCTTTTCTCCTGATCGGGCATTTTCTGTGTCAACGAGGGACCTTGTCAGAAGTGATGCTGCTAATAACTGCCAGCCATCTAGTTTTAATTAGAGTTTTCTTCATTAATGCCTCCACTCCACTCCACACGGTGGATTAAATAATGTACTCATAGCTCGTTTACAGAAACCCCCAAACTGCAGGGCTGAGCTGCAATTCTTTAATTAAACAGCTTGGCTGATCCTTGTGCTACTTGCCTTGCCTCATCAGTCTAAGCCGATTAAACAGAATAGGGAATAATAAGGAAAATAAACAGGGAAGGGACTCATCTCTTTGAGAGAGTTGGAGGCCTCCGTGGCTGATGCCTCCACTTACAGGAGATATGTGACTGAAACCACTTTTAATACACAAGGATTTGCTGGACTTGCAAACATTTTAGCAATAACTTAAACAAAAGAAAAAAAAAGAGCATGTTGCCCAATTTGCCAGCATTGTGTTAAACAAATGCTTGTTTAACACCGGAGTCTTTTCTTCTGCAAAATTACTGTCAAATGCTCCATCTTAAGCTCTAAGTATGACTAAGCAAGTGGCTTGATAGCCATTAAAGTGGTTTAATAGCCAGTTTTCACCGACAAGGGAAGCTGTGAAATGTAATTATATAAAATCACTAGGTAGTAGACCGTTCAGAAGCAAGAACAGAAGCAGGTTGGGTTTTTTTTTTGAAAATGTGACTGAAATCATATTTTGTTCAATGCTCTCTCGAAGTCTTCCCAGTATATCTCCATTCTTGACTAAGCAGAAGACTTGGTGGGAGTCTTGACTCCTGATCTATTTTAGAGGTTGTTTGGGACTGATCGGAAGAAAATGCGTTCAGAGATGCTCAGTTGAGGCACAGCAGAGTGGCTGCTGGTTCAGAAAACAACTAACTCCAGAACGCTTCAATATGTAACTCTGGATGCAGCTGCACTCCTCATAAAAACGAAGGTCTATAATCAGGAGGATTCTTGTAAACTTCTGTTTGCACAGAGTTGAAATCCTTTATACCAGCTTGCATGGAGTTAAATTCCTTTATACCTGCTTACATGAAGCTGAAATCCTTCAGCAAGCAGCATGAAGGATTTCAGCTCTGTGCAAGTAGGCAGCCCTCAAGTAGCTCTTTTCAGCCAGCCCTCTTGAGATGAGAGGGAGCTGAAATCCAAGCAGGATTTTCAATCCTAATTGGAGAGGCAGAGTGGTAAGATAGAGAGTATGAGGTGTGTCGGGGAGGTAGGGGAAGAACTGTGATAGATGGTGACCAGGAAGGGGAGATGGAGTGATGGACAAGAATGAAGAGGCACTTTTCCAGGGAGCAAATTCTATGGAGGAGGACAAGACAAAATGCAATCCTGGAGCTGGATCAGACTCAGAGGAAGAGAGTTATGACGGCCTTTCTCACTAGAATCTCCCTATATCCCTTCAAGTGAGGCTAGTATTGGTTTAGTCTGGCAAAGTTTTTGTCCATTGGGTGTGATCAAATAGAGAACTGAACGTTGGGTAGATTGTTCTATGTCATTCTTGGGCTGGTCTGATAGGCCCTGGAAGGCCCAGCACAGGCTACACAAGAGTGTCTTCCTGCTTAGGGGATGAAAATTGTGCTTGGATTTTGGCAGAGAGAGAACTCCACTCCACAATATCAGACCACTTTCATTCATGTCTATTATGGCCTTCCCTTTTTTGTTAGTTTTACTAGGATGCACTGCAACTTTTTTTCTTGTGTTTAATTCAGTCACTCTTAGACTTTTCTTATTGTCAAGTTGCAAAATTTCATGTGTCATGGCCATCAGATAGGATAATAGATACTAGTTTCTGCTGCCATCAGGGCATTTAAAGGGCCTTCTCTACTGTGGGGCCTGCATTATGGAACATTTTCTCTTCTGAAATTAGATTAGTTGCTAGTATGTCTGTGTTATATGCCTTGAGGCTCCCAGGGAACTAAAGATGTGTTTAAATGGCTCCATTGTTGAGGTGGTTGTTTTTAATCCTCTCTTCGCCTAGGGATTGTATATTTTTTATATCATTTAATTCTTATTCTTAATGTAGACTTTAAATGTTTTATGTATTGCAGTTGTGTGCCACACAGAGTTGCTTTGGGTGAGATGGGTGCCTGTACAGATTTGATTGATAAATAAAACAACAGAATAACAGAGTTTCAAGGGATCTTGGAGGTCTTCTAATCCAACTCCCTGCTCAAGAAGAGACCCCATACCATTTTAGACAAATGGTCCAGCCCCTTCTTAAAAAGCTTCCAGTGTTGGAGTCCCCACAACTTTTGAAGCCAAGTTGTTCCACTGGTTGATTGTTCTTACTGTCAGAAAATTTCTCCTTAGTTCTAAATTGCTAATAATAAACAATAAATAAATAAGTAAGTAAATAAGATATTGCACATAAAATCAACTGCACTCTACCTTGCAATGAGCCTATCAGTGCCTGTATCCTATCTATATCTATATATATATAAAAGCAAAATACCCCTCACGCATCATCACAAAATCTCCAGAACCGTAAAGCCTACAAACTTGAAATTTGGCACATATGTCCCTCTTGGCTTCTAGGTGCTTCCTAAGAAAGGATTTTTCAAAATGACCATCAGAGCATTAGTATTTTATATATTATTATTATTAACACGCTCTGATGCTAAGGAGTTCTAGTCCCCCTCCCCACCTGAAAAGAAATCTGGGAGTGGGCGGGGAGAGTCCCTGCAAAGCAATCTCAGTTTCCAGCTAGGAAAACTACACAAAATTGGGCTTTATTTAAAAAAAAAAATACTTAAGCTGCCAGATATAGACTATCATTTGTCCCAACCCATGATTTCAGGAACAGTTGCACCTATTTTTCCTGCTGGTTTTATCTGTTAATGATAGGCAGGCATTCAGGGATTTGAATAGGCCTGTAATTGCTTCACCATTTCTCCCAGTCTCCTGGCAGAGTTTTTAGATTTCCAGAACAATAATCTTTAAAATTGGCCTTGTTGAAAACCTTCCCTGACAGGGCTGCATCATATGTTTCCTTCTGTGCAAGTTAATGGGACTGAGATGACAAAACTTCTTTTCTGTTCCAATAATGAAGGGGAAATCTGAAATTACCGTAGGGGAGGAAGCACTTAGGTGTCTCTTACATGGGTTTTTCACAGTCTGTTGTGGAATCTGGGTTGGCGGGGAAAACATGATGTTTTGTTTCTATGTGTAGGAGAAAACGTTTCCTATAATAGGTGAAGCCAAGCAAGCAGGGAGGGAGATTTACTCAGAGCTGCCCAAGGTGATGAAAAATCCCAATATGTCAAGCTCTGCCAAGGAACCTTTTAGCATTATGATTTTGAGTCCACAAGCTTTTAAAAATACATTAAATACAGTCATATAAACATACATCCACTGCAACCATAAGGAAAATGTGAAACTTATTGCAAAATATTTGTAGTGGGCAGGGTTCCTCTTATAATGCCAGCTGATTATTCTGTTATTCAGAAGGCCTCATGCTTTCCATTTAAACAGATAAACAGATAAGCAGATAAGCAGAGTTGGAAGGGACCTTGTTGGTCATCTAGTCCAACCTCTCGCCCAAGTGGGAGACCCTACACCATTTCTGACAAATGGCAGTCCAATCTCTTCTTGAAAGTCTCAAGTGATGGTGCTCCCACAACTTCCGAGGGCAAGCTGTTCCTTTGGTTGATTGTTCTCACTGTCAGAAAGTTTCTCCTTATTTCCAGGTTGAATTTCTCCTTGTTCAGTTTCTGTCCATTATTCCTTGTCTGCCCTACAGGTGCTTTAGAAAATAGCTTGACCCCTTCTTCTCTGTGGCAGCCCCTCAAATATCAAAAGACTGCTATCATGGCTCCCCTGGTCCTTCTCTTTACTAGACTAGCCAAGCCCAGTTCCTGTAATAGTTCTTCATATACAGTATTTTAAACTCCAGTCCCCTAATTATCCTGGTTGCTCTTCTCTGTACTTTTTCTAGAGTCTCAACATCTTTTTATAGTGTGGTGACCAAAACTGGATGCAGTACTCTAGGTGTGGTCTTGCTAAGGCTTTATAGAAAGGTAATAGTACCTCACTTGATCTTGATTGCATCCTTCTGTTAATACAACTTAGGATTGCATTAGCTTTTTTGGCTGATACTGCACACTGCTGGCTCATATAGCTGGTTGTCCACAAAGACTCCAAGATCCCTCTCACAGTTACTGCTATTGAGCCTGGTTTCACCCAGTCTATATGTGCACTTTGGGTTTTTTTTGCCTAAGTGTAGGACTTTACTTTTGAATTTCATTTTGTTAGATATGGCCCAGTGTCTAGTCTGTCAAGATCCACCTCGATCTTGAGCCTATCTTCTTGGGTGTTAGTTATTTCTGTCTGCTTTAGTATCATCTACAAATTTGTTAATTATTAAGTACAGATAGTCCTTGACTTATAAGAGTTCTTTTAGTAACCATTCAAAGTTAAAGTGGCACTGAAAAAATGTGACTTAACGACTGTTTTTCACAATCATGTTGCTTGCTCTTTAGTGACAGTTGGTAAATCACCTTTATGAATGCAAGTTCCTCTCTTGGTCAGAATTCATTTTAAGTACACACAGTGTGCCTTCCTTTTTTAATACATTCACTACTTGCTACTTATTTGCAGCTCCCAGTTCTTAATGATGTGTGTTAAGAAGCTCTCTGAGTGGCTCTTCATTTTGTAGTTGATAACGAGAGATCTCAGTACAGTTGCAGGGGGCGAATTAGCAATTTCTCAGCAGCCTTCAGCAGTTCCTATAAAAATAAAATGGCTGTTTTCCTAGAATTTTGGACAGTTGCCTTCTGGTGTTTTCTAGTTGGCTTTTGTAAAAATCAGGTTGTTGGGCTGAGAGGCTTTTGATCTAACCCAACAGTTTTCTTCTTACGCCTGCAATGCTGTGAGCTGCCTAGATTCATTATGTGAAATAGGCAGCCATGTAAGTCCTGTAAATAGATAGATGATAATTAGATAGATAATAATTAGATAGATAGATAGATAGATAGATAGATAGATAGATAGATAGATAGATAGATAATAACTAGAGAGAGAGAGAGAGAGAGAGAGAGAGGTAGTCATTTTTAAATCTCAGATCAGTGCTCACTGGTTGAAGATAACATATTTTAAAAATGATTTTATTAAAACAATACCAATAAAACAATTCCTAAAAAGATAACACAAACAAAAATAGTAACACCTGAGGTGATCAGATTAAATATTGGGCCATATTATTCCATACCCCTGAGGAATCCTATCTTTAATATCTTCAATAATACCATTAATAAAAAGATGCCATACATAATACAAATCTTTTGAATCTGCATATCCCTTCATATATTTTAATATAATTCTTTAGAATTCTTTATTGGCCAAGTGTGATTGGACACACAAAGATTTTGTCTTGGTGCAAATGCTCTCAGTGTACATAAAAGAAAAGATACATTTGTAAAGCATCAAAGCATACTAGGAAACAGTTAATATAAATCGTAAGGATACAAGCGACAAAGTTACAGTCCCAGAGTCACAAGTAGGAGGGGATGGGTGATAAGGAGGGTTGAGAAGATTAATAGTAATAGTAGTGCAGACTTTGTAAATAGTTGGATGTACTGTAATGTGCCCTTTTTTTCTGTAGACACCATACTTTATTTAACCCTACTGTATGTTGAGTGATGGAGAAGAGTCTGATTTCTACTAGTGATCAATAAACCGTGTTCTTGTTAGATTACAAATAAGAACACACTTTATGATGTGACCATATTGCTTATAATTTGTAAGCTTCCAGACTGAGGAACTCCAACACCATTTGACTCTGACTCTTGTCTATTGTTTTCACGTGCTCAATGAATATTCATATGGTACCATTTTTCTCACTTCCTTAACATCTTCCTCAATAATTTTGCTCCTCATTCTCATAATCTTGTTAAGTCTGAAAAGCTCACTTTTCCCTTCCTAACATTAGCTGTCTGTCCCTGACTTTCTTTCCTTGTAATGCTTGTTCTACATTTAGCTACAAGCCATAAAATTTAGTCCAGGGAGCTGTATAATATGACTTATCTCATAGAGTCTGATGAGGAATGGAGAGGGCAATTTATTTCTGGTTCTCATTACTTCAGCCATGGGCAGCATGATGCCTCAGTAGTTAAGATGCTGGGCTTGTTGACTGGAAATCTGACAGCCTGGGTTTGAGACCTGAGCATTCATGCAGGGCGTGCTCTGTTCTTGCCCCAGTTCCTGTCCACATAGCAATTCAAAGCATGCAAATGCAAGTAGATAAATAGGTACCACTTCAGTGGGGAAGAAACAGCATTCCACAATATCACGCTGGTCACATGACTGGGGAAATGTCTTTGGACACAGCTGGCTCAATGGCCCTTGAAATGGAGATGAGTGTCACGCCTTATGGTCTGTTACGAAAACTGGAGGAAAACCGCAGGGACTGCTTTCCTTTCTCATTACTTCTGAATGCATTCCTTTCTATGTACATTCTGTACTTGAAATCTGCATTAATACATACAGTATGTTTATACATTCTGGGGATAAAAGCAGAGACTATTGTAGAGGCAAGAAGAAAATCACTACAGCATCAACTGCACTGCTAATGATGCCATCATCTACTGTGGTCAATATCATTGGTTGTTCACCATAAGGAAAGCCAAGTTTTTGAAAAAATATTTAACATTTCCAAATACCCTTCAGAGTATGATTTAGATATTAAAAAGATGTTGAGGACCCTAGAAAGAGGGCAGAAAAGAGGAACAAAGATAATATGGCGTGTGGAGGCTAAACCACAGGATGAGAACTAGATATGTCTAGCCAATAAAGAGAAGGACTTGGGTTATATGATAGCAGTCTTCCAGTACTTGAGGGGCTGTCACAGAGAAGAAGGGGTCAGCCTATTCTCCAAAGCATCTAGGACAGGACAAACAATAATGGGTGGAAGATCATCAAAGAGAGATCCAACCTAGAACTATGGAGGCATTTCCTGACAATGAAGAATTAATCAGTGGAACAATCCATTGAACAATCAATCAGTGGAACAGCTTGGACAAGAAGATCTCAAGTTTCCTTCCAACCCTATAATTCTGTGCTCTATAAGAAACCAGTGTGGTGGCATAGTACTAAAGTTGATGAACTCAGGATAAATCTTTGGAGATCAGTAGTAATGGAGCTCTAGGCTTCAATTGGCTTAGAGCAGATCAGTAGACCAGCACCTTTATATACATTTTAACTGTGGCTCCAAAAGGGCACTTTGCTTGTGTAGCCTGTTTTGTGTGAGAGAAAAGAGAAAAAGAGAGAGAGAAAGAGAGAGATAGAGGGAGGTAGAGAGAAATGGAATATTGACCTTAAGAGAAGAGTGAATGCAGGTCTACTAGGACGACAATATTTCCATTGATAACTAGAAACCAGAACTTCTGCCAGCAACATTTGCTTCATCAAAGGAAGTGGGTGGAGAGGGGCAGCTGCTGAATCAGTTTCACAAGATATGGAAAGAAATGCAGGACAGGACTTAAAAGCACAGAGTGCTTTTTAAAAAGTTGTAGCCATGTTAGCCAAAAAAATGTCTGATAAGAACGCACCTTATGTTACTTGAAGTGTTGCCAACAACTAAAGTCCCAATTAGTCTTTCCACAAACAAACAGAGAACAAATGAACCACAGAGCTTTCAGAGTCCAAACCAATCAGAGCGAACGACGTTGCTTCCTGCAAAGGTTTTCCTACCTTTGCACTTCCTTTCTATCTTATGGGAAGGGCAATCACCTCCAAGCCTTACTCCTGAGTCGCCCCTTTTGTCTTAGCTGCTCTTGCCTTCTGGCAACTCTGCGCATACGAGCACTGGGAACAGGCTTCCCTTGTTCCTCTGCCTCACTGCTTCCAGATTCTGGGGGCTCCAGAGTCAGCACATAATTCCCGGATGGTCCTGGTTCCATCTCTGTATTGGATGCAGGACCCTCGTCCAAGTCCTCCCCAGGCTCCTGGACTGGTTCTTGTCCTTCCTCACTGTCCGATTCTGCTGCCATCTGCATAGAGCTGCTGGTGAACCACAACAGGAACATCTTGCCCCCAGAGTGAAGTTGGCTCAAACCCTCCTGATTTTCCATATAAGAGCCTGAAGACCTGGCTCTGCCTTTGGGCTCCAATGGGGAAGCATCACATTGGAGATGGTTGACCAGTTAACAACAGATCCCACTTCCACCCCATCCTGCTTCCGCCCTCCCCATCTTTTAATCGGGATGCAGTGTTTAGCTTTTGTATTAGTTTATATAGTATTTTTAATCTTTTATCATTGAAAGCCCCTGAAGTAAGATGGGTAGCCTATAAATTTTACAATTAATTAATTAATTAATTAATTCATTCATTATTAATAAATCCCAGTTGTCAACAACTCCATGAGGCTGCTGCATTTGAGTGACCCTCATTTTCACCGAGCTTCAATTTGAATCATGAGATTTTCAGTAAAAGGTTATTTATTCTTACAGTAACATCACTCTGCTTTTCAGTTCTTGCTTCTTTCCTTCTTCAGCATCCCTGCAAGTTAAATGTATGGCATTTTGCCCATATACTTCAACTGTTATATGCTAAACATTCAGGTGCTTCACAGAGCTTTCTCCAGGCCATTCCTGCTGAGGTATGTGTCATTGGTCATATATTCACCCTATTGCCTTGTTAAATAAATACAGTGAGAGCTACTGCAAACTCAACAATTACAATAAACTGTTATTGGATGCAGGAGTAAGTGAATGGGATTTTGAGTGGCGAGTCTCATTAAAAACAGAAAATCAATCAAATGCCGGGTTTTATGATTGATTGATTGTATTCTTCCTCCTTGTTTATCCTGCTAAAGTATATTTAATAAGGGAAGCAACAGTTTTAAGAGGAGCACTTTCCACCCACACCTATCATATGAAATGTCAGAAGGAGGGTTGTTATAACACCTGCAATGTGTTATTGCGAAGAACAGAAAGAAGCAGGTTTTACATATTTTCTTGCTCACTTTCTGAACAAAAAGCTACATACATATAAGCTTGTAGGCATACAGTGCCTGTCCATCATGAAGTGTAGCTGGCTAGCTTCAGCTGGAACTCCAGAACAATTAAGATAGGAAAGCCTTGATTTGCTTGATGGCTTCAAAGACTTGGCCAGAAAAATAATACTTTTCTCATTCTTCTGAGTACCTTTTCCATTTGAGGACCATTGCCTCATCCAGTTTAGATGCAGTTTATAGCTTGATTTGGGAATCATTAATGTTTTAGGAATGATTTTGTTTTAATTCTAAGAATCATATTTTGTTGCAAATTCTTAGAAGTGCTTTTTCTGGAATTTTTCTACATGCTGCATAAAAGGAATCCTACTACCTCTATGTCCTGTTTTGGGTGATCTCATATTCTGTCTTTATATGTCTGTCTCTCTGTGTACATACATGTTTACCTTCACATAAACACATAGAATAAGATACATATATAGGAACTAAATAGATACGAATCAGTATCTATGGAAAGCTGCATAAGTATACTTGTGGAGGTATGCAGTTTTCAGATGTGAAGTAGAAAACAGGCTTCAGTTCCATAGATCAACCACATCATTCATGCTTTGGATTCAAATACTGAACCTCTTTAAAGGGTGATGACATGGTGACATGCCTAGAAAATTTTCCAGAAATTAAAACTGACAGAAAACAAATATTTAAATGACTGTAAGGAAGAGAAAGGAGGGGGATATTCTTCCCTTTGGTTTTGCATGTGCTAACTTCCTTTTGACGTTTACTTTTCTCATGTATGAAGTGTTGCTTAGATCAGCGTTGAAACATGCTTAGTGCAACTGTCAAGTGTTTGCTCTGTGATTATGGAGCAATTAAATTCCAATTCAATACAGTTTAGGCATCATATAGCTGCACTCTCATTTCTAAGTGCCCACTATTCATCTCAACAACAGACGGTTGCCTGCTACCTCAGAACCAATTAGTGGTTAGAAAACTTAACCTAATCAATCTTTGGGGCCTCATCCTCATTCCAGTTTAGAGCTTCCTGAATATAGTTTTGGCCTGGGACATGCTTCTAATATGAGACTGCAATCCCATTGTCTTGTAGCTGGGGAAAGTTGGTTTTGATCCTTCAAGGAATTTGGAGTTACAAATGTTCATGGAGACTCTCAGTCAACCAGGTCATGGTTGTCTCAAAGGTGCTTTTTCCACAAGGCAGCTGGTTTTTCTTGGTTTGTTTTCTTTGGCAATGTTTCGCTTCTCATCCAAGAAACGTCTTCAGTTCAACTAGTTCTCTGAACTGAAATTCTTGGATGAGAAGCGAAAGATTTCCAAACCAAAAGAATAAAGAAAGTCCAGCTGCCTTTTGGAAAAAGCGCCTTTAGGATACAAGCCACCTAAAGGTGACACTTGAAGTGAGAAGCAAAAATAAAATATCAACACGCCAGATTCCCAGAAGAATAAGATGGATTTGATGTCTGCCCACCAGCCCAACAGCAGGTTCATCTTTCATTAATGGAGTGAAAAGGTATTATTATTATTTAAAGGTATTATTATCAAAAGGGATGCGGTGGCTCAGTGACTAAAATGCTGATCTTGTCAATCAGAAAGGTCGGCCGTTCGAATCCTTAGCACTGCATAATTGAGTGAGCTCCTGTTGTCCCAGCTTCTGCCAATCTAGTATTTCAAAAGCATGTAAAAATGCAAGTAGAAAAATAGAAACCACTTTGGTGGGAAGGCAACAGTGTTCCGTGAGCCTTTGGTGTTTATTCATGCCAGCCACATGACTACGGAGACGCCTTTGGATAGCACTTCAGCTTTGTAACTGAGATGAGCACCACCCCCTAGAGCTGGAAATGATTAACATGTATGTGCGAGGGGAACCTTTACCCTTTACCTAAGGCATTACTACATTCAAAAGGGTTAAACCCCTAAGACTGAACTGAAATGACTCCATTTTAATACATCCCATTTGGTTATATTTTAGTTGGAGACAAATTATTTTTTTCCAAATTAATTGAGAAGAGATATTTTCCTGTCTCTTCCCTTGAGTACTTTATGAAGTACAGCATGTCAAAATTTCACTTTAACGGAGCAATAGTCACCAGTTCCCCAAAACAGTAGACTCTATCTCTTGCTGTGTAGGGATGCTGAAGGTACATGTTAAACTTAGGGGTTGAGAGAATAAAGGTAGTCCTTGACTTACAGCATTTTGTTTAGTAACCTTCCAAAGTTACAACAACACTGAAAAAAAAGTGACTTATGGCCATTTTCACACTTAATGACTTTTGCAGCATCTCCATGGTCACATGATCAAGATTAGGAAGCTTGGCAACTGATTCATATTTACGATGGTTGCAGTTTCCCGAGTCATGTGCTCACCTTTTGTGACCTTCTGCCAATCACAGTCAATGGTGAACCAGATTCAGCCATGCAGTGATTCACCTAACAACTGTGGCAAGAAAAGTCATAAAATGGCAAAAACTCACTTAACAACTCTCTCACTTAACAGCAGATATTTTGGACTCAGTTGCGATCATAAGTTGAGGACTACCTGTATGACTCAGTGAAATTGTTTATGGGAAGTCCTCAATGAGTCTTCTCTCACATCAGTGTCATTGTTTTTAAACCACCCAGTGACACTGCTCTGCATCCCCAACTCTCTGGTTCAGTTTGATTCATCCAACTGCCATTGTTATTGCCATTTTTGTATGCTTCCGCTGAGGCAAAACGTTGCAGCCATTTCATAATCCCTTGCATTGAGTCATGGAAGAAATTAGTCTGGATGCTCACTTTTGGAAAGAGCGTTTTCAGTTACTTTTATCCAAGCCGTAATTCTTCTGCTTCCTGGGTAGTGATATGTGATTGGCAGGACTTGGCAGCCAGCAAGCTCAATCCGTTAGCAGCTGGTGTGCCACCATATGTGCTCATTTTTGCAAGAGACAGAGACAACACAGGAACAGTGAAATGAAAACATGCTTCACACTCTTTCACAGCTCCAGTAGGGAACAGCTAAGAGGAAAGGGCAATAGGGAGGACATCAATAGAGGCATACCAAGTACCATCATAGGTACTACTTCTGTTGCATCTTTCTCTTTTCACATTCATGCACTTGTAGCACTCCCAAAGTAACCAACACCGTACTTCCACCAACGTGGAGTGTGTCTTTCGTGATTATTTATTGTTTTCTTTTCCTTTTTGCAAGAGTACTTGCTTTACTGTACATTCATTACCAAGAATCTGTGACTAGTGAACTGTAAACCTTGAGTCGGTCTGAAAGGTTCTTTGTCTGGTAAATCAGCTGCAAATGATTGAAGAGGCTGCTCCCCCACCTCACTTTAGAATAATGCTCCCCCTTCCTCACCATTTCATGCAACATTGTACTGATGCTGTTTTTAATTTTCTAATTCTCCGGTAGAAAATTGTACATTGGTTCTTCTTAAGCCAATTAATAACTGCCTGTTTTTTATATACGGTTTAGCTAAAGGCTATCAATATTTTTAACCAATTAAAACACATTAGGGCACAGGATTTTTTAGACAAGGAATTCCAAAAAGGCCTGCCTGGTAAATCGTTCATGATACTGTAGTTACTTCTTTTCAAAAGGCAAACAACACCCAATTGCTCTGGAGGTCAGTCCAGACAGCGGCTTTTTTTCACTACAGCCTGTGGCCCATAGAAGTATTTCCAAATCTTAGGAATAAACAACGGTGGTCCCACAGAGTGTGTTGTGCAGTGGTGGGATTCAATTTTTTTTTACTACTAGTTCAATGGGCATGGCTTGGTGGGTGTGGCATGACTTGGTAGGCATGGCAGGGGAAGGATACTGTAAAATCTCCGTTCCCTCCCCACTCCTGGGAGAAGATTACTGCAAAATTCCCATTCCCTCCCCACTCCACTAACCTGCTTTCCAGCTCCGTACTCCTGTGCAGGGCAACAAAAGAAGACCCAGCCGATCAGCTGGGACTCAGGAGGCAGAGAATAGAAGTGGGCGGGGCCAGTCAGAGGTGGTATTTGCCGGTTCTTCAAACTATTCAAAATTTCTGCTACCAGTTCTCCAGAACTGGTCAAAATTTGCTGAATACCACCCCAGGTGTTGTGGCCCAGATGTATAATCTTGATTAAAAAAAACTCTTCTTAATTTTTTTGGTCTTTATTTATTTATTTAATTTATATCCTGCCCTTTTTTATTGTTAAAAATAACTTAAGGCGGCAAACATATCCAACACATCTTTTATTATTTTCCCCACAGCAACAACCCTGTGAGGTGGTTTGGGTTGAGAAAAAGTAGCTGGCCCAAAGTCAACCAGCTGATTTTCATGGCCATGATGGGACTTGAACTCATGGTCACCCACTTTCTAGCCTGGTGCATCCTTAACTGCTAGACCAAACTGGCTCTATTAGGTCAAACTGGCTCTTAAAACAAGCATCTTCATTCCAGGCATGCTAAATGTTTTTAGAAATAATATTTTCTGTAAAAAAGATCTCAATACAAAATTATATTTCTCTTTTTCTGTTTTTTGGCAATAAATTAATGTGCTTAATGGTTACTGCTGTAATGTTAAAGGATGGGATAAAATGTTGACGTAAGAAATAAGGGCATCTTTAAGTATATATCCTGAATTATCAACTGAGCTGAAATTTAAATGTGAATCTCTCAGGACAAAGTTCAGCTCCTGAAAGAGATTTTTAAAACAGGCTGATGTCTATTTTTCAATTGCTAAAGACACTGTCTTCTTTACAATTTTAGTATATCTATCTTGTATGGATTGGTATTAGGTTACAAATCATTAATATTGTTTAATTTTTCCTTGTAGGGATTCAAGACAATAATTCTGAGGGGTGGCTATATCCTTATTACTATTTAAGAGAGCCAAGATGATATACCAGTTCTGAATGTTTTTGTTTCTTAGATTGGCTTTTTGCATGAAAAGGAGTTTAGCAAATAGCTGTGCCTTAATATGTATATTTTAGATTTAATTGCTTATGATTCATATTATGAAGGACTTTGGGGGTGAAGGATGTTGCTTCTTCACCAACCATTTTAAGCCACATTTTATTCCCAAAGGTAGTTTGTTACATTTTGAAATCCATACATATAGCTCACACATAAAAAAATGTGCTCTTTCTGAAGCTGTTTTGGACCAAGCTAGATTTGTGATATCGTTGGCTTTGACCAACAGCAAATCTCAGGCACAAACATCCAAGAAAGCCATGATGAGGTAGAAGGAATGATAACAGGAGGCATAAACCCTGTCCTTACACCTTACTTACATCCTGAGGTTTGACACAAGTATGTAAATCGTGGCGTTTAGATGATGAAACCATGACATCCTTGTCATCACTTTTGCTCTTTTGTGCCCCTTCGAGGCCTCTGATCTTGAGGGCTTGTGTTTTTATTGGGTTCCTGGTAGGCTTGGTTGCAGGGGTGGGCTGCTGGGGGTTCACAGGAGTTCGGGAGGGCCCCTGGCTAAGATTCTGTGCAGTTCGGAGAACCGCCAAATCCCACTTCTGTCTGACCCTGCCCACCCTACCCTGCTCCTCCCGGGAGTCCCCACATGGCCTGTTTTGGATGCAGTTATGTGCAGGGTGGACGCTTGGGGAGGGCAAAAAATGGGCCTCACGGAAGTTCAGGAAGGCCGGAAATGGGCTCATTTCCGGCTTCCAGGTAGCCTCCAGAGTCCGGGGAGGCTGTTTTCACCCTCCTGGATGCTCAAGGAAAGCCTCTGGAGCCCGGGGAGGGCAAAAATACCCCCCCCCATGGTGCAGGAGGCCGACTAGGCCATTCCCACCATGGCCACGCCCATCCAGCAACCGGGCAGAGAACCCTTTGCTAAAATTTTTGAAGCCCACCCTTGCTTAGTTGTTTTTTTGCAGATGTTTCATTACCAGACTAGATAATATCATCAGTCCTTGGGAGAGTAGAGCTTGAAGCCAAGACCCAACCAACTCCAGTTTCTCACATACTGATGATGTTACCAGGCATGGTCATGAAATATCTTCACAAAACAGCCAAAGCCAAGGATCACCAAGGACTTAACTACATCTACGCACATTTTGTACTATTAGAAGTCATAGTACTTTTTATTTTGAAGAAGAGAGAATTTGGCATGCCACAAAGCAAAGCATGAAAAATGAGCTTTCCCAGAAAATAAAAAAAATAATGGATGCTTACAGATGGGTGGTAGGAGGCCTCCTACAACGGGAATGGGGCCAGAGGAGATGGCAGTAAAATACATTCAGAGTGAAGTAGAACTTTTTTGCTAGATCTGCCTCCCTTGGGAGCCAGTTTGCCAGAATTCCCACAGCTGTTTCTAAATTCTACTTGTTTTCATTTCCCCCAAGACGCTTTCGGAGTCCAGGGCTCCTCTGTGATTCTCATCTATTCCATCTTGATGCTATCGGATACAAAATTCAGCAGAAATCTACTTCCCGAAGTTCTCTTAATAAGCAGATTTAATTGTCCTGCCTCCTTTTTTCCCCTGACCAGAAAGAGTTGAAATTACATATTTATTTACCTACTCTTGTATTCTGCCTCTTCTAGCAAATTTGGGCAATTTACAATAAAAGCAGCTAAAAACACACATAAAATCATCATAAAAACAATCCGCAATAAATAAACCCATAAATACTCTAAATAAAAATGATTGCTGCCAGTTAGGTTTATGTAAAAACCTGTCAAAAGTACATAATTTGTACTGATTGAAAGATCCAGCTTTTCTTGGTATGAATGGGCTCCTTCAGAGAATGTTAAAACATGATACATGTAGCACATTGGATAACTCCTGCAGATGGCTAACCTGCAAAACACTGTTTGATAAGTTTCTACGGGAAGCTGTGAAACTGTTTTTCTTGAATGCAATAATAGGGAATGTAGAGTCCTCCAGATGTTGGACCTCGTAACCATACCTTTTCAATGATTTGACTGGAGCTGCTGGAAATAGCTTTTACAGAACACCCAACTGAGCATGCTTAAATGGTCTTTTGTGTTACGGCATTTAATGCATGTTTTGATCCCAAGCCTGGTTTCAAAGAGAAATCTGCCAGTTAGCAAAAAAAAAAAAAAAAAGTACCCCGTTGGAAGGCAGGAGGAACAGAACTTGAATAGATTTCTCAAGGGACTCTGAAGCTTCAGAAAATTATTCTTTTTCGGAAACCTTTTTCTTTCATTGCCATAAGAGCTAATAATGTTGTTGGTTTAAACACATATGGTATAAGATCATGGGTGCAACTCCTGCTGATTCCCAGCAGGATCTGGTTTTTCTTTCAGCGCTCTTTGATTTCCTCACTGCGGGTGAAACCTGATACATGAAGGAATGGCATATTTTGCTCATCAGTGTGCTCTGGGAGGGTGGAGTGATTGCTTTTCTATTTTCTCCTATAGGACCTCCTAGCTTGGCTCCATCAATTGCCTCGAGGGAAGAATAAGGATATGAAGTGAATTCATTTGATCACTGTTGCAATGAAACATGATCTGAATCAGATATCAGACGCTGAGATCCTAGGAAGTGTGCAGAGAAGAGCAACATAGATGTATAAAAAGTCTGGAGGCTAAACTGTATGATGAACAGTTGAGGAGCAAGTATGTCTAGCCTATTGACGAGAAGGATGGGGAGAGGGCATGATATCTGGCCTCCAGTACTTGAGGGGCTGTCCCAGAGAAGAGGGGCTTGACCAGAGCACCAAAGAGCAGGACAAGAAGTAATGAGTGGAAGGTCATTAAAGAGAGATCCAACCTAGAAGAAAGGAGAAATGATCGGACAATGAGAACAGTTGATCAATGGAACAGCTTGCCTCCCACAGTTGTGGAGAAGAGGTGGTATCCAGCAGGTTCTGACCAGTTCTGGAGAACCAGTAGTGGAAACTTTGAGTAGTTCAGAGAACCAGCAAATCCCACCTCTGACTGGAGATTTTACAGTATCCTTCCCCTGCCACGTCCACCAAGCCACGCCCACAGAACCGGTAGGAATTTTTTTTGAATCCCACCACTGTTGTGGAGGTTTTCAAAAATAGATTGGACAATCATTTTGACCAGGACGATACAAGGTCAGACTAGAAGACCTCCGAGGTCTCTTCCAGTCCTGTGATTCTATGTTCTATTTAATTGTAGTATATTGAAGTGAAATGTAATATAATACTTTGATATTCAACTTCCCAAATTTTGTGGGATTGTTGTTGTTGTTAAAATGGAATCATTAGGGGAAAACATGGGGAGGAGGAATTATTTTCTGTTGTTTTCTTAACCTCAAATTTCTTAGAAGTGACATTGGGAGGCCCAGCTTCAGATGGCTAGCAATCCAATCTTATTTAGCAGAATAACAGAGTTGGGAGGGACCTTGGAGGTCTTCTAGTCCAACCGCTGCTCAAGCATGAGATCCTTTACCATTTCAGACAACTGGTTGTCCAGTCTCTTCTTAAAAACCTCCAGTGATGAAGCACCTACAACTTCTCTGATTCTGAGAGTTTTGTATTCCATTTCATTCTTCATATTATTTCCCAGAATTTCCTTGATCTATCTATCTATCTATCTATCTATCTATCTATCTATCTATCTATCTATCTATCTATCTATCTATCTATCTATCTAAAGTTTGTTTGGGAAAAACAACCATAAAACCAAATGGAATTATTTGTGAGAAATTGGACACTAAATATAAACAATAATAATAAGCAATAAAGATGACCAGCTCTTGCCCAAGAAATTTCTTGGACTGGGCATTTAAAAGGAAAGGCAGACAACTTGACATGCCACTCATTCTAATCTGATTTGATAGAGTTTGCAGAAAGTGTTTTGTCCTCCCAATCAAAAACTGCTAATTCTTGCCCCATCTGATGAATAATCTTGTAGAATGCAGCCAAATGGCTGGGAAATGGGTGAGAGATCTGAAGCAGCCACCGCTGTTTTGTGTGTAATATGTATAATATGTACATAATACACAATATTATGCACATTATAATACAATATTATACATATTATAATACAATATTATACATGGCAGTGTACAATATTATACATATTACACATAGTATAATATAGCAGTCCTCAATAGCTTGCCTTCAGAAGTTGTGGGTGCTCTGTCACTGGAGGTGTTTAATCAGAGACTGGACAGCCACTTGTCTGGAATGGTATAGGGTTGCTTGAGTGGGAGTTGGACAGAAGACTCCAAGGCAGAGGTGGGCTGCTGGGGGATTCTCAGGGGTTTGGGAGATCCTCTTGCTAAGATTCTATGCATTTTGGGGAACCCCAAATCTCATGGTTGGCCCCGCCTGCCCACCCCACCCATCCCAATAGTCCCCATGTGGCCCATTTTAGATGCAAGTAAGTGCAGGGTGTGTGCAGAGACTCGGGGAGGGCAAGAAATAGGCCTCCCGGAAGTTCAGGAAGGCTGGAAATGGACTCATTTCCGGCTTCCAGAGAGCCTCCAGACCCTGGAGAGGCCGTTTTTGCCCTCAGGAGGCTGGAGGAAAGCCTCCGGAGCTCGGGAATGGCAAAACCACCACCCCTGCCATGGTGCAGGAGGCCGACTAGGCCACGCCCACCATGGCCACGCCTACCCAGCAACTGTGCAGAGAACCCTTTGCTAATTTTTTTTGAAGCCCACCCCTGCTCAAAGGTCCCTTCCCAGCTCTATTCTGATTGATTGATTGATTCTTTCTTGGCAGGTGAGCAAGTCAGAATGACTGCTATGATAGATATAAGCGGTCCAAAAATATCAAAGTTCAGAAGACAATACCACAAAGTTGCTCTTTGCTATATTCCTTTCTCTCCAGATTGCCACCCACCCAGGGGTGGGATCCAACAGGGTTAACTACTGGTTTGGTGATTTATGATCTGCTTTCCTGCACGCTGCATGCACATGTAAATCTTTGTCTGCTTGCTGCCTGGATAGCTGAGCAGCGCTGCATGCAGGGAAGCAACATTTGAAAACGCACTTTTTCCTGCTTTTTCAACTGCAGCTGTGCCTTGCACAGCAGCTGAAGTTGAAAAAGCAGGAAATAAAGGTCAGGTAAGAGCCCGGGCAGGCGGGTGAGCCTAAAGCAGCAGACACAGAACCGGTTCTGTGTCTGCTGCTCTTCAGAGCTACCGGTTCTACAGAGCCAGACAGAACCGGTAGAATCCTACCCCTGCACCCACCCCTTATTTTTTCCTAGATTGGTCTGCATTATTATATGTTCTGCGATGCTGTTATGGGTCCCAGAAATGAAGATGATGTCAAAAGCTGGTACTTTGTTTTGCACTATGCCAGCATCTCATTTCATTATTCTAAGAGTTGGATGGAACTGGAAGACGAGGCCAGAGGATATGACCCAGGAGATTTTATGTCCATGGACACCTCATTGCCTACCCAAATGTACTGGATTCCATCACTTAATGTCTGTGGGAAAATTACTGTGGCTAATTTCCAGTCCAGTTTGCATCCAGCAACTCTAGTGAATTCC
This sequence comes from Hydrophis major, assembly GCA_033807585.1. Taxonomy (NCBI): domain Eukaryota; kingdom Metazoa; phylum Chordata; class Lepidosauria; order Squamata; family Elapidae; genus Hydrophis; species Hydrophis major. Next base: position 196,046,378 of record CM066331.1, read on the forward strand.
TGTACCCACATTAGGTCAAACAACCCCCCCCCCCAACAAAAAAACTCTCTTCTGTTAGGAAAGATATAGATCAATGTTTAATTTATCAAATAACAGCAAACATCAAAACACTTAAGTGGCACAAACAGTACATGAGACGGGGAGAACAAAAGACATGAACAAGAGGCAAAAAAAATTGTGGTACTTATATATGGATCTGTATGAAAAGGCATGGAATTTTCCAGAGCCACTGGAAATAATACTGGATGGTATTGCATGCATACAATGGCCAGCATTGCAATCTGAGTATGGATGGTGGTTTTATGTACTTTTATAGAGGTACTACTAGGTACTAACTCGATACCTGTGCTTCGTTACGAAACTACGTGGTCAGGCTTAGTTTTTGGGGAGGAAAATAAGGGGAAAAAAAATACCACCTCTGCTTACCAGCATCCATCAGTATTCATCTGGCTAGTGTCCTGTCAGTGTGTGAAAGAGTTGAGAGCTGTTTGGAAACTGAAACAGTATTTTCTGTGTGAGCAAGAAGGAGATAGCAAGGAGCCTGGGCTTGGCTTAGCTGAGCTGTTCTGTACTAAAGCTGGTTGCTGCTATGAAACTAAAACTAAAACTGAAACTCCTCTGCTTGTGCTTTGAATTTGGAACAGATTTCTTTTCAGGTGGGGAGGAGGAGTACAACTCCTTAGCATCAGAGCATGTTAATAATAATATATGACATACTAATGCTCTGATGGTCATTTCAAAAAATCATTTCTTAGTGAGCACCTAGAAGCCAAGAGGAACATATGTACCAAATCTCAAGTTTGTAGGCTTTATGGTTCTGGAGATTTTGTGATGATGCGCGAGTGGTATTTTGCTTATATATATATATATAAAGTAGGCCTCCAGATGACCCTTCCTGTATTCTTTCCCATAAGGAAGCCGTTGAATGGCAGAGTTGATGCCAAGCCACCACACCCTGAAGACCTTTTTACTGTATTTTCTTTTGTGCATGTCTCTTTGAGTCATTTTTTCTGAAATAAATTAAGTTCAAAAGAGTGACTAAGAAAGGAACCAGTTATTTGAGGCTGGAGCAGCAGGGTACTCAGGGAGCTGAGTAAGTCACTGAATCATAAATAGGAGGATGTGCATATATAATTTGATTACCACTGTGCATCACCTAGTGATTTGCCAGTAGACAAGGTTGCTGGTAATTGATATTTCAGCACAATATTATGTAAGGAGCTTGCATCATCACATTCATATAAGCAGTTCCCTTAAGACAAGCCAGAAGATGCAAGTTAATGTGTTTCTTGGTTGCCATTAAATTAATATGAATGCCATACATTTGTGTGTGCTCACTCATACATACCCACAGGCCTACTTATTTCAGAAAGATTTCTGCTTTGCTGCAAAGAAAGTCTTTGCGGATCTCGATCAGTGGTAGGATTCAAAAAATTTTACTACCAGTTCTGTGGGGGTGGCTTGGTGGGTGTGGTGAGGGTAGGATACTATAAAATCTCCATTCCCTCCCCACTCCTGTGGGAAGGATACTGTAAAAATCCCCATTCCCTCCCCACCCCACTAACCTGCTTTGCAGCTTTGTTCTCCTGTGCAGGGCAACAAAAGAAGACCCAGCTGGGACTCGGTGGGCAGAGAATAGATGGGGGCAGGATCAGTCAGGGGTGGTATTTGCTGGTTCTCCAAACTACTCAAAATTTCCGCTACTGGCTCTCCAGAATTGGTCAGAACCTGCTGAATACTGCCTCTGATTTCAATTCTCATCTCTTTGAGGCCATATGTCCAAAATACAAAAAAAAAAAAAAAAAAACCCAAAACCACTCCATTTTTTTTTAAAGGGGTACATCTTTTTTTAAAATTATGCTTTCCTCATTCTTGCAGATGTCATAATCACAGTTTTTACAGGTATATTTTTTTCTTTGCATGGGTGCCATTTACACATAGGGTCAGCCCATCAAATGAAGAATTTTTCCCAAGGCCAATTATGTATATTTTCCCGATGCCAAGAGAACTGGAATATAAAACCTCAGTTAGGATAATCTTTCTAGAGCCACAGCAACATCTGACCTATAATAGCTCAAATTGTCTAACTATTTTGTCTGGGTTGATAGGCTTTTCCAATTACCTGCTACTTGACTGCCCTCACTGCAGATGTCAGAGAAGAATGCCTTGGTGTTTCTGCATGCAAATCAAATGCAATCAAACTTATGTGGCGTGGGCTGGAGAACTTCCATTTTGTTGATCCGTTCGGTTGTCTCCTCATTTTGTCATGATTGTTATGCTGCATTAGTTGTACTACTGGCAGTCTAAATCAATGGCTTATATGGGAAGTGTGGAGGTCTCTGAGCTTGGCTGTTTTCCCACAGACATTTCATTATCCAACTAGATAACGTCATCAAGAACAGTGGTAACCAACTCGTGGTCCACGAGAAAATTTGGATGGTCTGCAGAAAAATATTTGCATTTTTTTATATTGTACTAAATCAGGGATCCCCAAACTACAGCCCCTGGGCCTGATACGTGCAATGAACATTCATGTTGCTGCAGAGTCTCCTCCCTCTGGGTCTTTTTAGGTGTGTTGGAGGGGGCCAGAAATTCTGACTTGGGGTCTGCTTCAGCCTCCTGGTGTGGAGCTTTGGGGGAAAGGCGAGGGAAGCACCACTGGTGGTGAAGAGCCGGAAGGCCTCTTTCCAGTGGGACTGCATCATGGCTGGAACTGGCTGACCATCCCTGCACACTGAGCCTCCAGGTGCCGGGATCTGGCCTTGGACTCCCACAGGTCTTCCCTCTGCTTGGAAAGCCTATGCTAGTAGTCCTAAGTGAGGTGCTTCTGCTGAGCCTCCGCAGTCAGATCCAATTTGAACTGAGCCAGCTATTTTGCCAACTGTTTCTCATGGTGGCTGCTTAGCTCCAACAAATGCTTCCTGCTAGGGCCCTTAGGAGCCTGGGAGAGCAGGCAAGGAGGGGCTGGGAGGGGAGGGGCGAGTAGAGCTCAGTGAGGCGCCCCTCGCTGTGTGACATCGAATTGGCCACGCCCATCCATCACATGACCACCTAGCCACGCCCACCCAGCTGGTCATTAGGCAGATCATATTAGTTGTCTGAGGGATTTAAAATTATGAATTTAGAGGTCCCTGAGATCCGAAAGGTTGGTAACCTGTGATTAAGAACAACTGCAGAAAGATCTGCAAGAAAGCAATCAAGCTCTAAAAGCGCCAAAAGTCCTACAGTTCAACCCTGAGCTTCTACTATTCTTTAAGGTGAAACTTTCTGACAGCAAGAACAATCAACCAATGGAACAGCTTGCCCTCGGAAGTTGTGGGAGCGCCATCCCTTGAAACTTTCAAGAAGAGATTGGACTGCCATCTGTCAGAAATGGTGTAGGGCAGTGGCCCCCAACCTTTTTTGTGCCACCGCCTCACAAAATGATCCGCGGCCCGGTACCGGCATCAGCATGCAAGACAAGGCAAGGCGAGCCGAGCGACCGGCCAGCCAGCCATCCCCCGCTTCTCCCCACCACCTTCAACTCCTCCTTTGTACCTTTGTCGATGGGCTTCACTTCGGGACGGCTTCGGGACAGTCGGCTCACCTTGCCTTGGGTGCTGAAAGAATCCTTGTGCCGTAGTTTCATTTGAAGCTCCCCCTCCCTTCAATGAAACTAAGGCGCAAGGATTCCTTCAGGACCCAAACACAATTTTCCAACCAGAAAAGCTCACCCGGAAGCACTTTCTCATCAAACAAGATGGCGGGCGCCCAGCAAACCGGCGGCCTGGTAGGAAATGTTCCACGGACCAGTACCGGTCCGTGGCCTGTTGGTTGGGGACCCCTGCTGTAGGGTTGCCCACTTGGGCAGGGCGTTGGACTAGATGAACTATAAGATCTCTTACAACTCTGATTATCTATTATCTGTTATTTTCTATTGTTACTTGAGAAAGATAGATACTAATAGGATGCAGGAATATGTCCACCATACCAGAATTTGTTCTACAGTTTTAATGGATGAGCCTGAGATCTAATATTTTGAGCCTAAGAGCAAAATTTATCACTAGGCATTGTTTTATATACTTCAGATGTCTTTTCTTGGCCACTTTCCTTCCAATCTATTAGTCTCTTGTAGCCCCTGATTTATTTATTTACTTTTGCATCCTTTTAAGCTCCATCCTCCCTTTTTTGACAGAGTGATCAATAATTGTTGCAACTTGATTATAGTAATTCACTGTAAGGTACAGATAGTCCTCAATTTACAACAGTTCATTTAATGATCGTTCAAGGTTAAAACGGTATTGAAAAAAGTGACTTATGACCATTTTCCCATAGTTAAGACCTTTCCGGCATCCCCATGGTCACGTGATCAAAATTTAACCACTTGGCAACGGGTTTATACTTACGACCATTGCTGTGTCCCAAAGTCACATGATCCCCTGTTTGTCTGACAAGCAAAATCAATAAGGAAGCCAAATTCACTCAACAACGGTGTTACTTACTTATCAACTGCAGTGATTCACTTAACAACAGAGCCAGGAAAGGTTGTAAGAAACTCACGTAACAAATGTCTCACTTAACAACAGCAATTGTGGTTGTACATCAAGGATATCTGTATTTCCAAAGTACTTTTAATTAAGAGTAGTGGCAGCAGTGGTAGGAAAAACACTTTCTTTGTCTGTCTAAAGATTAGGACTCATGTGCTCTGCTTGAGAGAACCTTTGTACCTTTTCTGTTCCGCTGCAGAAATAGTTGAAGATATTTTCATCCAACCTGCTAAAGAATTCAGTGTCTGCCCTCAGGGAATAGAAAGAAGCTTGCAAACAAGCTAAGAAGTTTTAAACAGGAAAAAAAGAGAGAGGCTTGTCAACAACTGGTTGCAGGCAGCATTCAGTAGCATCCTCAAAAGTGAAGTGGAGTTTCTTACTGGTAGAGGAGACAAATTTCAAAGAAAGTCAGAACACGTTAAGAATTGCACTTTGAATTATGGCTCTGATCAGATAGTATTTGTCTCTCATGAGCAACTCAGGTCAAAAGCTGCAGGCTGATGAACAGAGGAAAAAAAACATGTTGTGCCTTTGAGTTTGATCCTCTTTTCACTGTTATCCTCCTTTCCCTGGTTGAAGGTTTTAATATCTCTGTGCTCTAATTTTGGGGATAATCTATTCTGTATTCTTTCCCATCTCACAATTTCTACTTTATTTGGGTGCCCGCCAACTTGTCAGTCAAAATTTGTCCACGTAGGTTATGCAGTTATACGTTATAAATTATGTATAAGATAGATTTGTTCTGTTCCCCCGCCCCTCTTATGGCTACGACTTAAAAAAAGAAAATCATTCTGTGCTTTTAAGTCATTTCTTTTGAGAAACTGGTTCAGCAGCTTCCCCTCTCCATCCATATCCTTTGATGAAGCAAATGTTGCTGACAGAAATTCTGGTTTACCAATACTGTTCTCCTAGTAGACTTGCGTTCTCTCTTCTCTGAGGCCAATGTTCTCATTTTCTCTCTCTTTCTCTCCATCCATTCCCCCCTCCCTCTCATGTTATTTGTATAAAGGTCTACCCAATCCCTTAAAATAAGAGGAGAAAGAAGCAGGCACGCTGCTGCACTGTGAACAGTTTAATCCGATTAATCCAATTAAATACAAATTGATGGAGTCTAAAAACAAGGTCAATCTTCCTATTAGGATGGAAGCACATTATAGACATCCGAAAAGGAATTGGTGTTTTTTTTTTTTGGGGGGGGGGGTGTATTGCTCAAGTTTGAAGAAAAGAACATGTAGTGGTTGGATAACATGCACTTTGATATCAATGGGAAGATGATGTCCTGTATCTTGTTTTGCCTCAGGCAGTAACATGTCTTGGGGCCCATTTTATTAAAAAAAAGAAAAGAAAAAAGATCTCATTAACTCATTGGCAAGTTTTCAAATGATTTTCAATTAAAGAGCTGCAGATAAAGTCCAGGCAAATATAGGCAACGTGGCAAGCAGTAGACACTTTCTAAGAGCGAGCATCTTTACAGAAATGCTTTCCCCAGAGAAAGTCACCAGATACCCACATGGTCTTTATTTCTGTTGGAAGAAATATTCTTCTGGGTTCAATTCCAAGCGGGAAGAAAGACACTGGAAATATGGTGACTGCTTGGGAAGATGGTTTAATGGTGGACAGGACCACATGGCTTGGAGATCCTGGGTGAAAAGGGAAGAGATGCTGAGAGTCCCTGAGTTTTATGCCCTCTTTGGGCTTTCGGTTTCCTGGGGCACAGGAAGAATATCCTGATTGGTTACTGTCAGAGGTCATAGTTAGGTTGTCATAGCTAGGTTTGTAAGTCATAGCTAGGTTTGTAGGTTTGTCTGTGTGCTAAGTTTGGTTGCAACTTGGTGGATGGTGCAATGAAGGGCAATTCAATGGCTCTGCCTGAAGGAGGTAGATCTTTGTTATGCAGAATAGACTGGCCCAGGCCTTAATGGCTCATTAGCAAAGGTGGTGGTGGTGGGCTGAGTTTCTGCCTCTTTGAGTTTCTACTTCTCTTTTAAGGGAAATATTCTGCCTTTTTAATATATCCTAAAATATTTCATTTTTCTAGGAGAGGGGGTGGGTTTTAACTTCCAACAATTCTGAGAATAATTTCTTTTCCTGAGGATATGGATTAGGCTTTGAAGGTTATTTCTCCATTAAGTATTGCAAGTACCCTTGTTGTCTGCAGACTGAGATTACTTTGGCCGATTGTTTTCACTGCAGTAGATTTAATTTCTATGGAGGTGCATGAAATGAATGAATATTTATTTCAGATGGGTATCACTTTATCTAGTACTGGGTGCAATAGGATAGTAAAACCTCACCACAATCTCACAGAGGCAAACAAATCAGGGTATACAGATCCATAGCTACATGTGAAATGTGGCCAAAATCATTTAGACAGGCTATGAATGTCCCTTTAAAAAAAAAAAAAAATCTCTCTTTTTCTCTTCCAGGCGTTATCCTCTGGATAATGGAGGATAAATAACTTGCAGAAATCATATATAGACACTCCTGTTTTGTATGCTTACGGTTCATTGCCAAGCTTTGGTATCTGTGTCTAAGGCCAAATTAAATTTAAATTTGGCATTAAATGAGTTATTAGGATGCTTTTCAGGTTTTCTCGAAAATTAATTGCAGATGAGCCTGGAGTGATTTTTATTACACTACTTTCCTTGGGAAAAGGAAAACTTCGCTCGTCCCTTCCTATTCTCATTTCTATTGAAAATGGCCTCATCTCTTTGGGAGAAAAAGCTCTGATTGTCAACCCCAGTGGTCTGGGATTGGTGTGGCTGGTTAGAAAAGAGGGATTTGGCATTTCCTTGGGTAAAGTGGTTAGAGTGCAGTACTGCAGGCTACTTCTGCTGACTGCTGTCTGCCTACAATTTGGCAGTTTGAATCTTACCAGACTCAAGGCTGACTCAGCCTTCCATCCTTCTGAGGCCACGTGAGATTTTGTTCACATGACTGTGGGGATGCTGCAAAAGTTAGAAGGGAAAACAGTCATAAGTCCCTTGTTTCTATGCTGTTGTAATTTTGAACAGTCACTAAATGAATTGTCGTAAGTCAAGGGCTACTTGTACACCCAATATTGTGTGTAGTTTGATCTAAAAGAGGCACATGGTGGCTCAGAAATATATAACCTGCTACCCTAGGAGGACAGTAAGTCTCTAATAGCCTTGGCTGATGCCACCAGGAAGGTCCATAACGTTGATATCAACTGGTAATTTTTAATGGGATGGAAAATGATTAAATGCATGACTGAGGATTAATCACATTAGCTCTCTTTAATTTTGATGAAATTTAAATGTAAATGAAGAGGAATTTAATTTAATTTTTGTCCTGCTCTTGTTACTTTTTCTTGGAATGCAACCCGTGGCATAGGCCAAATCTTTCACCCAGGAAAAGTCGAGCATTCCTCTGGTAAATAATATTAAAAACAAAACAAAATTAAAACTCATTAATTAAAATTTGGGGCTAGATTCTTGACTGACAAATATGAAGAGCAGCACCGAAATATCTTCTTTTATTCTATGTTCATCTCGTTACAGAAAACCAATTTCAGAAAGATTCAGTTTTCCCTAACTGAAAGTATTTCATTGATTACAGAAATTTAGCACTTTGAAAAGAACTATCTTCTTCCTTTTCCTCTTCCTCTTCTTCTCCTCTCCTCCTCCTCCCCCTCCCCTCCTCATCTTTCTCCTCCTCCTCCCTCTTCTCCGTCTTCGCCTTCTGCCTCCGCTCCTCCCCCTCCTCTAATTTATTACTGTGTATTAGGTACAGTATTAGAGAGCCAGTTTGGTGTAGTAACTAAAGTGCTGGCCTAGAAGCCAGGGGACTTCGAATTCTTTCTCTAGCTGACTGGGTAATGTTGGGCCAATTACTCCCTCTCTCTCTCTGCCCAACCCATCTCACAGGGTTGCTATTGTGTGGAAAAATGGGGGACCAAGCAATATTAGATATATTTGCCGCCTTGAATGGGATAACAATCATATAACACTCATCATAATTAGTTTTTACTGAGCGTCGAAAGGAAAAGAAGATATCCAGAAAATCAGGTATCAACTGGGGCCAGACAGTGCTAAGTTTTGAAATAGCATATCTTATTTTACTAGCCTCCATTTTCTCTGTGAAATACAAAAGGCAGTAATAATGCTATGCAGGCTGCTATGTGAAAGAGGTTGAGAAGTTCATTAAAACATGAAAGAAAAGGACCTTTGAGATAGTGCGATGTGTTTTAGATGTAAATATATCTCTTTGTCAGATTGAATATATTTCCTCCCCCACAGCTTTCAGTTTACTCAGGGTAACCTGGCAGGCTTTCGTCTCTCTGCAGCTTCACCAACCACAAGAACTGAGGTAAAGTGGCAAAAAGGCTCCTGCAGCAAATCCTGGAGCAGGATTTTCTTTCCTGCAGCACCTAGCAGGCGGTTAACGTTAATTCCGGTTGCCATCTGTTTCTTCCTTCTGTGAAGGGTTTACCAAACCAAGGAAAGGCAAGAAGAGTTTGGTGCTGCAGGGAAAGCAATTAATGTTCACAGCAAGGAATAGAAGGTCTTCTGCCTCTTTGTTGGAAGGAAAATCCAGTTCCAATTCCAAGCCGAGAATAAAATGGAGGCTGATTGGAAAGAAAGTTGGTTTATTGAGGAACAGAACCACCAACAGCATGTGATTTTGGGACATCTGACAAAATGGAGTTGAGAGTCGGTGGGTTTTATATCGTCTGGATTCCTTTGGGGTCATGTAGGGGTCATGGCTGGTTCTATAGGCAAAAGGGAAAATGCAAATCCTAGGTGTTCATCTGAGCTAATTTTGTCAACTTTTGGCTTGATTGTGTTGTTTATCGTGTTGCTTATCTGAAGTTTCTGTCTTGGCCCAGTCTTTCTGAATAGATTACCAAATCAGCATTTCTAAAAGTTGGCCTTTTCATTTTCTGCTTGGGACAGGGAAACTGGAGCTGGTTTCTGCCTCCCTTAAGATTTTTTTTCCATTTCTCCTTTAGGGGAAATATTTTATCCTGCCTTTTTTAATATTCCCCAAAATATTTCATTCATCCCACAGTTTCTCTGCATTTTTGAAATCTTGTTGTGTATCTATTGCTATACACCCTTGTGAAAACTCTTCAGCGAAGTCTAGCACAATAGGCTGGCCTCTCGGGAATCAGAGAGATTCTGGGTTGAAATAATCTAAGTTCTGCAGAGATGAATAATCAGTTCAGCAAACCTGGCTAAGTTATAGCTGCCAAACCAGGACCACTCCAAACTACTGTCCAATGGACAACCTTCAATTAGTTTACTTTAATAAAAATGAATGGGAAGCTATTATGGTTTATAACAATGTGTTAGACTGAAGCCTGTCAGCATTCCTTACAATAATAGGATGGCTGGGTGCAATCCAATGTCTTGTTGGTATCCCAGTATATAGTTATGATTGACTTCCCCCAGTATGGCAGTCAAGTCTCTGAAAATATTCATGTATCAATATAAATAGTCCTTGACTGGCAACTGTCTGAAGTTATGATGAATTTCCTTGTAGTTATATTGTGGACAATACTCTTAACAATCGTTTACTTAACAACCATGGTGTTGGCTTAATGACCGGTGCAAAAAAAGAGTAAAATTGTAGTAAAACTGGTGACCCATTTAATGGCCAGCATGAGTTGCAAGTCATAGAGTCATAGAGTGGTGTGGTGGCCTAGAGGTGGCGCTCTCATCTCACAATCAGGAGGCTGTGAGTTGGATCCTAGGTTGAGGTAAATATTTCTCTCTCTGGGCACAATGAGAATATATCTGCTGAACAAAACTCTGCATTGGCAACAGGAAGGACATCCAGCCAGGAAACACTCAACTCCATTTAGTTGCCCAGATTCCACCCCGCAAGGGATTATAGGGTCATTAAATGAAGAAGATAGCTTACAGTCATAATTCCGGACTCAATTATATTAGTCAAGGACTACCTGAATCCCAAACGTGCTCTCCTATGGGAGAAGAAAAAAGGTCAATTTAAGGAAAAGTAACTGTTTAAAGAATCAGAAACAGACCCAGACCATTTTTAATTTGCTCTTGCTTTTTGTTGCCTATAGCATGGCAGACCAAATATGCTCTGCCTGTGCTATCCCCCTTAGCATGTTGTTCAAATGCAGTTTCTAGATTCAAATGCAGTTTCTAGATATCCTGACCTAGGGAAGTATGTTGTGTGAACACAGCTTCTATAGGATTAAGAGATCAGGACTGAAAATGCCATAAATGTTTAACTCTGTCCTTTAAGATCCTAAAAATCCCAACTTCTTGCCTTTGTAGTTTTGGGGCATCCTTTTGATAAATGGCTTCTTTGGAAGAGGAATGTTGGCCAGGAATGTAGCAGGAGGTGAATGGTTTTATTTTCATGGTTTGTCGGTTGCTATTTTGATATCGCCCCCACCCCAAATTGGTTTTTGGCTGCTAAATGCATTTTATTAAAAAATGAGCACACATTTAGTATCATATCTATTCCCCTGAATGGCAGGCTCTACTTTAAGTAGTTTAGCCCTTTCAAGCATTGTTTTCTCTGTGCAATTCCAATGATTCCTCTCCATTTCTGCACATGAATAATCCAAGTAATGAAATCATGGTCTTAAGTGATAGAAAAGCAGATTACTGTGGGCCAGAAGGAAGACAAAATTCTTAAGATCAGACCTTCCCTTGATGTCCTTAAACAAAAATAAGATAGATATCTACTGAGGAGGCTTAAATTTGAATTCCTGTGTGAAGCAGACCTAAATGGTCCCTGGATTCTAAGTCTACCAAAGATCTAACACTCCTGCTTTCTTGCTAGGTGATATGAATTAATTATACGGAGAAAGGAACATCCAAATAAGGTTTCTTTCTCAGACGGGCAGTAGGAGGAAAGAGAACAAACAGGTAAAAGTAGCCAGCTATGGATGGTAAATGAATGCAAACTGGGTAAGAGAGTGGCCTGCTGCACTTATAACATTGGATTGCAGTCAGAAAGCCCTGTTGATTTCTTAGCATTATTCCCTATGGCTGTTTCTCATAAACGTGAAATATTCTCTCTGACAATGTGTAAATAATGCTGCCTATTTGAAACGAGCAATAGTTTTGTATTTCAATACAGGGCTGGCTTGTTGCTTAATGGGTACCATGGATTTTTAATAGTGCTGTGATTGACAAAGCTAGTCCTTGCTATTCACCAATAAATGTAGATCAGAAATAATCAATTTCTTGAAAAACATTTCTAAGGTACCCAAATCAAGAGGACTTTGTTCATTATTTGTGGTTATTCATAATCATTCATGAAGATGATGGTTTAGATTTTCAAACATTGACTTTTAAAGTGAACATTGAAATCAGAGAAAACTTGAGAGTTGGTTCTAGAAGAAACACAATGTATAATTTATACCTTGGAAAAGAAACAGGAATTCCCCCTTAGCAATGAACATAAATGACAGATGCAGGAACCCATGTGTTTTTCTGACTTTTTCCAAGGGAGTACAAATTAACATCCCTGCTGATTATTTCTGTAAGAGATGTGGAACCTTTGCCTGAAAGAATCTGTGACAAAATTAATGTTAAGTAGAAGCAAAATCTTCTATTCATTCTTGCTTTTAAAAATAATGTCGAGGAATTGATGGAATTTCACTTAACTTTAAAAACATATCACGAGTTTGAAGAATCTCTTCCATTCAAAAAAAACAAACAAACCTCAGGATATTCCCACAATGCCTCAGAATGGTAAAACCCCAGAGCCTTATGGGAAATTAAAGGGCCACTTTCCTTTAGAATGTGAATGTTAGGTAATTTTGGAGGAGTAAATTCAGAGTGAATTCAGAGTGAATCCCAGAGTGAATTCAGCCGAGATGCCTCAGAGCTAGATATAGGAAGGTATATACTGTATACATCGTAATATTGACTTTCATTCATCTGGCCTGGAGATTTTTTGTCATGTGGCTTCGGTCTGCAGATTTTGCTTGGATGAAAACAATTGTGGTAGATATAGTTGACTTTTTTTGTCTTTGTAATTGATACCGGTAGTTATCTTGATTTTTAAGAGAAGTGAGGACAAACACTGATTAATTTCAGCCTAGTTAGGTTTTTTGGGGAAATGAGCAAAAAATTGCATTCTCTTCTATGAACCAGGGATAAATGCATTCTTCTCTTCCAGAGAGAAAAATAATGTATTGGAGCAATCCTGGAATAATATATAGAACTGCATTATAACTACCCAGATTTGTTTATTAGACAAAGAGATTAGCAGACATTATGAAAGAATGCTGGAATTTATTGTAATTTAAAGAGAGGAAGAGAAAGCATACTATCTATCTATCTATCTATCTATCTATCTATCTATCTATCTATCTATCTATCTATCTATCTATTATCTATCTTATGTGACAGAGGTGTTTGTAGTCTTTCAATATTGGAATACTAAATGAGAGATAGGAGAGAAAAGAGTTGTTAGTATTTTACATATGAAATGCTGTATAGTTTGCTATACTAAACTATTGTAAGTTTTATGCTATTTCAGTATCTCCAATAAAATATATATTTTAATGCAATAACTCTTATGGTATGGCTTCAACTCACAATTTACATTAAGTTGAGTCCATTATCCAGCTTCATAGATAGATCTCCTTGGTAAGAAAAAAAGATGAAGATTTATTGGACTTAGATTCCTAGAAGTAGAAGTCTCCTTGACAAATTTCCACAACTGATTTAAAACAGGAGTTCTGTATAGGGCTGGGGGGATCCATAGCGCCATGCCAATCTTGATAAAGAATAATGGGTTAGAGTAAATATGTTCTATGGGCTGGATGGATACTGCATATCCAATATCTTGTTTCCAGTGATGAGCAATTTATAAACTCTTTTTTAATCTTACCCAGAAAATGTTAAAGAGTTTTCAATTATTTCTCATGCCTGTCATAATTGATTCAACCTCATACCATTGAACTTCAAAAGTATGCATTGTTAGGCAATGTTCACTTGATCCAGAATCAGCTATCCTTTAGTATCACAGTTTGCTTCTAATTCCACAGAAGGAAAAATAGAATATCCACATCAACACAGGAAAACACAGGTTGTCCTTGACTTATAACAATTCATTTAGTGACCATTTGAAGTAACGGCGCTGAAAAAAAAGTGACTTATGACCATTTTTCACACTTACGACCTTTGATCACATGATTTACAATTTGGATGCTTGACAACTGATTCCTATTTATGACCATTGCAGTGTCCTGGGGTCATGTGATTATCCTTTACGACATTGTAACAAGCAAAGTCAATGGGGGAGCCAGATTCATTTAACAACTGTGTTATTAATTTAACAACTGCTGTGAGTCACTTAACAAATGTGGCAAGAAAAGTTGTAAAATGGGGCAAAAACTCACTTCACAAATTGCTCACTTAGCAATATAAATTCTGGGCTCAATTGTGGTCGTAAGTCAAGGACTACCTGTACCCTTTATCTACTCCCTGCATTTTTGGTGTGAGAAAGGTGTTACAAGGTATTGTTTTATTTATTTATTTATTTCCTTTAAATTGATTATAGCAGCCCAATCTAATAGACTGTTCAATTCCTTGACGTGCATTGTTTCCATCTTATACTTTTACAAGTAACCCTAACTTTAACCCTATTGGGAAACCTATTTTATCAATGTGGCATCAGTTTATGTTGTGAACCTTTGTTAATTTTATATGTATTTTAAACTTAACATGTATTTAAGAACCCCGGTGGTGCAGTGGCTAGAGTACAGTACTGCTGGCTGCTGGCTGCCTGTAATTTGGCAGTTCAAAGCTCACCAGGCTCAAGGTTGACTCAGCTTTCCATCCTTCTGAGGTCACTAAAATGAGGACCCAAATTGTTGGGGGCAATAGGCTCTGTAAACAACTTAGAGAGGGTTGTAAAGCACTGTATAAGTCTAAGTATAATTGCTATTTAGAGATTGAGCCCAACTGTTTGGGTAGTTTATAGATCAATATATTTTGTACAACACAATGTACTAAACAATTCACTACCCAGTTTAAGGATAGTATAGTATGCAAACACACCCAAACCATAGTTAAAATAAGCTAGGTTTGATAAAGTGGGATGACAGCTTTAAACCAAAATGTATTTCTAAATCCTTAGTATAAATTTAACTGTTCAAACAAAAGCCTCTTAGGCTACATGTATCCCTGTTTAACATCATATGCACACCAGGACACCCTTAGTAGCAGATCACTTCACCTATATTTTTTAAAAGTACCAAGAAACCATCCCATTAAATTCTGCTCTACTATTAAAAATCACAGTGCATCTTCAATCTGATTGCATCTTTATGCTTTCTGGTCCTGGGTTTCAGAAGCAGCCTATTGGCTTAGAAATGTCTTAGCAGTAGAAATGTCTTAACAACCCATCTCTAGTGATGTTGCTCTCTATACTCCCAAAATTTTGGTTGTGTTCCTATTGCTTATACACCTAAGCAGCTTTCATAAGATGACTTCTCCACATAAAATATAATCATCCTCTTAGGACATTTTCAGATGTAATGCAGGAAGCAAAATGAGCTCTTCCTTCACCAATCATCAAATGCTCTGGTTGGTTGTTTTCCATCACTCAGGTTTCTGGATGTTACCTGTTGTGGTAGAAATGTTTTGTACCAAGCCATCACTACAGCAGGTAGAAGATAGGACCTAGCAAATGTGGAGGCTTCAGCTCAGGTCTATGTGGATTGCAAATACCCTTAGACAGAGAGCCTGGTACACTATTATATTTTTCATCTGCAAATGCATCCTGGATTTAATCCAGGATGGCCACAAGTAGGGCACTGTAAGCCTCCACATGGGATAAATATACTAAACAACTCAGTTTCATCTGGTGAAGGTAGTTCAGAAGTTTGTCAGAAGCCAAGTCTCATGTGAGGCTTAAGTTAAAGCCAATCCTTTGAATTCCACCTGAAACTACCTGGGTCCCAATATTGTATATGCTATAATAGTTGTCATTCTCCCCCATATGCAGTTCAAAATGGCCTTCAAAGACATTGCCATATAAAGCATACAGTGGTGCCTTTTGATGATGAAAAGAGTGTGAACCACTGCCATGGGGACTTGCTGTTCCAGAAAGAGTCACAACTGATGCACCACCCAAAGCTGGGCAAAGACTATCCAAGCTGTGGTATCTATCTGTGCATCCAGCAGTAGCTATGAGTCCAGGGTAACTCCCAAATTGTGAGATGAGAGCTAGAGTTAAAACAAGATTTTTTTAAAAAAAAACAACAACAGATGATTACTGGGCAGGAACCACATTTTTTTAGGATTCAAAGCAATGCCATTTGTTCTATTCATGCCCTTACATCCTCTGAACCACGGGTGTCAAACTCGAGTTCATTGAGGGCCACATCAGGGTTGTATCTGACCTTGGGGGGCTGGGATGGGCACGGCCAGGGTGGGCACAGCCAGTTCGACATCACTCATGTTCGGTGGCTTGAGCTCTGCAAGCAAAAACAGGCTCCCAAGCTCTGTTTTCAGCTACAACGGCCTCCTGCAACCCTCTGCCAGTGAAAACGGAGCTCGGGAGGCCTCACGCAGACCTCCTCAGCTCCATTTTCATTGGCAGAGGCACTGCGGGATGGTCCATCACTATTTCCAGGGCAGCCCCATGGGCCAGAGCTAAGCACCCCATGGTCTGGATCCGCCCCCCGGGTCTTGAGTTTGATATCTCCGCTGTTTCAAACTTGACTATTTTAAGATGTGTGGACTTCAGTTGCTAGAATGTCCTCACATTCCCATGCTGATTGGAGAATTCTGGGAATTGAAGTGGCCATGGTTGAGAAGCACTGCCTAGACACCCAATCAGGATTCGCATGGCATCTTTTGTCCAGCTCTGAAGTACAGATATACAACTTTGTTCCATTCGCATACTGTAGATATTAAAACCTGAACTGATAGCAGCTCCTTTAAAGAGTAAAAAGGGGAGGTTTCAATTCTGTAGCATTCCAGAAGGAAGGGCCCAACAGTCTGACTTTTCTTCCTCCACCAATACCATAAAGGAAGAAGAAATGGAACTACTGCCAAACAGTGTCCCCAATCCTCAAGTGGTCCAAAAGAATGTCATGGCCGTTAGTATTAAATGCCACTGAAGGGTCAAGAAGAACTAGGAGGCGACACACTTCCTATCTAAGTCATGACATCATGACAAAGGTGATGTTGAAGGAAAATACCAACACAAACCCAGTCCTCACTTTGGGCACTGCCTATGCAAAATCCAGACTGAAGTAAATCTGGACAACTTCACTTGAAAAGATTTATGCAAGTGCATCACATTGGTCCAATGGCAGATCTTCCTGTCCATCCTTCTCTAATAGGCCAACTTAGCAGAATGTTGACTTAAATCCTGTGATAGAAGAAAACTGAAAATTGAATGGATGGTACTAGGTGGTAAGAAAAGCTGTGTGGGAAGTCCTATACCTTCAGAATATTCTGTTGCTACCAGATAGAATATGAAGAAGTTTATTGTCAGTGTCAACACCAAAGTCAGTTTCTAACCTGATAGCTTCTGTACATAATGGAAAGCTTATAATTTCATTCTGTGTCTTTGATAGCAAAGTATCTATTGCAAGATGGGGCCAATCAAATATTAGGAGGAAAGAAATATATGTGGGGGGTGAACAAATGGACCAACTGAAAATATCACCTAATCAGTCTAGTAATTTGGAACTCCTGCATGCATCATATGCATTTATCTGTCAAACTTTGACCCTTTTATTCACCATTTCTGTGGTGATGCAGTGGTTAGAATGCAGTACTGCAGGCTACTTCTGCTGACTGCCAGCTGACTGCAATTTGGCAGTTCGAATCTCACCAGGCTCAAGGTTGATTCAGCCTTCCGTCCTTCCGAAGTCAGTAAAATGAGGACCCAGATTGTTGGGGGCAATAGGCTGACTCTGCAAACCACTTAGAGAGGCTTGTAAAAGCACCGTGAAGCGGTATATAGGTCTAAGTGCTATTGCTATTTCGGAATGTCATAAACGTATGCCTTCCCTGAGGTTTGTGAACGTTGCTGCTTCTAGCAAATTCTGAATGAAAATAGCATCAGATGTCCCTTCTCCACACTCTATAAGGAATAATACTATGGGACTTTGTCCCTGTAATTCCTGCGCTAAATATAAATATCATAACCATCCTCCACTCATACAGACAAGTTGAAAGGATTGGGGATTAGGAAGCTTAAATAACACCTACTGAAAAATGTTTCACAGTGTAAGGTAAATATTCTTTCTCCCCTTAAAACTAATTAGTGAGGGAGGAGCATTAGCTCATTAGGATGTCCCAATAAAGTAGCAGCTGACAGTGAACATAAAATCCTTACCCCAAACTGTAGGCTGAAATCTTCCTGGGTCTTAGTAGGTGTACTAAGTAATTAGAAAGCAGCATTAGGATTTGATTTGCATGTGCTCAAAGGAAGCCTTGAAATTTCTTTCAAAACTGGTTTTTTCCCTGAGGCCTAATCGCTACCTTGGACAGTTCCTTCCTCTACTCCATACCATCTGAAGTTTAATCCTTCTCTTTAAATCTAATACACCGTATTTTCTCTGCTGCAGTGTGTTTTTAATATATGACGTTGGGGGAGAGGAAGGTAGCTAAAAATATAACATGGAGCGTGCAACTGTGTGTATCCAACATCCCGTCCCTTTTCTATATGTTTAGCACAGGGCAGCATTCTCCCAATTAAAATCATTTACATATTTCTACATCAACATAAGTAAAAGGCTTGACAAATCTATTTGAACTACATATTAATCAAAGACTAAAGGCCTTTTCCATTCCAGATAATTGACTTCAGCACCTGTCTCTTTTTATATTCACAATCTAACACTTACTTAATCATTCGTATCTCATCTTTGACAGATATTTATGGGCATAGAACCTGCAAAAGCATCACCTTCTCTCTCCAATTGTGAACTATTATTGTGTCAATTGGGGGGGGGGATGTGTGTGAGTCATTGTTACCTCCTGGAAACTGCTTGGACTAGCTCTTACAGTTTTCTTTTGGAAGTCGTTTGCCCTTGCTTCCTTCCTAGGGCTCAGAGAGATCGACTGGCCCAAGATCAGCCAGCTGGCTTTGTGCCTAAGGTGGGACTAGAATCCATAGTCTCCCTTTTTCTCCAATTTGCAGGATCCACCTTTTTGTGGCATGCAATCCAATTTAAATGTGATTTTCAGGATCTATCAAATTAGAGATCTGTGAGGGGAAAAAAGATACATGCGATTAAGATTAATTCTATGCCTCTACATCTTGGAGTAAATTTTGTTTGCTTCTTTCTCTTCACTTCTGAGTAAACATACATTTAGTAGGGTTTCATGCTATGAACCATAGATAGAATATGCAAGTAAACTCATGTTTAGAGAATAAGCAATATAAACAGTACAAAGACAGCATCAGACAAATTTAGGATTAATTTCAGCTGGGAAATGAATTAGCAGATAGCAGCATTTCCCTTTCTCTCTCTTTCTCTTTTTTTCTTGTTTCTCCATTTCTTTGAGTCAGTATTGACTCTGGACTAGTCTCTGCAGTTTTGTTGGCAATATTTCAGAAGTGCCTTCTCCTTACTAGGACTGAAAATTGAATCACAGCTTTCCATCAGCTTTAAAGTTGTCCATAAAAATAAGAGTTCCTACCCAAAAGAAACAATAAGTCCCTCCCCCTCACAAAAAAACTATAATCACAATGCTTATGTTGTCCCACAAAGAAAGACATATAAATCCATTGATAACTCATACACTACACTCTTCTGGGCTAAGACCAATGGTACGACATCCTTTCAGCCCAGGGGATTCAAGTTGTCTTTCTATCCCATCTGCAGAAAGATAAAACAAGAGGTCATTTATGTGAACGAAGCTGAAATTATTGGTCCTTTTTTGGGCGGGAAGGATAGGGTTTGCCTTGTAATTAGTTAGAACATTCACTAAGCCTTAAACTAACAAACAAAATTACTTAGCAACTTTAAGGAATGCTTTGGGTGGTTTTAGACCTACACATTCAGGATCAAACTGGGAAGTTGCATAAATATACCATTTTGTGGTATTAGAACTTCCCATAAAAAAAAAGTTAAATTCCCCCCTCCTTCACATCCAATGTGGATGGGCTTTGGGGCTCAAAAGTAGGAGATAGGTAGACTGCAGTTGTGTATGCCAATATTTGTAAAATTTGCCTTGTCTTTCATTTCCTTTTAATGTCTTCTCCCACCATTTTCAACTGGGTATCCTCTGAATAGATGTATTTGGACTACTGTTCTGACCCAAACCTTGTTCCAAGGAAACAAACACGAACCAGAGGTAACAGCAAAATCTTGTAATGATTCTTTACTAATTCCGTTCCTTCACGGTTAAAAGGCTGCTTCAAGTTAATTGTCTCTGATAAGGACGAGCCTTGCCAAGGTTGTGCAAGGCTGCCAAGAATACTAGATAAAGTGACTAAGAAATATTTCAAACAAAAGAGTCTCCAAACACCAACCAAGATACTCCAAACATCCACAAGGCTTGAGTGCAAAAGAATCTTTGCTTCCTGCAAAGAACTCCATTTTCTCAGCTGACTTTTATTTCTTTTTTTTTTTAAACAAATTTTATTAATTTTACAAAAGCAGTGCACAAACAATCAAGGCATAACAGCTCATAAATTCTTTTATTATAATAATTATAATAACAACAACAACAACAACAACAACAACAACAACAATAATAATAATAATTAAAGAAGAAAACCAATAGAACATAATGATTCCAAATTATAATATCAATATTTACTTTATCTATTTAACTTCATATCTTATCCCAACTTCTCCTTTTCATCCAAATTATTTCTTGCTAATTGAAATTTTATTGCCTTTTATCAACATACAAAACACAAAAAACATAACAAAACCTAAAACATCTTTTCTGAAAGCTGCTTGATCCCGAGTTAAAACTCTTCACACAGACGAAATTTACACATCATATTCACTTTATATATCCTTCCATATCTTATTACCATTTTCAATAACATTCTTTGTCTGTTCTATTTCCAGCTATCCATTCATCTTTTTTCTTTTACTATACTTCTCCTATACACTAATTGGAGTGACGCCTTTAACTCATTACCCTAACTTAAAATTACTTCATATAACACTTAATTTATCTTGGGATTCTGTTTAGTACATTCTAAAATTACACAATAAATTTTATAAGAAAGGTTCTACTCTAAATGTACATATAAAAACACAATCTTATGTACCTTCCAGAATCCCCCTTTTATCCTTAACTAGATTCACCCATTGTCTCTGAATAAGCTTTGTTTCTTTAAATCTTGCTTCCCACCATTGAGGCTTCTCCTCCCCCCCTTTCTCTCTTGCTTATTCTTCTCCTTGCCCTTTTTACCCCTTTGTCTCTTCTCCCCCATTTTCTTACTCCCTTTCCATTGCTTTCTAACCTTGCCTCCACCTTTCCTCTCATTTTTCTCTTTTTTGGTTGTTTTTTCAAACCTTAAAATCCCCTTTTTCTTATCCTCTTTCTCCTCCTCCCCGGAAAAAACCCATTGTTCATCAAAGATGGCTTCTTGTTCCTCTTCTTCTTTGTCCCAGTCATTCTTCTGCGTAATCAACTTTTCATAAGTATATAACGCCATTTCTAAAAATTGAAATAAAGTGCCCAAAGTATCTTTTCCATCTTGTTCTTCCTTTTTATATTTTTGATATTCAGTCTTTAGTTCATCCACCAGCGATGCCATCATGAAAAGAGAAACTTTTCCCAAAACAACCACCCAAGTATTTTTAATCAAAAATAATTCAAAAAAAGTTCCAAAAATTAATACTTTTCTTCCTTCTTCTATTTCTCTTTCTGGGGTTACTGTTTAATCAAAGAGGTCCAATTACCATATATCTTTCTTTGAGATTCTAGGCAATCTCCTCCTTTTTCAACTTCTGCTCCAATTTTTTTTCCTCTCCCTTCCCACTTGCAACATCAATTTTTAGATGATCAGAAATCCATACCTCTAATAAGGGTTTTCCAATTTCTTAAATTTTTAAATCCAATGTCCAAGAACTTCAATTTTCAAAATAGTTCACCTTCAGTGCCCAAACAAATTTCAAATCTTCATCTGCTGTTTCCATGGGGTGGGAGAGTGAAGAAAAAAAAGGTTCCCTTTAACAGCTTTCTCCGCCACTTTCCGATCTTCTTAGGGATACAATGTATCCTCCAGCAATTCAGACAGTTCAGTTCCAGCAAGTTTAAAAGATGTTGATTGACCCGGCTCAGCCAGCACTTTCACTTTTCTTGCTTCCTCCAGCACAATCTTACCCGGTTGCAGGCTTCTTCGTGGCGGCCATTGCTGACCGCCGCTCCACCATCTTGGGAAAAAGGGGTTTTTCCAGATGAGAAGGGGGTCTGCGACACCCCCAACCCCCTGTCTGGCTCCCCTCTCTCTTCGGCTGCCTCTACGGGGCAGCCATATCCCCCTGACCCATTTGGATCGGGGGTACCTTGGCGGCAAGCGCAGTAGGAATCGCGAACAGCTGTGAATTCCTGCTGCCACCAAAGCCACGCAGAACCGGAAACCCTGACTTTTATTTCTTAAGGGAGGGGCCATTACCTTGTAGCCTTACTCCCGAGTCGCCCGTGCTGCTGCAACTGCTCTTTCCTTCGAGCGGCCCTGCGCACACGTGCACTAAGCACAGGCTCCTTGGGAACCTCTTCCTCACTGCTGCCAGCCTCCACAACCTCCGAAGGCAGAATTCCACTCCCTGTTTGGTCCTGGTCCCATCCCTGCATCACACACAGGCCCCTCATCTGAGTCCTCAATCTCTAAGACCTCAGCCAACCACACCTGCTGCCGGTGAACCACAACAATTACAATGCTGGAGAAAACTATTGCAGTACATTGTTTTATGAGTCTAGATGGCAGCATTTGCAATATGAATGGAGGTTAGTATAGTAACAAAATATAGTATGGTATTAGTAATAGTATAGTATAGTACAGGTGTCAGCAACCTCTGGAGTCACATGCAGCTTTTTGAGCCCTCTGCTGTGGCTCCCTGTTAGGCGATCCCACCACTGGCTGGCCACGCCCCTCGCCCTCCTCTCCCAGTCACTTCTCACCTGGCCTGAGAAGATAAAACAATAAAAAACAGAAATGAGAGGGAGGGAGAAAGAGAGAGAGAGAGACCCATTTCCCACAGAAAACACAGGGAGCTACAAAGCCTCAGTAGACATTGGGTGTGTGTCATGTGACTGGGTGGGAGGGATGTTGAGTTGGCCACGCCCACCCAGGTTTTGTGGCTCCCAATGTTTTCTTTTCTGTGGGGAACAGGTCCAAATGGCTCTTTGAGTGTTTAAGGTTGCAGATCCCTGGTATAGTATCAGTACAATGTACAACCTATACAATACAAAGCTGACATTCATCTCACATGTTCTGGGATATGTAATGGGATCTTCCTAATTCCTAGCCAAGAGTGTCTGTGATCTACTTGCAGACATCTGCCTCACATGGTGGTCTTGTAGAACTCGACCTTCAGTATCTGCATTTCCTGAAAAGGACTAAAAGGGAGCTAAAAAATTCACAAGCCACAGTGTTTTATTGCCTTTGGCTCACTAAATTATAGGTTATGTCAATGTATTCTCATTCTGTAATCTGACTTGCCATATCCAGTGTCCTTGAGATGAGTTAGAGTTCAATTTGCATAATTTCCCGCTGACTTGGGATTTTAGAAATTGAAGTCCAATAACTGTTGAGGGTAGTGGACTGGGAAGTGTGTTATAATGCCTTTGAAATACCTTCAGTATAACCAGAAATGGGCAACTTTGATTTTATCAGAAAAATAATTGTTTCTGGGGAGTTTGATTCTGGAGTTTGAGGCAATGAGATGATGATACCAATGGAGGAAGTGGGACAAGTTTCAACCATAATTTGGGGGGTTTGGGAACTTCTCTGCCCATTTAAAATCTTCTTAGAGGCTTAGCATACCTATTTTAAATGCTTATGGAAAACCTATAAGTGCAAATGCACTGGTAAGAATCATTATTTTGCTGCTGAATTTTGACAATGATCTCGGGGAGTCTTGGGAGGTAATTCCATGGAGGTTGGGGACGGTCGGTGACTCATCAGCCATAGGTTGCTCCCTCCTGCCCTACTGTTGTGACTGTTGCCTAGGAAAGGCCTACAGTTTTGCCCTGCCTGACTCTCTCATGACAAATGGCTCCACTAATGGTTAACTTTAGTTTAGTTTACTTTATTGTCATTGCACCTCATACAATGAAATTAAATACCATCTTCAGTGTTCATTATGATTATGAAAATAAACACACACATCCTTCACATTCTATACATTGAATTGGAAACCCCTGATATTGCATTAATATTGCACTGTACAGTGGAATTCAACAGAGCTATTGCCCTGGAATAGAAGCTGTTTTTCAGCCTATTTGTCCTTGTTTTTATTATCCTGTACTGTCTGCCAGATGGTAATAGTTAAAAAAAAAAGGGTTCCCAGGATGAGATGGATCTTTGAGAATGTTTTGAACTTTCTTAAGGCAGAAGGAGCTATAAAACTCTTCCAAAGAGGGGAGAGGGCAACCAATGATCTTCTGGGCAATGATGTTAACCTGGAGTGCTTTCCTATCTGCCACTGTGCAATTGGCAAACTATACAGAAATGCAGTAAGTTAAGCTAGTCTCTCTGGTGCAGCAGTAGAAGGTTACCAGCAGTTTCTCATTCAGTTGTTGTTTTCTGAGAAGCCTCGGGTAGTATAATCTCGGCAGGGCCCTTTTGACCAGGGCTGTAATGTGAGCACCCCAGGTCAGGTTCTCTTTTAAGGTAACACCCAGAAACTTAAAACTGGCCACTTGCTCCACTCGGTCCATTGATAAGCAAGGGCTGGATGTCTGATCTATTCCTTCTATAGTCCACTATAAGCTGGTCTTATTGGTGTTGAAGACCAAGTTATTGTCTCTACACCACAAAAGTAACCAGTTAACTTTCCCTCTGCTTCCAGGAGCTTTCTAAAACCTGCCCTATTACAGCCTGTGCTCTGTGGATTTTTGCAAAGCCAGTTAGCTACATAGAGGTAGAAACTTAAACCGACCGACCGACCGACCAACCAACCAACCAACCAAAAAAAAAAATAAAAAACCAAATAAAAAAGAGAAACGTTGCGTTTTGTTCACAGTGACGATCCCTGCGGTTCAGCCAGCAAGAAAACCGGGTGTGACGTGGAGGAACCGAAGGAGTCCGGCAGAGGCAGTGGCCAGGAAGGCAGGTCCGACACCTTGAAGTTAAAAGCCCAGCATGAGGAGCCACAGGAAGAGCAGGCAGCGGGGTCCTCCCTTTTGGTGCAGAAGGCCAGCCTCCACCACACAGGTTCCCCCATCAGAGGGCAGCGCAGCAAAGGGGCAGCTACCTGTTCCCATGCGGCTGCATCCAATTATGAGCTCTCCCTTGACTTAAAGAATAAACAGGTACGCCTGCTTCTCCTCATGCCTTGGGAGAGAGGGCTGGGGTGGGGTGGGGCCATTTCTCCATCCATCATTTAGCTTAGTTCCTTTTCATGTGCACTCCCAGCCTGCTGACCATCACCAGGGATGGGGATGGGACTGGGCGAATATATTTTGGAGAAGAACCATAGGGAGTATTTTGCATGAAGAGGGCCCCTTCATCGTAATCCATCAGTTAGGAAGAGATGGGAAATATCTGTATTTTTTGCGGGGTGGGCAGTGGTCTGGAAAGAACTGTTGTCTATCAGAATAGATAATATAGACCAAGAGTAGTCTGAGGCAAAATAGTCTATAAGGCAAAATTCCCGATGTACAATTTAGCCAGGGATGAGAAAATTGTGATAGGAATGCTGATCCAACACAGAATAAATGTATATTTCTGTTATATTGAGGCATCAGAGAGAAACGTGGTTATTTCTTTTTTTAAATACAAGCTTATTGAATTCACACCCCCTGAATTTATACTTACCATGCCAATGTGTGAGCCAAATCAGAACTATATCTCAAGAATCATATGTGCACCGTCATGCATGCCCAATTTTCAATCTGTTCAGAAAAGGGATATATTAGGGAGAAGGGCACACAATATAGGAGATTTTTGTGAAAATAATGTAAAGAATACATTAGGGTAGACAGACTGCAAAAATATGAGTGTTAAGGAAAAAGTTATGTACAAGTAATATGGCTAGAAGGGAAAACACACACAAAATATTCACTGACATTTTATGCAATTATAAAGTGTAGCAAAACAAATGAATGAAACAAATTTAAGATTTCAATCCATGTTTTCTTAATTATTTTTGGCTCACTGTATGCAATTAACACAAACCTTTCCATGAGCTCCAAGCCATATTATGCAAATGAAAACATTTTTCCTAAATAAAGTAGAGTGTATATCTATCTATAGAATGTATCTAAAGTACGGCCCCATAGAGAAAGTAAGTTTTGAAAGAGAATTTAGTATATACATTAAATGTTCAAATGGTTTAGCATTTTCTTCTCAGCACTTCCTTATTTATTTAACACATGACTGTTGAATATTCCTTAATATAACAATATTTTCTCTGAAAAAAGATAATGAAACATATTGTGGTTAGCCTATGAGGTCCGACTTTTGGTATAACTGCATTTTGCCTCTTTGTCACTACTGTTATCTGATACATTAAAATGGACGCCTGGCTGCAACTTGTATATGAGTTGTCATTTGTATGCAACTCTTAAATCCCTCCCCCCTGCTTAAGTCTTTAACTAGGCATTTTATATTTGGGCTGTTGATGAAAGCAAAGAGATGCAGAAGATTCTTTACTGCCCTTTAGTGGTTCTCTGTGGTTTTGCAGCCCAGGTGTAGCACCTTGCTTTAACCATAAAGTTAAAAGTTCCCCTTGCACATACATGCTAGTTGTTTCCGGCTCTAGGGGGTGGTGCTCATCTCCGTTACAAAGCCGAAAAGCCAGTGCTGTCCGAAGATATCTCCATGGTCATGTGGCCGGCATGACTAAATGCCGAAGGCACACAGAACGCTGTTCCCTTCCCACCAAAGTGGTCCCTATTTTTCTACTTGCGTTTTTACATGCTTTTGAACTACTAGGTTGGCAGAACCTGAGACAAGTAATGGGAGCTCACTCCGTTATGCAAGGCTAGGGATTCGAACTGCCGAATTGTCCAACCTTTCTGATTGACAAGCTTAGCATCTTTGCCACTGAGCCACCGCATTCCTTGTGCTTTAACCATACCAAGGCTGAAATATTTCTTCCTGAAGGCAGGTCAGGGAATTCAGGCCCTTCTGCCTCTCTGAAAGAAAGTGTTGAAATTAGACATTCCTAAATTTATTAGCTTATTATTAAGGCCTGCTCCCAATGGATGCAGAGATGGAGACAATGGTGTTTTCTGAAGAATTCTTCGAGCAAGGTCCTACATCAGTGTTTCTCAACTTCAGCCGTTTTTAGAGGTGTGGACCTCAACTCCCAGAATTCCCCAGCCAGCATACTCCAGTAGGGAATTCTGGGAGTTTAAGTCAATTTGCCAAGGCTGAGGAACATTGGCCTTCAGCATTTGGCCTTTGATATGTTGCCCTATTAAATCTTAGGTATGGCTAGGAAAAATAAAAATAAATTATTTTTGTTGTTGTTGTTGTTAGTTGCGAAGTCATATCCGACCCATTGTGACCCCATGGAAAATGTTCCTCCAGATCTTCCTGTCCTCTACCATCTTCCTTCCAGAGTCCATTTAAGCTCACGGCAACTGCTTCAGCGACTCCATCCAGCCACCTCATTCTCTGTCGTCCCCTTCTTCTTTTGCCCTCAACCTTTCCCAGCATTAGGCTCTTCTCCGGTCAGTCCTTCCTTCTCATTAGATTGCCAAAGTATTTGAGTTTCATCTTCAGGATCTAGCCTTCTAAAGAGCAGTCAAGATTGATCTCCTTCCTGTGGACAGTACCAAAAGGCAAAAAAAACCCAACAACTTTACATTAAAAGCAGTTATGATTGATTCACTTCAATTAATGTGATTCCTCCCTATACAGTTAATAAATCCTTCCTTCTTTAATTTTTACATTTAGTAAGAACTTTTACAGAGACTTTCAAGTAAATCTTGAGATCCTTGAAGGTTTCTTCCTATTGCAGATTCTTTATCTTGAAAGCATGGGAGCTGCCTTATCCTCCAGTTGGATTGGATGGAATAGAATAGAATAGAATAGAATAGAATAGAATAGAATAGAATAGAATAGAATAGAATACTTTATTGGCCAAGTGTGATTGGACACAAGGAATTTGTCTTGGTGTAAATACTCTCATTATACATAAAGAAAAGATACATTCATTAAGAATCAAGAATCATAAGGTACAACATTTAATGATAGTCATAGGGTACAATCAACAATCAAATCATACTAGGAAACAGTCAGTATAAATCGTAAGGATACAAGCGACAAAGTTACAGTCCTACAATCACAAGTGGGAGGGGATGGGCGATAAGGAGTGGTGAGAATAGTAGCAGTAGTGCAGACTTTGTAAATAGCTGAACAGTGTTGAGGGAATTATTTGTTTAGCAGAGTGATGGCTTTCGGAGAAAAACTGTTCTTGTGTCTAGTTGTTCTGGTGTGCATAGATTTTGCTTTAATGAACCTGAAACAGAATTATGATAAAATTAGTTCTTGTACAAAATAATTTTAAAATACTGCAGGTTTGATTTTTGTTGGCTTGTCAATCTTTTTATAATGTTCATCATCTGCCACAAAATATTTGGCTTCAGATTTTGTTTCTCATCTCACCATGTGTTTCTATGTGTGTTTTTATTCTTCACCCAGCTAAATATTTTCACTCTGGTGAGATAAGGATACTTTTAGTATGCAGTTCAAGTTATAATATTTACCAATGTGCATTTTCAGAAATGCATCAGAGATATGAATCTACTGATGCACTGGAAAAAAAATGCCTCAAAAGTATGTCGGCTTTTCGCCACATTTCTATTATATCAACCATTTTTGAACACCCCCCCCCCCCGTTTTCTTAATCTCTGAATAGTTGCATGTAAATAGCATTCAGACTTAATGTGAATCTGAATCTAAACCGAGAAAATGAAATTAGAATTCTCAAGTTTGGCTCAGAATAATACAGGCTGGGAATACATGTCTAGTAGAATCCAAACAGAATGAATGGAATTGGGGATATCTTTGTCGAGCAGAGCCAAATCTAATGTGACTGATTAATGAATGATTTTTCATAAATCAGGAGACAAATAGAAGACCCTTTTACTAATCATATCAGTAAAATACCCAGAGCAAGGCATCTAAAAAAGAACCTTTGAAAAATACTGCCTTGTTTGGAGGGACTGTAATAAATACAAAACAGGTTTATTCAGAAAGAACTCTCTAAAAGTCTTAACATTTTTGTCAAAAAATGAGTTAAGGAGAGCTCCTCATAACCTGAATTTTAGCCACAGACCATTTGTGTTTGATGTGTTTGGTAGCTTCTGTACATCATCTCCATGACTGCTCCCAGATTTAGGTTGAGAAAGAGGGAACCCCAGCCACTTAAATGATATGGGTGCTTCAGCCTCTTTTTCTATAAACTTTGGAAAGTGCCTAGTTGAAAATCAATAGCCAACTCCTGAAAAAAATAGTACATTTTACACACAAGGACAATAGGGAGTATTCCTATTTTGTTTTTAATCGTTGCCCAATTATTTTGTAAAAAGTTGCTGTTAATTTGTACGTTTGTTTGTACACTGATTATATTTCTTTATTGTTTTATGTACATTGAGAGTTTATGCACTGGAATTGTGTGTCCAATCACACTTGGCCAATAAAGCCATTCTATTCCTGTTCCTGTTCCTGTTCCTATTCTATTCTATTCTATTCTATTCTATTCTATTCTATTCTATTCTATTCTATTCTATTCTATTCTTAGTCCTAGTTCTGTCCTATCCTATCCTATCCGCTTCTAATGATGTCACTGCTATGCCACCATTAGCCTTTGATCCTTGATTGTGAAAAATGGTAGAAAAGATAGATATGTTTCCTGGCTATTAAATTGTCTTTCTTTGCTAAATTTCTGTCTTGAGGTAATAGAAAGTATTGCATGGTTTTACTCAGTAAAGAACTCTGTTGAAAATTGCAACAGAAGAAAAAAAAACGATGACAATGTGTTTGCTTGATAGATTAGATGCAAAATTGTATTATTTAGAGAATAGTTGTACAGATAGTTAGATATCAATGAATCACAGATGTCAACATAGCCTGTTTAAAGTCCTCAGAGAACTTTAAATTGATTGGCCTGTATCTAATATTTCAATATACAAACACCCCAGATTTTGTAATTTAAAGCTGTCTAAATTCATCCTTGGAATGTTTAAAGATTTTAAAAATTGTATTTTTTCTTAGGAAGTAGCATCTGGCTCCCTTTTAAAAATGATTCATATAATCCTTGACAACCTCTTAGTTGGATAAATACAGTCATATGCTATGTGATAGCATAAGTAATCTGTTTCCCCCGCTTATATTATTTGAAGGCAATCTATTATTGTACTAATTTCTTGACACAAAAGCCCAAATTATACATTTTACTCTTGCATTGCTTTCTAGCACATGGTGTTTGCATGAAGCACTTTTAGTCCCATCACACATGCATGTTAGATACTCCTGATTCTTGGTATCAATGTACAGGTAACAGCTGCATCTTTTCAGATGCAAATGCATATGTTGCAAATGCAAATGCCAGCAATTGGGTTTGTACTGACATAATTTTGCTGGCCTGAGGTTTCCACTCATCTTCAGGTAGAACACCTGAGTGGAACACCTGAATAAGGCTTACATAGAGAATTTCCATCACACAGAATTGCTATTGCTATGAAAGATATAGGGCCTGGGGCAACCTGTTAAGGAGGGCTCTCCAACAAGCTTTGGATGATTCATGAATGGTCAACCTAGGGTTCCAGAATTGTAGGCAGCCTTTAAATCCCATTAATTTCTTTACTTACCATATATACTCGAGTATAAGTTGACCCGAATATAAGACGAGGCACCTAATTTTACCACAAAAAACTGGGAAAACTTATTGACTCGAGTATAAGCCGAGGGTGGGAAATGCAGCAGCTACTGGTAAATTTCAAAAATAAAAATAGATACTAATAAAATTACATTAATTGAGTTATCAGTAGATTAAATGTTTTTGAATATTTATTTCAAAGAAAAACAGATTAATCAATTTGGGAAACGATCTCACTATCATGAAAGGTTTAATTGATTCACTAACCCAAAAGAAGATGACGATGACAGTGGGAGGCAGGAGTCACTCTCTCCCTTGCAAGAAAAAAGAAAGAGCCGTTCTTATCCCGGGGTTTTTGCATTTGCAAGGTGCAAAGCGGCGGGGGCGGATCCCGCATGCTGGAAAGGGCTTTACTGTATTACGGGGAGAGAGAGAGAGATCATAAGAACGGCTCTTGCTTTTTTCTTGCAAGGGAGAGAGTGACTCCTGCCTCCCACTGTCATCGACATCTTCTTTTGGGTTAGTGAATCAATTAATTTGGGAAATGATCTCACTATTATGAAAGTCAGTGTTCTCTGCCAGTGGGGCATTTGGAAGAAAATGCCCCGCGGCATATCCATGCGCGTGTAAGGGGAATCAGAAATCCCCGCGTTCAATGCCTAGCACAGCAGAAGAGAAAACGCAGCTGTGAGCAAATATTGGGAAAA
The DNA here is from genome assembly GCA_033807585.1 of Hydrophis major. Lineage (NCBI taxonomy): Eukaryota > Metazoa > Chordata > Lepidosauria > Squamata > Elapidae > Hydrophis > Hydrophis major. Next base: position 196,077,562 of record CM066331.1, read on the forward strand.
CCTGATTGATCAGAAGGAAGGAGGCAAAAGAGGGAGGGGTGGTGATGGACGGAGGTCCCAACTGGTATTTGTGAAACACTTGGTCGGCAGCGCTTAAAGTCAACGTCCTCACTCCCACCTACCCAAAGCCACGAAGTCCCCCAATTGCGCAGCCCAGAATCGCCCTCCCCTCGGGGCAGCAACGACGCCCGGTATTTCCCGAGATGAAGCTCCGCCGTGCAATGAAAGCGCCCTGGTTCTAGGCTCGCCGGTTCAGAAAACAACGCGAGGCGAGGTCACTTCGGCTCCACTCAGCTTCGTTTCCTAGCTGCTTTCAGTCCGCTCGGGAGGAGGCCACCACCACCTCCCCCCCCCTCCCGAGTGGACTGAAAGCAGCTGGAGCTGAGGAAACGAAGCTGAGCGGAGCCGAAGCGACCTCGCCTCGTGTTGTTTTCTGAACCCGCGAGCCTAGAGCTCAGAAAACAACGCAAGCTGCTGCCACCACCTCCTTCCCCTCCTCCCAAGCGGACTGAAAGCAGCTAGGAAACGAAGCTGAGCAGAGCCGAAGCGACCTCGCCTCGTGTTGTTTTCTGAACCCGCGAGCCTAGAGCTCAGAAAACAACGCAAGCTGCCACCACCACCTCCTCCTCCTCCTCCCGAACAGACTGAAAGCAGCTAGGAAACGAAGCTGAGCGGAGCCGAAGCGACCTCGCCTCGCATTGTTTTCTGAACCGGCGAGCCTAGAGCTCAGAAAACAACGCAAGCTGCCGCCACCACCTCCTCCCCCTCCTCCCGAGCGGACTGAAAGCAGCTAGGAAACGAAGCTGAGCAGAGCCGAAGCGACCTCGCCTCGCGTTGTTTTCTGAACCAGCGAGCCTAGAGCTCAGAAAACAACGCAAGCTGGCGCCACCACCTCCTCCCCCTCCTCCCGAATGGACTGAAAGCAGCTAGGAAACGAAGCTGAGCGGAGCCGAAGCGACCTCGCCTCGCGTTGTTTTCTGAACCAGCGAGCCTAGAGCTCAGAAAACAACGCAAGCTGGCGCCACCACCTCCTTCCCCTCCTCCCGAATAGACTGAAAGCAGCTAGGAAACGAAGCTGAGCGGAGCTGAAGCGACCTCGCCTTGCGTTGTTTTCTGAGCCTAGAGCCAGGGCGCTTTCATTGCACGGTGGAGCTTCTTGTCTCGGGAAACACCGGGCATCATTGCTGCCCCCTGAGGGGAGGGCAATTCTGGGCTGCGCGATTGGGGGACTTTGTCGCTTTGGGTGGGTGGATGGATGGGAGTGAGGATGGACAGAGTCCATGAAGTGGGGCTTGCCTGCAGGAAAGCGGCTGCCCAGCTCCGGAGCTCCACACCATTTTTTTTTTCAGAGGGGAATCTGACTCGAGTATAAGCCGAGGGCGGTTTTTTCAGCACAAAGAATGGGCTGAAAAACTCGGCTTATACTCGAGTATATACGGTAGTTATTCAGTTACTCAGTTATTTACATACGTGTAGTCCTGTATGTAAACAGTTCATTTAGTGGCTGTTCAAAGTTACAATGGCACTGAAAAAAGGTGACTTATGACCATTTTTCACACTTATGACCATTGCAGCATCTCCATGGTCATGTGATCAAAATATGAATGCTTGACAACTGACTCATGTTTATGACGATTGCAGTGTCCCTTCTTACAAGTAATTCAGAGGGAAAGCTAGATTCATTTAACAACATTGTTACTAACTTAACAACAGCAGTGATCTACTTGGCAACTGTGGCATGAGTAGTTGTAAAATGGGTCAAAATTCACTTAGCAAATGTTTCACCTCGAAACAAAAATTTTGGGCTTAGTTGTGGTCACAAGCCAAGGCTTACCTGTACTAACTAAACAGCCCTAAGACCTAAAAGAATCTCATTTTTTGCAGTCTTCTTGTCATCTGCTGAAAAGATTTGATAGGTTTCCTGCCATTTTGAGATGGGGCATAGAAGAAAAGCATAGTACAGGCCCTAAAGCAGGAGTGTGAAACTCAATTTCATTGAGGGCTGCATTAGGGTTCTGTTTGACCAGGGCAGGGGGGTGGCCAGGGTGGCTGTGACCAGCTCAACCTCACTCATGGTGGCCCAAGTGCTCTGCCAGTGAAACTGGGCTCCTGAGGTCTGTTTTCGGCTGCAACAGCTTCCTGCAACCCTCTGCCAGAGAAAATGGAGCTTGGGAGGACCTCTCCAATTTCGCTGGCAGAGGTGGGCCAGATCTGTGGGCCAGATCCGGCCCATGGACCTTGAGTTTGACACCCTTGCCCTAAAGAAATCCAATTATATCAACTCCTTTGCACAAATTCCTTCAGACTAATCCAACCTCCCTCTGCTCTGAGGGTGTCCATGCTAAGCAGGGAGTTCTAAGCATTACAGTCTCATCTGCTCTGAAAATGTCAGGTTGGCAAGGGCTATTTTACAGGTTTACTTCCATAAGAATTACCAACATGATTCACTTTCCTGCCATTATTCATTAGACTACATGTAAACCTTTTTGAAAGCACTTTGGGTCACTGATGTGACAAATGCCTTCAAAGAGGCAGAATAGCCACTGGCATACTGGCCTTAGTTTATGGAAGTTCAAGTCAAACATGTCTAAAAAGAGGGAGAACACAAGTCTTAGAGAGATCTAGATATATTTAATCCTTCCGGGTCCAAGTCTCTCTTGGAGTCAAATGCCCAGAAGGTACAATAGTAGATATAAGGGGTAATAAAAGTCCTTAATAGTAGTACAGAACCTGTGGCACCACTCTGACATAAAAATGTCCAGCTTTCCTTTATATTCCCAACTAAGATAATGCAGTTCTCAAGTGTATCTGTGTAAATGGCCAGCTTGTAACTCACCTTCTTAAAAACAATACAAGTCAACATCTACTTGAAAAATTAATCTGGTAATATGCAAGAAGAAAACTCTGGCCTGATGTAGCAATCAAGAAAAAGTCTCAGCAAGTTTACAGGTCTCTCCTCCTAGCAATCTTCTGGTGTGAGGAGGGAGGGATTCGGAAACATTATTTTCCTTTTGCTGTTGACCATCTGAACATGGACAGACTGAAACTGAGGTTTGCACATGGTTTTAACCAGGTTTTGTCATACATATGGCACAGCAGTGAGTTAAGTTCACCTAATGCTAAACCAATGCTAAATCAAACCATAATGGCTGGGTTCATGCTATATGCTAAGCTGAATTCAAGTTGACCACCTTTCTGAGACAATGTGATGTATGAATTAGCCCATCTTAATTATGGCTAAGAGAAAGAACTTGGCCCCAAAGCACAAAGTTTATGGAGCTAATTTATATTCACAAGTTATGTTTAAAATTTATTTAAGAGAATTTATATAGCTGCCCAACTCACTCTCAGTGACGCTGGGCAGCTTACAAGGATAAAATGCCAATACAGAAACAATAAAAAAGCAATACCCCACCCCACATCCTGCTGGTGACAACAATCAAATGAACTATTTGATGGGCTCAGTGGTGGGATTCCACCATTTTTCCTATCAGTTCTGTGAGAGAACACTTCACATACGCACACAGAACTCAAAAACCTCCCTCTCTGTCAGTGCTAGTGAGGTGAGCTGTTGTTTTTTTTTTAGCTCAGCTAAGGTGTGGCAATCTGCTCTGCCGCATGAATCAGCTGAGGTAAAAAAACAAGGTAATACAGGGCAGGAAAGGGCGGGGGTCGGTGGGTGGTGGGGCCAGGCAGAGGTGGTATTTGCCAGTTCTCGAACTACTCAAAATTTCTGCTACCAGTACACCAGAACCTGTCCAAACTGGCTGGATACCACCTCTGGATAAGCTCCATTCCACTCTGAGATCCCCAAGCAAAACCAGATCTTCAGGGCCTTGCAAAAGAGTTTCAAAATGGGAGGCTAATCTTATTTCTGCAAGGATGATGTTCCGCAGGGAGGAGCCATCACAGAGAAAGCCCTACTTCTTGTTTCCACTAGATGGACTTCCTTAGGGGAGGGGACTGGTAACATGCCCTGCCTCCCTGCAGTGATGGGTTGGGTACATGTAAAATTAGCGTTCTTAAATTGCTATTGATTTAAAAATGTAATGAGATAGTTTGGGTCTCTTCCACCTTTGTAAAAGAAGAGGAGAGGTGAGAGTCAGCAGGAGAACTTGGCTATGGACTTAGTACTGTATCTAAATCCATCTCTGTGTTTTAAGTACTTTAACATAAAATACAATCTGGATTCAAGCCATAGTCTGGAGAGCCATGAAATTGCTTCCTGTGAAGGAAAAGTTTCTCTTTGAGAGAACCTCCTAGCAGAACAAAAGAAAAAAAAAAATCACTCTAGCACATTACCTTGTTATTAATTTTTCTCTGAGTGAAGACATTTGTAAAAGTTCAAATGATTTCTTTTCCTCCAGAGAAAGGTAAAATATTGATACAAAGAGTAGTTGGAAATATATTGCATGGAAATTAAATTAAGAAAACTATGAAATCAAGCAAACCCACTCTGAGTCCAGGAGAATACAATGCAATTAAATTTAGAGTAAGTGCAAACAAACAAACAAACAAAAAAGCTAAAGCAATAACTGAGCAAGTATTCCAATAGACAGCCATACACTGAAAATGATTAGCCCCATATCTTTAGGTATATATATTTGAAAAAAAAAGTACTACATTTTTGAACCATACAGAGCTATCATGGAGGTTGTAATGTTTTGGCTTAGTATGTTATGTAAATCCAGCCATTTCTGTTTACCAGTAATGGTTTCTGTCTTATAACTATCAGTAAACTCAGTCATTTGTGCCTTAAAAGGTAAAGGTTTCCCTTGCACCTAACGTGCTAATCGTTTCCGGCTCTAGTCCATTTCAAAACCGAAGAGCTGTCCAAAGATGTCTCTGTAGTCATGTGGCCGGCATGACTAAACACCAAAGGCGCACGGAACGCTGTTACCTTCCCACCAAAGTGGTCCCTATTTTTTTACTTGCAATTTTACATGCTTTCAAACTGCTAGGTTGGCAGAAGCCGGGACAAGTAACGGGAGTTCACTCCGTTATGCACTGCTAGAGATTCGAACCGCCAAACTGCCGACCTTTCTGATCAACAAGCTCAGCGTCTTAGCCATTGATCCACTACGTCCCCTATTTGTGGCTTAGTGAAGAAAATATTGTTAAACATTGTTTGTGGTGACATGTAAACCCAACCATTCAAATGGAACTTCTGAGTAGAGCAATCATATGTTAAAGATGGTCTTCAAAAACCTTGTGATTGTAGCATGACAAGGTTGAAATGTGACCAGAGAAATATTTCCATCTCCCAGTTCTCCCTGAATTTGAAAGTTGGAAAGACTGTAAGGAACTCTCTGCTATTCTTTGGTCCACCAACACATCCTGATTGGTCACTGTTAGCATGGCATCGTTTTAGATCACCATTGTTAAAAAGCTCATCTCTCATCATAGAAGAAAATGCCTCAAATGACAAACTGCACAGGCACAAACTTGCTTCAGAACTATTGTTTTTACCCCTATGCAAAGATATGCAAATCTATTCAGCAGCTGCATATATTAAACAACCCAAGCTTATATGATTGATTGGTTTCTTTGAATCGGTTGACAGGCATGCAAAGTAGGTAATTCCAAGCTTCCTTCCGAGGAAACATGGGATGGGGAAGTTTTTAGCAGACAGCATGTGCTGAAGCCCCACTAAGATTATGAAAGACAATTCCTCTCGCTTCTTCATAATTGTGGTATCATTTTTGACTGCCCTCATCAACTCATTGATAGCAACTGGGACAGATGTTTCTTTTCTATAGCTGTGCTTAAATTTATTTTATCCTGCTTTTCAATCCAGAAATCTTCAAGGTGGCTCAACGTGTAAATTAAACAGTCAACGATGGATTAAACACTCAGTGGCTCTCATACATTTAACTGGGTCATGAGCAAGGTTAGTGTATTTTGCAAATACCATAAGCCCATCAGCAGCAGAGTAGATTAGTTTTAGCTCAACATAGCTCTGGATCTCTTTGGGCTATATTAACTTCCCCCAATTAGCAATATTATGCACAGAGGGACAAGAAGGGTAATGGAGTATAAACCATGCTTTCCTGCTGTTGGCTGGTAAATAACATCCTCAAATAGCCTCTGAACTGAGGAAAATCAGGTTTCCTAGAATGCCAAACCTTCTTATTTTTAACTTCCATCTTAGCAATCCCTTAAAGGACGTCCCTTGGATTGCAAGGCAATCAAACCGGTCAGTCCTAAAGGAGATCACATTACGTATCTGATATTAACACAGTTGAGAAAGTCCAGAAATATTTCACAAGAAGAGTTCTTCACTCCTCTACTCATTGCAGAATACCTTATGCCACCAGACTTGAAATTGTAGACCTAGAAAACCTAGAATTACGCTGCCTTAGGTCCGATCTAAGTATAGTATATAAAATCATACATTGCAATGTCCTACCTGTCAATGAATACTTCAGCTTCAGCCATAACAACACAAGAGCAAACAATAGATACAAACTCAAGGGAAACTGCACCAAACTTGATTGCAGGAAATACGACTTCAACAACAGAGTGGTCAATGTGTAGAATACTCTACCTGACTCTGTGGTTTCTTCCCCAAATCCCAAAAACTTTAACCTTAGACTGTCTACTATTGACTTCACCCCTTTCCTAAGAGGTCTGTAGGGGGCGTGCATAAGCGCACCAACATGCCTAGTATCCCTGTCCTATTGTTTCTTTTTATTTCTCTTATATGTATCCATTTCATGTATTCATAACTATGTTTATACTTATACCTGTTATCTTATAATCACTTAACAAATGAATGAATGAATGAATGAATCCTGACTGCTCTTTAGGAGGCCAGATCCTGAAGATGAAACTCAAATATTTTGGCCACCTAATGAGAAGGAAGGACTCACCAGAGAATAGCCTAATGCTGGGAAAGATTGAGGGCAATAGAAGAAGGGGATGACAGAGAATGAGGTGGCTGGATGGAGTCACTGAAGCAGTAGGCATGATGGACTCCAGAAGATGGTAGAGGACAGGAAGGCTTGGAGGAACATTGTCCATGGGGTCGTGATGGGTCAGACACGACTTCGCAACTAACAACAAAGGAAGAGGGATTGGATAGGTAGAAAAGGTAGAAAAACATGAGAGATGAGTAAACTGTGCTTAACTGTGTACAACCGGATCATTGCAATTGTTATTCCTCCTCTCCCATCCCCAATATCAAGGCTGTGAAATATAGCAGGAGTCTCTCCAGCCCCTGAGCTGTGGCCCCATGCCAGGCTGCAGCTCATTTAGAATTGGGCCACACAACGAGTGAATATGCAAGCACATGAAACTACATTTGCACAAGCAGTGTGTGTGTGCAGAACCATCCCCTCTCTCCCTCAACATTGCTGCCAGTCCTCAGAGCCAAAAAAGCTTGGAGACTGCTGAAATATAGCAATTCCTCAGTTGGAATATTTGCAACAGATGAGAGCAGTTTTCCCAAGTGGCATCTGGCTAGTCAACCATGTTGTTCAAGTATATCCAATAATAAAATCAGAGTTGGCACCGAAGTTGGCATTGTTGACAACTGCAGAAGCCCAAATTTCAGCAGAGTCGTGCTATGGTGCTACCCCATTATTTCCAAAGGTGCTTTTCCAAAAATCAACTGGACTTTCTTGATGTTTTTTTCCTTGAAATTTTTTTGCATCTCTTCCAAGAAGCTTCTTCAGAGCTTTCATTTTCAAGGGAAAAAAAAATCCAAGAAAGGTCAGTTGCCTTTTGGAAAAAATATCTTTGGGACAACTATGACCTGGATGACTGAGAATCTTTGTAGATATGGCTCCATGATTAGTTTTGTTCTTGTCTTCCCCCAAACAAGTGAATATTGGTATAACTAAAGAGAAGGTTTGACTTTCCTTGAATGTACAGATTATGCCTATGTTTCTCAACCTCAAACTCTTTAAGATGTGTGGAATTCATCTCCCAGAATTCCACAGTCAATATGATGAGGAAACTGATTCAGAACGTTTTTGATTGAAGAGTCTTGAAATTCTAGAGCTGACACAAATTTTGAATCTCTTCTGACCTTGGAGTGGGGAGGCGTCAACTCCCAGAATTCCTTACTTGGAAAGGTCATGCTGAGAATTCTAAGAACCAAAGTCATCTAAGTTTAAGGAAAGTGGCAATAAAACATAAAAGAAGGTAAAATGAGAATAGACAATATAACCAAAACAAAGTAGGAGTATAATGCAAAAGGGAGCCAAATCTGGATACAGCTTCGTGGAATTGTTTGTCTAAATGTCAGCAATCTAAGAAAGAGAATTCCATTATCTGGTTAGACGACTCTATCTGATGCCCTATCTCTCTAGTGGCAGTGAAACATAACATACGAACTCTTGTGATGAAAGCAAAGATAGATAAGTTGAAATGAAATGAAATGAAATGAAATAAAACCTACATCCGAATTTGGTATTATTCTTACGTTAAACTGTAACCAGTTCTGCAACATTCCATCTAGAATCTCGTAATTCTTCTTGTCTTCAGAGATAATGGGCATGCTTGTATATTTAAGATATTTAGAATTTATTTACAGGGATCCAGGACTGGTGTTTCTTTTTATTTTGTTCTGTTGGCCTGAATCTTTCATAACAGCCTCTTGACAAAGTCTTTCATCTTAACTAGAGCGATTCCCTGGTCACCTCCATTTTCTTTTAGACTTTTAAGTTGTCACTTAGCTCGTGCTGAGATCCAGAAATATATTGAATTTAATCATTATTTTCAGAAGAAAATTCCAGGAAGGGGAGTTTTTAAGTAGTAGGCAATTACTTTCATTAGTCTGTTACTCAATTAGATGTCAGACACTCCAGTTTCTTTCCTTACAAAAATGGAAAAGGGGTTCTTCTTCCAAATTGGGCCTGTAATCTAGGCTATTTCTTATACAGTATTCATTTTTTGTAAAAAAAAAAAAAAAAGTACAGGGGAAGCAAAAGTATTTTTTTAAATGTCACTGCTCAGAGACATGCTTCCTACATAAATAAATAGATCGATTATAGCACACTGGTTTATTTGGAATATACTCAATTGCCTATAAAAAGAGATACGCCAGGAGTGGACACAGGTAAAGAAAGTCCCGAGGAGAGGATTTCCAGTCTGCAGCACTTCGGAGCAGGCAGGGATCCGTGACTGTGCGCGGTTTCTGCCTGTGTTCACTGCCCGTGTGCCCTGAACCATTTGGCTTCGGGGCTAAGCCACCTCCGTAGAAGGTGGCGAAGACAGGGGGGGTCTGGCAGGGTTGAGAGATATTGCACCTCTCTTACCTAGCCAGCGAAACCCCCTTTTCCAAAGGCAGCTGAGCAGCGGTCAGCAATGGCTGTCACATAGAAGAGCTCAGCCGGAAAAAGAAAACGCAGGAGGAGATGTGAAGAATTGAAAGTGATCTTTGCTGACCTGGACAAGTAATAGTGAAAGTGCTCTGGAATTTGAAACTTGCTAAAGAAACTTCATTTCCAGAATGTGTCAAGTGGCGAATGTAAATGAAAGGGAAAGCTTTTTTTTTCTTTTTACTCTCCTTCCGAACGTGGCAGCGATAGAACCTTAAGAGAAATCGGAAAACCCTCATTGGAGGTATGGATTTCTGAACATTTAAAGGAAAATTGTTGCTGTAAGTGGGAAGGGAGAGGAAAAAAAATTGGAGCAGAATTTGAAAAAAGAGGAGATTGCCTAGAATTTTAAAGAGCTTTGAATATTAATACGGCTTCTAAAAGATATATCTTAATTGGAACTCTTTGATCAAACAACAACCCCAGAAAGAGAAATGGAAAAAAGAAAAAAGCATTAAAAGAAATAGTTTATTTGGATTCTTCGGTGACTTTGGAACTTTTGGGAATTATTCTTGATTAAAAACACTTGGGTGGTTGTTTTGGAAAAAAAAAAATTCTCTTCATGATGGCATCACTTGTGGATGAACGAAAAATTGAATATAAAAAATATAAAAAAGAAGAACAAGATGGGAAAAATACTTTGGGCACTCGTTTTCAATTTCCAGAAATGGCGGTATGCACTTATGAAAAATTGACTGCGCAGCAGGACGATTGGGACAAAGAAGAAGAAGCCATCTTTGATGAACAAATGGTTCTATTTGGGGAGGAGGAGAAAGAGGAAAAGAAAAAGGGGATTTTAAGGCTTGAAAAAAACAACCCAAAAAGAGAAAAATGAAGTGAAAGGTGGATACAAGGTTAGAAAACAACAGAAAGAGGGAAAGCAGAAGAAGAAAAGGGAGGAGGAGAGACAAAGGGGTAAAAAGGGCATGGAGAAGAATAAGCAAGAGAGAAAGGAGGGGATGAGAAGCCTTAATGGTGGGAAGCAAGATTTAAAGAAACAAAACTCATTTAGAGACAATGGGTAAATTTAATTGAAAAAAGGGACTCTATAAGGTACTTATATTGTGTTTTTACATGTGTATTTAGAATAAAATGCTTAAGATATAAATGAGTATTAATATGTATGATTAGTTTCTTAATGGCATTGATAGTGGTCTTATATGCTTTTTCTTTGTTATTGTTGTGTTTTTTCCTTTTTCATAAAATTTATTGTGTAATTTTAGAATGTACTGAACAGAATCCCAATATAAGTTAAGTGTTATATTAAGTACTATTAAGCTAGGGGAAAGAGTTAAACGCGTCATACTCCAATCAATGTACAGGAGAAGTTTGTTTAAAGAGAAAAGATGAATGGATAGCTGGAAATAGAACAGACAAAGAATGATAAGTATTGTGTATTGAACTGAGATGAGATAAATAAAATAAAATTAAGAAAGATAAAAGAGGGAAGAAGCTATATAGAAAATTGAAAATGGTAATAAGATATGGAATGGTATATAAAGTGAATACGATTTTTGAATTTGTGTCTGTGCGAAGAGTTTTAACCCGGGATCAAGCAACTTTCAGAAAAGATGTATGTTTTTATGTTTTGTTTGTTTGTGTATTGTTTTTGAAAAGCAATAAAATTTTAATCAGCAAGAAATATAATTTGGATAATAGAATGAAAAGGAGAATGAAAAGGAGAAGAAATGAAATAGAATGAAAAGGAGAATGAAAAGGAAAGGGATAAGATACGAAGCTGAACAGATAATGTAAATATATATATTATAATTTAGAATTATTTTGTATGTTCTATTGGTTTTTTCAGAAAAGAACTTTTATGTTATTATGCCTTGTTTGTTTGTGTATTGTTTTGTAAAACTAATAAAACTTGTCTTTAAAAAAGAAAGTCCTGAGGAGCTATGGGTGTGGAAAATAAGGATCTTGGGGAAATGGGGGGGGGATGGGCAGCTGAACGTAGCTCTACCAATTTGGTTTGTGGTAAAATGATTTTTTTTGTGTGTGTATGTGATTGGTCACACCACCAATGAGCTATTTTGTAAATCAGGGATGTCAAACTTGATTTCATTGAGGACTGCATCAGCGTTGTGTTTGACCTCAGGAGGCCGGGATGGGTGTGGCCAAAGTGAGTATAGCCAGCTCGAAGTCACTCATGTCAGGGGCAGCTGTGGTGGCCAGGTGCTAAGGCAGGACTTCCTTCAGACCCTCCCTCCCTCTCATTATAACCTTCCTTCCTTCCTCCCTCCCTCCCTCCCTTCTCTTTTTTCCTTCTCTCTCCCTTCTCCTTTCTTCTTCCTTCCCCTCTTTCCTTATTTTTCCTTCCTTGCTCTCTTCCCATCTTCCCTTCTTTTTTTTGTCTTTCCCTTTCTCCTTTCCTGTCCATTCTTGGATGCTCAAATGCAAAAGGGGAAACATCCTTTTTTTTTGTTTTGCTTTTAGTTTGTTTTTCTAGCTCTTTGTCAACGAAAACAGAGCATGGGGGGGCATGCACGCATGCACGCACTACCGCGGCCCGGAACCGGCATCAGCACGCATGACAAGCTGAAAGTCAAATGCACGCACGACAAGTCAAATTCCAGGGTTTGAGTACGTTGTTCAAAAGAATATTATTTTCTGAAAATTTGAAAGCTTTATCACACAACCATCCTAGCTGCGGGCTAAAGACGGCAGGGATCCTCTGGGCTGATTGCACAGGCACCTGGCAGCTGCGGGGGGAGGGGAGGGAGAAGAGACCCGGGGCATGATGTGGGTCTACTTTCCTCCCCATGGAGAACTTTTTTGCATCCAGCGCGGGTAGTTCAGCGAGAGGCGGCGGCTCTATAACCCCAAAGGCAGCTCTCGCCCGGCATCAGCGCACATGCCCACACACAGAACACCCACTCAAACACCCACTCACTATCCCCACAGCGTGAGAATAACAGGAATAATAGTCTTCTCCCCCCGCTACTCCGCCTGCCACTAGCCTTGCGGTTGCGACTTGTGTCCCTGCTCCTTGGCTCGGTTTTTCCTGCAACTGACTCCCGCCTCACACTTTTGAAAGAGCAAGAGCGGCCTGAGGAGTCGTTGAAGCACGCCCCGTTGGGAGGGGGGGGGGGGAGAGAGAGAAAGGTGTATTATTACTTGAGCCTTTTAAACTCGTGAGAATGGGCTTCCCGGGCAAAAACCATTTATTTACATCTGGGCAGCCAGGAATCGTTTGCAAAACTGCTTCGCCTTTGGCAGTCCTCTTTGCAAAGCGCTGCTGCGGCTCTTCCTTTTTGCTTTTCCCTTCCCGAGGCAACGCGGGACTGGAGCCACGTGGAGCCACACCGGGTAGTAGCAACTCCTGACTCAGGGGGCCTCTGAGGGGAGGGGAAGGAGGAGAAGAAAGGATGGGGGGGAAAGGGTGGGGTGGGGCTGATTCCCCCCAAAAATTGGAATTCCGATTTTAGTTGGAAGAATATCATGTCTGTGACGAAACAAGATGGCGGCGCCCAGCAAACCGGCGTCCTGGTAGAAAATGATCCACGGACCGGTACTGGTCCGGGGCCCAGTGGTTGGGGACCCCTGTTCTAGGGCACCCAAAGACAATATGTTTGGAAAAAGGCATAAGACGGGAATACAATAGAGAGCTGTCACTCCATGCCATCCAGCTTCTGCCTCCTCAGACAATTTCCCAGTTTGAATACTGAATGGTAACACTGGGTTTAAACGAGAAAAGTTCAAAATTGAAATTTCAAGTAAGGTAGTAAGAGTAGAATCCTAGAAGGAACTAGTCCAGAAAAGTCACTAGATTAAAAAAAGGGGGCTATTTATTTGTGGGCTTTAAAAATCCAGCCTACCACTAGATGATAGAAAAGTTTGGTCTCCTCTGTCTGTTGGCCACCATCTGGAATTGTGCATCAAATGGAAACCTTGCTCTGTTTCAGATCTGGAAAAAAACCAAAAGTCCAGACTAAACATTCTGTCTTGGACATGGCTTGGTAGGAATAATGGCAGAAACATATTTTGGTTGTTCCAAATATAGGAAGAAACATAAATCCAGAAGAATTCATGGACTGAGTAGGGTAAGGCTAGACCATGTGGTCCCCACTTTCCAGCTCCCAGCCGAGTATATTCCTCTGGCCAGCCTACCCCTGATCTTCTTAGCACCCAACCCTCCTATCAGGAACTGCACTCACGACTTTGTCCCTTTTTTGTTTTTCACCCCTCCTAAAACTGCTATGATGACCTGGGGTGTGACACAAAGGCAACACAGTCAAACAAGCAATAAGAGTCCCTTTATTATCTCCAACTTTGCCCCCAATGTTCAGGTTACCTTCGGCTGGAGAAAAACTCTCCCAGCAACAGCCTTTAACTGTAGAAAAATGATTCCAAAACAAGGTACATACAAACTGTAACTAAAAATCCAAACATACCAAGCTGAAGTAATTAACTTGACAGAGCAGGAGAAAGAATTTCAGACTTGAAAGCATGGCAAAACTCACATAGTTGGGAAGATGCCAGGAACACAGATAAGCCACGACAATACAAGATAAATTCACATTTGCTCCCAACAGATATGTGCAGCTTCCTTTTTTATAACTGTGTTCCCAGCTGCAGCTAATGAAGGGAATCAGGGCCCTTTCCTTCCCCATAAGCCATGCAACTCATGTTGCTCCCTTCCCCGTTCCTCCCTGCATGCCCTAGGATATAGAGAGGGTAGGCCTGGATCTTCCTCTGAATTCCCTCTCCTTGCTCTACCTCTCCCCTCCTCTGCCCAGCTGAACTTTGCCCTTCCTCAGTTTCTTCCACACCCAACAGAGCCACACTCCCACTTCCTGTCAGCTGTTCTGCTTCCCCCTCTGAGTCAAGTTCCAACAGGGTCATGACAACTGTTTTCACACACAATGTCTGTGCTTTGATCCATTCCTGGATCAAAACACCCCAGTTTTATATAGGATATGAATCAAAACAACTGGTTTTGTCCTTCACACTAACTGCAAAATAGGTGTTTGTGTCCCCAAGACTGCCTAGTTGTTATGAAGAGATGTTCTATTGAGTCCAACATCTCCCCACACAACCTCAGATACTCAAAATCTTTCCAGCTTTTGCCTTTAGTTTTATGATTGTTGTGTGAAAATAGAATAGCAGCTAACTAGGACGTTGTGTGTACCAAGTCAAAATGCACACAGAACTGTCTCCTCCCAAAGCCTGGATTAGGGCTTGTAACAGCCCTTCCAAGAGACACTATTATTCTGAAATTTTATATGCCAGAAGAGGAAAATTGTTAAATATATGGAGCGTAATATTGCTAGATTGGATTAAATTTGATTTAAATTAAATCAATTACAATTATAGTTTTCATTCTTTTTCTCCTTGCCCTGCTTACTTCTTATAATATAATTCTTGGCATTCTACCAAGACCAAAAGTGCCTTATCCAGAATAGAGAACCCATCCTTGAAATGAGCCAGTAAAGATTTTTTCCAGTGAAATATATCAGGAAATGCCTTTAAAGTTCAGTTTAGATCGCATCTAATCAAGAGAAACACACAGTGTGACAATAGCATGCTTTTCAATCAATTTATTAGAATTCCTTCCTCAGCTTATATGGCAGTCCCTGTTAATATTATTCCCCAATAACTGTGTGAAGTAATTTAGACTGAGGAAGAGTCACTGTCAAAGCTAAAGATGGAATCATCCAATGAGATTCTATGCATGCCAGAAAAGTTGAACTTGGATTTCCCCACCCTAGTATATAGGTAGTCCTTGACTTAATGACCACAATTGAGCCCAAAATTTCTGTTGCTAAGTGACATGGTTGTTAAGTGAGTTTTGCTCCATTTTACAACCTTTCTTGCCACTGTTGTTTAGTGAAATCACTGCTGCTGTTTCCTCACAAGAGGAATTGGAGAAAGTAGTCTGAAATAGGCTACTTTGATAAAGTGAGACCTAAATCTAACAAATCATAATAACCTCAGTAACATGAGCTGTGGCTAACATAATGTGTGTTGCTTTCTTCTCAGCTGACAGGCACAGTTGATTCTGCAGAAAATAGCAAATGTGTCTGTTAAGCCATATCTATTGGAAAAGTGCATATCACAAGAGGTCATTGACTCAAATTCATCAAGTTGCACTGCCAAGGTTGATAACTTGATTGGCAATTTTTGCACTGCTTTTTATTAAAGGGCACTTTTTCTGTTCTTTCAAGTTAGTAATGATATTTTCCTACACCTAGCATGAGCGATTGAAGGATTCTGCACATACCTTCCTAGAAAAGGTCTCGTTTCATTAGAAACCTCAGCTAATGACACAGGTGTCAATTTCTCAGAGTATTATGAGCACAGTGACATGATGATTTTTATTGACACCTGCCTATGAATTTTGTAAGAATAAGGCCCTCAAGGAGAGTATTCAAAGCTATCTGTAAACTACTTTTAGGCCTGTAGTTAAATAAATGTATTATAAATTGCACACTACTACAGTGTTCTAGGAAAATCATGTTTTGAATTCAAAACAATTATTTTAAGCTCCAAGTGGAGAGGTTTGGATCAAGATTTGTAGTAATTTTGTCCTAAAATATAAATACCTGGTCAAATTAAATGTGTGATGACAGATTACATTATATTTTTCGAGCATAGCTCGAAAAATATAATGTAATCTGTTTCTCAAAATATTTTTAGAACACGAGAATCAGTAATAGGGACATGTGGAATTGAACCATTTTAAAAACCAATATAACTAAAAGAAAAAAATGCACTATATTCATTTCAGCAGTTGTAAATGATTATAACTAATTTATAAAGCTATTATTTCTATCTCAAATGCTGGAAGAAGGGAGCAGTCCTTGGCTGTATGAGAACCCTGAGACTGTTTTCACAGCTGCTTTGATCATAAATACTCAAAATCAGCAGCTCAGCTTCTCACTGTTTTGAGGCAAGGTATATACAAAGCTATAACATATGCCCTAAAATAAATTCAATACAGTTAAATCTACTGAACAATTCCGGGACAAAATCCTTGGCCTACCCACATGCATAAAAGCCTCCCCAAGGTTCAATTCTGGTCACCACTGTACAAAAAAGATGATGAGACTCTAGAAAGAGTGCAGAGGATAGCAACTAAGATGATAAGGGATCTGCAGGATAAATTGTATGAGAGAAAACTAAGAGAACTGGGCATGTGCAACTTAACAAAGAAAAGAATTGGGGTGACATGATAGCTGTCTTCTGATACTTGAGGGGCTCCCACAGAGAAGAGAGGGTCCACTTATTCTCCAAAGCTCCTGAGAACAGAACAAAAAAAAAAAAGCAATGGGTGGAAGCTTATCAAAGAAAGATACAACCTAGAATTAAGGAGAAACTTCCTGACATTAACAATTAACCCATGCAACCTCCTGGAGTTGTGTGTGCACCATCACTGGAGGTTTTCAAGAAAAGATTGGACAATCATTTGTCTGGGATGATGTAAGGTCTCCTGCCTCCTGGGCAGGAGGGTGGACTAGAATACTTCCAAGGTCCCTTCCAACCTGATGATTTGATGATTTGGCATCATTTCCTTGTTCGGTGCAGGTCTTCGCTTTCCCCACCAATAGTACTTAGGCCATTTGGAAAATATAGCTTATTTTTTCTTATAGATGAAAATTTTCTCCACATCTATCGTGTATGTGTGTTTCTGTTTGTGTTTGTATTTGTGTATTCATGCAGAGAAGCAAATAACTGAGCTGGGATGGAGAAAGGCATGTGAATCCCTCTGAAGTATTCCTTAAAAAAGCAAAGTTAAGGCTCACAGAAGATTTTTAATTTTTATCCCAATAAAGATTTCAGTAAGGAGGTGATTAGTAACGGTGGAGAGCAGTGCTCGCTCCTATTTCTGGAAGATCAATTCTGTGCCTGCTTATTAATGTAAAGCTGACCTCTGTGGCTTATATCTCCTTCTCCAATTTTCTTGCTTTACATTGTAATTTGGTGGGCAGCAGTTTCCACCAGAACTTGGAAGGAAAAAAGCCCTTTATTAGGAGAAGCAAGAAACTGCTCCAGTCTCAATAAACACAAGCTGTAAATCTCTAGGGGAATAATTAGTGTTTATCCTTTCTGCTTTCTTCTCCATTGCTATCTATCCTTCACATCACTGCAGTCATCACCATTGTTACTTAATGAACATTTGGGGGACTAATCCTGGAATGATATAGGGTGAGGGTAGAGAGATCTTTCCATGGTTCCCCTTTTAAGCCTTTTTGATCAAGATACGAAGAAAAAAACTATTTGTACAAAGATCCTCTAAGGCAGGGGTGTCAAAATTACCGCTCGAGGGTTGAATGTGTCATGCGCTGGCCATGCCCATGTCCGGTTTAGTGAAGGGGGAAAAGTCATGATAAGTCACATGATGACAGCATGACAACATGAGTTTGACACCCATGCTCTAAGGGATGAGGTAGGAACAATCAATTCTAATACAGCGGTACTTCGGTAATCACTGTTAATTGGTTCCAGAAGGTGCAAAGAATATCAAAAATAATGACTACCAAACAATTTTTTCCCATAAGGAATAATGTAGTAAGTCACAAGGCAGCTGATACCAAGTTCTAGCTTGTTAGTTGAGTATCAAACAAATGATGAGTACCAGGACAAAATTTTAACGACAAAATGCATTGAGTACCATATTTGATAAGTTTCAAAGCAGTTGAGTACCAAGAAACCGCTGTATAAGAAGTCTAGTTTGATGGCTGTCACTGAGTAAGTGCCATTATTGGTTCAGTTATGGCCCTTTTATAGGCTTGCTCACTTGATTGTCATGGTTTATCCTACTATTGGTTTGATGGTTCATATGTTGTTTTTTTATTGCCCCCAATTGAAATTTATCCAGCACTGATGATTGTTTAGAAAAACAAATTATCCTCTAAGGCAGGGGTGGGCAAACTTTTTGGCTCGGGGGCCGCATTGACTTTTAAAATTTGACAGACGGACCGGGTCAGCACAAGATTTTTTGGGAATCGCCCCCCCCTCTTCTCCTCCTTCCGCTCCCCTCGGAGACCCCCTGAGTCAGGAGTTGCTACCGCCGGCGCGGCTCGCGCGGCTCCAGTCCCGCGTTGCCTTGGGAAGGGAAAGGCAAAAAGGAAGAGCCGCGGCGGTGCTTTGCAACGGCAGCAGCAGCACCAGAGGCTCAGGCTCAGCAGCTCCTGGTTTTGCCTTTTCCTTCCCAAAGCAATGTGGGACTGGAGCCGCGCGGAGCTGTGCCTGCGGTAGCAACTCCTGACTGCCGCAGCCGGACACCTGAGCGGAGCCCAGGCGGAACTGCCTGTTGCTGCTGCCAGAGCACCACCGGGTCGCCTCCTCCAAGCAGCCCGCCCGCCCGCCCGCCGTGCTTCCCCTCTGCCATGTGGCTTGGGGCCAGGCGCAAGCGCCCGCGAGTTAAAATGAAGCCGAAAGTTGCTGGGAGGTTGCTTGGGTTTCCGGGGCTTCCAAGGCTTTGCAAAGGCAAAGTTTGCAGGTGGGAGCATCTTCTTGCCGAGGAGTGGGAAGGGTTCCACCCGGCGGGTGGGACGGGCTGCTTGGAGTGGGCTGCCCTGCGGCTCAGGGCGAGGCGCGAGCACCCACGAGTTAAAAGTTGCTGGGAAGTTGCTCTGGTACTGGGAGCAGGCTTTTAAAGTGCCACCCAAGCAAAGTTTAAGCAGCCCACCCGCCCGCCAGGCAGAACCCTTTTCGCTCCTCGGCGGGAAGATGCTCCAGCCTGCAAACTTAGCCTTTGCAAAGTTTAAGCCTGGAAGCCCCGGAAATCCGAGCAACTTCCCAGCAACTTTCGGGTTCGTTTTAACTTGCGGGTGCTCGCACCTGGCAGAGGGGAAGCCGGAGCCTCCTCCAAGCAGCCTGCCCGCCCACCAGGCTTTCCTTCCACCGCGTGGCTCGGGGCCAGGCTCGAGCGCCCGCGAGTTAAAAGGAAGCCGAAAGTTGCTGGGAAGTTGCTCGGGTGCTGGGAGCAGGTTTTTAAAGTGTCACCCGAGCAAAGTTTAAGCAGCCCACCCCACCCGCTGGGCGGAACCCTTCCCACTCCTTGGCAGGAAGATGGTCCAGCCTGCAAACTTTACCTTTGCAAAGCCCTGGAAGCCCCGGAAAACCGAGCAACTTCCCAGCAACTTTCGGCTTCGTTTTAACTCACGGGCTCTCACGCCTTGCCCTGAGCTGCACAACAGCCCGCTCCAAGCAGCCCAACCCACCCACCGGGCGGAATCCTTCCCGCTCCTCGGCGGGAAGACGCTCCAGCCTGCAAACTTTGCCTTTGTAAAGCCCTGGAAGCCCCAGAAAACCGAGCAACTTCCCAGCAACTTTCAGCTTCCTTTTAACTTGCGGGTGCTCATGCCTCACCCCGAGCCACACAGCAACCCACTCCAAGCAGCCCGCCCCACCCACTGGGCGGAACCCTTCCCGCTCCTCGGCGGGAAGATGCTCCAGCCTGCAAACTTTGCCTTTGCAAAGCACTGGAAGTCCCGGAAAACTGAGCAACTTCCCAGCAACTTTCGGCTTCATTTTAACTCGCGGGCGCTCGCGCCTCGCCCCGAGCCGTGAGGCAGAGGGGAAGCCCGGAGCACCACCGGGTCGCCTCCTCCAAGCAGCCCGCCTGCCTGCCTGCCCGCCCATCCGCCGGGCTTCCCCTCCGCTGCGCGGCTTGGGGCCAGCCATGAGTGCCCGTAAATTAAAAGGAAGCCGAAAGTTGCTGGGAAGTTGCTCAGGTGCTGGGAGCAGGCTTTTAAAGTGCCGCCCGAGCAGGACCGCTGAGCCGGGAAATGGGGCACCAAGGCAGGGCAAGGCTCCTCCAGCAGCAGCCTACTTTAGGTGGCTCCAAGTAGCCCGCCTCGCCCACTGGGCGGAACCCTTCCTGCTCCTTGGCGGGAAGACGCTCCAACCTGCAAGCTTTGCCTTTGCAAAGTTTAAGCCTGGAAGCCCCGGAAAAAAAAGGGGGATCTGCGGGGACTCACCTTCGGAGAGGTTGCACTCAAAGATGATTTCGAACTCCCAGTTGAGGCCTTTGCAAAGTTCTTTTCTTTCCTACCCCTAGATCGCTCCGCACTGTTTTGCAGCTTTCGGGGCCACGCAGCACAGGGCAATACGCCATGCCCAGCGATTGTTTTTCAGGGGCGGGCCAGATTGGACCGACCAATGGCAGCTATTTTTTTTCAGGGGCGGGCCGGATTGGACAGACCAATGGCAGCTATTTTTTTTCAGGGGCGGGCCGGATTGGACAGACCAACGGGCCGGATGTGGCCCGCAGGCCGTAGTTTGCCCACCCCTGCTCTAAGGGATGAAACTATTCTTTAGGACACTGTCAATCAAAATCCATGTTAGATGTATGCCATCACTGGGAAATAACATTGTTTAACCCAGCCCTTCTCACTTAAAGAATGTTGCTCTGCTGTATATATCTAGAGCTTTCAAATGTGGGTGAAAGAATCTGAATATCCAGGAGATGGCAGCAGAGAGTTGGGGTTTTCTGTATCTTTTGGAGGTTACCCATATCTTTGCAGCCCAGATGATAAGGCAGCCTCTAAAACAATTCTTATTTGTTCTGATAGCAGTAATCCTAAAACATCTGAAAACACCACATGCAGGCACATACAGTTCTTGAAATAACTCAGTCTTAGATCATTCAGACATTAGTAGACCTAAGAACCTGATGACGAACTACATTGTTTTTAGATTACCATTTTTAGACATTAAGATTATAGAGACAAAGCTCAAAATAATTTTCCTCTATACTATGAGTTTTGGATAACATTACTTTAGAGACTAAGTCTCAGCTGTTGCTTTATAATCCATTTTTATGTAAAAGTGAATTACCACTCACGCATCATCACAAAATCTCCAGAACCGTAATGCCTAGAAACTTGAAATTGGGCACATATGTTCCTCTTGGCTTCTAGGTGCTCGCTAAGAAAGGATTTTTCAAAATGACCATCAGAGCATTAGTATTTCGTATACTATTATTAACACGCTCTGATGCTAAGAAGTTCTACTCCACCTCCCCACTTGAAAAGAAATCTGTTCCAAATGCAAAACACAAGCAAGGAGAGGAGTTTCAGTGTCAGATTTACTTTCACAGCAGCAACCAGCTTTAGTACAGAACAGTTGAGCTAAGCCATGCCCAGGCTCCTTGCTGTCTCCTTCTTGCTCACACAGCAAATACTGTTTCAGTTTCCACGTTTCAGTTTTCAAACAGCCCTCAACTCTCTCACACGCTGGACGCTAGCCAGTTGAATACCGATGGATGCTGATAGGCAGAGGCAGAATTCTCACCCACCCCTTATTTTCCTCCCCCAAAACTAAGCCTGGTGACATAGTTTCGTAGCAAAGCATGGGTATCCAGCTAGTCCTATAATAAGTAGAAACTCTTCACTGAATAACCCTAAGTATTTTTGAAAGATGTGAGAACCATTTGGTGTAGTGGTAAAGTCACCAAGGTAGAAACCAAAAGACTGTGAGTTCTAGGCACAAAGCCAGTGAGTGAATTGGAGCCAGACATTATCTCTCAGCCCTAGGAAAATGGCAATGGCTAACCTCTTCTGCAAATTACAAGGACTAATCCAAGTAGTTGCCAGGGGTCAAAACTGATTCATAGGTATGCATATATAAAGTTTTTGCAACATACAGAGTTGCTTCATCAAACATTGTACAATAGAAACTGTGATATTTCCCAGTTTTCAACATAAGCAAAGAAAACTTGTATATGTAATTCATGATGTATTAATCTATGATTGATTAAATATCTGCCAGTTAGATTTTTAATCTAACAGTAAGTTAGATTTTTAAAAGAATTAGTTTAGTTTAATTTAATTTATGCAATCGGCCATCATATTTATATAGCTAACCATCTCACCAACATGATTCTGGGCAGTGTACAATAAAAAAAAAGAACTGTACCAAAAGCATTCCACAATTAGAAGAATATCAATATTATTCAAAGTCCAGGAGAGTATTAGAAAGTAGCCAATGCAAACTCTTCACCAATCATTTTTCAAAATCTTGTTTGTGTGTTTCAGATCGAAATGCTAGAGCACAAATATGGGGGCCACTTGGTCTCTCGTAGAGCAGCCTGCACGATCCAGACTGCCTTCCGCCAGTACCAGCTAAGCAAAAACTTTGAGAAGATCCGGAACTCTCTACTGGAGAGCCGCATGCCCCGGCGGATTTCCTTGAGGAAACTCCGAGTCCAGAACTCTGAAAAATTTTCTGCTGAGAAAGCTCTAGTGGAAGGCTATAACTTTGTTGGCATCCCCTTGGTAAGATCTCCCTCTTTGCCAGTAACCATTAGTGGGGCACTGACCGAACTGGAAGACTCATTCACTGAGCAAGTTCAGTCTTTGGCCAAATCAATTGACGACGCACTCAGCACATGGAGCCTGAAAACGATGTGCTCCCTTCAAGACGGCAGTTCCTATCAGATAAGAGAGACTTTCAGTACGACCGCCATGCCACCAAACCAAGACTCGGACATGGAACTGAAAGACCAAGAGAAGGAGGAAGGGCTGCTGCCAGATACATTGCCAAAGAGCAGCAGCACACTCATGATGGCCTTTAGGGATGTCACTGTCCAAATAGACAACAAGAACATCTCTGTCTCCTCATCTACCTCGTTGTCTATGGCAAACTGCCTGGCTAACAGTAGCCAGGCTGGGATTTCTCCAGCTGCCAAAATAGAAGAAATCCCCATGGAAGAGGAGAAAGAGGATAAAGATCTTCCAATGGTTTTCGAAGGGCAGCCTGATGCTGGAGCCCTCCAGAATAGTCACCCAATAACTGAGGAGAATCTCAACACCAACGGTTTGGAGAAAGGGGAGCCTGAGCAAGACCAAATGATGATGCCAAAACTTGACTTTGGCTCTGAAAATGGGACTGGGCAGCACAAGGGATCAGAAGCTGAAAATGTGGACAATTTGGAACAACTGAGCAGTAGCAGTACGTCCACCTCAGCGAAGTCTGCTTCAGAGTTATCCTCAAAGGAAGCCCTGCAAGCCATGATTTTGAGCTTGCCACGGTACCACTGTGAGAATCCAGCCGTCTGCAAATCCCCCACACTTTCTACGGACACCATGAGGAAACGGCTGTACCGCATTGGGCTGAATCTCTTTAACATGTAAGTGACTTCACGAGAACATCTCTTTGAAATCTCTTGTAGCTTTCCTGAGTTCATCAAAACAAGAGACTATCAGAAACAATTAGGCTTATTCTAGCAGCATGGTTTTCTGGTTTGGAGGTTCAGTCTTCAAAGCACTGAGGGTTCGGCGTGGACATTTGGTTGCAAATATAGGAATAAAAATAATCTAGAACCACATGGTTAGACAGACGCCAGAGAGCGGTAGACAGGTAACCAACTACATTCCAACAAGTTTTGTGGTAATGTTCAGGAATATTGTAAGAATGTGTATGCCTTAAAAGATGTCGATGGAGATTCTCAGTCATCCAGGTCATGGTTATCCCAAAGGTGCTTTTTCAAGAGGCAACTGGACTGCTCTGAGAAGCAAAACCTCTTCAAAGAAAAACCAGAAACTCCAGTTGCCTTTTGAAAAAACACCTTGGGATGTCTTAAAAGAGTTTGAAAGAAAAATATCCAGTATTTTCAGATATTTTGGGCAGAGATTAATCTCTCAGACCTAAAGATTTTAGCAGCTGTTTTTTTCCTCTTAATGGAATGGGATTTGTGAATTTTGTTGGAGGTTGTGGCTTACATTGGTGGACACTAATGCTACCAAAGGGAGAAAAACGCATTTATGCACAACAGTTTTGAAAAGTGGAGGCAGAACCATTGAATTAGTAGAAGTGCACTCTGCTCTTGCATTATGGATGCTTACTTGATTGACTTCTGAATTTCAGTGAACCACAGTGTCATTTTTGCCAAGGATCCTCTTAGTTTCCTCCCCTCCCCCAATGATTATAGGCTAGGATGCTTGTAGACTATTTTGACTGTGGAAAGTATAAAAGCCTGGCCCTACTACAATGAGGCCTAGATGGCATAACACTCATTGTACTATAAATATAGGTGGCTCAAACATTGTACTCAGGGAATGTTCATGAGCGAGTCTTCATCAAATTAGCAAAAGGTATTAGGTGGAATGCTACAAAATTAATTCCTGAGCCTAATAATTCTTAACTTTTTTAATTAATAGAGGTAGAAGGATTTTTTCCCCCAGGTTTGCCATTGATACAAAATTGGATGACTGGCTTATTTATTTATTCAGCATAAGGCATATCGTACATTTAATAATAATATATAGTACATAAACACAATAAAATATAAATGTTAAAATGATCTAAGTTCAAATACCAATGTCTAGGTTTATATTTTTAAAAAGCATATGTTGGAGCGGTATATGCCCTTAGCTTGCAGCCATTCATGATGCGTCCTACAGCTAATCCCCTAGAAGTCAGAGATAAAATTTGAAACAATCTCAATAGCCTAAATAAAAAAAAAAATAACAAAATAACACTAGAATGAGATAGAGAAGAATGGCAAGTTCTTTACGTAGGAGAGAAGTTAAATGAGCTTCTCAGTTAAACGGCATCTCTGTACTGTGATAGTACTTATGCAAAACATCTTGGAATGGCAGCTGATTACAACTTGAATATGAGTTTTAAAGAGAAGTAATGGCTTCATTATATTCTGCTCTGACTAGACTCAGTCTAGAATAATTGTGCCACTTCTGAGAACGACGCTTAAAAAGAATTTAAACAAATGGAATTCAAGGGATCTAGAGACTAGAAATAAGGGATACAGGTAGTCCTCAACTTATGACCACACTTAAACCCAACATTTATGTTGCTAAGTGAGACCATTGTTAAGTGAGTTTTGCCCCATTTGATGACTTTTCTTGACACATTTGTTAAGTGAACCGCTGCAGTTGTTAAATTAGTAACACGGTTGTTAAATGAATCTGGTTTCCTCATTAATTTTGCTTGTCAGAAGATTGCATAAGAAGATTGCATGACTCCGGGACATTGCAACCGTTATAAATGTGAGTTCTAACTCATAAAACTTATTGTATACATGTTTTATAGTTGTCAACAGAAAGGGGGGAGTTTCAAAGAGCAGGAAGCAGTGTAGAATCAAAAGTACATTCCATTCATATTTTCTTCAGAGACTGATTAGATGACTGAAGCTTCTGCCGTACAAAAATCTAATTGGAGAGCATGATTGATGACTCTTGGCTATGGACGTGTTTTGTTGGATGATATACCCAGAGGGGTGGAGGTAAAAGCAGGATCAAGAGTGTCTCAGAGTCGTCTACGCTCAGGCAAATGCCAGCATGTTAACTTCTAATAAAAGAAAAATTTTGAGAGTGTGGCTTGAGGCTCATGATTTAATTGGAGTAACTGCCAGAATCCTGACAGTGAGTCACTTGTCAAGCATTTGAATGTAAATCATGTGACCCTGGGGAAGCTGCAGTGGTCATGAATATGAAAAATGGTCATAAGTCACTTTTTTCAGTGCTGTTGTAACTTCGAACAGTCACTAAACAAAATGTTGTAAGTCAAGGACCACTTATACTAATGGAAATGGATGGAACTTTGAATCATTAGTTCAGAGTAGAGAAAGGGAATAAAGGATAGCTATGTTTGTGCAAAGATGTGACCCACAAAAGATATCACGCAGAGAGTCAGAATTTAGAATACTGGTTTTAAAATACAGAATGGTGGATTTCAAGGAAATGTTTGTGGGAGAAAAAAATATTGTTAGACCAATTTAATAGGAGAGCCAGTTATTCAAAGAAGTGTTGGAGCTTTCTTCCTTGAATAGATTCAAATAGAATTAACAGGGAGGTGTGAAGTCCAAAATATCTGGGTGTGATGACCCGAGGTGTGGCACAAAGGCAACACAGTCAGATAATCAATAAGAGTCCCTTTATTAGCTCCAGCTTTGCCCCCAATATCCTGGTTACCTTCTGGGCTGGAGAAAAACTCTCCCAGGAACAGCCTTTGGCTGCAGAGAATCAAGTCCAAAACGTGGTCAACAAAAACTGTAACTATAAGTCCAATCAAGGCAAAATAAGGTAAGTAGTCTGACAAGGCAGGAGCAAGAAGTCCAGACATGAAGGCACGGCAATAACTCAACATGGTTGGGAAGACGCCAGGAACACAGATAACTAACGTCAACAAGATAAACTCATGTTTCCTCCCAGCAGCTGCCACACTCAGCATGCATCTCTTTTAAACTCTCCTTCCCAGGTGTGGCTACTGAAGGGAATCAGGGCCCTTTCCTCCCCCGTAAGCCACACAACCCACATTGCTCTCTTCTCCATTCCTCCCTGTGTGCCCTAGGATGAACAGCAGAGTCTTCCTCTGAACTCCTCTCCCTTGTTCTACCTCTTTCCTGCTCTGCCCAGCTGGACTTTGTCCTTCCCCAGTTTCCTCCACAGACAATGGAGCGACATTCCCACTCCCTGTCAGCTATTCGTCTTCCTCCTTGGACTCAGACTTTGACAGGGGGATGACACTCGGGATCTCAAATCATCTACCCCGACCTTCTAATAGCATCACTATTTATTTGTATCACCATTGTGGCTACTTTTTGAACTGAATAAAGATACCACCAGTGTCAGGCAGCACTGAGTTTCAGAGTTTAGTGACCATGGTTAGGTAACAGATTTCCTGATGTTTTGCTTGCAGCTGTGGCTGGTATCTTCAGAGGCAAGGCAGTCTGCTAGTAACTCTTATAACACTTGCTTAATGAGATGTTATTTTGCATGCCCAAATAACTCTACAGGGGATGCTTTGAAGAATTTGAATGAATGGCTGGATGAATAAATAAATAAATGACCTACTTACTCATTTTAATGGGCTAAGGTGCAAATTCATCTTTGCTCATTGTTTAATATCCCTTTAAAAAGCAGCCTTAAGAAAGAAGCCATTCAGAATGCTGCAGCTAGAATAATCAGCAATGGCAATAATACCATTTGTCCCTATTTAAAATCCTATATATAATCCCTTTAATTTAGTTTAGTCACCAGTGACTTGACCTATGACTTATGCATGCTGAGGCACATAATGAATTTACGGTAAATGTTTAGAACTGGCAATATCCCACTACTTTTCACCATATGGACATGCTTCTTATTTTTTATCGCAATGGCAGTCTTGCGTTTTCTCCTGCTTTCCCATTGGAATTAATTACCTCTTGTGCAATACCCTTGGTGATAATAATAATTAAAAAAAAATGACTTCTGGTTGCCAAATGGTTCTGATGCTATTCCTTTCCTCTGTAAGGCTGTGCGCATGAGGCCTTAGTTAATAGGAACTGCTCCCCACAGAGCAACAAACTTTATTGCTTTCCCTAATAAATGGTAACATGTGGGGTGATATAAAGCTTCCTGACAGGATTTAATAAAACCAATGGCTTACCATCTACCTACAGTAGATATTCCCAAGGGAGAGCGTTCCAAATATGTGGAAGTCAGCTCCTAGAATTCCCAGGCATTATGGATGGGAATGATAGATATAACCCTTCCTATCTTGTAAGCCTCATGTTGGAGAAGGTTGGCCCATTGCAGGTCATCCTCAACTTACAACAGTTCATTTAGTGATTGTTCACTAAGTTACGACAGCACTGAAAAAAAAGTGACTTATGACCATTTTTAACACTTACACCCACTGCTGCATCTCCATGATCCTGTGATCAAAATTCAGATGCTTGGCAACTGACTCGTATTTAGGATGGTTGCAGTGTCCTGGGGGTCATGGGATCCCCTTTTACGTCTTTCTGAAGAGCAAAGTCAACGGGAGAAGCCAAATTCACTTAACAACCATGTTACGAACTTAACTGCAGTGATTCACTTAATAATAGCGGCAAGAACAGTGGCAGGGTCGTACAATGGGCCAAAATTCACTGAACAGTCATTTTGCTTAGCCACAGAAGTTTGGGGCTCCACTGTGATCATAAGTCTGGGATTACCTGGATATTGTAAGGTGCTTGGTCCCTGATCTTTTGTATGGCCTTTGCCAAGTGTTCGGTTGTGTAATTCCCATAGGAGCAATTGCTGGCTAATATTCGGAATTCTGGCAACCTTCTGTGCATGGGTTGAATGTATTTATGAGTCAGCACTTCAGGCAGCAGCAGCAGCAGCAGCCCATGCCTTGGCGAACGGGTGGAATCCCTGGAACAGAGAAAGCTTCATTATGCAGCGTTGCTTTCATAGTGGCAATGTGTGGGCGGCCATCTCTGTAGGCAGAGGGGGAAGCCAAGAGAAAGGAAGAAATTCCACAGCATAACAACCAACTTTCTTAACTTCTTGGGGAGGGGGGGAGAAGTGGGGGGAAAGAAAAGCTGCCGAGTTAAATCTAGAAGCAATACCGGCTGCTAATTGCTATTCTTATCACAGCATAATGCTGCAGGAATGCTGGGGAACATTACCATGTGGCAACCTACCAATACCTACTGCACATTCGCCACGTTCAGACCAGCCAAGTAAATATCACCATGATCAAATGCTTCAAGCAACAGTCATCTAATAACAATCAAGTGAAACCTTCAGCTACAATCTACTAGGAATATAAATGAGGACCTATCACATTTTAATAGTTATTATTCTGTGGAGTGAACAAGTTGAATCAACTTAATGGTTGGCAATTATGTCACCACTCTTGGGTTGGCTTGACTAGGAGAGAGAGAGAGAGAGAGAGAAATAGATAAATAATAGATAGATAGATAGATAGATAGATATGGATGGATGGATGGATGGATTATAGATAGATTATTGATGGAGATAGATAGATAGATAGATAGATAGATAGATAGATAGATAGATAGATAGATAGATAGATAGAAGAAAGAATAGAATAGAATAGAATAGAATAGAATAGAATAGAATAGAATAGAATACTTTATTGGCCAAGTGTGATTAGGCATATAAGGAATTTATCTTGGTGCAAATGCTCTCAGTGTACATGAAAGAAAAGATACATTCGTCAAGAGTTGAGAATCATAAGGTATGACACTTAATGATAGTCATAAGGTACATAAATATATAGATAAATATACAGATAAATATATAGAGACATAAAAGAGAGAGAGAGAGACAGCCCTTCATTTGTATTCCATCTTTCTATCAAGGTAATTTATGGTAATTTATAGTTTAAAACAGGAAGGATAAGAAAAAAACCAAGCAAATATGTCAGAAATGAGTTTCATTTCATAGATCATTTCATAGATCATCATCAAGGTATTTGATGGAATAACTATGGTAACTGGCAATTCGGGGTGAGGAAGAATAGTTTCAGCTACAACCTATGGCAAACTTTTACTCATTCATCTCTTGTTCAGAAGCAATCAAATGCAAGTAGTCCTTGTTTAGCCACTGCCTTGTTTAGCAACCTTTCACAGTTACAAAGTCGATGAAAAAAGTATTTTTATGGCCGATCCTTCTATTTACAAATTTCACAGGTTGTAAAACAAAGGTAAACTATAAGATTGTAAACACACACTTGTGATTTCACTTAGTCATCATTTTGCTAAATGAAGGAGTAGTTGCTAAATGAGAATTGTATGTACCTAATGGAAGTTGTTTAAGGAAAGAAAGAGATTAAAAAAAAACAATTTATCTCAGCCCCAGCAGACTGATATCAATTTCCTTGTTTCTTTAAGACATTGGAACATGTTTTTTTAGCACCCAAAATAACAGAGCTGGAAGGTACCTTGGAGGTCTTCTAGTCCAACCCCTGCTCAAGCAGGAGACCCTATACCATTTAAGACAAATGGCTGTCCAGTCTCTTCTTAAAAGCTTCCAGTGATGGATCAAATAGATAAATATATCATGAATACATGAAATAGATAAATGTTTGGTCTTATTGAAGTTGTCATAGATTGTGTGGGGGTAAAGGTTGCATAAACAGGCTGCAATATCAGAGGGATAGAATTCAAGATCACATGAAGTCTTAATACCACTTTATAATGCCTTAGTAAAGCCACACTTGGAATACTGCATCTAGTTTTGTTCGCCACACACATAAAACAGATGTTGAGACTGTAGAAAGAGTGCAGAGAAGAGCAACAAAGATGATTAGGGGACTGGAGGCTAAAACATATGAAGAACGGTTGCAGGAACTGGGCATGTCTAGTCTAATGAAAAGAAGGACTAGGGGAGACATGACAGCACTGTTCCAATATCTCAGGGGCTGCCCCAAAGAAGAGGGAGTCAAACTATTCTCCAAAGCACCTGAGGACAGGACAAGAAGCAATGGGTGGAAACTCATCAAGGAGAGAAGCAACCTAGAACTAAGGAGGAATCTCCTGAAAGTTAGAACAATTAATCAATGGAACAACTTGCCTCCAGAAGTTGTGAATTCTCCAACACTGGAGGCTTCTAAGAAGAGATTAGATAACCATTTGTCTGAAATGATATAGGGTTTCCTGCCTAAGCAGGGGGTTGGACTCGAAGACCTCCAAGTTCCCTTCCAACTCTACTCTACTCTACTCTACTCTACTCTACTCTACTCTACTCTACTCTACTCTACTCTACTCTACTCTACTCCACTCCACTCCACTCCACTCCACTCCACTCCATTCCATTCCATTCTATTCCAAGGTGGTATTCAGCAGGTTCTGACCAGTTCTGGAGAACTGGTAGTGGAAACTTTGAGTAGTTCAGAGAACCGGCAAATACCACCTCTGACTGCCTCCGCCCCATCTATTCTCTGCCACCCGCATCCCAGCTGATTAGCTGGGTCTTCTTTTGTTGCCCTGCACATGAGAACGGAGCTCGAAAGTAGGTTAGTGGGGAAGGAATGGGATTTTGCAGTAACTTTCTCCCAGGAGTGGGAAGGGAATGGAGATTTTACAGTATCCTTCCCCTGTCACGACCACCAAGCCACACTCACCAAACCACTCCATGCCCACCAAGCCGCGCCCACAGAATCAGTAGTATTTTTTTTTGAATCCTACCACTGATATACTACAGAGTATGATCAAAGAGGACAATAGTCCTGCCCAAGTCACATGGTTCAGCCATTTAATGTTGTAATCTCTCACAGCATATCTGGCCTTGAAATCACTGGTTTTCATTTTAAAAGCCATTAAAAATTGATGGCAGCAGAAGGGAATGCTAGGAGCCACACAAAAATGTTTAGGAAGGGGATCACAAATAGATTTCCAAATGCAGCTGGTCACCCATAGTTAGCCAAAACTCAGAAGCTTGTTAGCACCTTTTCCAAGTAATAAATTTCACCGAAAGGCATACTTCTTTTTCTTTTTGTGTGTGAACTGTCTCACGATCAACTGTAGTTCACAAATGTTTATGCCTTTTCATAAAACATATTAAGTGCCAGACTCCTGAGCATGAGAAGAAAAGGGAAGAGAAAGTTGTAAGAATTAAATCATTGTACCTCTTCAATAAGAAATTGCTAGTTTGATTATTTCAGCCTGGGAAAACTGTATATAAGTACTTCCTAAAGCAGAAGCACCTGTATAAGGTGTTTTTTTTCCCCTTCAGTGGATTTTCTAGTATTTATTCTCTTTTTTTCCCCCCCAACCTTATGACACTTCAGATGTTCTGATTTCAGAACTGAAATGAAGCAAGGCTTCAGTGGGCTTTTTTTCACCATTTAGTTTTCCATCTACTACAAGTATTGTACATGGACGTCCATAGTGCTTGTTGAAATCCAACAGCAGTTAGAACAAGCCCCATCTGCCCAACCTGTGAGCAAGTGATGTCAGTGCCTGGCTATTTGGGAGTTACTGAGTGCCTCATTCTACCCCTCTAATAAAAATACATATGAACATGAGCTTCTTTTCATCTCCTAAGTAAGAGAGAGTTAAGTTAGCTGAATCTCCTCTGCTCACCAAGATGGCATACTTCCAGCCATGACAATTCTGTATTTTAGCTCTCAGTCCTGCCCTCTTGGGCATTATGTCAAGAAGCCAAAATCAGGGCATGACAGTTGTCTGCTCCCATGGTTGCATTGTCCACACACTGTTCCTCGCTAGCCACCAAAATTCCCTGTTTGCAGAAGAAGAAGAAGAAGAAGAAGAAGAAGAAGAAGAAGAAGAAGAAGAAGAAGAAGAAGAAGAAGAAGAAGAAGAAGAAGAAGAAGAAGAAGAAGAAGAAGAAGAAGAAGAAGAAGAAGAGAGAGGAGGAGGAGGAGGAGGAGGAGGAGGAGGAGGAGGAGGAGGAGGAGGAGGAGGAGGAGGAGGAGGAGGAGGAGGAGGAGGAGGAGGAGGAGGAGGAGGAGATGATGATGATAATGCCCTCCTGGAACAAAAGGAAAATGGAGTGGATTGGCATCCATGGGTGGTACTGTCATCTATTGTGCAGCTGTGGAAGACTAAAAAGACTAAATAAAAATGAGATCCAGACAGCTGTGAGAAAAAAAGAAATACTTATTCCTAAAAGCAAAGAGATTGCCTTTAGGGACACCTGTAGAAAAATGGGGTACACACTGTGGGAATGTGTCCTGGGTGTGGAAATGTGTCCTGGGTGTGGAAATGTCTAGGGCAGGGGTCCCCAACTTGGCAACGTTAAGACTTGTAGACTTCAACTCCCAGAATTCTCCAGCCAGCATAGCATAGAGTTGAAGTCCACAAGTCTTAACGTTGCCAAGTTTGAAGACCTTTGGTCTAAGATGACACTTGATGTGTGCATGTGTGTGTGTGTGTATTGTGTGTGTGTGTGTGTGTATTGTAGTTCTACTGGGAGACCTAATTTAAATAACTGTATTTGTGTCTATAGACCTTATTCTTTGATATGTGGATTAGGTCTGGATAACGGGGTTTAAGGAAGTTTAAGTAAATGATTCTCCCCCCCTCCCCGCCCTTAGCTATTTTTACTTGATTAATTTACTTTCAGCTTGATGGTCAATTATCTAGTGGAGACTGTGATTCTCAGCCCATTGTGGATTCTGGTCATGTTTAAGGAAAAATGGAAACAGTATAAAGAGTAAAATATATTTGGATATCAAACTTCTCACAGCCTCTTCTTAGACAAGAATTGTGTTCTGAGCAAAATGGGAAGGATCCATCTCATCTTTATTTCCCTGCCCTCTGCAGAAATCCAGACAAGGGGATCCAGTTCCTGATCTCTCGGGGCTTCATACCAGACACACCGATTGGAGTGGCCCATTTCCTGTTGCAGCGTAAGGGTCTCAGCCGACAAATGATCGGGGAGTTTCTGGGAAACAGCAAGAAACAATTCAACCGGGATATCCTGGAGTAAGTGTCCATCACCTGCTTCCTCTACCCATCAGTCACCCTTTCTGCAATTAACCATGATTAAGAATGTTCCTATAGATCAGACCTGGGTATTTTATGGTCCCTGGAGCGGATCTGGCTCTTTGGCTGTCCCTGTCTGGCCTGCATGAATTCATTGGAAATTAGAACTCAAGTGTAAATAACTTTGTGCCATGCACACAATATACATTGCTTTTATTTTGAAGGTGACTGCTTTTTTTCCTTTCAATTTATATACATGTGTGCATGCATCCCTATCCACCTTCACAGCCCTATTGGTTCGGCCCTCCATAACAGCGTGGCCCCTTTGAAAAATAAATTGCCCACCCCTGCTATAGATACATACTTCAGTTGCTACCCGCTTCCCTACTAGCTCCTGTTTTTCCAGAAACATCGTAAGATCTGCTGATCGTTTTCATCTGGGGAACGTGGAGAACAATCCAACTGAATCAGCACTGCAGAAAGAATATGAGAGAAGCTCATCACGGGAGGAATAAGCTGGCTGTACAGTTTGTTTTACAAAAATGAATTAAGGGAGGCACATGAGGGTGGAGGAAAGGATGTGTGCTTGCCGCAGGAGAGTGAACAGGCTGGCTTCTCGGTTGTCCTCTTGCAAAAATCTACTCCAAAATTTATTATAGAGTTTGGAGCATTTTAGCTCTTTCTTTGCAAGTTAAATAAGGATTCAATGCTGGTAGATCACATACTTAGAGCAGCGATGACATTGCAGAGAAGGGAAACCCTGTGAAGAATTGAAATACGGGGTAGTTGTAGTTCTGTTTACAAGCTTATCTCCGTATAATAGTAAACTGAATCTTTATCCTCCTGCTTCCAGGTTTTCTTTTTGTCTGTACATTGATCTGCATCCAGCTGGAGGACATCACCCTAGTGATATGCTTATATAGAGGCATATATTTGAAAGAATTTAAGTCAGAAACAGTAGAGGCAGCAAAGGAATATGGGGAAGACCAGAAGTGTCATTTTTACTACTAGGTAGACGCTAAGCAGCTCTAACAAAAGTTGAACATGCTTTCCATCAAACACACGGCTGTGCTCAATTGCTCCGTGATTAACAAAGCAAAAGGAAGGAGCAAAGTATCCTTAGGTGGCTCCAGGCAGCACAAATCTTTAAGCAAGGAGAACATCCGCTCATTGTCAACCAGTTATAAATGGCCATTAGCAACCTGTTTGCCTGATATGGTCAAACTGATTTTCCCTCTCTCTCACTCTGATATGGTCAAACTGATTTTCCCTCTCTCTCACTCTTCTCCACTTCGTTCCCACCTGCAAAATAATCAGGCTGAAGACAAAAAAAGATTGCTCAGATCTGAGTCCTTATGGGGAAGGGTTTTACTTCCCTTGCTCTCCTCCTGGGGTAGGTGCAAGGGTGGGATTCTACCAGTTCGGCCCAGGTCAGGCAAACCGGTATCTCCGAAGATCAGCTGTCTAGCCTGTGCTTTATTTTCGGGTTTTCCAGCTCAGCTGCTTCACGCAGCACAGCAGGTTTCCGTGCATCAGCTGTTTTATACACAGGGATTGCAGCAGAAATTGCAAACACTTTGCTTGCACGAAGCACACAACTAACTGAACCGATTGTTACACCGGTTAAATTCCACCCCTGGTAGATGTACCTGCTTGAGTCTGAGATTTCTTGTTTGGGTTTTTCCTTGCTTTTCTCCCTTCCTCTCCTTCTAACTGGGTTTTGGCATTGTGCTAAGCCAGGATAGGGTTGGCCTGTTTGCTTAGTGTATATGGTTTGTAATCATTGTTATGGCTTAATGTGATACATGATTCTGATTATTTGGGGCTAATTCAACCAACCATGATTAATATAGTTTTATTTATTTATTTTTATTTTTATTTATTTATTTGTCAATTGCTTACAAAATAATAGGTATAAGTATAAAAATTATGGATACATGGATACATATAATAATATAAAAGATATTATATAAAAGAAAATATATAAAAGAAATATATAAAAGAAACAATAGGACAGGGACGGTAGGCACATTGGTGTACTTATGCACGCCCCCTACAGACCTCTTAGGAAAGGGGTGAGGTCAATAGTAGACCGTCTAAGGTTAAAGTTTTTGGGGTTTGGGGAAAAAAACCAGAGTCAGGTAGAGTATTCCAGACCACTCTGTTGCTGAAGTCGATTAACCTTGAGTTTTTATCTACTGTTTGCTTTTGTGTTGTTATGGTTGAAGCTGAAGTATTATTCATGACAGGTAGGACATTGCAAAGTATGATTTTATATCCTATACTTAGATAGGACCGAAGGTGGTGTAGTTCTAGGTTTTCTAGGTGTAGAATTTCGAGTCTGGTGGTTGGTAGTTGAAGTTTAGCTCAGTATATTAATTTAGTCTCCACTCACTTCCCATTTCTTTCTTTCTGAGTGAGAGGAGTAAAGTTTTCATTGTTTAATAGACCTGCAAGAAGTAAAGATTTAGTACCTGGCATGCTTCAGTCTTGCCTCCAGCTGTTCCACTTGTCATAATATAGCTATTATTTTCCTCCATGGTGAGGACAGTCTGGTTCAAAATGAGCAACATTTGAATTAATTTCTTTTTTTTTTTTAATGATTGCTAAGATATGGGTTCTACCAGTCCTAGGTAGAACCTCAGTTGCACAGAAAAAATAGAAGGTATTAAAACAATGATGAATGTATATATTTCATTTTAAATACTGACCTCTGATAACTTAATAGCATTCAATGCTATTGGACCTTTGAGATTAAGTCAATAATTTCATTAAGTCTGTAATTTCATAGAACAGAATAGAATAGGAAAGGATAGGATAGAGTACAGTGGAGTGGAGTGGAGTGGAATCGAATGGAATTGAATAGAATAGAATCAAATAGAATAGAATAGAATAGAATAGAATAGAATAGAATAGAATAGAATAGAATAGAATAGAATAGAATAGAATAGAATAGGACAGGACAGGATTGGCTGAAAGGAGTCAATCTGGTTTATAGAAAATGACCCTGAATCTTGCTGTTTATGTGCAGGAAGAAGAAGGGTCAACTTAAAAAGTGGGTACAGAGTGTTCATTCTCAGAACATCATGATCACAACAACAGGGTGCACTTTGTGTCTCTAGCTATTAAGCTTTACAGCTCACATTTGTCTGCAGTGCCTTGCCTAAATTGGTTGAGTTGCACTGAGTTGAACATGAACTCATCAGCTCTCCTATTTTCAAACACGCACACACCCAGAGAGAGAGAGAGAGAGAGAGAGACAGAGACAGAGAGAAAGAGAGACAGACAGATAGACAGACAGACACAAACACACACACACCCAGAGAGAGAGAGAGACAGAGACAGAGAGAAAGAGAGACAGACAGATAGACAGACAGACACAAACACACACACACCCAGAGAGAGACAGAGAGAGAGACAGAGAGAGAGACAGAGAGACAGAAACAGAGTGGTAGAGAATGAGAGAGAGATGACTTGGTTTTCCTTTTAAATTCACACATCAAACTTTATGATGCTCTTAGCTAATCAAAACAAATGGCTTTTAAGGAGAAAACTATAAAATCTGCTACTTAGTGGAAATGGTTTGCAAATCTTCCGTTATGGACAAAATGACGATAAAAATGATATGGAAGGGGAGGAATAAAAAAATCTCAGTTTGGGGGGAATGATGTTCCAAAAGATACCATCAGAAAATGCTCTCTCTTGGGTTTTGTCAAATGAAGCTCTTTGGCTGATTGGACCTTCAAAATGCCCCCCCGCCAGACCTAATGGAATGAGAGGCAGTCCCTCAACCATGCCCCAGACTATGAGCAGCTTTAAACAGGGGTGACGGATTACAGCAACTTTAAGACTTGTGGACTTCAATTCCCAGAATTCCCCAGCCAGCCATGTTGGAGGTTGGCTGACTTCTCCTCCCACCAACATCCACCCATTTCTATTTCCTCGCATTCTTCTTTCATCAGAAGTTTTTAAGTAGTCATGCTGTTATTGACAGTCATGTTGAAAACTGAATAAATACCATTTTTAAGTTACCCAAGTGACAGGCTACCAGTGCCTAGGAGCTGTGTGATAGTGAGTCTCACTTTGTTGAGTGTTGAACATGTGCAGTGCTATTTAGAACAGAGGTATATAGGTGTCCACAAGGAAAGCCATGTTCATTGGTTAGGGATATAGTGAAAGGGTGTGGGGCAAAGTTAGATGGAGCACAGGGACAGTAACCAGGGATGGGATTCTACCAGTTTGGACCAGTTCGGGAAAACCGGATGTTAAATTTGCATCTGGTTCACCGAACCGGTATTTGAACTGACTGACTGGCCCTGCCCACTCTACCCCGCCTCTCCCAGGAGTCTCCATGTGGCCCATTTTTGATGCAGGTAAGTTCAGGGTCCACGTGGAGACTCTGGAAGGGGGAAAAACAGGCCTTCCAGAAGTACCGGAAGTCATGAAATGAGCCTGATTTCGGCTTCCAGAGGGCCTCCAGAGCCCAGGGAAGGCCATTTTCGCCCTCCCAGAGGTAGCCTTAGGAAACCTTGGGAAGGCAAAAAACGACCCTCCCAGAAGTTCCAGTAGGTCACACCCACCCTGGACACGCACTTCCAGCAACTGAGCAGTGAACCGGTTGCTGGAATGTTTCAATCCCGCCCTTGATAGTATCAGCTATCCTATACATGTCTTTTTTTGACACACAACAAAGACCAACAGAAAGATTGCTACAAAGATTGATAGCCATCATTGCTCATCCTGCATTCAACCAGAATGGTGGTAGAACATGATCTTCATAGTGATTTGGTTGGTCTTTATGGTGTATCTGAGTAGGGTTTCCTGTGAGTTGTGCTGTTAGTGAGAAAGAGTAACCAGGATTCCTATGTTGGAATGACAGCATTCATAGGAAGGCAGGGCCACTAAAGCTGAAATGCAAAAGCCCAGACAGTGAATGACCAATAAGCATGTGTGCTAGTCAAAATGGCTTCCCCAAAGCAAAGCAGTCTGCAATTTGCATTGCCAAAAGCATTACCTTTCCCAGGAAAATGGATCTGCATTGCAAGCTACTCTGGCTCTTTTAAATGGTATGTACTGGATGGTGATGTGGGAGAAGAATATGTGTGTAATAAAGGAGAGTTCTAGCTATCTTTTGCTGAACATGCACTTTGAAAGAGGCACTGAAGAAAGAAGGCAGAGCCTCCTCGCTGACGGACCATAGATCGCGACTCTGTGGCTATGGTCCATGCTCTTTCGTTGGAAAGCCCCGATCATTACGATTAGGGGCTGAAGCTGCCTTAGAGGGGAGGCAGAGTAAGGGGAAGCCGCAAGCCAGGTTGAGGGGAGCCGCATCTCTCCCCCTGGTCTTGGTCTTTTTCCCTGCTGAAGACAACTGCAGCGGTGGTTTAAAATGGCCACCCCGAAGAGGAGGACTCAGCTGGATTAAGATTTGTGCAGGAGGGAAGAAAGGGGTGGATAACATCTGAACCGGGACAACTGGGCAATACAACTAAACAAAAGTACCCTGAGATTAAGGTAACATGGAATTTTTAAGAGAAGAAAAGTGAGCAGCGAAATTACAAAGGGACAGGAAAAAAAAATATTTTTGACAGCTAAGCGGGGCTTCGAACCAGGAAAGGAAGAAGCCGGAACTAAAGATTTAACTAAATTGGACTAAAATATCTTGGCAATAAACAGGCATAAAATAAAGCTGGACTTAAGATTGTCAAAAAATAATAACAATAAAGTTTACAAATTGGAGACTGGACTTTGCTGGAATACTGAGGTTCGAAAAACCCTAAATAAAAAAATTGGGGGAAAAGGTGAAGACTTTGTATAATGGAGAGTGCTACCTTTTGACAAAAACTTGAGCTCAAACAAAAGGGAAAGCATTCTGTTTCTGAATGAACTTGTGTGGATATAACATTAAAGAAATATTGAAACAAAGTAAGATTCTTAGAAAGTGAAAGCAGAACCAGAAAAAAGAAAAAAGCAAGGAAAGACTGACTGTGGGATTGATTGATGTATAGATTGATGGTATAGACCCTGGGCTGGAATAATTGAGAACTTTAGAAAATTTAAAAAAGGAAGAAGGAAAGTAAAAGGTTTTTTTTGTGTGTGGACTTTAACGATCATAAAATACAAGAGTGTGTAATGATGATATCTCTTCGGGAATTAAAAATGGAACTTAAAAATATGAGAGAATTACTACAGGAAAGAGGCAAATCACTTTGCTCTGTGTTAGAAAAAATGGAAATGGTGATTGAAGAACAAGAAGAAAGAGTCTCAGAGGAGCAGGAATTGACTCAAAGAGAAGACATCTTAAATAGACAATTAACACAAAGAACACTACAAAGAAGTGGGGAAAGAAGGAAGGCTAAAAAGCTGAGACTTAAGAAGGCAATCAAAAGGGGGAATACCTGTGAAGTCAGGAATGGCAGAAAGACCCAGCAGAAAAGGGGAAAGGAAGATATTAAGAAAGAGAGGAATATAAACTGGAATGAGAAAATATATGGGGAAAAGACAGGGAGGAGAAGTAGTAAGAAACAGGTGCATGAAATAAAGAAATACGGAAATAGTAAAATGTTGAAAAGAAATGGTTTTTTCAGAGATAATGGTTGATGAATTAAAAAGGGGATTCTGCAGGGTGACAAGGGGTAATAAGAATATTACTGCAATTAAAAATATTTAGAAAATAGAGTAATATAACTCTTATTAAAAATCAAGTGGGGAAAATATGCTGCGGAATCCAAATGAAAAGATGTAATGATTATTATTGTAACTTCTTAAAAATAATGGTTTATTGGGAATCAAGATGAGGGAATAAAGGTATATTTTAATCATTGAGGTGTTACACTCAAAACAGTAAAAGGGGGAAACCTATACTTGTTTTTTTTTTCTTTAGTGTTAAAATTTGTATTAATCTAGAATTCATAAAAAGAATGTGTAATGGAAAGGGAATATGACAGACTAAAGAACCAACTAAATGAATAAGTTATTATAGACTATTAAAAGCAAGAAGAGACATTGGTAACTTTTTTTATTATTATCATTATTATTATTATTAGACAAGCACATAATGTTTATCTTTATTTTTAAAATACATATTAAAGGATTATATTTGAAATAATTGAAATGAAACAAAAAGATGTTTCGATTGAGATTAATGAAAGAGGCTAGAATTAATGTGTTTGTTTCTCTCCTTACTGAAAATTTGGAATGGAAAAGGTAATAATAGAATTAAGTATGCATATATGAATGTATAATTGCTGTCATATTTGTATATAAAGGTGATGACCTGGAAATATGTTGTCCATTAAAAAGAGATTTTTGTTTTTAATGTGAAAAACTGAATAAAATTTGTTTTTGTTTTTTTTAAAAAAAGAAAGAGGCACTGATAAGGATCTCATATGTACCAGGTATTTCTTAAGTGTCTATTTTCAGAAGCCAAATGCCAGACTCAAAGCAGCTGGCAGGAGCTGGGCAGATCACCATTGTTGCTGCTAGCTGGGCAGAAATCATGCATACAACTAGTCTTGGAGCAAGTCAAGCTAGAAACCACCACTTCACCTCCAATAGAATGCCAGGTGGTCTGTGGCAGTGGTGGGTTTCAAAAAATTTTTTCTACTGGTTCGGTGTGAGCGTGCGCTTTGCGTGTGTGCAGCATTTGCAACTCATCTTCTGCTGCAAGCCCTGTGTGTAAAACAGCTGAAGTGCAGCTGCACGAAGCAGCTGAGGTTGAAAAGCAGGAAATAAAGTATAGAGTCAGGGTGGGTGGGAGAGCCCAGCAGCTGATCATCAGAGCGAACCGGTTTGCTCACAGATGATCCTTGGAGCTACCGGTTTGCCCAAATAGGGCCGAACTGGTAGAATACAACCACTGGTCTGGGGTATATATTTGGCTAAAATATAGGCAGTATTGTGAACAAAACATCTTGTAAAAATGTAAACCAATTTGATGACCAAGTTGCTAACCTAGAAACCAGGAGACAATGATTTCTAACCTCCCCTTAGGTGTGGAAGCTGAATTTTGAACAAGTCATCCTCTCTTAGTGCAAAATTCTGTCATGGTGGCCTCAAAGGTGCTTTTTCAGGAGTCAACTGGACTGTTTTTTTTTTCTTTTGAAGACATTTTGCTTCTCATCCAAGAAGCTTCTTCAGCTCTGACAGGATAGTGTGGAATAGAAGGATTTATTCCTTGTAGACAGCTGGCCATTTGCATACTTTTAGAGGGTCCTTGATGCACTAGGAGGTTTATCTGTGTCCTCAGCGTTCCTGCAGTTGGCAATTTTTCTCTGGAAATTTATTCCTACTCCGATACCATTCAAAGGCTATTCATCCCAAATTGTATAGTGAAAAGTCTGTACAGATTCATTATATGTGTGTGTGTGTGTGTGTGTGTGTGTATACCGTGTTTCTCCAACAATACGGCCTCCACCAATAGGAAGCCCCACCATGTTTCTTTGGCATAAAATCAAATTAAGCCCCTCCCCCCAAATTTAGACCTATTTTAAAACATGCAAAATAAGGGGGAAGGGTGGGGGACTTGCCGTTAGGAGCGCCCCTGGGCAGCAATTCCTCGCCACCAGCCGCTCCTAACGGGTGATCATGGCGAAGCGCAGAGCTCCCTACTCCCACCTTTGCTGCAGATGCCTTTGGCACCCACTGCTGTTGCTTTCCCTTCTGCCCATTCCGCCAAGTTTGGAGCTGCCGCTTCCGTGTTTGGAGTACCGCCGCCATTTGGGGCTCCAAACAGTGGCAGTGCTCCAAACACGGAAGTGCCAGCTCCAAACATGACGGTGGCTGATCTTTTTATTTTGGTCCGCGTGAAGTTCAGAGCAAGCAAGAGAGGGAGACTGCGATGCCTCCAACCTCACTAGTGGATCACAAAGTGGCTGGAAGCCCGAATCGGCGGGATACGATGGCAATCTTTTTGGAGCGAGAGGAAAGGGAGAGAAGAGTTGCGAGGCGTAATTTGCAGGAGGAAGTGGGTGTACCCCATGGCAGGAGCCCAAGGAAGAAGGGCCGGTAGGCAACGGAGAGCATCCCGTAGCTCCGGAAGCAGCGTAGAGACGCTCCCGGGAAGAGGCGCAGATGCTGCCTTGTAGTCCCCAAGCTAACTGCGCGTGCTGCCTTTAGTTATGTGCACTCTGCGCTTTGGGCATCTCCATGTGATCGCGACCCTGTCCTTTCCACCTGGCGCCCTTGCTGCTTTCTGGCTCTTTAGCAAGGCATCGTGGTCTCCCTCTCATGCTCGCTCTGAACTTCGCGCGGACCAAAATAGAAAGATCGCCCACCGTCATGTTTGGAGCTTCTGCATTTGGAGCTTCCACCGCGATTTGGAGCTCCAAACAGCGGCAGTGCTCCAAAGGCGAAGCCAGTTGCTAAAGAGCCAGAAAGCAGCAAGGGAGCCAGGTGGAAAGGACAGGGTCGCGATCACACGGAGATGCCCAAAGCGCGGAGCGCACATAACTAAAGGCGCACACAGTTGGCTTGGGGACTACAAGGCAGCATCTGCACCTCTTCCCGGGCACGTCTCTAGGCTGCTTCCGGAGCTACGGGATGCTCTCCGTTGCCTACCGGCCCTTCTTCCTTGGGCTCCTGCCATGGGGTACACCCACTTCCTCCTGCAAATTACGCCTTGCAACTCTTCTCTCCCTTTCCTCTCGCTCCAAAAAGATTGCCATCGTATCCCGCCGATTCGGGCTTCCAGCCACTTTGTGATCCACTAGTGAGGTTGCTATCTTGGATGGAGGCATCGCAGTCTCCCTCTCTTGCTTGCTCTGAACTTCACGTGGACCAAAATAAAAAGATCGCCCACTGTCATGTTTGGAGCTGGCACTTCCGCGTTTGGAGCACTGCCGCTGTTTGGAACCCCAAATGGCGGTGGCACTCCAAACACGGAAGCGGCAGCTCCAAACTTGGCGGAATGGGCAGAAGGGAAAGCAACAGCGGCAGGTGTCAAAGGCGTCTGCAGCAAAGGTGGGAGTAGAGAGCTCCGCGCTTCGCCATGATCACCCGTTAGGAGCGGCTGGTGGCGAGGATGCAAGGGTGGGAATTAAGTCATCCCCGAAAAGACATCCTAGCCATTTTTGGGGGGATCAAAAAAAAAAAGACCCGGCCTTATTATATGAGAAACACGGTATATATATATATATATATATATATATATATATATATATATATATATATATATATATATATATATATATATATATATATATATATGTGTGTGTGTGTGTGTGTGTGTGTGTGTGTGTGTGTGTGTGTGTGTGTGTGTGTGTGTGTGTGTGATAAGAATATGACAATAACAATGTCAATGCATTCTGGTTTTTTACCTTTAAAAAAATAACTAAATAAAAATAATGCAGAGAAAGAGTATCAAAATTATAAAGGAAGGGAAAAGAAAAAAGAATCAGGATTGTATCTTTAGTTTTCCTTGTCCTGCTTCTATCCAATACTTTGAGATATCTATCTCTGATCCTTTTTTACATCCTGTCTATAGGTCTCTGATTCTGTAACATTTTATATAAGGACAGTAACATGCATGGTCAAAGTGCTTGGTGAACATAAATTGTCGGTATTCCCCATGGGGGATTGGTTGGTGAGTAAGGATTTGATAAATGTGAGAGCACTTCTTCACATCATTTCTTCTCCCCTTCTCTTGCTATCTGGAAAGAAGAAAGTGCTACTTATTAATATGCTTGTGTCTTGTGTTTTTAAGAGTTTACACCTGGTTGCCTCTCCTCTGTTCTCTCTCTGAGCGTGGGCTGCAAGTCCATTACAGATTCTTTTAGTTGGAAGACATCTCCTGCTGCATTATCACCTGAGCGGAAAAGGCTTGAAAATAGGTCACGCTGAGCAGATCCATCATCCATATGAATACAGCTGCTTCCTGACTTCCCCAAACCTTTTGCCTCAGTCTCTGGTGCAGGGATGAACCTGGCTGTAGGTGCTTTGTGACGGAATAGATAGCAGGAC
The DNA here is from genome assembly GCA_033807585.1 of Hydrophis major. Classification (NCBI taxonomy): domain Eukaryota; kingdom Metazoa; phylum Chordata; class Lepidosauria; order Squamata; family Elapidae; genus Hydrophis; species Hydrophis major. The sequence goes on from CM066331.1 coordinate 196,121,986, forward strand.
GATGCTTTTTTGCTGGTGAGACGAAAGTTCTCCCTGCTTGCACCATTAGTGGAAACAAAGGGCAGGAACTGAAACTGCAGAAAAAGTGGCCCCAGGAAGAGTTTTGGACTCCATTCCTCTTCCAAAGGAATAAATTTTTGGGTGACCTTTTATTTATTTTTTTGCATTCCCTGTGAAATCGGAAAGTTAAAGGGATATGCTGAATAAAAGAGATCTTCTCAAAGTTATGGTAGAGGAACTTCAACCGCCAGTCAATAGCTATCGAACATGTATGCTTTTCCAGTGGTGAATATTCTATGTATATAATTCCACAGCAATCACTTGGTTCCTTTTTAAAATATAAAAAGGCAGTACAGTGGTGGTGGTGGTATGCTACCGGTTCAGACCGGTTCAGTCGAACCGATGGTAAAACAAGTCTCTGACGATCAGCTGAGAGGAGGGGAAAAAAGCCTCCCATGATCAGCTAAGATGCGAAAGAAGAGAAAAATGCAGGATCGGCCCTTCCACCCACACCTGTGCTTTTCTCTTCTTTATCACCTCAGCTGATTGGCACTGCAGGCCTCAGCTGGTGTGTGGAACGCTGTGCGCATGTGGTAGTGGAGCAGGTAGGATCCCACTGCTGCAGTACAGGTAGTCCTCAGCTTACAACCATTTGTTGAGTGACTTTTCAAAGTTACAACAGCATTGAAAAGTGTGACTTTACAACCAGTTTTCATGCTTATGACCATTGTAACACCCCCATGGTCATGTGATCAAGCAAAGTCAATGAGGGAAGATGGATTCACTTAAAGACCACACAATTCACTTAACAACTCAGTGATTTGCTTAGTAACTTTGGCAAAAAGATGACAACTTGGAGCAAGTCTTATTTAACCACTGCCTTGCTTAGCAATGGAAAATTTTTGGATCAAGTGTCTTTGTAAGTCAAAGATTGCTGGTATCATAATTTGCCTTCCAATTTGCTGTTTGCAGCTTTTCTTTCTCTGTGAAAGACACCCTTAGTTGGCCTTGTTCTTTTTTAAAAAAATTGCATTCTTAGAGTGATTTAGAATTTTTTTGAGTTTAGATTCTAGAATACACTGGTGGTCCTCACTTAGCCATCACAATTGGTATAATGTCTTATTAAGAGCTTATTTATTAAAATATTAAATATTTATAAAATATTTTATTAAATTATTAAAAACTAGCAAGAACTAATAAAAGTAAAAGAAAGGGGGAGAAGGAAAAAGATAGAAAGGAAATCCCACAATCTCTGTGATCCAGAGAGTCTGCCCCCCACCAGCCAGTATTCTCCATTATAATATTTCTTTGCTGCTCTGGAGATGTCAGTCCACTATAATTCTTCACCAAAATCTTAGCAACCACAATTGGGATGAGCAACTCATCTGCTAAGTGACATGGTAGCTAAGTGGAAAATCACATGACCCCAATTGAGCTTATGACTTTACTTCCCCTTTGGTTGGTGAGCAAGGGGACTCAGTTGTTAAACAGATTATTTCTTCATTTACTTCACACACACACACACACACACACAGGAAAAGTAAAGATTTTTTTAAAAGTGAAAGATAGGGAAAAAAAAATTAAGATGTATAAAACATGATTCCCCATTTCCTCCAGACAAGTATAAACAATTTGGACAACTTAAAAATTAATCTACTACTTATTCAATTTTTTAAAAATCCCTCTTCTTCCCAGATCTTATCTCTTATCAATAATCAAATTGCAAAAACACACCACAGTTGTAAACAGCAAAAGTCTATTAAAAGCTACCAAAATGTTAATGTATATATTTCAATCTTAATCAAAAAATTCAATGTTATATTCCAAACCTATTACTTTCACTGAAAAATAAACCAAAAGAAATTTCTCCCACCTATAAACCTATCTTTAAAGTCTTATTATTCAGCCCTAGTCAAAAGCAAATCCCATTTACAGCTACCATAAACCACAACACATATATTTTAACCTTAACTCCTAACAGCCTTAATCTTTACTTCACTCAAATATTGTAGGATTTGATTTCTGCTTTGTTCCATCACACAAAGTTCTTCAAGGCTTTTAACAAGCCTCTTTTGTAAATCCAATAGGAAAACAATTATCCAGGTCACTCTCTTGGTTTGTCATTTGTATTTCCTTTTTAAATTTAAAACTGTAGCCAATTTCTTTTGTGGGCACAGTGAAGCATCCTTTTCTAAATCATTCCTGTGGCCTGTCAGCTGTAAATTCACTTTCGATACCATCTCTATCTTGTCATATAAAATTTGTTCTATATCTGACATTTCTTCAATAACATCTTTTGGACATAGGCTGTCCATGGAAACAGATATTATAACTGATATATACTTGGAACTGTTTGCAACTTCTTTTTTTTTTCTCTTTCTTCTTTCAAACTGTGGGAGATTCCTATGGCCCACTCACTGGCACTTTTCAGTTCTGGGCCTTGGCCATTTAACAGATTTAACAGATTAACAGATTTGGATGGGACCTTATAGGTCATTTAATCCAATCCCCCCTTTCCCCGCCCAAGCGAGAGACCCTACACCATTTCTGACAGATGACAGTCCAGTCTTTTTTTGAAAACCTCCAGTGATGAAGCTGGCACAACTTCCGAGGGCAGCTTCTGTTCCATTGGTTGATTGTTCTCACTGTCAGAAATTTTCTCCTTATATCCCGGTTGAATTTCTCCTTGATCAGTTTCCATCTGTTATTCCTTGTCTGGCCTTCAGGTGCTTTGGAAAATAGCTTGACCATTTGATACAATGTCACATAATATGCGATTATTAGATTAGACAAACCATTTATTTCCAGTGCAAGAGAATGGATTATGTATAAAATATTCTGCATCCTGTATGTTCTATTCCAACCATACCCCCAAGTTTAATTTGTCCTTGTCTTTCATGCAGATAATAGCTGCTGCAAATCAACCTCAATTCCCTGGTCACTGCAGAGACACCATTCACATGGCTTTCCTGACAACTGAAGGGATTTGACCTATTTTTTTCAACTTTCCAGTGTAGTCTTTAGGCCTAGGCTTTTCCCGTTAATCTTCTATCCAGATATAAAACAGATTTAGCCTGCTTAACTTTTTTCAAGTTTAGCCAAGTTTGGCTACATGCAGTCACCTGCTGTGACACCTTTCCATGAAAATACATTGTCATTCATGATTAAAAGCAGCAACAAGAAGGACAGAATTGCATAGAGAAATAAAACCTACACAGATACTTAATGGCACAACTTCGGGAATGAAGAAAGAGAAAAGTCTCTGAATAAGTTTCTACTTCTAAAGCTCCTTCTTCTTCCTCCTTCACTGACCTCTGATCAGGAGCCTGGGTGGTACAGGGGTTAGAATGCAGTAGTACAGACTAACTGTTCCCACAGTCTGGAGTTCAATCCCAATTAGCTCAAGGTTGACTCAGCCTTCCAAGGTAGGTAAAATGACGACCCAGGTTGTTGGGAAAATTAGCTGATATTGTAAACTACCCAGAAAGTACTGTAAAGACTATAAGTTGAAGGGCTATTGCTTTCATCAGAAAGAGGGATAAATTTTTTTTTAAACAAATTGTATTAGTTTTTACAAAACAATACATAAAGCATAGAATATAATAATGTGAAAGATCTTTTCTGAAAAAACCAATAGAACATCTTATTAAGAGACAGAATGATTCCAAATTATCACATTTCTATACAAGCACAATTTAACTTTCTTAGTTTTATTTTATTTATCTCATCTCAATTCAAATCATAATACTTATCATTCTTTGTCTGTTCTACTTCCAGCTATCCATTCATCTTTTCTCTTTAAACAAAACTTCTCCTGTACACTGATTGGAGTATGACGCCTTTAACTCTTTCCCCTAACTTAATAATACTTAATATAACACATAACTTGAATTGGGATTCTGTTTAGTATATTCTAAAGTTACACAATGTATTTTATAAGAGAGAAAAAACAAACAACAAAGGAACAAATTTATAGGTATATAATGTAGTTAAGACCATTATCAATGCCATTAAAAAAACTAATCATAGATATTAATACTCATTTATATCTTAAGCATTTTATTCTAAATACACATATAAAAACACAATCTTATGTACCTTTACAGAATCCCTTTTTCAATTAAATTTACCCTTTGTCTCTCAATGAATTTTGAATTTGATTTTTGAATTTTGTTTCTTAACATCTTGCTTCCCACCATTGAGGCTTCTCATCCCTTCCTTTCTCCCTTGCTTATTCTTCTCCTTGCCCTTTTTACCCCTTTGTCTCTCCACCTCCCTTTTCTTCTTCTGCTTTCCCCCTTTCTGTTGTTTTCTAACCTTGTATCCATCTTTCACCTCATTTTTCTCTTTTTTGGTTGTTTTTTCAAGTCTTAAAGTCCCCTTTTTCTTTTCTTCTTTCTCCTCCTCCCCAAATAGAATAACTTGTTCATCAAAGATGGCTTCTTCTTTATCCCAGTCGTCCTGCTACGCAGTCAATTTTTCATAAGTACATACCGCCATGTCTAGAAATTGAAAAAGAGTGCCCAAAGTATCTTTCCCTTCTTCTTTTTTGTATTTTTGATATTCAATTTTTAGTTCATCCATAAGTGATGCCATTTCAAAGGGAAATTTTTTTTCCAAAACAACCACCCAAGTGCTTTTAATCAAGAATAATTCCCAAGAGTTCCAAAGTCACCAAACAATCCAAATAAGCTATTTCTTTTAATACTTTTTTTCTTTCTTCCATTTCTCTTTTTGGGGTTGCTGTTTAATCACAAAGTTCCAATTAAAATATATCTTTTAGAAGTCTTATTAATATTTAATAGCTCTTTAGAATTCTAGGCAATCTCTGCCTTATTTTCAAATTCTGCTCCAATTTTTTTTCCTCTCCCTTTCCACTTACAGCAAAAAAGATTTTTCTTTAAATGTTCAGAAATCCATATCCCTTTAGCATTTAATTACCTCCAATATGAGTTTTCCGATTTCTCTTAGGATTCTATCGCTGTCACGCTCAGAAGGAGAGTGAAAAGAAAAAAAGCTTTTCCTTTAACTTCCATTCGTCTCTTAACACACTCTGGAAACGATGTATCTTTAGTAAATTTTAAGTTCCAGAGTACTTTCATTGTTACTTTGTCCCGGTCAGCAAAGATCACTTTCACTTCTTCACAGCTCCTCCTGCACTTTCTTTTTCCAGCTGAGCTTTTCTAAGTGGCGGCCATTGCTGACCGCCGCTCAGCTGCCTTCGGAAAAGGGGGTTTAGCTGGCTAGGGAAGAGAGCTGCGATATGTCTCGACCCTGCCAGACCCCCCTGTCTTTGCCACCTTCTACGGAGGTGGCTTAACCCCGAAGCCAAATGGTTCGGGGCACTCAGGCAGTGAACACAGGCAGAAACTGCGTACGGTCGTGGATTCCTGCCTGTCACCAAGTGCTGCAAACCGGAAATCCCCAGGGATAATTTTTGTTAATAATCACTGAAAGATAATTCCATCTCTTGATCATGCCAGACTCTTCATTTATCATAATGCACCAAAGCGGGTAAGAATTGTGGAGACAGAAGTAGAAATGTAAAGCAAAAATCCTCTTAGATGTATAATTGGGTATGTTGAACCAGTGTCTCTAATGGATGCACAACTTTCAAAAATTAAAGAAATAAAAATGAAGAGAGCACAGATACATTTCTATTCCATTTAGCAGAAAAGAGATACATTTCTTCTCCATTTTGTTCTTTAACATAAATAGCGTTGGATGTGTTTCTCTACATAGCTAGGTGAAGTTAATCAGAAAGTGCATCCAAACATCACCGATAATAAAGAGATTGGCTTTTAAACAAAATGGCAGAAACCCTCACTTTCCTTACCTCTTTCCTTTTGCTCTTGCATTCTTCATCCAAGTTTGGTTGAAAAACAGGGAAGAAATTGCTCATTTCTCTGATTATTGCTGTAAGTCTTGATTAGACCAATATATAAATTGGAAAAAAAAATCCTAAGCAGAGCAAAAGGTGATGGGGTGGACTTTGTCTACTAGCATCATTCCTGAGAGTTAAGGGGAAAAAAAGAAATTTCAAGAAACCCCTTGCCTACAAGACTAAAATTGTTCTATCTTTCAAGAATCTATGCTGGCTTATGAAATGTAGTCTCAGGTCTTCTCTTGGTGGAAAAGGAAAGATCTGGAGTTGGTAAAGCATCAAGATTTATTTTTATTTATTTATTTGTCAAAAGCTTACAATATAACAGAAACAAGAATAAACATAAGTTTAAACACAAGAAATAAGGGACTAATAATTGGGGACAATAGGACAGGGATGGTAGGCATGATTGTACGCTTATGCATGCCCCTTACAGACCTCTTAGGAATGGGGTGAGGTCAATAGAGGTTAGTTTGAGCAGGAGTGGGAGTTTGAGCAGGTGACAACACAATCAGATAGTGAGTTCCAGACATTGACCACTCTGTTGCTGAAATCGTACTTCCTGCAATCGAGTTTGGAGTGGTTTACATTTAGTTTATATCTGTTGTGTGCTCTTGTGTTGTTGTGGTTACAGCTGAAATATTCATTAACTGGTAAGATGTTGTAACATATGATTTTATGTACTATGCTTAAGTCCAATCTTAGTCAGCATAGTTCAAGGTTGTCGAAACCTAGAATCTCAGGTCCGGTGCTGTAAGGTATTATGTTGTGAACAGAGGAATGTAGTACTCATCTGGTAAAATACTTCTGGACTCGCTCAATTGTATTTATGTCTGATATGCAGTGTGGATTCCAGACAGCAGAGATGAATTCAAGTATTGGTCTGCACAAAGAACATTACAAAGAAGTGGGGAACGAAGGAAGGTTAAACAGTTGAAATTTAAGAAGGCAATCAAAACGGGGAATACCTGTGAAGTCAGGAAAGGCAGAAAGACCCAGCAGAAAAGGGGAAAGGAAGATATTAAGAAAGAGAGGGATATAAACTGGAATGAGAAGAGATGTGGGGAAAAGAAGGGGAGGAGAAGCAGTAAGAAACAGGTGCATGAAATAAAGAAATGCAGAAATAGTAAAATGTTGAAAAATTGTTTTTTCAGAGATAATGATTGATGAATTAAAAAGGGGATTCTGCAGGGTGACAAGAGATAATAAGAATATTTCTGCAATTAAAAGTATTTAGAAAATAGGGTAATACAGATACTGATAACTCTTATTAAAAATCAAGGGGGAAAATATGCTGCGGAATCCAAATGAAAAGATGTAATGATTATTATTGTAACTTCTTAAAAATAATGGTTTATTGGGAATCAAGATGAGGGAATAAAGGTATATTTTAATCATTGAGGTGTTACACTCAAAACAGTAAAAGGGGGGAAACCTATACTTGTTTTATTTTTTAGTGTTAAAATTTGTATTAATCTAGAATTTATAAAAAGAATGTGTAATGGAAAGGAAATATGACAGACTAAAGAACCAACTAAATGAATAAGTTATTATAGACTATTAAAAGCAAGGAGAGACATTGGTAACTTTTTTTATTATTATCATTATTATTAGGCAAATGCATATTGTTTATCTTAATTTTTAAAATAAATATTAAAGGATTATATTTGAAATAATTGAAATAAAACAAAAAGATATTTCGATTGAGATTAATGAAAGAGGCTAGAATTAATGTGTTTGTTTCTCTCCTTACTGAAAATTTGGAATGGAAAAGGTAATAATATAATTAAGTATGCATATATGAATGTATAATTGCTATCATATTTGTATGTAAACGTGATGACCCAGAAATATGTTGTCCACTAAAAAGAGATTTTTGTTTTTAATGTGAAAAACTGAATAAAATTTGTTAAAAAAAAAAGTATTCGTCTAGCAAAGGTTTTGAATGCCCTAGTTTGCAAATCAGTATTACCAGAGGAGAAGCTTTGTAAAATTAAATTTACAATTCTTAAAGCCTTTTTGGAAATTCTGTTGCAGTGAGCTTTGGCGCTTAGATCATTTGATATGAGAACCCCAAGGTCCTTGACAAAGTGAGGGTCGAAACACGGAGTGAACTTCAGCTTTTACTTTATTACAGCAATAAAGGGTTGCCGCTTTGCACACACCCCAAGCACACACTTTCTGTGTGCGCAGCATTTGCAACTCACCTTCTGCTGCAAGTCCTGTGTGTAAAACAGCTGATGTGCGGCAATTGTCTGTGCCGCACGAAGTGGCTGATGTTGTGGAGCGGCGGAATAACCTGAGGCAAACACGGAGCGAACTTCATTTTTTACTTTATTATAGCAATAAAGGGTTGCCACAGCTGCCGCACTAACAAGGTAGCCAGCCGGCAGACAACAGCTGATGCCGTCTGACAGCTCCCTTTTATAGCTGGTTGTCAAACGGCATCAGTCAATAGGAATGGTCCATGTTCCTGCTGGAAACATGGACCAGAGTGAAGACTTCAGCTCAGTCTTTTTCGAACGCCACAGCTGAGGTAGAAAAGCAGGAAATAAAGGTCAGTATAGAACTGGGGCAAGTGGGAGGGCCCAGCAGCTGATCATCAGAGTGAACCAGTTTGCCCACAGGTGATCGTCGGAGCTACCGATTCAGGTGAACCAGGCCGAATTGATAGAATACCACCACTGTAATTAAGGGAGCCCAGCATTGTCTGAAGACACCTTTGTGATCATGTGGCCAGTATGGCTATATGCCAAGGTGCACAGAATGCTGTTACCTCCCTGCTGCAGTGGTAGTACCTATTTATCTACTTGCATTTGTATGCTTTAGAACTGCAACGTTTTCAGGAGTTAGGGCAAATAACAAGAGCTCACACTGTCACACAATACTCAGGCCTTGAACCCAGGCTGTCAGCAATCTCAGCATCTTTAACTGCTGAGCCATCGTGCCCCCTTTTTAAAGATTCTAGAGGAAAGTAATGGAGTAAAAGCAGTGGTTTCTCCCAGGCTTAAATGCTTCAGTGGTGTCTGCCATGATAAAATGCATATTGATTAACAGTTGTCAAAGCTAAACAAAGAAAATCCTTGATTTGGTCCCCTGGAATTAAGAAATGCATATATTAGTAAATTAAAAATACAGGCGAAAGGAGGGGGAGGAGAAGAGTATGTTCGTTAGGCCTTTTTCTCCTTCTGCAAAATCCTTTAGTCTGCCCTTTAAAGAGGGAGAGAAAAAAATAACAACTGCCTTGGGAGACCAGTCAGATTAATTTTTCCCACTTTAATTTTGGATCCAGTACAAATGATTCCTCTGCCAGATGACATGGATTATATCTCCTTTCCTTCCCCAGAATTAATGTGGGTTTGAAAGACGGAGAGCTATTTTGGATGGTTGTGTTTATCCTGCTTATCCTTAGGTTAAAATATTCATGCGTAGAAGACTGAGGGATTGTCCAATGTTAATGTCTCACCAGAGATACCACAGAGGAGACCAAGTAGAGGACATTTGTGATGTGAACTTCTGGCTGAGCCCAGAATTTATCATCCCCTGCATCCCACACCACCACACACAAATCTGGATAATCTCTATGCACACCCCACGCACAACAAATCACTTCCATCCAACCGCAGCTCTAAATGATTATCCAACCCTAACTATGCCCTTCTGATATTGTTATTTGATATTTCAGAGGAAGAAAATGTGCTATGGATGTGATCTGGCACAAATCACTGATAATATGGTTGTTGATATTATCGGGGACGAGGATCTGCCTTGCTCGTATATATTAACTTATTTTAGGTTTCTGTGAACAATCCTGCTCTCTTTTAGCTGCCAGGCACTTCATGGCCATTGTGGGTTTAGAAAAACTATGGGAGAAACTAGATCCTTATCTTCCCCAGAGGCATAATGTCTGATATTTTCCAAATAATTCTGAAAGAGCTCTCAACGTTTTTTCCCCTCCAAATGGAATTTAATCCTTTTGGGGGGGAAAAATACTATTCTGTGTTGCATAAAATGTCCCTTCAGGCCAGGAAAGAGTGGAGGTTCTGTCAGCTATGTGTTGCTAGTTCTGTCATCTCTGGATACATTACAGATTTTCTGCTACTTCTGCTGTTCATAAGGTTACCAGATGTCCAGCAAAAGGAGAATATGTCCTCCTTTTTGTGCTCATGTCCTCCATCTGGCAGGCATAACTGTAAAATCCAATATTGTCCTGCTTTTTGTCTCAGTTTTAATTACTATTATAATAGGCTGTTTTCATAACAGTGATAATTGAAACGTCATGTATTTGAGACCTTGTCAATTGCTTCGTTGTTTCTCTCACTATCAAAAACAATTAAACAGCCTAGATTTGCATTATTTATTTTCTGATTCCAGCAGTTGCCTTCTACTTCGTCCCTTCAAATCTATGATTATTGTAGTATGTAGATCGGGGTGTCAAACTCGCATTGTCACGACGGCATCATGTGACGTATCGGGATTATTTTCCCCTTTGCTAAACAAGGTGTGGCCATGGCCACAGGCCACGAGTTTGACAGCCCTGATGTAGATCAAATAACACTTCATGCATTTCTATGGTGGCATGGACAATTTTTTGTTATTTTTTGTTATTTCAAGCAAATGTTCTTGGAATATTTGTTTGAAAAATATTGCACTTGAAATCCCAGCCTTTCTGATGCTGGACAAGGTAATTCCATATATATGTAGGTCAAGTACATTTTTTAAAAAAGTTGTTTGCTGTGAATTTTGTGGTGGGTGCCAAAAATTAAGGTTTCCTTATTTACCCCAATTTATCTTCCTTTCCAATTGTCCATGTCCTCCTTTGTCTGTTTAGATATCAGGCACATAGAGATAAACCACATTTACACATAATTCAAAAAAGAAAAGAAAAGGCTAGGAAGGAAATAAAAAGGCCAGAATACATTCTGACCAGAAACCAACATCCAGATAAGCAGAATCAAAACCAGACAAACAATAAAAAAAAACAAAAACCCACAATACCTTAATCAAACAATTACCAAGGAGAATACCACATCCCCACCAAAATCAGCAGGACAGGCTATTGTATATGAACAGGGAGCAAACATCACACTCACCAGCACTGATAATGTTACCTAGGTGGGTAATGAAATGTCTGCAAGCAAACAACCAAGCTCAGAGAAATCAAGGACTCCACAGTTCAACTCTGAGCTACATTTTTCTCTTCTATTAGATATCCGATAACACTAACTGATAGGGAATTTTATGAAGCTATCGTTTTCTGCTGTTTTTATAACTTTGGTAGAGACAGAGGGCTTTTCTGTCCACTCTATTCTAACCTGGCAGTTTCAGATGTTATGGGCTGGAACTTATTATTATGGGCTGATTGCAAATTACATGTTCTCCCTGGTCATCCATTAACTATTCCTGGGTCTTGCCAACCTCAGAGTCAAAACTGGATTGCTTTGTCTCTCTCATTGCTAATATTTTCCTTCCCTCCCAGTATTAGTAAAGGGGGTCCTTGCTTATCATTGTTATCCCCAGCTTCCCTGCACATTCATCCTCTGATTTGTTACCTGTCAAGCAGGGAATTTTGGAACATGAATTTAGCACTTTTTCAGAAGAACGCCATTCCTAAAGTCAGAAATAGCGAACTCATAACGTAGAGGATGGGCTGTGCTGAACAGAAGCACTGGGGTCTCCCTCCCACTTTCTCTCATGATTTTCTTTCATGTCTGAGATATATCACACAGGTTTATCACTCTTTCAGAAGAGCAGTAAATATATGTTGCAGGATCCAATCTGGACTGGTCACCGGGACCAGAAGTTTACTCTTCTGAGCTATCAGACTCCAGGGGTGGGATGCTACTGGTTCTGCCCGGTTCTATAGAGCCGGTAGCTCTGAACAGCAGCAGACACTGAACTGGTTCTGTGTTTGCTGCTTTTTGGCCTGCCCGTCTGCCCAGGCTCTTACCTGCCCTTTATTTCCTGCTTTTTCAATCTCAGCTGTTTTGCGCGGCACAGCTGAGGTTGAAAAAGCAGTAAAAAAGTGGCTTTTCAAATCCTGTGCACCTGTGCGCAGTGCTTTTCAGCTGTCCAGCTGGTAACCAGCTGTCCAGCTGGTTGATGACATGCACTCGCAAAATATAATCACCAAACTGGTAATAACACCGGTTGAATCCCACCCCTGTTGAACTCATGCTGGAATGCATCCTCAGAGAATTTTTCTCTCAACAGATGGTAGAAGATCCCTGAGAATGGGCTCTAGAACAGTCTGGCCCCAGTGACCGACCCAGATTGGATCCTGCAACATTATCCTGGGATCCACGTATTTGCCTTCATTTGTAGTAGATATAAGTTTACAAGTCATCAAAGAGACTTGTCAAGAAGGAACAGATGTATTGAATGCTTCCTGCTTAAATCTGAATTCTCCTAATGCAACCTATGAACTGAGGAATTTGATTGGTGGCTAATTTGAGATTGTAAGCAGCCTTTGTGGTCATTCAATTCCACCCCATCCCAAGTGAGGGGGAGAGGTGGGTGTTTTCAAAATGAATCTGGTGGAAACCACTAATTCTTTAATTGGGCCTACAATAGGCGCATTAGAACAGTTTCTTTTGGCAGGCTCACTAATGCTGTATAAGAGGGAGCTTGTTTTATGCCAACATACTTTTTGTTGTGAATACATAAGGTTTAATAAAGAGAACTTGAGCTTGGAGTAAAGTGCAGGGTTCTGGCCCTGCACTTCTGATTGGCTGTTAACGGCAGGATCCGATTGGCCCGTTCCAGGGAATCCGATTGGCCATTAACAGAGAGTTCCTATTGGTTAAGGGAGCTAGCGCTCCTCGATTGTTATTGGTTAATAGTTATTGGGGTTGCCTATATAAGGAGGGTTATAACTGCCATTGAGTTGAGAAGTCACTATGTAAATAAAGAGCTGAAGTTCACCGTTCCCGAGGCTTGTCTCCATTCTTTCTCGCCCATGCTCCAAACATAACACTGGCGACGAGGATGGGATATGGAGACGTCTGAACCGACAGAACCAAGAAGAAACACCGAGCACATGGCTGACGGCGCTACACAACGGAACCATGTCCGGCATCGTCATACCACCCGCTCCGTTTGATCCAGTGCAGGAAGACTGGAAGTCCTACATGGATCGCTTTCAAATGTTCTTAGAAACTAACAACTTAAAGGACGCCACAGCCGGGAAGAAACGGGCGGTGTTCCTAACGCATTGCGGTCCAACCGTATTTAAGATGGCTAAAGCACTAGCAAAACCTAGACAAGTGCAGGTGATGGATTGGGACGACCTCGAACCTCTACTAAGAGATCACTACGCACCGACCGTGCCTACGCTCATGAGACGGCACGAGTTCTATCAGAGAAACCAGTGAAAAGGAGAAAGCATCGCCGACTTCATAGCAGACCTCCGAAACCTGGGAGGCCTCTGCGGATTCGCTGATTTGGAAGAGGCACTGAGAGATCGAATAGTTCTGGGATTAGATGCACCAGGCGTGCAGAGCAAGCTGATGGCGAAAGGCGACATCAGCCTTGCCGATGCCATCGCCGATGCTACTGCAGCAGAAGCAACCAGGAAGTCGGCTGCACAATTATGCCACAACCGCGCTCCGGTACACCAACCGACAAGCGAAATTTTACCAAAGTCAGAAAGGCAGCTTTCAACGACACACCACGAGGACCTCTCTTAGTCGTCAGACAGCGATGAAGAAGAGGTCCATCAACTGCGGTCCAACCGGGAACATCACCCGAAGTCCCTACGCCCTTGCGCTGGCTGTGGAGCCAACCATGCCAGGTCCGAATGCAAATTCCGTGACGCGCTCTGCCATGAGTGCGGGAAGAGAGGCCACATCGGACGTGTCTGCTGAAGTTTACAAGGACCCGGCCAAGCCTCAAAAGGGGCTAACTATCACCAATCGACAGGAAACCATCCTGTAAGGCGAGAACCAGTAAGCCACTCCTACAGAAACCGAGCTTTAAAGCGAGAAGAGGCTCACCATACTATCACTATCGGTCACGCCTCTGCCTAGGATGCCAAAAAAATCTGAATCACAGTAGCCATCGAGAACCAGCCTTGCCACATGGAAGTCGACTCGGGATCGTCCCTCTCGATAGTGTCCTGGAAGACCCTCAAGCAACTCATCCCCACGATTCAGCGCCAAGATCTCCGTTTCCAAAAACTCATTCTTAAGGACTATCAAGGGGATCGAATCCCTGTCGTTGGTTCCTGCTGAGTCTGGGTCTCCTTCAAGAAGCACACAGTGTACTTACCGCTAACTGTGATCGACAAAGATCGGCCTAGTCTGCTAGGTCTCCAATGGTTCGCGCCACTTGGCATTGAAGTGACAGGCATAAACCAAATCAGCGGAAGTGACTGGGAGGAGGACCTCATCCATGAGTTCAAGGACATCTTCGCGGAAAGTTTAGGCGAGTACAAGGGGACCCCAATTTCGTTCAGCCTTGATCCAAAGATAGCTCCCATCCGCCTTAAGCCCCATCGAATTCCGTTTGCCTTAAAGCTGAAAATCGACGAACAACTCGACAAACTAATAGCTCAGGGGATGCTAGAACCTACTGATCACTCTCCCTAGGAAACCCCAATCGTAACACCCATTAAGCCAGACAGGCCGATCCGAATTTGTGGGGACTACCGGGTCACCCTGAACCATGCCCTACAGCAGAATGCATATCCGGTGCCGGTGGTGCAGCATCTCCTCCACTCCCTGGGGGGCAGAAAGGTCTTCGCTAAATTAGACTTAGCTCAGGCATATCAGCAACTACCTGTTGATGAAAAGACGGCAGAGGCACAAATGATTGTGACGCACTGAGGTGCCTTTAAATGCACCCGGCTCCAATTCGGAGTCAATGTAGCCCCAGGGATTTTTCAGAGCCTGATGGAGAGGCTACTACAAGGGATTAAAGGCGTGGTCCCCTACTTTGACAATGTATTAATTGCTGCACCTACAAAAAAAATCTTACGGGATCGTTTAAAATTAGATCCACAAAAATTCCAAGACACCGGTCTTTAGATAAAAAAGAATAAGTGTAAATTGTGTACAGATAGTATTGAGTTTTTAGGGTACCTAATTGACAGTCAGAGTATTCACCCTACCGACAGTAAATTAAGAGCAATAAAAAACGCTCCCAGGCCTCGAAACAAGGCCGATCTCCAGGCGTTCCTAGGCCTCATCAACTTTTATAATGTATTTCTACCGCATAAAGCAATGGTCGCTGAACCGTTACACTGGTTGTTAGACAAGAAAGCAAACTGGTTATGGGGTCATAGAGAAGAACAGGCGTTCCGTAATATGAAAAAACTACTGACTTCTGACTCTGTACTCATGCAATACAATGAGATTTTGCCGTTAAATATCACATGTGATGCTTCACCTTTCGGAGTGGGCGCCATTCTGAGCCATGTACTGCCTAATGGTAACGAAGCCCCTGTTGCATATTTTTCAAAGACACTTTCAAAAACTGAGCGAAATTATGGCCAAATCGATAAAGAAGCCCTCGCAATTGTATTGGCCGTTAAAAGATTCCACGAGTATGTGTATGGCCGGGCTTTTACTATCGTGACTGACCACAAACCATTATTGGGGATAATAGCTGGAGATAAGCCGACTCCCTACATATTATCCCCCAGGATGACTCGCTGGTCAGAATTCTTGGCTGCTTATAATTATCGGCTGCAATACCACCCGGGGAAAGCCATTCCCCACGCCGACGCATTGAGCCGAGCACCACTTCCAGAGACTCTCGACGATCTTGCACCAACGGTAACCACATTGCAAATTGAAACACTCAACTCGCCGCCATTGACTGCCCGAGATATCGCGAGAGAAACCAAACGTGAACCCACCTTAGCGCGAGTTCTAGGCTTGGTAGAACGTGGATGGCCATTGGACCAATTATCAGATGACTTCACACCCTTCAAGACTTGACGAACGGAGTTGTTCTCTCAAAAAGGCTGTGTCATCTGGGGCGATAGAGTCGTTATCCCAGAACAACTCCAAAAAGCGCTGCTGAGAACCTTGCACGATGGCCACCCTGGTATCGTGCGAATGAAAGCCCCCGCACGAAGCTACGCATGGTGGCCGGGCATCGACAAGCAAATTGAAAATTGGGTTAAAGCTTGTCATCAATGCCAGGAAGTGAGCAACGCCCCACCTAAAGCCATCCCTACCGAATGGGAAACACCACGGTCCCGTATTCACTTGGACTTTGGTCCCGTATTCACTTGGACTTTGTGGGGCCGACCAAAGGCCACACCTTTCTGCTAACCATCGACGCCTACTTGAATTGGCTCGAGATTCACCGCATGATGAACACAACCACTGAAGTGGTTATCAAAAACTTGGAAAGACTATTTGTAACCCACGGATTACCAGACGTCCTGGTATCCGACAACGGGCCCCAATTTACAGCGCTGTCGTTCGAGCAGTACCTGGCTGACCGCGGCATCCGACATGCGCTCACCTCGCCTGTTCACCCTGCAACCAATGGCAAAGCAGAGCGCATGGTCCAATTTGTTAAGAAAACCTTGCAGAAGGTAGACTACGATAACATTGACGACAAGATCAATCGAATCCTTTTTCTACAACACATCACACCTCATAGCATCACCAACAAAACTCCCGCCAAACTGCTAATGGGACGAAAACTCCGCTCCCACCTCGACCGATTACACCCAGCTTATGAACCAGAAAAACCACTAGGATCCAGCAGCCGCTGTCGTGCCTTCCAGGTAGGCAATTTGGTATACGCTAAAAACCTATCAGGCGATCCGCTGTGGGTGGAGGCGACAGTAGTTCGTGTAACCGGCCCGATATCCTACCTTGTACAATGCCTTGACGATAGACTATGGAAACGCCATATCGATCAATTATGATCGCGGCTCCCGTCGGGCAATCCTGAACTCCCTTATGACCAAACTGAGGGGGGGGGAGATACGGAAGAAGATGAATTCCAAGTAGAAGAAAACCCGTTCGAAGGGAACGACGGCGTAATAGAGACACAGGAAGTGGAACCAGAGAGGGAAACAGATGCACCTCAGGGAACTACCGAGAATAATGGCAACGACAAAGAAATGAACTCTGAACCAGAGGCGACCCCGTTGCCAAACAACGATCTACCTCAGCGTGATTGCAGCCAAATGACACAGCGAAAATCAAAAAGACTAATAAAGCAACTGTCCTACCTAAAGGACTATGTAACTGCGCCCTGCAAACAGAAGCCAGGGGGAAGGGATGTTGTGAATGCATAAGGTTTAATAAAGAGAACTTGAGCTTGGAGTAAAGTGCAGGGTTCTGGCCCTGCACTTCTGATTGGCTGTTAACGGCAGGATCCGATTGACTCGTTCCGGGGAATCTGATTGGCCATTAACAGAGAGTTCCTATTGGTTAAGGGAGCTAGCGCTCCTCAATTGTTACTGGTTAATAGTTATTGGGGTTGCCTATATAAGGAGGGTTATAACTGCCATTGAGTTGAGAAGTCACAATGTGAATAAAGAGCTGAAGTTCACCGTTCCCGAGGCTTGTCTCCATTCTTTCTCGCCCATGCTCCAAACATAACACTTTTCTGAATAGGTTTTTACATTTGCCACCTGAGACAGCCATAAGGTAAAGAGGAAGGATCTAAGATATCTCGAATAATGGGAGCCTTCAAAAGAATGACTGAAATTTAAGGAAATGATGAAAATGTTTCGAATGAATGTGTTGTGATGAAATAATTTATAGAGATTTATCTGGAAATGATAGTGATACATCAGCAAGCAGAGTTGAAACAAGTGTTGTAAGTCTTAGTGTCTAAGAAAAAAAATGATGGAAGTCATAAATACAGTGGGAATATATATATATATATATATATATATATATATATATATATATATATATATATATATATATATATATATATATATATATATATATATATATATATATATATATCTGGCATTCAGCTTTGTTCGGGTATTTTCCCACGTGGTGCTTTTAAAGTTGTAGCAACGTTTCAGCAGAATCTCATCTGCCATCATCAGGCTTCTGTATGGTGTTTGTGAGTCAGACTTTTACAGTGGTTTCAGATTTAAATTTGGGGCAGCCTATTGCTGTGTCAGAACAATTCTGACACAGCAATAGGCTGCCCCAAATTTAAATCTGAAACCACTGTAAAAGTCTGACTCACAAACACCATACAGAAGCCTGATGATGGCAGATGAGATTCTGCTGAAACGTTGCTACAACTTTAAAAGCACCACGTGGGAAAATACCCGAACAAAGCTGAATGCCAGACATGTAAGTACCCGTGAAAACTTAAGAAAACATATATATATATATATATATATATATATATATATATATATATATATATATATATCTTTGGTTATTCGGGTTTTCTCCCGCGTAAGATTGGATGTATCTAGGCAACGTTTCGATGAAGTCTCATTCATCATCTTCAGGCTTGGTCTTCAGCTCTGTGCTTCTCAGAGTGATGTGAGCTTGCAGCTGCTTCTTCCTTTTAACTGCTCCTGGGGGTGTGACTTGATTGGCTGGGGGCTTGGCTGTGTTCTGATTGGATGGGGGGGTGTTCTCATTGGTTGGGGGTTTGGCTGTGTTCTGATTGGTTGGGGGGTTGGCTGTGTTCTGATTGGCTGGAGGTGTGTTCTGTTCAGGTGGGGGCTTGATTGTGCTCAGGTTTGTCTTCGTTGCTGGAAGGTTTGAGCTGGTGAGCTGTGATCTTGCTGTTTGGCTTCGAGTTCGTGGTCGTGCTGCATCTTCATGGTGGGGGTCAGTTCGCTTCTTGTATGGCTCAGAGGGGTTTGAGGTGGGTAGTGATGCAGCTGCAGTGCAGCTTCTGGTCCGTGGTCGTGTTTCATCATAAAAGAGACCCTCGAAATCATCAAAAATAAATACCAACCAGCTAAACACCTCATGGAACTAACAGAACACTGCTTAACCAACACATATTTCATATACAAAGGACAAAGATACAAACAAATTGAAGGAGCCCCCATGGGATCACCACTGTCACCTGTCATTGCAAACCTGTTCATGGAAGAATTTGAATCCAGAGCCCTGGCTAATGCCATACTCAAACCCAAACTATGGTTAAGATATATCGATGACACATTCGTGATTTGGCCCCATGGACAAGAAAACCTAAACAACTTCCTAACACACCTAAACAGTGCACACCCCAAAATCAAGTTCACCATGGAAACAGAAACAAACAAACAACTACCATTCCTAGATGTACTAATCTACAAGAAAACAGATGGCACACTAGGACACACCATATACCAGAAGAAAACACACACTAACCGCTACCTCAACGCCCAATCCCACCACCACCCAGCACAGATAAACTCCGTGGCTAAAACACTAATTACTAGAACCAAACGCCTGGCAGACAAGACACACATTAAGACTGAACTATGCACCCTGACTAAAATATTGACAGCCAACGGCTTCCACAAAAGCAAAATCACCAACTTGATCCACAAAAGCACACTGAGACATAATAGAGACCCAGAAGATGAACAGACCCATGGAACAGCTGTCCTGCCCTACATAAGAGGCACTACAGACAAAATTAGTAAGATTCTATACAGACACCACATCAAGACTGCCTTCAAAACAGACAGAAAAATAGCAGCCATCCTCAGGAACCCCAAAGACAAAATTGACCTGGAAAACCAAGGCATATATGAAGTCCCCTGTGCATCATGCCCGGCCACATACATTGGACAGACCAATAGAAGAATAAGCACCTGCCTGGATGAACACAAAAATGCAGTCAAAAAGCTGGAACACACTTCCTCACTTGTCCAACACATGGAAGCCACAGGTCATAACATCAACTTCAATGGCACCAAAACTCTAGCCATCATAGAAAATCCCAGCCACAGAATCATCAGAGAAGCCATAGAGATTGAAAAAAGACCAGAAAGCATGAACAGAAGAGATGATTCCACCAGGCTGTCAATCATTTGGAAGCCTGCACTCACAAACAAAAAAATCTCCACACCACAAGCCAGGCAAACACCTGGGCACAAACAGATCCCCCCTGATACCTCCAGCTCAAACACACCCCAACCAGGTACCCAGATGAAACCCAGCTTCCTAACTAATGATAGCCATCCATTTACCCGAAGCCAAGCTGCACTAAAGGCCTCCAATAAAGTAACACAATGTTGCCAGCCAATCAAGATACAAAAAGAGCCCCCCCCCAAAAAAACAGACAGAAGATATTAGTAGCAGAACACAGCACACTCCAAGACCAATAAACACAGACCAAGACTCTCAACCAATCAGGAGGAAGAAAAAACCATTCTGACACAGCAATAGGCTGCCCCAAATTTAAATCTGAAACCACTGTAAAAGTCTGACTCAAGACAAACACCATACAGAAGCCTGATGATGGCAGATGAGATTCTGCTGAAACGTTGCTACAACTTTAAAAGCACCACGTGGGAAAATACCCGAACAAAGCTGAATGCCAGAGATATATATATATATATATATATATATATATATAAAGTGAAGCTGCAAGATTACACAATTCAGTATTTTATATATATATATATATATATATATATATATATATATATATATATATATATATATATATATATATATATATATATAAAAAAAAAGTGAAGCTGCAAGATTACACAATTCAATTATAAAAATAATTTATAGAGATTTATCTGGAAATGATAGTGATACATCAGCAAGCAGAGTTGAAACAAGTGTTGTAAGTCTTAGTGTCTAAGAAAAAAATGATGGAAGTCATAAATACAGTGGGAAAATATATATATTTATTTATATATATATAAATAAATAAGTGAAGCTGCAAGATTACACAATTCAGTATTTTCCAAACCTGGCACTTTTAAGTTGTGTGGACTTCTACTCTGGCTGGGGAATGCTGGTCCACATATCTTAACATTTCAAGTTTGAAAAACTGGAGGAAAGTATGAGAATATAATCTGCCAATAAAGTTGCTGTATAAGCTTGTTTAATGTCTATAAGCCCCCAGCTATATTTGAAGATGATAAGAATGTTATTATTTTTTCTCTATGAAAAGGGAATGGCAGCAAGAGCAAAAATTGAAAGGGTAATTAATTTGTTCTGTGTGGCTTGGAAAATATTTGGCAAATTTGTGGCTAAAAGGGTAAGAAAGGTGACCCTGAACAAATTTGAGGGTGCACAATTCAACTTTTTGCCAGGCAGATAGTACACACAGTAAGCTAGGTTTTTGCTCTTCAGGAATTTATTGAAAAAAATATGAGAAAGGAAGTTTATTGTTCCTTTTTTGATTTTTGAAAAAGCACATGATAAAGTGAGCATGTTTGGGTTATGATTTTTGTGCAAATGCAGAGTTAGCATTTGGTTGCTGATTGTGGTCTGTGACAGAAATAAAGCATGTATGGGAATGAAGTGGATGATTAGCAAATGGTTCAACATTGACCAAGGATAGTGATGTCATAGGTTTATGGGAGTTGACCCAAGACATGGCACAAAACATCTCTTGTGATTTTTTTTAAAAAAATATCTCTTTTATTAAGACCTCCAACAGCATCTACTTCCAACTTTTACAGCCTTTCGGGACTAGAGGTGTTTACAGTTAGATACCATATTCCATTCTCTACTTGACTGATCACCAGTTTGAGTTTTAAAATGCAGCATGAAGTAGACATTTGCCTCTTTTGAATATTATGAAGACTTAAGTGTTCTTTACCTGTGCATTCATGCATTCTATAATATTCACTTACCGTATAAGTACGCTGCATGGTTTTCAGAATCCTAGCTATACTTTCTACTTGGATGTAAGTAATGGGCTAAGAATACTGAATGGCATTCCCTCTGGAAAAAAGAAGGAGTCTTTCTACACGTTTGGTAGAACCTTCTAATTGTCATCACTTCAACCTTACCCAGATTCTTCTGTCTGTGAAAGATGGGGAAAAAAAATCTTGTAGACTTCTTTCTCCTTGTTTTTGGAGTGTCTTCCCCAGATCTCACCCAGCTCCACTTGGGAATTTTATCTTCTTTCTCTTTGTCTTTGGAGTGTCTTCCCTAGATCTCACCCAGCTCCACTTGGGAATTTTATCTAACCATCAATCTTTCAGTGGTGTAACACTGCCTAGACCAAGGGTGTCAAACTCAATTTCATTGAGGGCCGCATCAGGATTGTGTTTGACTTCGGGGTGTGTAGCCAGGGTGGGTGTGGCCAGCTCGACAATGCTCGTGTTGCGGGTGTGTGTGTGCCTGTGGTGGCCCAAGCACTCTGCCAGCAAAAAAAAAAAAGGGGGAGGGTCTGTTTTTGGCTGCCACAGCCTTGCAACCCTCTGCCAGCAAAAACAGAGCTTGGGACAGCTGCCTGCAGCCCTCGAATTCTCCATTTTTGGCTGCGATGGCCTCCCACAACCCTCTGCAAGAGAAAATGGAGCTCAGGAGGGCTGCCCATGACCTCCCCAAGCTCCATTTTCACTGGTAGAGGCACCACAGACCTGTCCTTCATTGTTTCCAGGACAGTCCCATGGGCCGGATCTAAGCACCCTGTGGGCTGGATCTGGGTCGTGGGCCTTGAGTTTGACACCCCTGGCCTAGACCATCTCAAGAGCACCAATTATCAATGTTCTTTACTAAAGCCAATAGTAAATCTTTAGCAGCCAGTCCCGTTGAGGTCTTTCTGAGGTTGCCAGCTAACACAGTTCTAAAAGTTCTCCTTCTCAAGCCCCCTTTTTATTTTTCAAGTTGTCTGTCACCTTAGCAGTTCTGTAACAATTCCTTCCTTTTCCTATAGGAAAAATCTTCCTGTGGTAAAATAAGTCACCTTTCCGATTCTAAAGTTCAACTACGAAAAAAACAAAATCTATTTAGCTTCTTGCATGCATAGGTGACAAACTTAAGAGAAAAGCATGAACTCCTTCCTGTCTGTTGTCTCAGTCCCTTTGGTTGCTTAAGGTATTTATAGATAAAAATGTATAAGGAATCTGTATGGCTATGGTAAGAATTGTGTTGCTTGAGATATGTGAATGTATGTCATGTTGTTGACTGAGAACCCCAATGATTTACAGGAATATTAGGCATCTGGATCTAAAAATTAATGTACCAAAAGATTAAGGATGTTATGGTTCATTGGGAAAATATGTTGAATATTGATTAGTTATGCATAAAAAAAGCAAAAGAATACATTGTTGTGCACCCTGATAGAACCCTGTTTACTCAAGATTGGAAAATGGATAGAGATATGTTAGTATTTGCAAATGCTGATTCAAAGTTAGTGGAAAGTACTGCAAGTGGTTTCTTGAGAGTGGTTTCTGTTAAAAGAAATGAAAATGTCTGTGTCTAAGAAGGTGGGGGACCAAAGTCAAACACTAGGAACTGAAGATCAGAAAACAACACTCCACAGATATCACTTTCCATCCATTGGCCCACTCATGGAGAAGCAACTATCTTTCAGGCTGTTAGGCTGCACAGATGAAGAGCAGAGACATAGACTTTGAAGCCAGGAAGTTATGAGCCGTCTCCTTGAATCTCTACCTGCTAGCTTCTGAGGATGAGTAATGAATTCGGTATAGCCTGACAAAAGACGGTGCTTTCCCCACTGTTTTATGGAAATGAAAGTTGGGTCTGGCAAGCAAAGTATAAGATGTAGTGGTATTAGGTCTGGCAAGCAAAATGTAGTGGTATTAGGTAAGAACTTTGTGCACTTGAACTAGAAGATATAGGATTAATGATGAATGGATCTGAATGCATATATGAATGGCCCTACAGAAGAAGTACTGTACACACAGGTGGCTCGGTTATATAGACAGAATGAATAACGATTGAATTGCAAAGCAAATATATGAAGGCTGAGTGAATGGGTTGAGAAGAATGGAAAGTTATGGTTGGATGGAGTTGATGACCTCCTCAAAAAGAAAGAGGTGAAACCCAAAAGGTACTACATGAAGTATCGGGTTCCCATTTTATTTATTTATTTATCTATTTATTTATTTATTTATTTCAATTGTTTACAAGATAACAGGTATAAGTTAAAACATAGTTATGAATACTTGGATACATATAAGAAAAATAAAAGAAACAATAGGACAGGGACGGTAGACATGTTGGTGCACTTACGCACGCCCCTACAGACCTCTTAGCAAAAGGGTGAGGTCAATAGTAGAAAGTCTAAGGTTAAAGTTTTTGGGATTTGGGGAAAAACCCACAGAGTCAGGTAGAGTATTCCAGACATTAACCACTCTGTTGCTGAAGTTGTATTTCCTGCAATCAAGTTTGGTGCAGTTTACCTTGAGTTTGTATCTATTGTGTGCTCTTGTATTGTTATGGTTGAAGCTGAAGTATTCATTGACAGGTAGGATATTGCAATGTATGATTTTATATACTATACTTAGATCAGACCGAAGGCAGCGTAGTTCTAGATTTTCTAGGTCTAGAATTTCGAGTCTAGTGGCATAAGTTATTCTGCAATGAATAAAGGAGTGGAGAACTCTTCTTGTGAAATATTTCTAGACTTTCTCAACTGTGTTAATATCAGATAGGTAATGTGGGTTCCAGACTGATGAGTTGTTTAGCAAATTGATTGGTCTAGCAAATGTTTTGAATGCTCTAGTAACTAGTTAGTAGTGTGATATTACCAGAGAAAAAGCTACGTAAGATTAGGTTAACAACTCTTAACGCCTTTTTGGCTATTTTTGTAAAATGAAGAATTGTTAGCATGGATAGAAATGCATGGAAGTTTACATTGAATGATCTTGATATATACTAGATAATGTACATTTCTTTTTCTTTTTTTTCCTGTCCCACATCTTATATTTATTTGACTTACTATTTTATTCCTTTTCTGTCTTTTGCATAATTCTGCTTATCCAGAAAAGGTATATTGTGATGACTGAATTCAAAAATGTGTGTCTGTGTGTATGCATTGATCCTCTATTGCCTACTTCCTACTTTCCCTGGGATTTTGGTGGCTTCATTGCTCTTTTAGAATGAGAATTAGAGGAAATAAGCCCCACATCTCAAGGAGCTGAGCTCCAAAGTGTTTCCCCTGAAATATTATGATATATGGATAAAATGTGGCAATTGCAAATCATATAAATAGCAGTGAACTCAATGGAGGAAAGGTGAGATGAAATATACAGTAAGTAATACATCTAAAACTCATCAATCAGATATTCCAAAACAGAAACAGTGTTTATGAATCTAGAAAGATGCAAGTTGGGCAGCATTCAGATCTTGTTTGATTGGAAAAGAAACAAATCAATATGATTAGCTTATTTCTCCCTTATGTTTCTTGATAAATACCTCTCCATAAGTTTGACAGTCAAGGAGTTTGTGTGTTTTTTTCTTTTTAGCTGTGTAGTGGATGAGATGGACTTCTCTGGCATGGAGCTTGATGAAGCTTTGCGGAAATTTCAGGCCCATATCCGGGTACAGGGAGAAGCCCAGAAAGTGGAACGACTAATTGAAGCCTTCAGGTAAATGTTGTGCTGGTGTGAGGCTACCTTGTCAATTTCTTCATTCTGTGTACAGTATGGAGAAGAAGAGATTAAAGAGTGAAGCAAATAAGAAAGCACCTGAAAAGAAGTTAACGAGGATTTGTTGTCTTCTAAATGTTCTTTTGTTACAACTTGCATAATTCTTATTATTAACATTTTAAGGATCACATTGTTCTGACCCAGCATTTGCAAGTAAGTAAGTAAGTAAGTAAATAAGATGTTTACTCGCAAGTAAAACAACCCCCTTTTTATAACAGGGCAGTAGCAGTCATTTATTCATAGGGATAAACAAAAAATCAAATGTAATTAGTCCCAACAAACCTGGGGTTAGTCAAGAAATCCAAATTGCTTGCTGTATACTAGAAACAAATGGTTGTCTGCGACAACCGGCCATTCCCAAACCACTCCTATTTATTTCCCAGGCAGGGAGGGCTGGCTATCATCTGCATCTGCCTCACCTTGAGAGCCAGCTTAATGGTTTCCTTTGCTCTCCTCTCCTTTCCTCTCTACGCACATGCACATCTGGAATGGGTCCCATCTGTTTCTCCCCCTCACTCAGCTCAGGCCCCAAAGACAGCTGCCCCTCCACCTGGGGGAGAGTCAGAGGTGGTATTCAGCAGGATCTGACCAGTTCTGGAGAACCGGTAGCAGAAATTTTGAGAGTTCAGGGAACTGGCAAATACCACCTCTGACTGGCTCCACCCCCACCTATTCTCCGCCTCCCAAATCCCAGCTGATTGGCTGGGTCTTCTTTTGTTGCCCTGCACAGGCGAACAGAGCTGGAAAGCAGGTTAGTGGGGTGGAGAGGGAATGGAGATTTTACAGTAACCTTCCCCCAGGAGTGGGGAGAGAATGGGGATTTTTCAGTATCCTTCCCCTGCCATGCCCCCCAAGCCACACCCACAGAACTGGTAGTAAAACATTTTGAAACCCACCACTGGGGAGGACGGAAGGCCCAGATTCTGCCTCTGTCTCTGATGCTGTTTCCTTATCAGAGCCTTGTCAAAGGCTCCGAAGCTGGCTCAGACTCTCCCCACCCCTACTTCCTCCTCATCTGACTCTGCAACTATTTCTGCTGGCAGCCACCACACATATTTGCACATTTTTATTTTTAAAGAAAGGACTTCTTTTGGCATGATTAAAAGTTATTGCACAGCAAAGGAGCTAAAACACATAGAACAGGGGGTCCCCAAGCCCCGGTCCATGGATCCGTACCAGGCCACAGCATGCTAACAACTGGACCATGAAAACAAGGAAAGCCCCATCTGTGGGATGCAGGCAGTGTGCAAAACTATTCCTATTCCAATCCCTGGAAAAAGCTTTCTGCACAGAAGTGGTCTCAGGTGCCCAAAAGGTTGGGGGCTTTAATGATGTAGAATATACTTCTTTAAGAAAAAGGAGAAATCATTTAAAAATAATTAAAATGAATAAAATTGAAATTACCAACAACAAAAGATGTTTCAAAGGGTGACCAACAACGAGACAGATGGACTCATGCATAGTGGCAATGAGCGCAACACTTGAAGGGCCAGGTTGGAAACAGATCATTCTGGATTAAGTCTGTTTATATAATTGATAAGATTTGACACCAATCTGATACCTAATTCATTCAGTCAATGTACTTCTCTTATGATCTGTCCAAATTTCTGTTGTGATCTTCCTTAATTACACGCACATATTTTATTTATTCTCTATTGACTCATAAGAACAGCTCTGAATAAAATCAAATTAAGGTTGGTTTGAGAATTGCAAATTTAATAAGTTTGCATTAACACAAATTTCCCAATCCTTTTCGTGAAAAAGTACACGTTCTCTCAAGTTTTATAGTGCATCTCATCTTTATAGCGTCCTCTCCACAATATTTGTGACACAATTAGAAACATAATTCTTCGACCTGGGAAGATTATTTCTTACATGGATTCAGACAGTTAATTAATTTATACAACTGTGGTATTATGTGAGTGTAAATAATTTTACCACCTGTAAAACTGGGGTGGAGTCATTTAGTAATGGATAATTTTAAATTTCCCTTATTATATATTGACTTTGTCTCCCTCCCTCTGCAGCCAGAGGTACTGCATGTGTAATCCAGATGTAGTCCAACAGTTCCATAATCCAGATACCATTTTCATCTTGGCTTTTGCCATCATCCTTCTTAATACGGATATGTACAGTCCTAATATTAAACCTGACAGGAAGATGATGCTGGAGGACTTCATTCGAAACCTAAGAGGTGAGGGCATTGCTTGGCTGTATTGTTCCTTATTCCAAATCTTGAAGGAAGTATTCAAATAAATAATGTTGTAGATGACATTAAAAGAGCTAAAATATATGCTGGTTGTGACATTTGAGCTAATAGATTAATAGTGAAAATGGTATACAACTTTTGAACTGTCCCTGGTTTGATGGCAGCCATATTGACTGACTGCTGTTGCGCCTCTTCTTCAGATGGGGTTTTTTTTCCAAGTCAGGAAGGAGAGATGCAGCTCTCCTTAACCTGCAAGGTGCCCCCCCTTTACTTCACCACCCCTACAGGTTGGCTATGGTTACTTTTGGAGCCTTCCAATGGGGAGAGCTTGGAACGGGGCCACAGAGCACACAGTCCTTGCCTCCAATGCTACCAGAAGCATAGCCAGAAGTCACTAAAATGGAGTAAAACTTTAACAACATCAGATAAAGCACGTTTGCAGATCTAAACCATGGGTGTCAAACTCAATTTCATTGAGGGCCGCATCAGGGTTGTGTTTGACCGGGAGGGCGTGGACAGGGTGGACATGACCAGCTTGATATCACTTGTGTCGGGGCACCTGTGGTGGTCTAAGCACTCTGCCAGTGAAAACAGGCCCCCGAGCTCTGTTTTTGGCTGTACCAGCTACCTGCAACCCTCTGCCAGAAAAAATGGAGCTTGGGAGAGCCATACATAGCCCTCCAAGCTCGGTTTTCA
Source organism: Hydrophis major (assembly GCA_033807585.1). Lineage (NCBI taxonomy): Eukaryota > Metazoa > Chordata > Lepidosauria > Squamata > Elapidae > Hydrophis > Hydrophis major. Next base: position 196,150,318 of record CM066331.1, read on the forward strand.
ATGACAGAGACACAGTAGGCCAGTTTTTTGCTGTTTCCTATAGCCCCGTGGGCCAGATCTAAGCACCTCATGGGACAGATCCGGCCTGCGGGCCTTGGGTTTGACAGCTTTGATCTAGATCAAATACAGGCAATTGTCTGGTGTACTGGGTGTTGTGTTTAGCCTTTGGGGGTTAGTTGAAGACCACAGAAAATAGGATAATAAAGCAAAGGGAGTGAGACCATCAGACTTTGGAGTTGGGGCTGCTTTTTATTGCAGTTAAGCCTATTTTAGAATTTACATTGCAATTTTCAATTATATTTTTATTATATAACAGCTGTACAAACAATTATATTTTGCGATTTCAAATTAAGTTTATTGTACACACACATGCATGTGTCTGTATAATATGCCATTTATATCTTTGGCTGTAGATTATCATGTAGATAGCTGACTGCTGTTTGCATTGTTAAGAGTATTTTATAAAATCATACCACACAGAAAAATATGTATACTACTTTCTTATTTTTTTGAACTGGTTTCAGCATTTATGTTAACCTTTAATTAAAGTAAAAGACTAACTTTATCATGCCTGTTTTGGTTTTGGTTTTGATTTGTTAAGGCCAAACTCAAAGGTTACAAAAAAAAAAAAAAGATCTGGGTTGCTTAAAATATTTTTTTTATTCCTTTCTTGATGCTACCAGTATTTTGTTATTGACTAATCTAGTAGCCATTAATATAAAATATAAGCAGAGGTGGCGTTCAACTCCCTGCCTGGAAACTCTATTACAATGCAGCAGCATTGATATGGGTCAAAGAATGGATCAACTTGAGTAATAAAAGGATATTAACCATAGAAGCTCATGATCTACAGATGGGGAGGCATGCCTTTCTATGGGAAATGAAAAGTGAGAATCAACATATTTTTATAAAAATTATAAGAGCGATTCATTGATACAGATTTGGAATAAAATTAGGAGAAAACATTATATAAAAATACTGGCCTGGTTATCCACTATGGAAGCAATGATATACCCCAACACATTGGATTTAAATAAAATAATTAGATACAAAGAAATATTGGATAATCAGGGACAATTAAAAACAAATCAGGAATTAAAAGAAGATGTAGAAGAATTTGGAATCCATACTGAACTGCAACAATTAGACAAAATTTTATTAGGCCCCAAATATAAAATATAGCAGTACTTTTCAAATTTAAAACTGTACCAGAAATTATTATGACAACATCAATCAATCAGAATAGAGGTGGAAGAGACCTTGGAGGTCTTCTAGTCCAGCCCCCTGCTCCAGCAAGAGATTCTATGCCATTTCACATGTGTGACTGTTCAGTCTCTTAAAACCCTCCAGTGATGAAGCATCCACAACTTCTGAAGGCAAACTGTTCCACTGGTTAATTGTTCTCATTGTTAAGAAGTTTCTCCTTAATTCCAGGTTGCTTCTTTCCTTGATTAGTTTCCAGCCATTGTCTCCTGCCTAAATATGCTATATCTCTAATCTTTAATTAGTAATTAATGCAATTTTGTGAAATATTTTATCCCCAAATTTACTATGGGATATGACTCTCACACTTGCAAAAAATTATCATTGCTTTTTATGCAAACTTGAAAATTGATTTTTTTTTTATTCTATATTTTAACTGGGATAAGATGCCAACAATATAAAATCTTGTGTTTCCTGCAAAGATTTTGAGTGGATTTTTCCATATTTGCTTTTTTTTCAGATATTCTAATAAATATTCAGGGTCTAATCTCTATTATCTCCTTTAAAAATGTTGTATCTCTGATTTCTGATTATATTCAAAATTTGCATTGTTAATACAACAATTTAACACTTTTAACAAGTGTAATTTATTAATGTAATTTAAGAAATTTTTGAAGAATATCTTTCTGTATCATTAAAATACATGCTAAGATATATTTCAACAGGCTTTTGACTTGGATAAAAACCCTGATTTTTTAAAAAGGAAAGTCTCATTCAGCATGCATTACAAAGAATTTAATTCTGTTCTGTCATAACTTTAATAAAAATGAATTTATCTAGAAACATTTTTATATGTCCAGCCAACATATAGTTTCATTCTCTGTGTTAAAAATAGAGGATTAATTAATATACCACCAAGGAGCATTAAAAGAGCCATATTTGATTTCCATGTCATTTAATATGGTTCATTAATTCTTTAAAATATTTAATACTTGACCATTTTTGTGTGTTTTCTGCCTTAATGTGATAGGAAACCATAATTCCAATCTTCTTCCAATCTAAGATTTTCCAAGGGCCAAGTCAAGGTCTGGGGCAACAGGCAGTGTTCAAACCTCGGGTTGCTGACCTCTAAATTAAACTGAATTTAAGTGTAAACTCAAGTGTACATTGTGGTAGAAATTATTGTTCTATGTAATTATGGGCAGTTATGGCTGTAGCTTGGAAATCTCCAGCATGGAATTTGCTGCAGCTAATGGTCCCAATTGTATACTTATCCTGCTCTTTTACATTTTTCAACCAGTATTTTTTGTATATATGCACTCAAACCTATCCTCTTCAGGTTAAGTACCATCAGGCAAAGCTCAGAACACTTTTTAAGCACAGAACAAAATTTAAGAGGAAGCTGGCTGGAAGGACAGTAAAAGTAAAATACTACCTTCAGCTTTGCTCCTAAGGATGATATTTGGTTCTACATTTATTTCCATATGGATGTTAAGACTGAAAAATGATATTGGATACAGCTAAGTACTTTGCTTGTAAATGTGTCCACTTGTCCATAGAAAAAAACAATGTCAGCCTTGAATCTCTGTAGAGCTGGAGAGAATGGCAAGGAGCCATTTCAACATTTCAGATTAATTTGTGATTGGTCCCATCCACTTTGACAGTTATTTGATGAAGGAGGGTAACTCCTCCAAGGGCATCCATTATCTTTGCATCATTTCTCAAACTTTCAAGGACATTGACTGACCACAAATGGTAGGAAATCATTTGTACATGTCCATAATCTCTGGAGGGGAAAACAGCATGTAAGCTGTTACTTTTATATGTTAAGAATTCTTGAAGAATGATGATTGAATTTAAAAAAAAAGAATGTTTATTTTGTTTTGACTTAACAGGAGTGGATGATGGAGCTGATATTCCCCGTGACTTGGTGGTGGGAATTTATGAAAGGATTCAGCAGAGAGAGCTCAAATCCAATGAGGACCATGTGACTTATGTCACTAAAGTAGAAAAATCGATTGTTGGAATGAAAACGGTGAGGCTTTGCACATCATTAGTAGATATCTATTGCATTATACAATAGCACTTAGACTCATATACTGCTTTATAGTGCTTTACAGCCCTCTCTAAGTGGTTTACAGAGTCAGCCTATTGCCCCCAACAATTTGGGTCTTCATTTTACACACCTCGAAAGGATGGAAGACTGAATCAACCTTGAATCTGGTGGGATTTGAACTGCCAAATTGTAGGCAGCTGGCTGTAGCAGAAGTAGCTTGCAGTACGGCACTCTAACCACTGTGTCACAGATGCTCCTCTGATGAAAATGCTGATGACAACTGTAGTTTTCTGCAGTTACTTTTATTTTAAGAAAAAAGGATACTATCTTAATATTGCCTACTTCAGCAGTAATTCTGCATGTTTTCAGAGTTCTCATAGGGCATGGACAAAGAACTCAAGGTGGAAGTTGCAATGGTGTAATCAGAGTTTTGCCTCTATTCTTTGTGTCTCATCTTGATATGTTTTTAGCCATAAATGAGGATTCCCCTGTCTCTAGCCATGAAGGTCTTTCTCATTATTCATTGAATCCTTCCTGATTGGAGATGCCAGCAAGGGCTGAACCTGGGAACATCCCCATGGAAACCAATTACTCTGGCACAAACTACACTTCCATTAGATCAGGAGTCTCCAAACTTGACAACTTTAAGGCTTGTGGACTTCCAGAAATCCCTATTCTAGCTGGGCAATTCTGGCAGTTGAAGTCCACAAGTTTTAAAATTGGCAAATTTGGGCCCTCCTGCATTAGATCAGTGCTTTTCCAATGTAGTAACTTTAAAATGTATGGACTTCAACTCCCAGAATTCCCCAACCAACATGGGAGTTGAAATCCATACATCTTAAAGTTACTACGTTTGAAAAACACTGCATTAGACTTTCATGTGCAGCTCCCCTCCTATTTTTTTTTTCATTTATATCTAATATTCCTACTTATGTGAATCTGCTTTTCTTTGATCCCACATCCTTTTTAAAATTAATACTTTGTTCAAGAAGTTGGACGAATGGATATGTTTGATTTTTTTTCCCTAGCAAGGATAATTTTTATACCATTCTTATCACTTGGGAACATATGCACCATGGCCCTACATAGAAGACAAAGTTACAAAGTGAAAGAATATTACATTTGAGTTTTTTCATGTTCACTTTACTAGAAGTAAGCCCAACATACAACCCTGTTTCCATATTATATTTTTCCTCTCTCTTTGCAACTTTTTGTGTCCTTCCAAGATTTGCTCCCACTGAAATGTGGTCGGGTAGAGGTGCCCACAGGGAAAGGATAAAAAAAGTTAAAATTATGGCCTCAAGCATGCATTCAATGCTCTTTTCCTTTTTAATATGCGTTATGATGTGTGTGTTGATAACATGGTTGACATTTTGACCCTTTTGAGTCATCCCTGGGGTATGGTAAATTCCTCCAGATGTGCCTGTAATGGAATTCCCTAATATGAAGTTCAAATAATAAGTGCTTAGCTCTAACAAATGTGCCCACACAGAAAGACAGAACACTCTTTAAAAACAAAGTCCCAGAACATGGATTATTTAAACAATCCTATGAGAACAAAACCACCCAGTAATTCTGGAAGAATCAGTGTCTATTGGAAAAGAAATTTCCAGGTGTTAAAATGACTGCAGTGCACTGCTTAAAAGGAATCTGGTGGCAGAAAGGTTCAACCAGACACTCCTTTTACAAGAGATGCTGCAATATTTTCTTGCAGATCTCAAGACAATAACTTTTGCTGTTCTCCCTCGTTTGAATTAGCAATTTCCAGATCCTCTCCAGAAATACACTTAGTAGTTTTAGGCCTTAGGGATGCATTGCTATATTCCATAATTGTGGTTATATCTGCAGCTTCCTATGCCTTCTATTTGATTGGGCAGGATAAAGAGAATTGATGAACAGAGAAAATCCTGACATGGTTCTCTTGGGCCTCTCACAGCTGCCAGAAAATAACTTGATATATCCCATGTTTGTCATGGAGTATACACATGATATATGTGAAAGCCTGCTGAATCCTTCCTGTAACACTGCTGTATCTTTCCTAAACTGCTGTTAGGAAGCTAAGTAGTGATGGGATTCAGCCAGTTCACAGCGGTTCAGGTGAACTGGTTGTTATATTACGCACACACACACACACACACACACACACACGATCAAAGTGGATCCTGGCTGCTGTGCTGCAATGGAAAAATGGGCAACGGAGCAGATGGTAGGAGGGAAAGAGAAGGCAGCTTTCCCTCTTCTCCCTGCTCCTCCCCCCGCCTGTGCTGGTTGCTCCGTTTCCTGTTTCTCCATTGCAGTGCAATGCCCAGGATCCACTTTGATAGCTGGGGTGTGTGCGTGTTAATTTAGCAACCGGTTTGCCCAGGGCCAGGTTGGCCATCGCAGGAGGCTTGTCCCATATATGTGCAGAGCTGGAGGATGGGGATGGGCCACACATCCTATAATGGCCAACCTGACCCTGGGCGAATCGGTTGTTAAATTATTTGAATCCCATCACTGGAGCTAAGTATAGACCACCAGCCATTTTATGCCAGAGAAAGCTTTCCAGATTTATCAGGGAAGAAATAAGTGACACACCCTTCCTTCTGCAGCCTGATCCACTGGAGAGGCATGAGTTAAAGACTAAACCTGTTTCCCATAATGAGCATCACAGGTTTACTAAAAGATTTAAATCTTTATCACATCCAGCCAGGTCTGGGGGCTAGAAGAAAACTGAAAAAGAAACAAGTGTGGGGGGAAACAAACAGTTGCTTCCTGAAGAAGAGATTGATCTTGGTCAGTTTTTCCCACTGGCAGGCTCTCACACAAACAGCACCCCCAAGGACAAATGCACACATCCCATATTCTATGTTGCCATTAGTCACTAATCCTAGTCACAGCATTTGCAGTGGGAATCTAAAAGAACCAAGATAGCGGTTGTGGAATGATGACCGAAGCCCTTGTTCTTTGTATGTACATTCGTTTTTCTTGGAGTTCTACTCTCTCCATCCATTTCTGGCTGCATAGGCCAGTTGGTTTTCCTTGCAGAATCAGGAGTAGAATTTGCCTATCTTCACAACATCCAAAAAGTTGGAACATCCAACAATTGAAAAAAAGCTGTGCTTGACAGGATAACATGGAGGGCACTTGCTTATAAAGTCACCAAGAGTAGAACACAACTAAATGGTTAAAAAACATCTTTACAACAGACATCCAAGGAGAACATCTCACGATGAAATTATATGTTCTAGGCCGTCGAAGTTGCCCAAAGGTCTTGAAACTGCATAAGATCATAAATGTTTGTTGTAATTGTGGTTATGGATGGAACCTTCCTACTCTGTCTCTTTCTTGCAGGTGCTGTCTGTGCCTCATCGCCGGTTGGTCTGTTGCAGCCGCCTTTATGAAGTGACAGATGTGAACAAAGTACAGAAACACGCTGCCCACCAGAGAGAAGTTTTTCTCTTCAATGACCTGCTGGTGGTGAGGGAATCTTTGACTTAAGAATCACTTTAATTGAGAAAATGCTCAGAGGACCTAGGAGTTGGAGTTTAAATGCACCTCTCCTTATGAAATTCCCCCCGAGTCAAAAGATAACACAGCATGAAGAACATTAGGTTTCCATTCTTGTTCTCTCTGACAAAGTCCTATGGATTGGATCTGGGAGAGGGAGATTCAGGAGACCAGTCCTGTAACTTCCCACACATAGACAAACAAGTATGCAATGGTTTGCAGCCACCTAATATTTTATATGACAGAATACCTCAGTGCTTTCATGGCTGTACTGAAGCCAAACACCATTTGGCAGCCAGTGAAGTTGATTGAGATGTGGAATGATGTTCCAAGTAGTTCCTCTCTTGTTGAATAGTTGCAGTTACACTCTATGCAAGCCAAACATTTCTCAGAAGCAGCCCTGTGTAGCATTTTTCTTCATTTGCATGCAACCATATATCCACACCAGGAGAGCCTATTTTTGTGGCATTTACTTATAATTTTGTGGCATTTCCTTGTAATTCCTTACTAACACTGAGGATGTTACTGGTAACCAGTAATGAAACATCTGTAAGAAAGCAAGCAAGCTCACAGTACACCAAGGACCCCTTATAATGTTGCCTTCTTCTCATCTCTAACCAGAGGCAACTGAAAGTTCTCCTTAGTTATGTCAATGTTAAAGTCATACTTTCCCCTTTGGGCAGGCAACAAGGCATGATGGTTTTACATAGGTGGAGTCTGATGTGCTTTAGTTATCACATGATGGATGCCATGGTCAGGTGACTGAGGCATGTTGGCCTAGTAGTGAAGATGTTCGCCTCCCACTCAGAAGGTTGGGAGTTCAATCCTAGCTAGAGGCAGATGTTTTTTCTCTCTCCTAGAGCACAAAAAAAGGTGCTGTGAACTCTGTGTAGGCATTCAGGAAGGGCATCCTTCCAGTAAAAGGTCAGCTCCATCCAATTGCCCCAACCCTACCCTGAATTAAGGGATTAGGGTAGTAAAAAAAGGAAGTTATGGTCAAGTGACTGCTAGGGGATGGGATCTTTCTGTCACCCATTGTCCTTTTTAAACTGGTGTGAGTATGCCCTCAGAAACTGGACATCATTTCCGAGCCTTAATAAGTGCAAATACTCAAATAAAGTATTCTTTTGTTGTTAGTATATTCTAACAACTTGCATTATTTTGCAAGCCTCTTCTGCTTTAAGCAGTGAGAGAATCTGTTTCTTTCAAATGAAGTTCTCACTATGGACCCACTAAATCTCTGAGCTAATATCTGAGTAGCCTGAACAGTAGCTAATCAGTAGAAGTATTACAGATCTGTGCGTTGAAGTGAGAGTGAGAGCAATTCTTGCCATACCTGTCAACTGTTGTACAGACTGCTTTCGGACAAAGGTTAAACACCCTTCCTGAATGGGGCTGAAGCCACTTCTCACATGAATCTGGCTACCAGCTGATATCATCCTATTGTTTTGGTTCAGACAACAGGTCTATTCAACCAAACCATGAAAAATGTGCAAAAGTAGATCAAATCATTATAAATGACTAATTCCCTCCATCAACTATGTATCAAAGCTCGCTCCTCCACAGCACATAGCACCATCATACATGAGTGGATTGCTGATGGGTGCCATTTTATGGGGAGGGAAGACAACCAAACTGGAAGAATCTACAAAGTTCTTTCCTGAATGTTGTCCTTATGCTTTATGCATAAGGACAACAATATTTGTAGGCCTTGTGCCTGAGGTGAGGATTAGGCCATACAGCTTTCTTCTGAATCACAGACTGGTGGAAAGCATTTAACTTAGTCCATGCAACCTAACCTCAGTTGGATGTTCATATATCCCAGATGGAATGGAGCCCATCAAATGGCTCATTTGACTGGGGGTGGGGATTGTTGTATTTTATTTTTACTTTTATTTTCTATACTGTGTTTTTATTGCTTGAAAGCTGCCTAGAGTCACCATGAGCAAGCAGGCAGCCATATAAATTTCCCAAATATGAATCCTGAAGAATGAGTGAAGATAAATAGACCAAGAAATGGGAAATAGCATTCTACATCAGCATCACATTGACAAGCTTGGCACTTTGATCTATCCTCCATTACCTTTGATGCCATACTAGTTGAGGCCAGAGACACACTTTTTGTAGAGCATAGTCTAAGCCAGAGACACTGAAATACTGTTTATAATACTCCCTGCTTCAGGGAGCCTAATGGTGTTTCTAATGAGTTGTTCACATATTGTGGCCAATCTATAATTACTGCTGAGCTGATTTGTTTGTTTTCCTAATGAAATTTGAGAATTGGGTATTCCCAGATACAGTTTACATCAGTTCCCATATTCTGATGGCTGGGAAAATTGCAGCTACTACTGTACGTTAGAAGTTGTAAGTTTGTTGACTGAGAATAGTCATGTTGGCTTCCATTAGGGAAAAAGCATCTTGTCTGAGCAGATTAATTACCACCCAATTAAGGAGTCTTTGGAGAGTGGGATGATAAGTGCATACAGATTTAGAATCTGAGTGGGCAGAAGCCCCCACTGAAGCACTGCTCTGAGACAGGACATTGATACCTAAAGCCAAGGCCTTAAATATACAATGCCAGCTGTTGATAAAGCCAGAATAACCCAGGAAAACCAATTGCTACCTTTTGCTCATGCATCGCTCATTGTATCCTGAAAAGTGTAAAGAAAGAGTGAGTGGATCGAGCACTGAAAAGACCATCTTTACTGCCAAACTGGGTGGCTTCAGCAGCAAAAGGGACCGTACAGAATCCAACCTATTTCATTTTAAAGAAAGGCAGGGAAACTGCTAAGATAAAACATCCTGAGCAATTGACAAGTGTGATTTGACAGGACTCCCGCAGGAGGAGATAACAAAAGTCCACTCTTCAGCATGGTTTTTCACTCACTTCTCGACTCTCAGTCACAAGATGGTAAGCTAAACAAATTTCTTCCAGGCAAGATGTTCATCATGAAGTGGTTGTGCAATTTGCATCTGTGTGAATGTTTGAGGTTTTTTTTTTTTTTAAAAAAGAACTAATATCTATGACATAACCCAGATAGAATGGAAGGATAAGGGGATTAACTCTTTAACTCACATATTGCAATCATTCTTCACACAAAATTGTCCTATTTTCCATCAACCCCATCCCATCCCGACTCTGACTGAGACTTACATTCAGGGGTGGGCTGCTGGGGGTTTGCATGGATTCAGGAGAGCCCCTAGCTTAGATTTTGTGCAGTTCGGAGAACCCCCAAATCCCACTCCTGGCTGGCCCTGCCCACCCTACCTAGCCCCTCCCAGGAGTCTCCACATGACCTGTTTTGGATCCAGAGCGTGCCTGGAGGCTCAGGGAGGGTGAAAAACGGGCCTCAGGAAGACCAGAAATGGGTCTGTTTCGTTTTTGCCCTCCCGGAGGCTCCGGAGCCCAGGGAGGGCAAAAATGCCCCTTCCCACCATGGTGCATGAGGCTGACTAGGCCACACCCACCATGGCCACGCCCACCCAATTCACATCCTCCTTCCAGTGCAAGGAGCTGATAGGCGATTAGTTTGATATGGCTTGAAAAACATAATTAGAAAAATGAGTTCCAGCCCCTTCTCATAACAGATGTCAGAGTTCCAAGTAATAGATCCATTTCAAGCAAGAACTCCGAGGCAGGTTGATTCCTCAAAGAATAGCTTTATTGGAAATATCAAATTGGCAGATATCTGGTGAAAACCAACTCTGAAGGGGCCCTTGATTTTCACCCAATTAAAAGTAAAAGTTTTAAAATGCCAAACAATCAGTCAGATGGCCCAATCCCTGCAACGTCCATTGCTCTGATGACATCATCTCTCCTTTCTTCGGCCAGGTGTGAGAATGTCCTTGGTTCCCAGGACAAAATTTTGAGAAAGTATTTTATTTTGACTATACAAGCCCACCTGTCTCTAATCCCCCACTCCCTATCCCTCAGTCCAGCGTGACAACACTGAAGCTCCAAGATCGCTTTGCCCAGGTCAGTTTCAGTGTTGGCAACAGGACCCCTAACCGGATTAGTCCCCTGCAATTCCTATTTTCTTTATTTCTAAATTTTAAAAACACATGCAGATTGCTTGCACTACAACAGTGGTGTCCAACCTTGGCAATTTTAAGACTGTGGACTTCAGCTCCCAGAATTCCCCAGCCAGAATGCCTAGGTTTGGATATCCCTGTGTTCCAACAAGGAGTGTGAAGGGTGACACGTCTTAATAACTTAGACTAGGGGTGTGCAACATAAGACCCTGGAATTTCATTGATCTTAGATTTGGATGTGCAGCCCAATGTCCCTTCAGATTTTATCACCAAACTAAAGGCAAAATCAGAATGGACTGACTGTGTTAATTCATTTAGACCCAGCATGTGGTAATACTTAGGGACCTGGCTGATCTTCAAAATCTAAGTAGGGTCAGATCTGATTATTGCTTGGACTGGATCCCACAAGGCATGTTTTTTAGCCCTACTTTTTTTTCTTTTACCATGCTCCATCTTTTTTGGGGGTATAGCCCCTCACACCATTCACATTCCCATTAGAAACTCGTTCTGACTACCATATTGTACTTGAAGGGTGTTATTTGGACCTTAAACTTTCCAGTTGTCCTTTGTTGATCTTTCTGAAAGACTGTCTGTCTGTCTGTCTGTCTGTCTCTCTCTCTCTCTCTCTCTTCATCTGTGTCCTTTAACAGATTCTCAAGCTCTGCCCCAAGAAGAAAAGCTCTTCAACTTACACATTTTGCAAGTCAGTTGGCCTCTTAGGAATGCAGTTCCATCTGTTTGAGAATGAATGTAAGTTTATCACAGTCTACTTGGCTCTTTGCCTGATGACACTGGAGGGGATAAATGTGCTGTCTTTCATGGGTTATAGAAACAGGCTTTATTCAAGAGGGAGAGCAAATGTGGCATTCCGGTTATGGTGAACGTTAGCATTTAGAATCTGAACTTGGGAGACCCCAGTGTTAATTGAAACTCAGCCATGGTGACTTGGGCCACTCCTTCTCTTTAGCCCAACCAAATAGATAAGTGTCAAGTATCCAGAAAGTATCCATGATATCAATCACTCTGAGGTGTTATCTCTCCAATTGATTTATTAGCTTTGAAATTCAGCTGCCAATAGGATTGTTGATGGATGAACAATAAGAGAAGGGAGTGCAGCATATGCTACCTTATGTTCCTAGGGAAACATGAGGTATAAATGTCTATGGAGATTCAGGTCATGGTTGACCCCACGGTGCTTTTTCAAGAGGCAACTGGACTTTCTGGTTTTTTTTTTAAGGTGTTTTGCTTCTCATCCAAGAATGTTAAGTTAATCTGGCTTCCCCATTGACTTTGCTTGTCAGAAGGTCACAAAAGTGGATCTCATGACCCCAGGACCAGTGGTGGGATTCAACCTTTTTTACTACTGGTTCTATGAGAGCGTGCTTTGTGCGCGCATGTGCATGTGCAGTGTTCAAAAACCACCAATTTTAAGCTTCAAAACTTACCTTCTATTCAGTGCTGGAGAGTAAAACAGCTGAGGCGTGGCCATCTGTGCTGCTGTGTGAATCAGCTGAGCTAAAAAACAAGGATGTATAGGACAGAAAAAGGCAGGTGTGGGTGAGTGGGGCCAACTGTTCACCAGCGCTACCAGTTCACTAGAACCGGTGCAAACCGGCAGTATCCCACCACTGCTCAGAACACTGCACCAGTCATAGATATGAGTCAATTGCCAAGCACTTGAACTTTGATCATGTGACCATGGGGATACTACAACAGTCCTAAGTGTGAAAAATGGTCAGAAGTCACATTTTTCAGTGCCTTTGTAACTTTGAACAGTCACTAAATGAAGTGTTGTGAGTCAAGGACTACCTGTACATGTGTAATTCCATACCATAGAAATTCGTTCAATTTGACAAATAAGCAAAAACAAACAAACAAAAACCCACCCCAAACAGCCAAAGCTTTTAAAAATCATATAATAACTTAGATAGAAATCTTCAGTAGAACTGAAGACACATATAGTGGCTGTGGAATTCTGAATGGCTGGGCGGGATGAAAAGAGAATATCAGAAAAGAAAGCATGCCTGGCAAATATTTTGTTGGGAACCTCAATTATAGTCCTAAATCGGGAGTGTCAAACTCAAGGCCTGGGGCCAGATCTGGCCTGTGGGATGTTTAGATCTGGCCCATGGGGACGCCCTAGAAACAGTGAAGGAATGCCCCCAGTGCCACAGTCAGACAAAACAGAGCTTGGGAGGGCCACATGTGGCCTTCCTGAGCACCATTTCTGCTGGCAGAGGGTTACAGGAGGCTGTTGCAGCAGAAAACAGAGCTCGGGAGCCAATTTTCACTGGCAGAGCACTCGGGCCCCCACAGATGCCTCTGATATGAGTGACATTGACTGCCCACCCTGGCCCCCCAAGGTCAAACACAAACCTGATGTGGCCCTCAATTAAATTGAGTTTGACAACCCTGACCTAAATGAACAACAAACAGAAATGAAGAATCATCAACCAATAGTAGAACCCGAGGCCTGAAAAGGGAGCAAGAGTCACAAGAATTAGTTTTACTGCAGAGCGGTATTCCCCCAAATCTTGAAACGGAGTACCAATCACGGCAAATGATTCTTGAACTTGATGACACTGAACTGGATGATTTGAAATCATGGAACGTGCAAGACTTCCAGAACAAAAGCTGTTTCTCAGAAGTTGTTTGGCATAAATGAGGCCAAATCTGTCTCTATGTGTTAGCTTAAGTGCAGAAAGGAAATCTGCAGGACAACATCCCCTTTCTTCTCTTTAAATCTCATTGTGTACTTACTGCAAAGTGTCTTGTTATAGACACGGGTCCCATACCTTCACCAAAATCCAAATCGGTTTTTTGTTCTCTGCTATTGATAGAAGATCCTTAAATCCTTGATTTAAAAAAAAGTGGGGGGGAACCTAACATACCCATTAAATGTGCTTATGATCATGCTAATTAGAGGATGCAAAAGACAACTTGCCTTTAATCTAGGACAAATGAATTATATACCATTGTTTACTCTGGCAATGGCCTGGTCACAGCAGAGATATCGCCTGGTATCTGTCATTTTATCTAGAAACAACAGGGATATTTTGCCCGGAGACAACAGAAATAACAAACTGGATTTTTTTAAAAAAAACTGCATTCACATAACATATGACAATGGGTTGGCTTTAAGTGATTATGATTATGTTAGCCCTTCAAGGTAAACCCGGAGTAGGAAATTAAAATTGTTAATTGTTGTGGCCTGTCAGCCCCCGGCCTCTCCAGCAGCCGAATCCGATGGGTAGGCAGTGTGGAAGTCAGAGGCAGCATCAAGGCAACCTGAGAGCTCCAATGGGGATGAGGGGATGGAGCTATCAGAGAGAGAGAGGGAGGGAGGGAGGGAGAGAGAGAGGAGGAGGAGGAGCTTGGGCCATCTGGCAGCCCTCAGATGGAGAGTCAACAGCCCCCAGATCTGGAGGTGGCTGATGACAAACAGGAGGAACAGCTGGGTCCAGTCCCTGACGTGCAGATATGCAGAAGGCAGAAGAGAGCAGTGGAAATCTATGGGCCGATCCTTGGGATGATGAGGCATCACCACTGGCAAAGCCCCACCCAGCTCTGGGGATAAAGGCAGGGGGGAGAGATGAGTAGATGTGGCAGACAACTATTCATCTCCCTGCTGGACAGACTTGTTAACCCCCCTCCTCTGTGTGTGTGTGTGTGCGTGAGAGAGAGAGAGAGAGAGAGAGAGAGGGAGGGAGAGAAAGAAAGAAAGAAAGAAAGAAAGAAAGAAAGAAAGAAAGAAAGAAAGAAAGAAAGAAAGAAAGAAAGAAAGAAAGAAAGAAAGAAAGAAAGAAAGTGTTCCATGCTAGCAGGCTTGAAGATCTGCATTCCTATTGGTCCGGAAAAGCCCGGCCGTGATTGGACGTTGTGAAACACTCCTGATTGGCTCGTATAGGGTTTGCCACGATTGGGTAAAACCAAGTGCGGCAAACTCAAAGACTTGTCATTGGCTGCCTGGCCGCAGCCAGCTCTATAAAAAGAGCTGCCACGGCTAGGGCTTTTTTGTCTCAGAATCTGGTTGCTAAATAAAGAGCTGTTGTTCACTACTCGAGCCTCGCCTTTCTATGGGACCCACCGACCATACTTAACAGAAAGAAAGAAAGAAAGAAAGAAAGAAAGAAAGAAAGAAAGAAAGAAAGAAAGAAAGAAAGAAAGAAAGAAAGAAAGAAAGAAAGAAAGAAAGACTTTTTTGCTGGGGCTGCTGGCGCTCCCAATAAAGGGAACCTTTGTTGAACTACAGAGGGTTTGCCATGTTTGGGAGCCAGGTCAGAACATAAATGCTAATACTGTATAGGCAGTTCTTGGCTTCCAACCTTTTTTTAGCGATTGTTACAGAATTACAATGGCATTGAAAAAAAGTGACTTCTGAGTGGTCCTCACACTTACAATGGCTGCAGCATCCCCCGTAGTCACAGGATCAGAATTTGAGCACCTGGCAACTGCCATGTATTTATGATGGTTGCAACATCTCGGGGGTCATGTGATCATCCTCTGCAACCTTCCCAGGTGGCTTCCAACAAGCAAAGTCTTTGGGGAAGCCGGATTCACTTAATGACCATGTGATTCACTTAACAACCATGACAAAAGGTTGCAAAATCAGGCATATTAGGGATAACATTGTTTACCCCAACTGGTTTAGGTAAAATAATAAATATGTAATCATAGTTTATAAGTTAAAGTGTCTGCAACTTTAAATATGGGAATGTAATTAGGGGAGTGGTTGTGAAAGCACTTTAAAAGAAGCAAGACGACAGCTTGCTCTCTCTCTGGCTTTGATGATCCCTAATTACTGCATGGACTCAAGACTGCGTTACTCGAACGGGAGAGAAACAAAGGACTGATTTGTAAGTGAACTGACATAGGATATTCTATACGGACTTTGCTAACTGAATATCCTTGAATGGACTGACTAAAACAATACATGACTAATGGACTGTTATTTTGACTATGCTATGAACTCATAATGGAATAAACTATATTTTTGATAGCACAAGCGTATCTGTTATTTTTACTGTATGTTAACAAACATACAAACTTATCTCACTCATTTATCTGTGTGCCTATCTGACTAACGCTGCACATTCTGTTTACCTTGTTCTCCTTAACCCTGGTTGGGGAACCCAGGCTTAACACTGGTTATAGGCCCAGAGGCTGCAAAGTCAGTTTAACTAGGATAAAACAGATTTATGTAAAAAGTGAGAGTTTGTGTTGTTACACATTACAGTAAACAGACAGCTGTGTTTTATTAATTATAGTTTTATATCCATATAAAGAAAACATGGCACAAGTCAATCTACAAAGTTTATCCCTTATATCCAAGTTGGATGGAACAAACTATGTATCATGGTCTATGAAATGTAGTCTACTTCTACGAAGAGAAGGTCTGTGGAACATAATTGAAAATCCACCAAACGTAGAGGAATGGGATCCAGAGGATGATGAAGATAGACTAAAGATAGAAGAATTTATGCAAAAGAATGAACAGGCTATTTGCATAATTGGATTAACATTAACTGACCAGCAACTTGTTCATATCCATGGAGAGCAAACAACTGTTGGGTGTTGGCAGAAGCTGAAGAAGATTTATGTCCGAGATAACGTTGGTGCTCACATAAATCTTACACGAAAGCTTTTCAGGACGCATCTCCAGACGAATGGTGATATGCTGAGTCATTTGAAAACTATGCAAAGCATTTTTCAAGAACTGCACGAGAAAGAGCTCATTTTCTCTGAACTACACCAAGTCTATATAATTCTATCTTCACTAGATGAAAGTTATGACAACTACGTCACTTCCCTTGAAATTTTGCCTAAGGAAAGTCTAACTTTAACTGATATAACTGGAAGATTGATTGAAGAGGCCAGAAGAAGGCTTGAAAGAGACCAGTTAAGGAGGGAGCAACCTCAAAAAGAAGATAATGAATCTCCTACTGCATACGCAATTTAAAAGTGTTTTAATTGTGGAGGAAGAGGACATTTGGCAAGATTTTGTAAAAAAGCAAAGCGCCAGAACGCTGGCCAGAATACTAAAAGTCATCAAAATAAAAATAAAAATTTAGAGTTAGCCATGTATACTAATGGAGCTGTAAAAAATAATTTATGGTTGGTTGACAGTGGAGTATCCCACTGTATAACAAATGATAACAAAAATTTTATTAAAATGTCCAAGAGTACACAGCAGATATCGTTAGCCAATGGCTGGAAACTGAAAGCTAAAGGTCAAGGTATAGCATATTGTTCTTTTATAAAAGAGAATGTAAAGATGTTATATGTACCACAACTTAAGTTTAATTTAATTTCAGTTAGAATTTTGGTTAAACTAGGATATGTAGTCACATTTAAAGGAGATAATTGCATAATTGAGAAAGAAGATAAGAAAATTACTGCATCTTTAAGAGGTGAATTATATGTATTAAATGATGATGGTTTAAAAGTGGCTAACACGGTTTATGATAATAAGAAACCTCATGATGAATGTATTCACTTGTTACACTGAAGGCTAGGGCATTTAAATTTTAAAATGCTTAAGAAAACTGTTGAATTATCTAAGGGAATAAGTTTGAAACCTTGTAATAAGTATTTGCAATGTAATGCTTGCAATCAAAGCAAGAGCAAGGTCAAACCGGCTAATAGAGTTGATGGATTTACTACCAAAGAGCCTTTAGAAGTAGTATTTGCTGATTTAATAGGTCCAAAAAAACCAAGTGTAGGAGGAGCTCGATGCATATTAAGTATAATGGACCACTATTCTAGATATGGGTTTTGCTATTTAATGAAGAGCAAAACTGAAACGTATCTAAATATCTTTAATTGGATAAAATTTGCTGAAAGGAAAACTAAAAAGAAATTAGTAACTCTTATAACAGATAATGGTACGGAATTTACAAATAATAAATTCCAGAACAGACTAAGAATGTTAGGTATTCAACATAAAAAGTCTGCACCATATAGGCCACAACATAATGCCTTTATAGAGAGACAAGGCCAAACATTACAATCAATGACACGTACTATGATGTATTCAGGATTACCTGACAATTTATGGGGAGAAGCAATAATGTGCGGTAATCATATATTAAATAATGTTGTTAATTCAACAACAGGTGAATTACCATTCACACTGTGGCATGGTACAAAACCTGATTTAAGTTACATGCACACATTTGGAGCACCAGCATGGGTGCATATCCCTACACAACTTAGACAAAAAGGACAGCATAGAGCTAAAAGATTATTTTTTGTAGGATATAAATCTAATCATAGATCTTATAGATTCTGGGAACCAGGTACATCTAGAGTTTACACCAGTACTAGTGCTAAATTCCTAGAACATGTAGGATGGAATAGATTAGAGCAAGATTTAAACAATGAAGTACCGTATATACTCGAGTATAAGTCGACCCGAATATAAGCCGAGGCACCTAATTTAACCACAAAAAACTGGGAAAACTTATTGACTCGAGTATAAGTCGAGGGTGGGAAATGCAGCAGCTACTGGTAAATTTCAAAAATAAAAATAGATGCCAATAAAAACTTTCACTAGGACAGTTGAGAATAAGTTTGATGTTCACAATTTCCTCTTTGAAAGAGACCAGTAAATAGGGAACAAGAAGATGAAGAAAAAGAAGTGTGTTTTTTCACACTTTTCACACTGAAGTGAACAAAAATGGCATCATAGGAACAAGCTTATTCTCAGTCCAAAGGTTTGTTTCTGATTTCTTCCCTGATTTAAGGGAAATTTGGGAAACGATCTCACTATCATGAAAGGTTTGATTGATTCACTAACCCAAAAGATGATGATGATGACAGTGGTAGGCAGGAGTCACTCTCTCCCTTGCAAGAAAAAACCAAGAGCCGTTCTTATGATATCTCTCTCTCTCTCTCTCCCCCTCCTCCCCCTCCTCCCGAGTGAACTGAAAGCAGCTGGAGCTGAGGAAATGAAGCTGAGTGGAGCGACCTCAGCTCGCGTTGCTTTCTCAGCCTAGAGCTCAGAAAAGCCTCCCCCTCCTCCTCCCCCTCCTCCCCCTCCTCCCGAGTGGACTGAAAGCAGCTGGAGCTGAGGAAATGAAACTGAGTGGAGCGACCTAGGCTCGCGTTGCTTTTTCAGCCTAGAGCTCAGAAAAGCCTCCCCCTCCCATGCTTAAAAGTTGCAAAGGAAACACGGAAGCAGGGAAGCGGCTGCCCAGCTTCGGAGCTCCACACCATTTTTTTTTCAGAGGGGAATCTGACTCGAGTATAAGCCGAGGGGTTTTTTTTCAGCACAAAAAATGTGCTGAAAAACTCAGCTTATACTCGAGTATATACGGTAATTATTGAACCCTACAAAAGGCAGAAAGAACAGAGTAGTTTTAAGAAGAATCCAATTAAAGAAGAAGTCCACGAAGAGCAAATAGGACCAGAACAAGAGGAAACTGTTGATCAGGAAGAGTTAGATAATCAAGAACAGTTAATAAATGAAAGTCCACCTGTAAGTCCTGTAATACCTAGACGTACTACACGTGTAACTAGACCACCTGATAGGTATAAAGCAAGTATAGTTTGCCAAGTAACTAAAGTTCCAAGTAGTGTAGATGAACTTAGGATGTATCCTGCTAAGGATCAGGAGAATTAGCAAAAGGCAATGGAAAAAGAACTAAATTCATTAAAGATAATGAAAGTATATGAAGATGCTAAATTACCTCCAGGAGAAAAATCCATTGGGTGCAAATGGATATTTAAAATAAAAACTGGAAATGATGGGACTGTTACCCATATAAGGCTAGGTTGGTAGCTCAAGGATTTAAACAAACTGCATCTGATTACGATCAAGTTTTTGCACCAAGTCTTAAAGCAACATCTTTGAGAGCAGCATTAGTGTGGGCAGCTAAGAAAAACTATGTCATTAACCATTTAGATGTAGAAACTGCTTATTTGCATGCACCATTGCAGCACACTACATATTTGAAAAAGCCAATTATTTTAAAAGACAATAAAGTAAATAGTAATGATTGTTGGAAACTCAAAAAGAGTCTTTACGGGTTGAAACAATCTGGCTTTGAGTGGAACCAATATATTGTGAAAGAATTAAACAATATAGGTTTTAAATCTGGTTTAGCAGATCCGTGTGAGTTTAAAAGAGAAAATAATGGAACGGTGTCATTATTGTTATTATTTACAGATGATATTGCTTTGATAACTAAGACTAATAATGAAGCTAATGAAATTATATCATTATTAGCCAAAAAGATAAAATTAAAGCATTTAGGTGAAATTAAAAAGTATCTAGGATTGACAATTAACAAAACAAAAAATGGATTTAAGATATCTCAAGAAGATAAAATTTGCCAATTCATTAAAACGTATAAAATGGAACTTTGTAAACTGGCAAAGACTCCAATGAGTCAGGAAGTTTGCCAAACTGATGATCAAAGTCCCAAATTTGATAAGTCCATATATCAATCTTTGATTGGTAGCTTATCATATATAAGCAATTGGTCTAGGCCAGATATAGCTTATAGTGTTAATCAGCTGGCACATTTTAATTCAGATCCACATCAATGTCATTGGCAATCATTAAAGAGAATTTTAAGATATCTTAAAGGAACAATGAACCATGCATTGTATATAGAACCAAAGGGTGATTTGAGTCTTAGTGCCTCTGCAGATGCAAGTTTTGCAACTGACATAAACACTAGAAAATCAATATCTGGGATGGCTATATTATTTGGTAAGACACTAATAGGGTGGAGGTCAATCAGACAACAGCATATTAGCTTGTCCACGATGGAAGCGGAATTTTCATGTCTGTCATTACTATGCACTGACTTAATTCTGTACAAACAGTTATTATTAGACATGGGTATAACTGTTAAAGATTCCATTATTGTGTACGAGGAAAACCAAGCAGCCATAAAGTTAGCTACTAGTATTGCTGTAAAAACTAGATCAAAACATACTGATTTAAGATACTTAAATGTTAGAGAATCTGTAAAGAATGGGCTAATTAAATTGGAATACTGCATGACAGAAGAAAACATTGCAGACCAATTTACAAAAGCTCAAGGAGTAATTAAGTTTAAAGAAAGTTGTAACAAATATGATTTAAAGATGTAAATAGTTATTATTATTATTTTCCTGAAAGGGGAGAATGTTAGGGATAACATTGTTTTACCCTAACTGGTTTAGGTAAAATAATAAATATGTAATCATAGTTTATAAGTTAAAGTGTCTGCAACTTTAAATATGGGAATGTAATTAGGGGAGTGGTTGTGAAAGCACTTTAAAAGAAGCAAGATGACAGCTTGCTCTCTCTCTGGCTTTGATGATCCCTAATTACTGCATGGACTCAAGACTGCGTTACTCGAACGGGAGAGAAACAAAGGACTGATTTGTAAGTGAACTGACATAGGATATTCTATACGGACTTTGCTAACTGAATATCCTTGAATGGACTGACTAAATGATACATGACTAATGGACTGTTATTTTGACTATACTATGAACTCATAATGGAATAAACTATATTTTTGATAGCACAAGTGTCATAGATTCAGGCATGGGTAGAATGAATGGAGACAGTCTTCGTTGGTGATCTTTCAACTCTTTATTGCATAGTGACTTCTAACTTGTATAACAACAACTCTGCTTTATATAGGCAATGCTAATGTGAAATAACCAATAGGAGCTTGTGAAACGCTAGCTCCAGTACCAATAAGAGTCCTTCGTTAAGGGCCAATCAGATTCTCAGAACCCGACCAATCCGATCTAGCCACTTAACACCCAATCAGAAGTGCACGGCCAGAACCCTGCACTTTACCCCAAGCTTGCCTTTATTCAACTATTTACATACATAACACCCCTTCCCCCTGGCTTCACAATTAGTTTGTGACTATGTAGTGCTTTAAATAGGACGGTTGTCTCTTGGGTCTGTCAGATTTTCTTTGGACTGGCTGCGTGCAGTCCCGTTGAGGTAGGGTGTTGTTTTGTGGTGGCTCAGCTTCTTGTTCTGGTGTGATTTCCCTAGGAGCATACGATTCTTCTTCCTGCTCCATTTCCTGGGTTTCACTTGATTCATCGCTTTCCTGGAACAGGTTTTCTGGCATATCGTCATCTTCTCTTCCTTCCCCCCCCCCTCAGTTTGGTCGTTGGGAAGTTGTTGGCTAGCAGTTATAAGTCGTGACCGTAATTGGTCAATATGTCTTTTCCATAGTCTCTCATCAATACATTTTACAATATAGGATTTGGGCCCAGTCTCGCGTATTACCGTTGCTTCAATCCAAACTGGGTCGCCCAATAAATTTCTTGCATAAACGGGGTCGCCTACCTTGAAGGTACGGTAGTGTCCGCTGGATCCTGGAGGTTTTTCTGGCTCGTAAGCAGGGTGCAGTCGGTCGAGGCGGGAACGGAGTTTTCGCCCCATGAGAAGTTCAGCGGGAGTTCTGCCGGTTTCGCTGTGCGGAGTGATGTGTTGTAGAAGTAGAATGCGGTTTATTTTTTCGTCAAGATTATCATAGTCCAGCTTTTGTAAAGTCTTTTTTACAAATTGTACCATGCGTTCCGCTCGGCCGTTGGTAGCAGGATGCGCCGGCGAGGTGAGCGCATGGCGGATGCCGTTGTCAGCAAGGTACTGTTCAAACATTAGCGCTGTAAACTGTGGTCCGTTATCAGACACCAGGACGTCCGGCAATCCATGAGTTGCAAAGAGTCTATTGAGGACTTTAATGACTGCCTCGGAGGTTGTATTGGCCATTCGATGAATTTCTAACCAATTAGAGTATGCATCGACAGTCAACAGTAATGTCTGTCCTTTGATCGGCCCTGCGAAATCCAGGTGGATTCTGGACCAGGGTCCACGTGGCGTCTCCCATTTGGTCGGTGCAGCTTTTGGTGGTGCGTTGCTGGTTTGTTGGCACTTGGTGCAGGCCTTGACCCATTGCTCGATGTGTCGGTCCATGCCTGGCCACCAAGCGTAGCTCCGTGCGAGTGCCTTCATTCGCACGATCCCGGGATGTCCATCGTGCAACATTTGTAACAGCGTCTTTTGGAGTCGTTCTGGGACGACGACTCTATCGCCCCAGATAACGCAGGCTTTTTGAGAGAAAAGTTCAGTCTGTCTTGTTTTAAATGGTGCGAAGTCATCTGGGATCTGATCCAATGGCCATCCACACTCTACCCAGCCTAGGACTCGTGCTAGGGTGTGGTCTCGTTTGGTCTCCCTCGCGATATCTCGAGCGGTCATAGGAGGCGAGTTGAGCATTTCGATTTGTAACGCCGATACTGTTGGTGCCGGATCGTCGAGGGTCTCTGGTAGTGGTGCTCTGCTGAGTGCGTCGGCATGGGGAATGGCTTTCCCCGGTCGATGTAACAATCGATAATTATAAGCAGCTAGAAACTCTGACCATCGAGTCATTCTTGGGGACAATATATAGGGAGTTGGTTTGTCCCCAGCGATTATCCCCAATAAAGGTTTGTGGTCGGTTACAATTGTAAATGTCCTTCCATATACATACTCATGGAATTTTTTTATGGCTGACACAATTGCAAGAGCCTCCTTGTCTATTTGTCCATAGTTACGTTCTGCCTGGGAAAGAGTCTTCAAAAAGTATGCAACGGGAGCCTCATTTCCATTAGGTAGCACATGGCTCAAAATAGCGCCCACCCCAAACGGTGAGGCATCACAAGTTATAACCAAGGGTAATGTTTCATTATATTGCATAAGTACAGAATCAGATGTAAGTAAATTTTTTACATTTCTAAACGCTTTTTCTTCTCGGTAACCCCAAACCCACAATGCTTTCTTATCTAATAACCGGTGTAATGGTTCAGCCACAGTCTCCTTATGCGGTAAAAACACATTGTAGAAATTGATAAGGCCTAAAAATGCTTGAAGATCAGTTTTGTTACGAGGTCTGGGAGCATTTCTAATCGCCCTTAATTTACTCTCAGTTGGGTGAATACCCTGACTATCAATGCGATAACCTAGAAATTCAACACTGTCGGTATACAGATGACATTTATCCCTTTTTACTTTCAATCCCGCTTCTTGGAATTTTTTAAGCACACATTTTAAATGATTCTGCAGAATTTTTTTACTAGGAGCTGCAATCAATACGTCATCAAAATACGGAACCACGCCCTTGATTCCCTGTAACAATCGTTCCATTAAACTTTGGAATATTCCCGGGGCCACACTCACCCCGAACTGCAATCGGGTACATTTAAAAGCACCTCTGTGCGTTACTATCATTTGGGTTTGGGCTGTTTTATCGTCCATGGGCAATTGTTGATAGGCTTGAGCTAAATCCAGCTTAGCGAAAACCTTTCCACCTCCCAGGGAATGAAGGAGGTGCTGCACCACCGGCACTGGATACGCGTTCTGTTGGAGGGCGTGGTTTAGAGTGGCCCGGTAGTCCCCACAGATTCGGATTGACCCATCTGGTTTAATGGGGGTTACAATAGGAGTTTCCCATGGGGAATGATCAATGGGTTGCAGTACCCCTTGTTTAATTAGTTTGTCAAGTTGTTCATCTATCTTGGCCTTAAGGGCAAACGGAACTCGACGGGGCTTTAAATGGATCGGGGCGACCTTAGGGTCGAGGCTGAACGAGATTGGGGTCCCCTTATACTTACCCAGATGATCTGTGAAGACATCGCTGAATTCGGACATAAGATCCTCCTCCCACTCGCAATCACCAACTCGGTTCACGCCGGCTAGTTCGATGCCGAGTGGCGCAAACCATTGGAGGCCCAACAAACTAGGCCTGTCCCTATCGATGATCGTTAGAGGTAAGTATGCCGTATGCTTTTTAAACGAGACGTGGACTCGACAAGACCCGACCACAGGGATCCGATTCCCTTGGTAATCTTTAAGGATAAGGCGTTGCATTTGAAGGTCTTGGCGTTGGATGGTAGGAATGAGCTGCTTTAATGTCTTCCACGACACCATCGAGAGGGACGATCCCGAATCGACCTCCATGTGGTTCTCTATGGCTACTGTAACTCGAATCTTCTTAGCGTCCAGGGCCGAGGCCTGACCTATAGTGATAGTATGGTGACCCTCTTCTTTCTGCAACGCTCGATATCTGTAGGAGTGGTTTGCTGGGTCTCGCCTTACAGGACGGTTTCCTGCCGATTGGCGAAAGTTGGTTTACTTTGAGGCTGAGCTTGGTCCCGGTAAACTGCAACAGACTCGACCGATGTGGCCTCGTTTCCCGCACTCGTGGCAGAGTGCTTCGCGGAATTTGCAGTCTGCCCTGGAATGGTTTGCCTCGCAGCCAGCGCAAGGGCGTGAGGTTTTAGGACGAGGGTCCCGGTCGGAACGCAATCGATGGACCCCTTCTTTGTTGCTGTCTGACGACGAAGAGAGGTCCTCGTAGTGCGTTGTTGCCAACTGCCCTTCTGAGCTGGGTGAGATGTCGCCTGTCGATGGGTTTGTGGGGTTTCAGCTTCACTGTAGCTGCACCGCTGACTTTTTTGTTGCCTCAGCGGCGGTGGCTTCGGCGATGGCGTCAACAAGGCTGATGTCGCCCTTCGCCATTATCTTGCTCTGCACGTTTGGTGCATCTAATCCCAGAATTAGGCAGTTTCTCAATGCTTCATCTAAGTCTGCGAACTCGCAGAGGCCTCCCAAGTGTCGGAGGTCTGCCACGAAGTCAGCCACGCTCTCTCCTTTTCGTTGGCTTCGTTGATAGAACTCGTGGCGTCTCATGAGTGTGGGTACGGTTGGCGCGTAATGGTCTCTCAGGAGAGGTTCGAGGTCGTCCCAGCTTATTGCTTTTACTTCTCGAGGCTTTGCGAGGGCTTTAGCCAATTTAAAGACAGCCGGGCCGCAGTACGTCAGGAACAGCGCCCGCTTCTTGGCTGGTGTGGCGTCCTTCAGGTTGTTCGTTTCAAGGAACATCTAAAAGCGATCCATGTAGGATTCCCAATCCTCTTGGGATGGATCGTACAGAGCGGGTGGAACGATGCCGCCGGACATGGCTTCCGTTGGTAGCGCCGTTTTTTTACATGTGCTCTATTTTTCTTCCAAGTTCCTTAAGATCAGATGTCTCCAAATCCCACCCTCGTCACCAGTGTCATAGATTCAGGCATGGGTAGAATGAATGGAGACAGTCTTAGTTGGTGAACTTTCAACTCTTTATTGCATAGTGACTTCTAACTTGTATAACAACAACTCTGCTTTATATAGGCAATGCTAATGTGAAATAACCAATAGGAGCTTGTGAAACGCTAGCTCCAGTACCAATAAGAGTCCTTCGTTAAGGGCCAATCAGATTCTCAGAACCCGACCAATCCGATCTAGCCACTTAACACCCAATCAGAAGTGCAGGGCCAGAACCCTGCACTTTACTCCAAGCTTGCCTTTATTCAACTATTTACATACATAACAACAAGCGCATCTGTTATTTTTACTGTATGTTAACAAACATACAAACTTATCTCACTCATTTATCTGTGTGCCTATCTGACTAACGCTGCACATTCTGTTTAGCTTGTCTCCTTAACCCTGGTTGGGGAACCCAGGCTTAACAAGGCATATCTCAATTAACAATTGCCTTGCTTAGCAACAGAAATTCTGGTCCAAAGTGTCCTAAATCAAGGACTACTTTTACTATAAGATCACTGTAACAGAGTGAATACCCTCTCCTTCCTGTTACCTTTGGTAGAACTATTGAGCATCATATCTGAGATGCTTCCCCAAATTATATATCTGCTCTAGAGTCAGATTTCATTGATCTGACCATTGCCTTGGTTGTGGCTCCTCCTCCTATTCCTCAAGATTGTTCCTACTACTTTATAATGCCTTGGTAAGGCCACCCTTGGAATATTGCATCCAGTTTTGGTTGCCACGGTGTAAAAAAGATGTGGAGATTCTAGAAAGAGTGCAGAGAAGAGCAATAAAGGTAAGTAGAGGGCTGGAGGTTAAAACATATGAAGAACAGTTGTTGGAACTGGGTATGTCAAGTTTGATGAAAAGAAAGGCTACAGGTGACATGATAGCAGTGTTCCAATCTCTCAGGGGCTGCTACAAAGAAGAGGGAGTCAAGCTATTCTCCCAAGCACCTGAGGGCAGGACAAGAAGCAATGGGTGGAAATTAATGAAGGAGAGAATCAATGTAGAACTAAGGAGAAATTTCCGGACAGTTAGAACAATTAATCAGTGGAACAACCTGCCTCCAGAAGTTGTGAATGGTCCAACACTGGAAGTTTTTAAGAAGAGATTGGAGAACCATTTGTCTGAAGTGGTGTAGGGTTTCCTGCCCTAAGCAGGGGGTTGGACTAGAAGACCTCCAAGGTCCCTTCCAACTCTGTTCTTCTATTCTAAGATGCTCAATGCATGTGATGGTGATGATGAAGAAAGATTGATTATGGCCACCCACTCCAGTCAACTTTCTAATCCCTCTTAGATGTTTGTTTTTTGTTTTTTTAAAATTAATATATGAAGCCAACACTAATATTTTCAGAGGGTTTTTGTTTTCCTCTCCTTTTTCATAGACTATCCCCGTGGTATCACTTTGGTGATTCCAGTTTCAGGCTCAGAGAAGAAACAGGTGCTTCATTTCTGTGCTCCAAATGCCGAAGAGATGCAAAAGTTTGTGGAAGATCTCAAAGAATCAATAGCTGAGGTGATGGAGCTAGAACAGATTCGAATTGAATGTAAGACTCCCAGCGTGTTCCAGCCTCCATGCAGTCATTCTGTCTGTATGTACATATGTCCATGTCTTCTGTATTTCTTCTGTTTATCATTGATAGAGACACCATTTCAGATTTTTTAAAAAATGGGCTGGAGGAACATTTCCAGGAAGGCAGAATGGTCATTGTTCTAAATTGTATTCATTCAGCTGCAGATATACATGGCTTAAGAGTATTCATTATAATTTCTAAGCCTCTCTTCTCTCCTCTCTTCTTTCTTCTCTCCTTTCTCCTTTTTCCTCTCTCCTCTCTCTCTTTTCATAATAAATATAGGAATATAGGAATATTATTATCTTTCCCTGCTATAAAAAAAAAGTTATTATGAGTTACCGAGTCCACATCCCAGGTTCAAACTTTGGTCTAAGCTATTATTTGTTTTTAACTGTGGTTTATACACAGTGCTAAGTTGTAAACCGTCATTTACGAATCCTAGTGATTGAATTCAAACACCATATTAAACCAGAGTCAACCCTTATTATGACCTAATGTGGTATAATAAGGTACAGAATCATTCAGCTTGCTGAAGATACAATGTTCCTATGTTCCTATCAATAATTGCACATGGAACCAGTAAATAAATAAATACTCCCTTGATTTGGGAAATGAGTAAGATGGATAAGAAAATAATGAGAATATTCTAAAACAAATGTATGCTGGATTAGTTCATATGCATCCAGTGTGCCAACACAATAACATCAAGGACTTATGTGTATCAAAAAAACTTGGCATCATTTTTGGAATGCTATATGGATTATGTGCTCCTAATGTGACTGCTAATTAATTGCTTGGCTGCACAATCCTGCGAGTTCCTCTTTTTTCATTACTTACTGAATAATACTTCCCTCACATACACAAAAATATTCCTTCCCTATATACTGTTGCATCCATTCAGTTGAAGAGCTCTCTAGATATGGCTACAGTTATTCACAGTGGGGTAAAGCAACATTTGCAGAATCAAAATTCAACATGGAAACAGATATTTGCAAATTCAGAGAAGTAGCATTTTTGGGTTTGTCATTCAATGCTTTTTGGCTCAAGGAGCATACACCAAATCCAGGGGAAAAATATATGTCATTTCCCTGATTGTGGGTATTTTACCCAATCTACTCCCTTTGTGATATCTTAGCCTAAAATGTAGATAGCTTTTGTAGAATTCTTGATCGTTTGTCAAAGCATAAGTAGAAGTGAACCAAACTTTCATTTGTGTTTGTGGGGTTTGTGTGTGTGTGTATGTGTGTGTATGTGTGTGTGTGTGTGTGTGTGTGTGTGTGTATGTTCCCGCATGTACATGCACTTGGGTAGTATATTTTTCTATCTTTCCCAATTGGGTGCTTTCTCACTGTGGTAGACTATAGCTTCCTCATACCTAGCCGCTGTGTCAGAAGGTGCCTGCTAGCACCTTTTCCAACCAGCAAATTTTAATAAAAACTTTTCATGAGATGCAGCTCCCTTCAACAGATGCCCAGAGTGTCTAGGCTGGTGGAGAATTTGAATTGGTGGGGAGGAGGAGAAGGGAGGGGAAGACAGATTGGCTATGCAGATGCATGTTATAAATACTCTGCCAATTAACAATTGTGCTGAAAAAACCTATTGTATTTGTTGAACCTTCTGAGATGGTTTGAAATCTTTTGTTGGATGTGAGTCAGTGAGGAAATGCTACCGGTTTGACATGGTTCAACTGAACCGGTAGCAAAAATTGCTACCAGTTCCAGTAGTAAAAACAAAGTTTTGATAACCAGCTGAGAGGAGAAAGAAGAGAAAAGCACACGATTGGGCTGTCCCACCTGCCCCTCTGCACTTTTCTCTTCTTTCTCGTCTCAGCTGATTGGCATGACAAAGCCTCAGCTGGTGTTTGGAAAGCTGCATGTCTCCATGCATGTACATGTGTACACTAGGTGCGTGTGTGCGTGATTCTACCAGTAGTAAAACTGGTAGAATTCCACCACTGAGTCCAACAGTATCTCCTCCCCCAATGGCGCTGTTAAAGTTTCTTCCGCCCCTCCCAAATGGCTAGTTTGAATTCTGTAATGAATTTTCCTGGGAGGCTGAAATGCTCCGATATTGCTTTGTCCTTGTCTTGAGAGCTGATGTCAAACTTGTACCCATTCATTCTTTTGCACAAAGTTGGTCTGAGATGTACAGAATCCAGAGGGATATCGCTGGCAGATGATGGCATATATCACTCTGAAGGAAAAGCAAGTGAAGGCATCTTTAACCTTGTAGGAGCCTGTGATGCTAGTGCTGTTGAAATGAATATGGGGTGTGTGTGTGTGTCAAACATCTGCTTCCCATCTTAATATCATTTGATGGAGAATCTGATTCAGGTTGGATGGTTTGTATGCAAGTGTGGACCTGCTACACCAGAGTTCACCAACCTTTCTGGCTTTGCAGACCGGCTAGTGAGGGAGAGGGCATGGTTCCGTGTGAGTGGTGGACAAATGCATGTAGCTCCATTGGCGCAAGCACCAACCATGCACACTCACTGCTTGCACAAGTGGGGATGCGGTAGTGGGCTACGGCTCAGGGGTTGAGGACCCCTATGCTTCACAGTTCCCGAGAAAGCTGTCCAGCATTGGTTGTAATTTATTAATAATGTTTACCAATAAGCTGTTTGAGTGACTTGAACAATGACAACCACTGGAATTCTGTTCTCTTTTTGTGATCTATCATTTAGCAGAACTGGGAATTGATCTGGCTGTGTTGAATTACCTGTTGATCTAGGTGAGTGGGTTTCAGTCTCTTGAGTGGCTGGCTTAATTTCATCGGACGAGCATCTCTTATTCTGTGAATTAGAACAAATGCAATTATAGCTCAGAGCATAGCTATAGATGATAAACTTGAGAGTGTGTTATGGGTAGAAACCTGAAACATTTAGATACATAGGTATCTATAGGCTTCATGTGTAATGTGCTATTTATATATCCTGTATTGTTACTAGGACATAAGAAAATGGACTTGTTCTTCAAGTCCACTGCTGCTAAAGCTGATGGTGAGTTGGAAGTTGTTGTAGTTTTGATAAAACTTGATGAGCAATTTTTTTTTTCCCGTAGGTCCATGTACTGAAAATGTCATAAGTGAATCTCAAGTAAAAGGAGGGGTTTCAGGAGGCAAGAACTGAGGAAGCATTATTTTAGATTGGCATGGAGAATTTGGCATATGACATGAGTGTTCATGCAGTGATGCTCATCTGCAAGTGTATGTTGTTGCCAAAGTTTAAGGAGTCAAGGGTGAAGACCAGGTCATACAGCTGGGTGATACAAATGGTACTGATAATCTGCTTCTCATCTGTCCTGCATTTTCATAACCACCCTTCTTCCCTTCTTTTTTCTATCTTTTCCCACCCCAATTTAAATCCTACATTAGTTTAACCACTTTGTGCATTAGATGAAGTGAGCTGCAGCTCCTGAAAACTTATGACTTTTAATAAAATGTGTACGACAGAAAAGTGCTACCAGATTCCTCCTGACCGTAGACTAACATGACTCTCCTCCTACAATATCTAGCAAACATGATTGGTCTTTTTCTTTGTCATGTCCCTCTGTTTTTATTGCTCTGTTTTTCTTTCTTTTTCATCTTTCTTTTTCTTTCTCTCCATTATATATCTATACCTTCCTCCTCTTCCCCCCATTCCCATGTCTTCTTAGGGGAGCTGGAGAAACAGCATGGGGCAAAGAATCTTTCCTTAAAAACCAATGGGGCTCAGATGGAAATGCAATTCAAGCAAGGATCTCCAGCAGGTTAGAATTTTCCTGGGTTCTTCCCTTCCTACCTAGAACAACAGTCAGCCTTTCTTTGCCCACCTCATAACAACAAGTAAGATAACAGGAAAAGGAAGGACAAAGCAACCTTGAGCAATAATATAACAGATCTTATCCTTGAAATGTCCTCAAGCTGAAGTCATTTCAAAATAACTATGTTTCTCAAAGAACCAAACCCATATGCCATGCCATTCCCTCATAATTGGGGATTTTCCGGATCAGAATTAAGAGCTTATCATCTCACCGTTTGGTTACCTGTTAATCTGAAAAAAGAAAAGCCAAAGAGGCAGATCTTGTGCTGATTTCTATGATAAAATTGAATTAATAGTCAGCAAAAGCTCATTCTTTGAGCTATCCAGACATGTGCATCTGATTTCAGATTGCTGACGTTCTCCAAACTAGATCATCCCTGAGAAGGGAAGAAGCAAAAAGGATAAACCTTACATTAAACTAGGTGTACTGGTTTGTAGCAAAGGATCTTTCACCAGTCTGGAAGTGCTACCATATGTCAGCAAATTATAAAACTAGGTGGGATATATGAAGACATCTATTTTAGACTAAAAGAATGAAGGTTCTTAAATAGATTCAGTAATCATTCAATCATTTATTTTGGAAGGGAAGATTAGGGAAATGATACTATCTTTACCAAACTATAGTTGGAGGAGGAGAGCTGAAATTTAAATTAGTATATACCCTGTTGATCTATATCATGGATAAACCAGTACTCAACCTATTTTATTTTATTTTCTCTCAAAATTATATTTTCAGTTCCAGGAAGTAATTTTCCTTTTAATATTTGACTAGGAAAGGAAGGATAGAAGCAGTACATCTGGGATCTAAGGCCTAAATAAACCAATATTGGTTAAAATGTTAGACTGAGAATGGAGAAGCCCAGGTTGAACTCAACCTCCCATCTGGGAAGTTCACAAAATGACTAGTTACTAACTAGCTAGTTACTCAATCATAGCTCAACATATCTCACAGGGGTTCTGTGATAGGACACAAATGGAGCCTCTCCTCAGGTGGAAAGTTTGGGTATGAACTCCAAATAAATAAGCAAATGGAGGTAAGTAGAAGAAGACACCTATATCATGGATTTCATTAGGTTGATGTGACACAGCAAATATCTGACGATGAATTATTTTATTGTTGCATTTTTGCTGTCAGGAAAGTGAACTTGTTGGTTTTTCTGCCTAGGGTGCCCCAAATAACTGACTTGCCTTGACGTAGATTGATTGAAGGTGGGCAGGGAGAGAAGCTTAGCAAGCCTGAAGAGTCTGGCCCAGTGCAGAATACCAACAGTTGTCCTAACTTATGGCAGAAAGAGTAGGTTGCACCACTGAAGGAAAGTCCTCTTTTATTTTCAAAGGCAAAAAAGATTTAGGAGAAAAAGGCCCGGAGAACACAGTGGAGGTAAGTAGAATGTGCAGCTGTGGAGGTAAGTAATTCTCCTTCAGTTCAGCCCTTCTTACATTCTCTGTTGTTTCTTTTCTCAGGTTTTAATCAATGCCTCCCCTGCCAGACTGACAATTTTACCAATTTCCAGAGATACAATAAAAAGTTACTGCTAGGACGGGTAATACAACTTTCAAATCCAGATTAAACTTCAAAGCATTTTTTTTCAAGCCGTTTTCTTCTAACTGTTAACATATCCTTCATGGAGCCAGCGGCCGAACTCTGGAAACTAACCCTGCTCCTTCCTCATCCCCACCCAGCACCCTTTCAGGAGAAATCAGAGACGGAGCTGAGATGACCCCCCCTCCCAGCAGGGAATCTCCCCGATCCTCACTGCTCACCTGATCTTTCCCTCATAGCTCTTCTGCCCTCATAGCTCTTCTGGTGCTGGGCAAGATTTAACCAGGGGAGGTTGGAAGATTAGACCAGATGTTCCCCAACCTGGGAGGGATTGCGAGACAATATGGTATTGTTTTTCCTTATATGGAAATAAATCTCCACAGTAAGAACCCTTCCAAGGATTCTCTCTCCTCAGACTCCTTCCCTCTCTCTGGAGATACCCCAACTACCTCTAAGGGCAGGGAATACTTTTCTCCACCAACCTCTTAACTGACACCAAGTTCCGTCACCTTATAATTACTTGGTTTGGGCCTTATTATCCAAGTTGTGCCTTTCAGCTTTCTCTTCCGCAGCCTTTGAGAAAACAGCCCTTCTGGGGGCATACTTGTTGCTCAGGCTATGCTCCTTATAGAGTGCTTCATAAAAACTAACTCATTACTCTGGCAGCATGGCTGCTAATGCTCTACAGGAACAGGCATCTGCATTTTGAGTCAAAACACACACCTCTTCGTGGAAAGATCTTTACTTCAGGATCCTAAGGAAGCTGTTCATAAAGCTTTCTCCTGGTTGGAATTCCAGAATTAGGCAGACAGGGCACCCTATCCTCCCCAGAAGGGACCTCATTCTCCGACTCCTTGTTGGCTCTTTCTCTCTCGAGTCTACTAGGCAGCTGTGCTTCTTTGAAACTCTTCCTCTTAACTTGTATCTATATGTTAGATCTGCGGTGGATCGGTTTGACAGAGACGCGAGACCATTCAAGTGATTTCAGCTCTTTATTAAGAATAAGGAATAGTCTGGGAATGCGAGCCGCGGCAGCCCTTCATATAGGGTTGGCTCGCGGCTCGGCGGCCAATGGCAGCACTTTGAATCTGCCGCAATCGGCACAGCCAATCGCGATAGATTCCTAGTGCTCCAATCACGGCCGAGCCTTCAACCAATCAGGTTTCTGCCTGTCCAGACCAATCGGTTGCGAGGGTTTCAGAGTATGCTAATATCGTACACCCCTCCCCTCTTGGTTTCGTCCGTCGGTGCGTAGTGATGTAGTCACGTAGGTAGGCGGGGCTTCGCACCTGCCTACTTGACCTGCGCGGTTCAGTTCTGGTGTGGTTGTTGACCGATTTGGATGCCTTTTCTGTCGCTCCGGTTCCTTGGGATGGAACCGCCTGGAATGTTGAACTGGGCCTTTCTTGGTAGCTCCCTCCCGGTCTACCGGGGCTGGTTGAGCTGCCGCTTCTGTTCCCGTCAGGTTTTTTCTGGCGGGGTGAGCTGGTTTGGCTGCTCCTTCCAGGTGAAGATTCCGGGGTTTCGTGTTCCATTGGTCCTGCGTCTACAGGTGAGTAGCATCGGTTTATTGTTTTATCTATTCTAGGTAGGGGGTGTTTTGTTTGCATTAGTTGGTTCCCTTCAGTTCTTTCTCTATCACTTGCCGATTCCCCCCCCCCTTCTAGTTTCTTGTTCGGGTATCTGGCTGGTGGTGACGGCTATTCTTGACCTAAGTTGGTTTATGTGCCATTTCCAGTTTTTCCCGTCGCTTGTTTCCAGTCGGTATGATAGGGGCCCGGTTATCTGGATGATTGTTGCTGGCATCCAGAGTGGTTTCCCTGTGAGGTTTGTGGCGTATACTAGGTCCCCTACGTTAAATTTTCTGTGTTTGCTGGAGGAGCCTGGGGGTTTGTCTGGGTTATATGTTGGGTACATTCTGTCTAGTGTTGAGCGTAGTTTTCTGCCCATCATTAGTTCCGCCGGGCTTTTATTTGTGGTTGCGCTAGGTGTAATGTGTTGAATGAGGAGCATTTTATTGATTTTGTCCTGTATATTGGTTGTTTCTATTTTCTGGATGGCTTTCTTGATGTATTGGACCATGCATTCCGCCCGCCTGTTCGCCGCCGGGTTTGCCGGTGCAGTTAATGCATGGTGTATCCCTTGGCCTGCCAGAAATTGTTCAAATGCTAGTGCGGTGAACTGGGGGCCGTTGTCCGACACTATTACATTATTAGAAGGGAAAGGCATTTCCCTTTCTTGACTTTAAGACCCGAGTCTCTGAATTTCTGCAGTACCTCCCTCAACCTGGCTTCTAGTTATTTCTCATTTTTCGTGGCCACCAAGACATCGTCAAAGTAGGGCACAACCCCTTCTATTCCCTGGAGGAGTCTTTCCATAAGGCTTTGGAAGACCCCGGGTGCCACGCTAACTCCAAATTGGAGCCGGTTGCAGCGGAAAGCCCCTAGGTGCGTTACGATGGTTTGGGCTTCTGCTGTTGTGGTGTCGACCGGCAGTTGCTGGTAGGCTTGTGCCAGGTTGAGCTTTGCAAAGATCCGGCCTCCCCCCAGTGAGTGCAGAAGATGCTGGACTACTGGGACGGGGTATGCGCTTTGTTGGAGCGCGTAGTTTAGGATGGCCTTGTAGTCACCACAAATTCTCACTGACCCATCTGGCTTGATGGGGGTGACAGTTGGGGTCTCCCACCAGGCATGATCGATCAGTTCCAACACCCCTTGCGCGATGAGCTTGTCAAGCTGCTCATCGATCTTAGGCTTGAGTGCAAACGGCATTCGCCTGGGCTTAAGGCGGATTGGCGCGATACTCGGGTCTATGTTAAATGAGATAGGGGACCCCCGGTACTTGCCTAGGCTGTCATCAAAGACTTCCCGGAAGTCCCTCACAAGCGCCGCTTCCCAGTCCGCCTCTCCGATGTGGTGTATGCCAGTTACTTCGATGCCCAGGGGTGCGAACCACTGCAGTCCCAACAGGCTCGGGCAATCTCAGTCGACGATCATCAGGGGTAGCACTTCTGTGTGGCCCTTGAAGGTGACCTTAAAATGGCCCCTGCCGGCTACAGGGATTCGGTTCCCCTGATAGTCCTTGAGGGTTAGTGTTTGGTCCTCCAGTTCATGGCGGTGGATGGTGGGAACCAGACGCTTGAGTGTGTGCCAGGAGACCATTGAGAGGTAGGACCCGGAGTCCATCTCCATTTCGCATGGTTGGTCTTCTATTCCCATCGTCACGTATACTTTCCTGGCGTCGCTTGTGGAGGAGTGGCCGATGACGACAGTTTGGTGTGTCTCCTCCCTTTGTCTTGTCTCCTGGAGTCGCCTGTTCCGACCTTCTCGGCTCCATCGATTCTCCGTCTGGTGATCGCAGTTTCTGGTGGGGGTGCTCTCTCTCCGTCGAGGGCTGCCTTCTCGTCGTCACGGGCTGTAGTGTCTTTTGTTCCGGCATACCTTGGCGATGTGCCCCCATTTCTCACAATGCTGGTAAATGGCGTCGAGAAAATGGCAGTCCGCCCGGGGGTGATCACCGCTGCAGCCGGCACACTGGAACCTCGACTTATGACCTCATGGCCCTCATGGTTTCCGCGCTGATTGGAGGTGGTGGATTTCCTCCTCCTCGTCCTCGGTTTCTGAGAAGGAGTCAATGTCACTGTGGTGCATGGTTGTGTCTTGATGGTCGGTTTCTGGTCTCTTCTGGGGTTTTGATGTTGTTTCTCAAGCTGTTGCTCGTGGCATGATGCTTGATTGCCGCATCCTAGCCGCTGATTTCTTGGCCGCCTCAGCTGCTGTGGCCTCGGTGAGGGCATCGGCGAGGGAGATGTTTCCCTTTGCCATGATGTGGCTCTGGAGGATGGCGTCTCGGAGTCCTAGGATGACACGGTCTCACAGTGCCTCGTCCAGGTTAGCGAACTCGCACAGACCACCCAGGTCTTGTAGTGCTGCTATGAAGTCGCCAAGCCCCTCGCCCTCACATTGATCCCACCTGAAGAACTCATGCCGCCAGATAAGGATAGGCACGATGGGGGCGTAGTGGTTCTGCAGCAGGGGCTCAAGATCGCCCCACTCCATTGTCTTGATGTCCTCTGGTTTGGCCAGGGCTTTGGCCATTTTAAACACTGCGGGCCCGCAGTGTGTGAGAAACACGGCTCGTTTCTTGTGGCCGTTGGCATCTTTAAGATTGCTACTCTCAAGGAACATCTGGAACCTATCGGTATAGGATTCCCAGTCCTCAGTAGCAGGGTTGAAGGGAGCGGGTGGTGAGTTGATTCCGGCCATTCTGCTTGCTGCTGCGTGCTGCCTTGCCACGTGCTGGATGGTCTCCTTGTCTCACGATCCCACCTTCATCGCCAGTGTTGGATCTGCGGTGGATCGGTTCGACAGAGACGTGAGACCATTCAAGTGATTTCAGCTCTTTATTAAGAATAAGGAATAGTCTGAGAATGCGAGCCGTGGCAGCCCTTCATATAGGGCTGGCTCGCAGCTCGGCAGCCAATGGCAGCACTTTGAATCTCCCGCGATCGACACAGCCAATCGCAGTAGATTCCTGGTGCTCCAATCACAGCCGAGCCTTCGACCAATCAGGTTTCCGCCTGTCTGGACCAATTGGTTGCGAGGGTTTCGGAGTATGCTAATATCGTACACTGTAGGCACCCTAGATTCCTTCCCTAGGGAACTCCAGTCCATATTAGTTGCTGTTTACAAACTGAACTTGAGAAATTCTTTGGGGTTCTCTCGCTGAAGATCCTTCAAGCCTTCTTCCTCCCCTCCCCTCCTCAGCAGAAACCCAGCATCTCCATTTTCTCTGAGATTTACCTGATCTGCTGCCATTTCATGAGACTTCTTTTCTTTTAAACCATTGTACAAACTGGATGGATACATTTTTTTCTTTTCCTTTTGGGGGCTGATTTAAAAATCATTTCCTCTCACTTGCCGCAACCATTGGGTGGATCAGAGCGAGTTGCAAGTTTGCTGAAAGATGTCAATTTGTGCTTGGTTTTTTTTTTTTTTCCCCTTCCCTTTTTAATTTTCTCCTTTTGTAAACAGAGTAGTGACTCACGTGTGCCACTTTCCTGCTCAGAAAGACAGGAGCTAGGAAGAGCTCAAGTCTTTCCTTGAATGTCAACAAATCTCATCTCCTGCCCACCCCACCACAAAGATGTACAACCTCAATTATCCTTTCTTCTTTCTGCCTTGTTAGCTTATAAACTGCAAGATGATGTAAGAGTTTCTGAGCACTCCAGTTATGAAGCACAGCCTATCTGAAAATATGCCTGCATTAAGCAGAATTTGGAAAGACTTTATTCCCAGTTGTCTTTCTTCCAGCAAAAGACAAATAGGAGCATAAAAAAATTTCTAAGCAAACATTTAAAACTCTGAGTAACAAGATGTTTTTTGATAGCGTGAGAGGAAGTGGACTCATGCCTTCAGTGTATATTAGGTCAAACGTATGTCTTTTTATCCCACTTGTATTGACTCCACCTGGATGGTTGAGGTTGTGCTGTCTGTGGATATAGCATCACTGCCTTCGCTGCTATGAGGCTGGGGAAGATGTGCCTGTGGGAGAGGGGGAATGAGGAGTCAAAGGAGGGGTGGGAGATTTAGAGCAATGCTTAAGCTGGGCTATGGCTTTTGGAGGAAACCTTGGCGATGGGGTGGGTGAAGGGCAGCCTACAGAAGCAGCTGGGAAAAAGTCTTGTAACATTTAATGCTTCTCTGACTGTTTCTAAACTAGGTGTCAATTCACAACAGGCTTCAAACGTACCAGCACAACTCTCTCCCGAGGCTCGAGAGTGGAGTGGAGCCCAGCACACATCCTAATGTGGCACGGGAAAGGCTGGAGGCAGCATTGGCACCCTCTTACCCTGCCTCTGCGGGGACCCTTGTACAGTGTCAGCAAATTGTCAAAGTTATAGTCTTGGACAAGCCTTGCCT
The DNA here is from genome assembly GCA_033807585.1 of Hydrophis major. Classification (NCBI taxonomy): domain Eukaryota; kingdom Metazoa; phylum Chordata; class Lepidosauria; order Squamata; family Elapidae; genus Hydrophis; species Hydrophis major. Next base: position 196,189,035 of record CM066331.1, read on the forward strand.
TGCCCGAATGGAGCCAGCCCTCAACCAGACTTTGACGCGCTACGTGTCCTCTGATTCCTGCAACTCTACACCCTCGCACTGTCGAGGCAGCGAGCTCCAAGGGACTCCTGTGAAAATCATTCATCAGCCCCCACTTCCACCGCCTCCGCCACCTTACAACCACCCGCACCAGACCTGCCCCCCCAGTTCCTTGCTTCACAGACGCCGATGCTCCAGTGGCTCACGAAGTCTAGTGTAGCAGCCCTACCAGCAGTAGCCAAACAGCACAGACCTAGCCTGGGACATTTTTCTGTCTTCAGAAAATATCTAGTTTGTAATTTATTTTTTAGTAAAATGAGAGAGAGTGTACATGGGGAGGAGGAAGAGGAAGAAAGAAGAAGAAGAAGAAGAAGAAGAAGAAGAAGAAGAAGAAGAAGAAGAAGAAGAAGAAGAAGAAGAAGAAGAAGAAGAAGAAGAAGAAGAGGAGGAGGAGGAGGAGGAGGAGGAGGAGGAGGAGGAGGAGGAGGAGGAGGAGGAGGAGGAGGAGGAGGAGGAGGAGGAGGAGGAGAGATTGTGATGAAAACACACAAAATCTTTCGTTCTTTATTACCTCTTCTAAACTGATCCTATTTTGAAGGAGCCCTACATAGAAACTGAGAGCTTCAGAAGATTTTTTTCCTTTGTAGCCTCTTCCCCTTTCTGCTTCAAACACATACCTTTTCTGCCCGCTCTGTACTCCATCCTACTTCTGACAGCTTCATTGCCTTCCTCTTTCTTCTGCTTTCACTTGCCCTCCTGTTTCCTACTCTTTACTTTTTCCGATAGGAACTTTTCTCACCAGTAGTGAATCTCATATGTTTCTGACCAAAACAGACCTGTCTATTGGGGGTGGTGGTATTGACTTTCATAGCCCATTTTGTTGAGGTTGAAGAACTGTAGCTGCTGCTATCAACGCTGTTGCCTCGTCACTGCAGCTTGCTAAGTTGGAGCTGAAAATCTGTGCCATTCACCAGGCTTTCTTCTTCAAGCTGTCTTTGCAAGCAGAATGGAAGAGGAAGCAGAAGATGGAGGACGCTCCTTCTTCCACCCCACCCTTGTGCTGCTAAATACAAATCCAGACTCATTTTTGGACAAGAATAAAAGTCTTCATTGTAATGAGGGAGCTCTGTAAATACACACCTTTATAGCTGAATGTGGGTGGATCCTCCCTCCCCTGTTGGAGGAAATTGGAGGAAAAGATAGAGGCATAGCCACTTTCTGAAAGTATTGGACAATATGAAAGGCTCTTCAGATTTTTACTGAATTATTTTATACCCTGCATTTCAGTCTGTTCCAGACTTTAAAAAGTGATTACATTTTGAAAGAAGGGGCTAATTTCAGTCAAGATGTATGCTTTCTTCATGAAAGGCAGAAGTGGAGAATGATGACTTCTTTATGACTTGTGGACTTCAACTCCCAGAAATCCTGAGCCAGCATTGTTGCCTCAGGAATTTTTAGAATTGAAGTCCACAAGTCACAAAAGGGCCATTGTTATCCACCTTTGATGTATGGTAAGAATGTGCACCTCGTTATAATATAGGCTAAAGATTGCATTTTGAGTTGATGGACAGAAGTGAAATGTTGAAAACATGTAGGTGGATGTTCTAAAAAAATGCTGATGGAAGGAACTTCAAATCAATCAATCGATTTTACTTCATACACCAGCACAGAACCAATAACATAACAATTACACTAAATAAAGTCATCTTGATAGAATAAAATAAGGCAAAGATAAAATTATTTTGGTAAAATTACTGAGCAGAGGTATTAAAACTCAAAAGAATTTACAATTTTACAATGAATAATCTAATTCTATAAATAACTAGGACAGATAATTATAAAGGGCCATAAAAGATACCATAAAATATTATGAGAATGTAGAGCTATGCTAATTTATATTAAGTTTGATACCTGCCGAAGCTCTGCTATGATTAGTTGGGATTAACGCTATTATACTCCAAGCAATAATAACAAAGAAATGGCAAAATAAAACATAAAGTGATATGCTTATATTTAAAAGGAAAAGAAGGGGAAAGGTGAAGGGGGAAAGAAGGAAAGACAAAAATATTGAGTTATGGAAGTCTAATTAAGGCTTAGCATCAATCACCTCACCTGGAGCAGATGTTTATGTTTAATCGTAGCTCTGACACAAAACTGGACTGTATTGTCTGAAATTCTTGCTAGCTGGTCAGCTAGTGAGAGACTGAGGTAATCAACCACAGGCCTGCCCAGGTATTGTGTTATAAATGGGGAAATATACATTTTTCATCGATATCTATAAAAAAGGCAATACATGTCCCACAGTTTCAATTTCCCACTCGCCACACAAATAAAGCCACAGCACTTTTGATACATTAAAGATAATATACAACTTTCCTTCAAGAGAATGGAGAGGAGGACATCACAGCGAATAAAAACTCTTGTGATATTTAGAGGGACAATATCGTAGAGGTAAAATGCAGAAGCAACACTTTTTTGTGGGTTCACTGAATTAATCTTATGATGGAGCCTGACTAAAATCGTTTTACAGGGCCATGCATCTGGCACATTGTTTGAAAGATGCTTTGGCCTGATCAAATCCCACTGGAATCAATACATTGGAGAAAAATCCATAATGGATTAGGGTGGTGGCACCAAGTAATTTTTGCCAAGAAGTCTGGAATTTGTCTTGAAAATCAAAGAAACCAGACAAATTGGGTTGGAAATTATTTTGGACCAGTAACTAACAGGCATAAGTTTTTAAGTGGAACCTTGTCAGCTTCAGTCCAAAGAGTTGAGTTAGGAACACAATAAGGAAACCAAATCAGATTCTTTAGGAAGATTGATTGTTCTAAAGGTTCTAGGTCCTTATATGTATATATTTGGAAGCTGTGGACAGTGGGGTCCTTGGTGCTCTGAACTTGGTTGTTAGACATTTTTTTACTAGGTAAATGATGTTGTTACCTACTTTGATAATGAAACATCTGCAAGAAAACAACCAAGCTCAGAGAGCACCAAAGACCTCACAGTTCAGCCTTGAGCCACAAATATTCTCTTCTATCAGCTTTGGGGCAGCTGTGATATTAGTCCACCAAGTATAGAATTACCTCCTATAATGGGGGAAAAAATCTTAATAAGACAGCTTCACTTTTGACCTTTTAGGGACTGAATCTGAGGCCTCCGTGAACTGATTGCATGAAAAACATTTCTGAGGTATTTGAAGGCCTGAACTTGTTCAACATCATTCCCATTTAATTGCTATCTATGACTATGTCTAGAAAGTTTCTTTGAAAAGGCCATAAGTTTTGTTTTTACATAATTAATAATTAAATCATTGTCTACACAGTAGGAGGCAATTGATTTTAGAGCTCTCCACCTACAAATTGAATCCCAGGAGAAGAATGGTTAGTTAAAAAGTGCTAATTTACAGAATGCCCCTAGCTTCCCTATTATCAGATATTGGTTATTATCCTTGCTTACCTTTGGTAATTTTCAGTTTTTCAACCTAAGCATTTAGCATCAGTTGCCTATCCTTTGGATTTTTTTTAACAAAAAAGCTGATTACATCTATTTGTGCCACAAAGATACTGTTGGAAATAACAAGGGAGCTTAGAGTTTGATTCTTTGCTTTATAACATTTCCTTCTTAACTTTTTTTAAAAGTGTACTAGGCTGTACTTGTCAGCTATTAACACGTTGATACCTGTGGATGCCACACTAGGTAGGGAGACCTGCTTTAGGGTTTCTCCTATATTCAGAAAATTCCCTTTTGTGTCCATCTTGCATTCTGAGCTGTGTCAGATATGTGTTTAAGGCAATGTTTCTCAACCTTGCCAATCAAAGATGGGTGGACTTCAACTCCCAGAATTCTCCAACCAGCATGCTGCCTTGGGGGACTCCAGGACTTGAGGTCCATCCATCTTCAAGTTTCTCAGGTTGAAAAACACTGGTTTAGGGCATAGTCCTGATTAAAAAATGCCTAAGTTTACATAAGGAGGGAAAATGTTTGGTTCATATTCCAGATGCTTCTGGTGTGCTTGATTTAGATTTATTAGCTTCACCTGCCTTAATATTTGCAACAGAAAGAAATGAAGCCTTTGTTGGAGATGATAGAGAAAAGAAGGATATTAGCCAGCACCTCATCATTCAAACTATTTGCCTTGCTTTTGTGAACTCGTAACAAATTGGATATATTGAGGTGAATGAAGAGGAAATGGTCACAGTTAACCAGCCATGTATGTACAACCCATAAGGTCAGGTTGATTATGGCAAGCCTGGGGAAAGCTCCAGAAAGATATGGAAGATTTCTAAGCTTCTTGATCTTGTCCGTGATGCTGATCTGCATAATGATATTAAATTAGGCCATTACCATATTTTTTAAAGAAAAAATACAAGGGAACAGCAGCACTAATTAAGAACTTTGTTCTTGGCTACTTCATTTCCCTGTGAGACCTAAGAAAATCAACTTTGGTGTTTGGAAGGGAAAAAAATTAAATCTTTGACTTGTTTGTTTGCTTATAAAGAAATGGATATGAGAAAAACAGCCGGTTTTCTTCTTTCCACATGAGACAGAAACAAAAATGTTCACTGATGTTGAACCAACTGAATTTTCTTATGCTGATAAGCCCAGGGCTGCTGTGGTATGGAAGTGTCAGTACTGTAGAGCTTGGTCAAGCTCAATAACACCTAGATCCATGCAGTCAAGACTTTTATTTTGCAATTGTTCTGCTTTGTTCATAAATGGGTCCAAGAGTCATTTTACAACCCTTTGTGTTTTCCATGATATCTTTGTGGTAATGCAAGAGAAATCACACAATCTGTTCTAATTGATAGCACTATGACTTCTTCATCTGGAAGTTCCAACAACGCTTTTTCAAAAAGGCAACTGGACTGCCTTGTTACTGAAGAACCAGAAGTGAAATGTTTACAAAGGGGGGAAAAAATAAAGTCCAGTTTTGCTTTTTTGGAAAACTACTTTTGGGACAACCATTATTTGGATGAATGAGACTCTCCATGGACATTTGTCCATCGGGAAATATAGTCCACCTTAGGTGGCTGCTAACAGCACTTCTGTTACAGTAATTCTGTCACTGTGAGTTGGCATTTGTTTCTCTAGAACTATGTTCAAATCTAAAAAACCTTAAAGATAAAGCAAGTCATGAGACACAAATATTTGACTTGAAGATTCAAATTTAAGTCAATTATACAATTTCAACTTCTTAATCCGGAAGGATTCAGATCAGTTTTGGAGGATTTTCTGCATGTCCAAATATACCTTTTCCCAATTGCTCCCAAAGTTCAAATATAATTAATTTGAGAATTCAAATCCAATTAGGGTTGATAGCATGTCTCATTATATTTTTACAATGTTTAAAATGACTGCCAATATGACATCACCGGTTGCATTATGAATGAAATTCCATTCATGGTTGGTTTTATTTTTGAAAAAATCAATCCCATTTGCCATCTATTAAGCTTTGTGTTTTAATCCCTCTTCCATTCAATCGTGAAAAACTAGGTTTCGTGGAGAGCTAGACTTCATTACTCATGACCTTGAAATGAAGTCTTGTGACTGACTGAGAATAGAGATTAACAATGGGGACAACACATTTCCTCCTAGCCCCAGGATGGATGGAAAACACTATAACTTGGTAGTAGGGAAAGCTCCTTATGAAACAATGATTTATTATTTCCACACAGTAAGTTATTTGCAACATGAGGAAATAAAGAATGTGTTTAAATAAATAAATTAGATTGCACTTGACACATGACACAAAGTGGAAGAAAAACATTAGTGGACTTGATGAAATGATTGCTTTTTTGATTAAATATTTAAGAGAATCTCTGGAATTCTTAGTCAAGCAAGAGATCAAGGTGATTAATAATAGATTTGGGGTGATGTGAAAATATTCAATGTAAGGACTTTTAGCTGAAAAGTTGCCCTCCTCACTCCGCTCCCCCTCCCACACCATTCTATTTGCATCACTTCGGAAATGAAAAAATTGGAGAGTCAAGAATGCTAAGATGGGATCTAGAGTTTCTGCTCTCCAAACCCAGCCTGTGCCATTTTGATGGTCAGTAATTAACAGGGTTAAGCAAATGGCCTGGGTATTTTGGGAGAATCTTCAGAAGAAAACTCAGGCTCGTCAAGATGACCTTCATTTAGAAAGATTCATTCTTGTGTGCTACACTTCAGTTTTCCCCATTTCTCTTGATTAAGTTTATATGTTCCCTGCCTAAAGTTCCCCAAATTTATATATTTTTGAGATCAGAGCGAAGGAGATTAAAAAAAAAATCAGTTGGAAATATTTGCCAAAGTCAAGAGCTATCTACATTTCCTTCTAGTTTCAATAAAGGCTTCTGAGCACACTTAAATCAGTATTCATTGGTTAATTCATCCATAGTTATTCTTTTTGCCACAATCCAAAGGTTTGAGGCAGGATAAAATGTTGAAAATTTGTAATGCCCTTCCTTCCCCAAATTTAATAAATCTCAAAAAGTATAGAAACAAAGAAGCTGGTAGGATTAATGCCAAGTTAGAATTGTAATGTAGATGTCAGTAGATCCGAGTTTCTCAACCCTGGTAACTGGAAGATATGTGGACTTGAACTCCCAGAATATGCATGCTTGGGAATTCTGGGAGTTGAAGTCCACACATTGTCAAATTGGCAAGGTTGAGAATCACTGCAGTAGATGAACAGGCACGGGTTGTAATGGCTAGGGCTGTTTTGAGTGGGTCAGTTATTTTCCTATTCTACTTTGAATAGTATGAGCTGGAAGGGACCCTGGAGGGCTTCTAGTCCAGCCCCCTCTTGAAGCAGGAGAACCTACACCATTTCAGATAAGTGACTGTCTAGAGACTCTTCTTAAAAACATCCAGTGATGGAGTGCCCACAATTTCTGGAGCCGAGCTATTCCTTCATCTGAAATCATTCTACATCTATTGCTGCTACTGTTACATTGTGAAGCATCCCAGTGTCGTGAAGCATTGTGTGTGTGTTTGGCTCAAATAACACCATTAAAAATAACACTGGGTTAACTTGAGTTTTAATAGCATCCCTTCACTATTTAACAAGTGTAACTGAAATCAAAAAGTTGCCTGCAGTTAGAGAGAGCTCTGCATTCAGTTACTAAATAATAGCCAAAATTATGCTGGGGGCAAGAATTTCTGTGCCATTTATTGATTGATTGATTTGATTTGTCAGTCGCTTATAGGATAATAGGTATAAATATAAACATGAGTAAGAATACAGGAAATAGGTACAAATAAATGGGGACAATGGGACAGGGACGGTAGGCACGACGGTGCACATGCACACCCCTTAGGAACGGGGTGAGGTCAATAGTGGATAGTTTAAGGTTAGAGGAATGGGGGTTTGAGGATGTAACTACAGAGTCAGGTAGTGCATTCCAGGCATTGACCACTCTGTTGCTGAAGTCGTACTTCATATTCATTCACCATTCCTACCCCTAAGCGGATTCCTATTCTTTCAAATCTTCACATAGTTATTATTGCATTTTGGAAGGATTGTTTTCATAGGAGAGACCTATGGAAACATTAGACAGGGACGTACTAGAGCCTCTTAATTTTGTAAGATTAGCTAAACCTCTTCTTATAGTCAGATATAATTTAATGTTACCAAGATGGGTAGCAAAGCAAAATGGGAGGAACACTGAAGATGGATCCCCTTGAATCAGCCTGTGTCTGTTGGGGTTCAAGAATTAAGTCAGGCACACTGGGACTGCAGTTGGACCACAAAACAGAGATTTCGGGTAGGAAGAATGTGTAAGGAAGAACTATGAGAGGGCAGGTTCCTCGTTTCATGGCACTTTTATTTATTTATTTAATTAATTGATTTTCCACCCATCTCATCACAAGACTGGCAGTGCCAATCACTTCAGTTGGTTGCATCTAATTTGGTTCCAGAAGAATAGCAGGAAAGAAAATAAGACATGTCTTTGGTTTTTTTTTTTTTTTTGAAAACTATAAAGACTTCTTATTCTGCCTCCATCACCACTGCTGGAGAAAGATAGTCTCTTTCAAACAGATTCGCAGGATACCCTTGACTTTGGAAACAGGTTACACCTGTATCTTTGCTCCCACTTCCTTTTTATTATTTCCCAACAGATCGTATCAATTCTTCCCACTCTGGAGGACTGCATCATTAACGTATGGGCTCATAAACCTAAGCTGCAGGAATGTGGAATTTATACTGCTTTAATTTTTCATACTTGTACCCAGTTACTGGGGTGTAGGCCTCCCTGAATTCAACAGAGCTTTTTTTTTTTTTTTCCTGAAGTCATAGGGAATGGTTATATCCTGATTAAGTATTTTGTGGTCATCAAATGAACTAGGACTGATGACAATAGCAGTAACACTCAGACTTATATACTGCCCCCTAGTATTTTACAGCACTCTCTGGGTGGTTTATAATGTCAGCATATTGCTCCCAACAATCTGGGTCTTCATTTCACCGATCATGGAAGAATGGAAGGCTGAGTCAATCTTGAGCTGGTCAGGATCGAACTGCTGGCAGTGAGCAGTGAGTTAACCTGCAATACTGCACTCTAACTACTGCACCACCACAACTGATTGCCTCCAGTCGTAACTAGGCATTTTATATTGGCTTCTTGGAATCTTGGACCATTTCAAGATAAATTTCTTACCTAGGGATCTGTCATGAAAAGCCTTTTCAGGGGGCCAAAAATAGAATGTTAATTTAATTTCCCTTTTCCCACCTGTGGTTTTCTCCCCACCCCCTCTAAAATCAATGGTCCTGTAAAAGAGATGGCACGGGAAAGACAAAGATACTGAAATGACACCTGGAATTCCATTTTAAATGATTAACTCTTTCTTCTTTGCATTAGTTACATTCAAGCATCTTATCATTTAAAATTTTGACAAGCACTTTGGATAGATTCTTTTGTAATTTCTTGTATTGACCTTTCCTAAAGAGATCCCATTTTTTCATAATGTGAGTGTATCTTACCATTTACTAAACAGTTCTGAAGCTAATCATTTCTTGTTGGTCAAGTCAGCCAAACATTATTTCCAATTAAGCTTAATATATCTTAAGAGAACAAAGGTTTTTAGATTCCAATATATTCATATTTTAGGACTACCCTACAACAGATACCAATTTATTTCAGGAAAAGCATAATTGCAAACGTATATTTTCCATTACCATCAGGATTCAAAGCATGTTTACTGCTTAGCAATAAAATAAATCTGTTTAATACCGAGGTTCTTAGTTGCATGCTTTCCTCTGTAAAATGATTTAGTTGAAGTGTATTAATCAAGGAGCCCTTTTAAAAGTCAGCTTTAGGTAGACTAAGGAGTGTATTTCAATGCTGTTGTAAGTACCTCTGAACTCAGTGTGTTTTCAGAGAGAAGGATTTGGGGCTTATTAATCATTGAGCATTGAGCAGCTACTTTGCATTTTCTTCTGAACTTCTCTGCAAGGAAAAAAGATGAACTAATGGGTGGAAAGACAGATAGAAAGAAACATTCCCTGAACCATTATAAAATTGTTGAATAAGGCAGACCAATTGCACAGTTTAAACAAATCATGCACAATAAAAAGCTGATCTCCAAACACCACAATCTAAATTCAAGCTTGTGCTGTTGGAGAGACAATAACTTGGAGATGAATTTCAAGTGTGATTATATCAACCAGAGCAATTCACAGGCAAAAATTGTGGTATTTCTCCTGCTAAAAGAAATTTCTGGCCATAGGTTAGAGCTGGAAATTTTGCTTCCAAAGAAAGCATTGCTAACTCCTCCTATTCTCTTTAGTTTCTCTATTTTAAGAGACAGAAAGAAAACCGTAATGGATGGCTAGAGAAATGCCATAGCTAGAGTAGTATCTATTCATGAAAACCTAAAGAACTGAGATCAAACAAAGGTACTTTCCATAAAGTAAAATAATAAAACACTCTGGTCATAAAGCAGCTCACCAAAAGTTCTTTCAATTGCAATGAAAAAATAATGCAATTAGACTAGTACTGCATTAGGATCTCTAAATCAAGTCATATTCTCCTGCATTAGATTTCCATCCTTCTTAGCCTTGTCTGAAAGTTTCCATAATCATTTCAGAAACAAAAATCTGTTAGAATAGTTTTTGTACATTATTAGAAATACAACTCCCAGAATCCTTCCTGAGAATAGCCAAAGACTAAATTATGGTCATTGAAATTCAACATATCTGGAGAGCACCAGGTTTAAAACTCTTGTTCTAGAACAACAGTGCTTGAAAAAAAATATGATTAAGTTTTGCAAACTTGCAAGGAAACTCTTCCCTTAACTAAAGAATGTCTATCTGCTCTAGAAGTATTTCTAAACTACAAATGTAATTGGGTTTATCTTTCATTTCCTCTTTCTAGAGAATTTTGTATTTTATAATTCTGTAGGTACAGAGAGTGTGGGTAGATATCTCTAGTAAAACACAACACAAACCACCTAAGTCGTATGTACACTCTGAAATCCTTGGATGTTTCTCCCAAGCACTTCTAAAATATGTTTTCAAATTGAAATGCTTAACATAACAGAAGGAAAAGGATAAAATGACTGGAGAGCGTGCTCATATTAACCATATTTGATGTTAATTAAATTTAAAGGCAAATTAAATCAAATCAGTGTTCTGGTCTCACCAACTGCTTCTTGGAATATGGCCACTCAAAACCGACTGCCTCCCCCCCGCCCCCCAATATGGTACAGCTCTTAGGGAAAGCCATTATTCTTACACTGGTAAATGGCCACAAGAATAGAGGGGCTGTTATAATTGTGATTATGATTGTCCATATTTGACAAATAGAATAGTTTGTATAATTTGAGTCATTGCTAAGTGCCAAAAAAGAGAAAAACACCACCCTCAAAAGAAGGCGGTTGGGGTTGTTGTTGTTTTCAAAATGCATTTTCATCTCCCCCTCCCTATTTTCTATACTGAAAGGTATATATATTTAAGCTTCTAATAAAAACAGAAACATTTTGTTTGAAAGGGCATTCATCACTAATGGAGCAGTTTGTGACCCACGGTAATGCTTATAAATTACACTATTATAATCATCATATAGCATTTTAAGCACTGACTCTTGGGAAATTTTATGAAACAAGAAGAGTATTCCCTAGATTTCTGGAATTGATGTCTGCTGGGAAGACTCTGTCTTTTTTATTTTTTTAAAAAAATATGTAACTTGTACGGGAAGGAAATGATTTGCATCAAATTGCTCTGCTGGGTGACCTAAGTATCTTCCATTTGTTGTAATTGAGGGCAGAGCCTTAGGACTGTTAATAGGAGCTCATGTCTGGCAGTCGTCTAACCCTTTGGCTTGTTACCTCTCCTTAACAATCACAGCTGGGTCAGAAGATTTCTTGTTTCATTCTGGTTTCTCTTTACTTGGTTATCGATCGACACATCCCATCAATATGTTTCTGTGTTATTTACTTACCAATGTGTGTGGACTGTTCAAGGACACCTGTTTTTTCATCTGTCTGTTCTGGTTTCCTGCTGTATATAACTCTTAAGAGAAGTTTCCTTTGGGAACAGCAGTGTGCTCATATCTAGCAAAGATTCCACATGGCTAACTTTTTTTGTAACAGAAATAGACAAGATGTATTTTATCTGTTCAATTAATAGAGTTTTAGAAATTATATTGCATCACTTGTTCAAGTATGTCTTCTTTGTCTCTATCATGCCCAGCATCTCTACCCACACTACCACAGGCAGGTTGAATAAGGTTATGATGATCCTTATTGGATCAGGCAGCAGATTTATTTATGCACTATGGTCAATCAAATACCTTAAGAGGATGACAAAGCATTTATCAGGGCAATAGAAGCAAATATAGTCAAGAATGAATGGATGATGAATGAAAGTAGATTAAATGCAGAAGTGAAACACTTTTGTCACATGGAGAGATTGAGGTTTGAATGGTACTAATTGAAGGGAAAAGGCAATCTATATATCGATATATATACATATATATATACATACATATATATGTTTTCTTAAGTTTTTGCGGATACTTACATGTCTGGCATTCAGCTTTGTTCGGGTATTTTCCCACGTCATAGTAGTGGTGCTTTTAAAGTTGAAACATTGCTACAACTTTAAAAGCACCACTACTATGACGTGGGAAAATACCCGAACAAAGCTGAATGCCATACATATATATATATATGTTCCTCTCGGCTTCTAGGTGCTCACTAAGAAAGGATTTTTTGAAATGACCATCAGAGCATTAGTATTTCGTATATTATTATTAACACACTCTGATGCTAAGGAGTTCTACTCCCCCTCCTCACCTAAAAAGAAATCTGTTCCAAATACAAAACACAGGAGAGGATTTTCAGTTTCAGTTTCACAGTACCAAGCAGCTTTAGTACAGAACAGTTGAACTAAGCCACGCCCAGGCTCCTTGCTGTCTCCTTCTTGCTCATGCAGCAAATACTGCTTCAGTTTTCAAACAGCCCTCAACTCTCTCACACACTGACAGGATGCTAGCCAGATGAATACCGATGGATGCTGGTAGACAGAGGCAGAATTTTTCCCCCTTCTTTTCCTCCCCAAAAACTAAGCCCGATCACATAGTTTTGTAGCGAAGCATGGGTATCGAGCTGGTAATGGAATAAGTCTCTCGAAAGAGTGCAGAGAAGAGCAACAAAGATGATTAGAAGACTAAAATCTATGAAGAATTGCATGAATTGGGCATGCCCAGTTTAATGAAGAGAAGGACTAGAGATGACATGATAGCAGTGTTCTAATATCTAAGGGGTTTTCCACAAAGAAGAAGAGGCAGTCAACCTATTCTCCAAAGCACCTGAAGGCAGAAGAAGAAGCAATGGATGGAAACTAAACAAGGACAGAAGCAACTACAACTAAGGAGAAATTTCCTGATAATTAGAACAATTAATCAGTGGAACAACTTACCTCCAGAAGTTGTGGGTGCTCTAACACTGGAGGTTTTTAAGAAGAGATTGGACAACCATTTGTCTTAAATGGTATAGGGTTTCTTCCTTCAGCAGGGGGTTGGACTAGAAGACCTCCAGGGTTCCTCCCAACTCTGATATTCTGTTATGTTAAAGGAATGCAGAAAAGAATGGAAAGACTCACAAAGTTGTGGCTGGGTGGAGTTAATAAGATCCTCAATAGAAGAAGAAATGTTCAAAGAGCAAAGATGAATGCATAAACACACATGTGGTGGAAGTATGGACTATCTGCCAAGACAGAAATGCAAGGAATGGCATGATGGTTGCTGTTGCTGTACTGATTTAGTTAGAGGTCATCCTGTATTCTCTCCTCTTCTGCTCTCAATTTCTTTTGCTCAGTGCTTCTGCTTTTCTGCTCTTTGAATAATGTCACCTAACCCAAAAAGGGGTGACACAACGGATATGTGTAATATATGTCATTCTCTTGCTACTTCTCCCAGTATTTTTTAAACAAAGTTATGCTGTCCTCAGTCCTGGAAATAACATAATAATCATAACTGGAAAGGTAAAGGTTCCCCTCACATAGGTGCTAGTTGTTTCCGGCTCTAGAGGGCGGTGCTCGTCTCCATTACAAAGCCAGTGCTGTCCAAAGACATCTCCGTGGTCATGTGACCGGCATGACTAAATGCCGAAGGTGCACGGAATGCTGTTCCCTTCCCACCAAAGTTGTCCCTATTTTTCTACTTGCATTTTTACATGCTTTCGAACTGCTAGATCGGGAGAAGCTAGGACAAGTAACGGGAGCTCCCTCTGTTATGCAGTGCTAGGGATTCGAACAGCCGAACTACCAACCTTTCTGATTGACAAGCTCAGCGTCTTAGCCACTGAGCCACCACATCCCGATCCTAACTACCTAACCTAACCTAACTGGTGATCATTGATTAATCTACCATGAATTTCTGGAGCTATAATTTGCTCAACATAACCCCTTTTTGTGGCAGTGAATTTCAAGTATGCAGCGGGGATGGTTCTGTCTGAATTTTTCATTATTGGGGATTCTGAGAGTGAAGACAGATAAAAATTGCTTATACCAGGAGCTGGTGACTCCCTTCCTACAAAGAGCATAAAAATGTTTATCAGTCCAGAATTTTATTAGAGGATATATAGGGATGGGGAAAAATTTGCTGGCTGAGTTTTAAGAAAGGGGATGGAATAAAGGGAAGTTAAGAACATCACCACCATAATCATTTCAGAAACAAAGATCTGGTAGAATAGTTTTTATACACTATTACAATTACAACTCCCAGAATTCTTCCTCAGAATAGCCAAAGACTAGATTAAAGACTAGCATTCTATTCTCATCTCCCTCTAGACAAAATTAACCCAGAATTGGAGGGGGGGGGGGGAGAAGAAGAAGAAGCTGTTATGTCCAGACTGAGAAAAAACGTCTTCACCAGCAGTTCCAAAGCCAAGGAGTGTTGCTCAGGTTTGCCAGAGACAAGGCATCTGGTTTCCAATATTTTCCACAAGCTCCACCGGAAGCATCCTGCTGCTTTGAAAGGAAACATTTTTCTTCCTTTCTTCCTTAGTCAATAAAGTTCAACTTGCGGGTTGATTTCACTTTGTCTGTCAGCACAGACTGAGGCACCTCTGTCCCTCCATCAGACAACCATGCAACATTTGGGGGTTATTGCTCCATATAGCTGCTGGTTGGGAATTCTGTATTTTTCCTAACTTAGTTCCATCCTGTTCATGGTGCACTGAATAAAGATCTATATAATTACAGTATGAGAAATAGGGAAAGCATTTATCTGCTTAAGAATGTTAAAAATCAATGTAGAGAATGAAATTAAATGTAGAGAAAAGTAAAGTCCTACACTTGGGCAAGAAAAACCAAAAGTACACATATAGATTGGGTGAAACCAGGCTCAATAGCAGTAACTGTGAGAGGGATCTTGGAGTCTTCGTGGACAACCAGCTAAATGTGAGCCAGCAGTGTGCAGCAGCAGCCAAAAAAGCCAATGTAATCCTAAGTTGCATTAACAGAGGGATACAACCAAGATCAAGGGAGGTACTAATACCACTCTATAAAGCCTTAGTAAGACCACACCTAGAGTACTGCATGCAGTTTTGGTCACCACATTGTAAAAAAGATGTTTAGAAAAAGTGCACAGAAGAGCAACCAGGATGATTAGGGGACTGGAGACTAAGGCATATGAAGAACGGTTACAGGAATTGGGCATGGCTAGTCTAGTGAAGAGAAGGACCAGGGGAGACATGAGAGCGGTCTTCCAATATTTGAGGGGATGCAACAGAGAGGAAGGGGTCAAGCTATTTTCTAAATAGGCCAGACAAGGAATAATGGATGGAAACTGAACAAGGAGAGATTTAACCTGGAAATAAGGAGAAACTTTCTGACAGTGAGAACGATCAACCAGTGGAACAGCTTGCCTTCAGAAGTTGTGGGAGCGCCATCACTTGAGACCTTCAAGAAGAGATTGGACTGCCATTTGTCAGAAATGGTGTAGGGTCTTCCGCTTGGGTGGGGGGTTGGACTAGATGACCTACAAAATCCCTTCCAACTCTGATTATCTGTTATCTGTTACAAAAGGAGACAGAGAGCCATTTAAATGTGGTTAAGGCATCAGGCTAGAAACCAGGAGATGGTAAGTTCTAGTCCTCCCTTAGGCACAAAGCCAGCTGCGTGAGTTTGGGCTAATCATTCTCTCTCAGTCCTAGGCATTGCTGGGCTTCTACCAGTTTCACAACGGGTTCAGTGAGTGCATGTTTCGCACGTGTGCAGCACATTACAAAACCACCATTTTGCAGCTTTAAAACTTACTTTCCACTGCAACATTGGTGAATAAAACAGCTGAGGCGTGGGTAATCTGCTGTGCCACACCTCAGCTGAGCTTCAAAACTGCAGAAATAAAGGACAGGTTAGAGCCAAGGCGGGTGGGCCCAACCAATTGCCAGAGCAAAAGGTTCACCTGAATCCATGCAAACTATAAGCAGCCCACCCTTAGTACTAGGAAAAAGAAGGCGAAGGAAGGAAGGAAGGAAGGAAGGAAGGAAGGAAGGAAGGAAGGAAGGAAGGAAGGAAGGAAGGCATGGTGAGGGAAATCAGTGAAAACTGCCAAGCTGAAAATGGGACACAACCTAGACTCTAAAAAAAAAAAAAACTTTCATTTGCATTTGAGCAGTTAAATTTTGGAAAAGTCCTCAATAAAAGTGTTAAAATCTTGGCTTACCAATCCTGTCACCATCACATAAATAAAAATGTTCACTGGAATTGCCACTCACTTGAGAAATCAAAATCTAGTTCTGCAATTTCAAGACTATTTGCCAATGGCAGCTGAGAAATTCCGAACATTACAGATTCCGCTTCAAAATGCCCATTCTTATTTCACTGCAGATAACAAACTTCTGGCTAAGAATAATGAAAAGTGGAGATTGAGGAAAGATTGCAGCATTAATAATTTTCCATGGATGAAAGTGCCATTTAAAATTTTGGCTGCAGTCACACAGAATGCTAATCTGGAATGACTAATCATTTGTTGAATTAAATAAATATTTCAGATTTAATAAAGACCTTATACTTTTATGACATCATAAAAATCCAGAAATGTTTTAACCTAATTGTTTGAGTACATTCCAAACATCAGAACAAAGAATTCCTAAATAATAATGCAAATAATTATTTATTTAAAATAATTAAAAATATTTTTGAAAAGTACGGCTTTTTTTAAAAAAAGGTGCTTGCAAATAAAAATGCTATTATATATTTCTATCTAATGATATCTTTGGGATACACACATTGTTTTCTCCAGGAGCTCAAATTGGCACACTTAATGTCCCCTCCTCCTTTTCCCCCTAACAAAAACCTTGTTCAGATTAGATCTGATTAACAGAGTTGGAAGGAACCTTGTAGGTCATCTAGTCCAACCTCCTGCCTAAGCAGGAGACCCTATCCAAGGGTCTTCAAACTTGGCAAGTTTAAGACTTGTGGACTTCAACTCCCAGAATTCCTGAGCTAACATGACTGGAAGAGGAATTCTGGGAGTTGAAGTCCACAAGTCTTAAAACTGTCAAGTTTGAAGACTCCGGAAATTTTCCGACAGATGGCAGTCCTGGTGGTCTCTTCTTGAAATCTTCCAGTGATGAAGCTCCCACAACTTCTGAAGGTAACTTCTGTTCCATTGGTTGATTGTTAAGTATGATGGGCTGAAAAAGAGAGAGAGAGAAAACCCAACTGACTGAAAGTCCCCTGATAAGTTTTCATGGCTGAGAATGGAGAAGAATCTAGGCATCTCTCCTTAGTCAACACCTTCACCACTATCCCATAATGGAATGGATAACATCACCCTAGATCAGAGGTGAGTAGATTTTCGATGGCTAGCCACCGTATGCAAGGGCACTGATGATGTTATCTAACTTGACAATGAAACATCTGTAAGAAAACCATCAGAGAACACTAAGGATCCCCCATACAAAGGGGAGTATGCATGTCTCTGTGTGTATTTGTCTCTCTCTCTCTCTCTTTCTCTCAGTGTGTGTGTGTGTGTGTGTTTAGGAGAAAAATTGGTCTCTGCAGAGCTGATGCAAGATTGGAGGTTTTCCTCACTTTAGTTGTGTGTTGTTCTCTCTAACATCAGTCATGTTCTCTCTATTCTTTTTTTTAAAAAATTATTTATTGGGAGGAGTGGCCCTGACTCTACCCCGAAAAGGAACTACAGGGTCATAAAAAGGGAGCTTTTTTTATAGGGAGAAATGAGTTACCTTTATGGTGTTTATTTTTTAGACTTACAATACAGCTATTTTATCCTTCCTCCAACCAGTAGAACAAAACTTTGAGGAAACTTAATAATGCTATCATGATAAACCTGGGATTAGCAACAGCTGAAAATAAAATGTATTTTGACACATATACATTGTAAACCTATATATAACTTCTGTATATAATCCATTGTGTACTTTCTTTCTCCTTTACACACACACTCACATGCACTGCTTAGTGCAACATATACCCCAAAGCAATGTAGCTTTTTACCAGCCTGAGTCAGTTTCACTTCCAATGATGTTCTGCCTTGCTTCTGCAAACAGAGAGGTTGACACATCTTTAAAAATAACTCAGATGCATTCAAAGAAGCTCCAGAGTGAATGTATCTTTTGTTCTCTCTTCGGGAAGAGCAAGGGGTCACGGTAAAAAGGAATAAAAGCTTCCAGTTTCACGCAAACATACACATACATACAAATCATTCTGCAGCCCTAATCAGGCTGTTAGTGGATTGAGCAAAAGAATCTAAAAAATTCTAGTTTTTAACGTCCCATGACATCCACATGGAGTCTGATATCCTATTTCTGAGCAGATGAAAATTCCTAAAATTCTTACAATAAACAGCCTGATCACGTCTCAAAAACAATGCAGTGTTGTAGAGTTTGAAAAGTGCAGAAAGTGGCAATAAAATGCTCAAGAGTTACACTGTTATGAATAAAATCTATAATCTCAGGAGCTTTTTTTGATCAGAAAATAGACACCCTAGAAGGGCAAAACAGAAATATGTAAAATCATACGTAGTCCTGGAAAAAAAATGAAGAGAGATGGATATCTCTTCATTTCTTATAACATTAAAAGCCGGAAATGCAATAAAACTGAAGTTGGAAGATTTCAGTAGAAATAAGGAAGGATTTCACCACACAGAGCATTGCAGGTAGTCCTTGACTTATAACCACAACTGAGACCAGAATTTGTGTTTTAAGCCTCATAGTTGTTGTCTGAGTTGCATCCAGGGGTGGGATTCTACCAGTTTCCACCTATTCACTAGAACCGGTTGTTAACATTCTAAGCAGTTTGGAGAACCGGTTGTTAGAAGAAATTACTGGCCTAATCCTGTAAGGAAGGCAGGAAGGAAACATTCTGGTGTTGCTTCCAGAAACTGCCTCTCCGTTAACCCTTATTACATTCTTGGCAGGACTAGACTTCCTGTCTCTGGAACTTCTCTAGAGTTTTTTTCCCCTCCTTTGCTGGTACTTTGCTTGTGTAGAGTGACCATTGAAAGTTACAATGACACTGAAAAAAGTGACTTATGACCCTTTTTCACACTTACGACTGTTGCAGCATCCCCACAGTCATGAGAGGCCAGGCGAGGAGATGCCTGCCTCGATGTGAAGGATATTGAGTTGGCCACGCCCAGCCAATAACATGACCACCAAGCCACGACCACCAACTAAGCCACACCCACAGAACTGGTTGTTAAAAAAATTGAATCCCACCCCTGGTTGCACCCTATTTACGAGATTTTTTTTACCATGATTGTTAAGCATGAATAACTGCAGTTGTTAAAGAGAATCATGCAGCTATTAACTGAATCTGGCTTCCCCCACTGACTTTGCTTGTGGCAATCACATGACCCTGGGATGCTGCATCCATCATACTGCAAATATATGCCAGTTGCTAAGTGCCCGGATTTTGATCATATGACCCTAGGGATGCTGCAACAGTTGTGAGTGCCAGGACCAGCCCTACAACATTTTCCACCCCAATCCAGTGTAACTTCAAATGGTCCCTAAATGAACAGTTGTAAGTTGAGGACTATTTGTCATAAATTATGGACTTCACATATCCAGTATAACAAAGGCCGCTGATCTGAACGATTTCAGTCTGATAAAAGGGGAGCTGATTTCAAAGAAGTTTTTATAGGTGGGAAAATTCTTATGCATTTATTTAGTTTTTAAATAGTTTGTGGCTCCCTATTTTTCAATATAATTAAGAGAAATTCTGTTTTGTTTCTCAGTGCTATGAAGCAAATCATGATATGCTGTCAGAAAATATAGACCACCATGAGCCAATCCAGATAACCGAAAAGCAAATGCAAAATGCCTTTTAGTTTACTTGATCAGTTATAGGGGAGGAGGGAAAAAACGGAACGGTTTCTATGTGGGGGAGCTGCAAAACCATTACATCACCGTTCCTCAGCTGCATTTAAAAGATCAGATGAAATAATAGCAGGTTGGCATAATATTAAGGCTTCTGGATCTGAACCCAAGAGAGGTCAGAAGTCAAAATATTCTACCTACCTACCTACATACCTAGATATGTTAAAGAAAAATGTATAAATAAAAATACTAAATCAAAAAGAAAATCTACCAATGAGAGAATGAATTGTTGGGCAAACTGCAATATTTCAGACAAAAAGACTATTTTGCTGTGATTTCACATATTGCCAGGAATAAATCAACTCAGTTTCAGATTGGAGTCCATCTTGAAAGATCAGTCTAGAACTGGTTGAAAAAGAACCAGTTTGACACTACTCCCAACCCTATCAGTACTGGTAGTTCCTTCTATGGGTTTTTTTTTCTAGGAGTGTTCTTCCTACAACAAAGGACGGTCTTGCACATAAGAAATTGTAGAAGTTCTGACATCCTGACCAGAGGTGGCATTCAGCAGGTTCTGACCAGTTCTGGAGAACCGATAGAGGAAATTTTGACTAGTTCGGAGAACCGGCCAATACCACCCCTGACTGGCCCTGCCCCCATCTATTCTCTGCCTTCCAAGTCCCAGCTGATCGGCTTGGTCTTCTTTTGTTGCCCTTCACAGGAGAACAGAACTGGGAAGCAGGTTAGTGGGGTGGAGAGGGAATAGAGATTTTACAGTATCCTTTCCCTGCCACGCCCACCAAGCCACGCCCACCAACCCACACCCACAGAACCAGTAGTAAAATATTTTGAATCCCCCCACTGATCCCGATCACATAATCTAAGATGATGCCTCCTCTCAGGAACAACCGCTTCTGAAATTTTCTCCTCCCCTCCCCGTTCCACTTCACCAAGCTCCATTATCTAAAGGTTGCTGAGATTTATCCTGCCAGGACATTATTCATGCAAAGCCCGCTATGAGCCACAGAAGACCAAAGGACCGTTCTTCCCATGGAAAATGCAATCAAGAGTCATTTGCAGAAGGGTTTTTTGTTTTTTTTTAGTGTGAGAGCTTGTACAGAGAGCTGAATGTACCTGTATGAATTTCAGTGAGACCACAAAGCTGGAAGGCAGGAACGGGGAGAGAAGATTAACCCTTTCTCTCCAAATTATTTTGTTTTCTCCAAAGCTGCGATTTGTTTTGTAAAAGACAGATGGGCACAGGTTTTGCATAGGAGGAGGGGAATGTGTGTGTGTGTGTGTGTTTTTTAAAGGAAAATATAGAGGTGAGTTAATTCCACATTTCCTCATTATAGTGCTCTCGACCAAAGGTGTTCAATTAAGCACATAAGTCATCTTCCTTTTGCTATGGCTTTTCCCGTTTTTATGAAAGGGGGCAGGGAATGAATTTTGGCATGAATTTAGCAATGGCTCAAAAAAGACAAATGTCTAACAGCTGTTCGTGTTGGCAGAAAAGCTGAAAACCTGCAAAGTTGCCACTTTGCTTTGGGGAAAAAATTGAGGAGGTACTAAGTTTAGTTTTGCCTGGTTTGACTGACAGAGGTTTGTTGAGATTTCAAGCAAAGGCTATTTCCCCTTCTTCTTCTAATTCTGATTAGAACCAGATTAGAACTAATCTGGTTCTAATGAACTAATTCCAGCCTTTTGTCCCTATTCCAGAAATCCCGATGTTCTTTGACTGCCCATTTTAATCTCTAACATTGATGGTACCCAATTACCTCTTACAAAAGGTCTCCTGTTCTATAACCATGATACCTCCCAGCCTGGGATCATGCTGAGGGGAAGGAGATGCCCCTGAGTAATATATGATTTTATGCTGTGCAGAAATATAATCCTGATTTTTTTTTCTACTAGGTCTCATCAGCTCAATAAAGAACGATTTATTTTCAGAAGTATTGCAAAAGAGAGAGAGAGAGAGAGAGAGAGAGAGAGAAGAAAATCTCAAAGACATTACTTGGGTGGAATATGGTATTCTTGTAGCAATTTAATACTAATACTTCTGTGTTGGAAGCAATGGAGTGCTTCCATGGTAAAAAAGAACACCCCGGTGACATCACTGGATGCCCAATTGGAGACTCCTTTCACCCACTGAAGTAGTACCCATCTATCTACTTATAATCACCTGCTTTCAAACTGCTAGTGGTTTGGCAGGAGCTGGAGGAGATAATGGGAGCTCACTCCATCCTGAGGCAGCAGTGGGTCTCGAACGCTTGCCTGCCAAGGTCAATGTCCTAACATCATGAGTCATTGCGCTCCTAGCAATCTAATCATAAGGTGGTTAAGAGGTTTGTGTACATGTGTGTATGTATGGGGAAGGTAGGGAGGGAGAGGCAGAGACAGAGAGAGGTTTGTTTTCCAATGTATAATCATCTCTCCAGAGACTTATGTTTTTCTTGATTTTCTGAGTTTCCATTAAGTTCCAGGAAGACATCACAAATAATTCCCCCTTTCTCAAATTTATTTATTTATTTATTTGATTTACTTGATTTGTCAATCACTTACAAGATAATAGATATAAGTATAAACATGAGTAAGAATACAAGAAATAGGTATGAATAAATGGGGACAATAGGACAGGGATGGTAGGCACGATGGTCTCTAGAATTTTTGAATTTCCTAGAAATCTCAGGACTGGGAGGTTTAAACCTCATCCTGGAAGAAGAAGAAGATAGCCAAGAAAAGCCAAGCTTTTCAATAAAACTTCCAAGCCATGAAAAGATAAGTAAGCTGTTAAGTCTGGAGCTTGGATGCGAATAATGGAGACGAGCCAGGAGAAACAGTGAACTTCAAACTCTTTATTTACATGGTGTGACAGCTCAAAATGGATGGCTGCTATAGCCTTCCTTATATAGGCAACTTATTAACTATTCAACCAATAGCAATCCAGGAGCGCTAGCTCCGTTAACCAATAGGAATGGCCTGTTAATGGCCAATCAGATGCTCCTGAACGGACCAATCCGATCCTGCCATTAACAGCCAATCAGAAGTGCAGGGCCAGAACCTTGCACTTGACTTCAAGCTCAATATACTTTATTGGTATTATTCATTCACAACACCCCTTCCCCCGGCTTCTGCTTACGGGGCGCGGTCACATAGTCCTTGAGGTAGGATGGCTGTTTTATTAGTCTTTTTGATTTTCACTGTGCGCCTGGCATTTGGCTGCACTCTTGTTGAGGTAGGGCGTTGTTTGGCGAAAGGGGTGCCTCTGGTTCAGAGTTGCGTTTCCGTTGTCACCGATATCTTCGGTAACTCCCTGAGGTAAACTCACTCCCATCCCTGGTTCCTGTTCCCGCGTTTCTGTTCTGCTAATGTTCCCTTCAAAAAGGTTTTCCTTTAGTTGAAATTCGTCTTCCTCTGTATCTCCCCCCCCCCTCAGTTTGGTTATAAGGGAGTTCGGAATTGCCTGACTGCAGCCTTGATCATAGTTGATCGATATGGCGCTTCCAAAGTCTATCATCAGGGCACTGTACAAGGTATGATCTTGAGCCGGTTACACGGACTACCATCGCTTCTACCCACAGCGGATCACCTGATAAGTTTTTAGCGAATACTAAATTGCCTACCTGGAAGGTACGGCATCGGCTGCTGGATCCAAGTGGTTTTTCCGGTTCGTAGGCTGGGTGTAACCGGTCGAGGTGGGAGCGGAACTTCCGTCCCATTAGCAGCTCGGCGGGAGTTTTGTTGGTGATGCTGTGAGGTGTGATGTGCTGCAGAAAAAGGATTTGGTTGATTTTCTCATTGATGTTGTCATAGTCTACTTTTTGTAGCGTTTTCTTGACGAATTGTACCATGCGCTCGGCCCTACCGTTGGCCGCAAGGTGCGCAGGCAAAGTGAGCACATGTCAGATACCGCGGTCAGCCAGGTACTGCTCAAAGGACAGCGCGGTAAATTGGGGCCCGTTGTCAGATACCAGAACGTCTGGTAATCCGTGGGTTGCAAACAGTCTTTCTAGTCTTTTGATGATTGCTTCGGTGGTCGTGTTCCTCATTCGGTGGATTTCGAGCCAATTCGAGTAGGCGTCTACGGTTAACAAGAAGGTGTGGCCTTTGGTCGGCCCAGCAAAATCTAGATGGATACGGGACCAGGTTCCCTGCGGTGTCTCCCATTCGGTTGGGATTGCCTTTGGTGGAGCGTTGCTTACTTCTTGGCATCTCTGGCAAGTTTTGACCCATGATTCGATTTGTCTGTCGATGCCTGGCTACCACGCGTAGCTTCGTGCGAGGGCCTTCATGCGCACGATGCCAGGGTGGCCATCGTGCAAGGTTCTTAGTAGTGCCTGTTGGAGTCGTTCTGTGATAACGACTCTATCGCCCCAGATGATACAGCTCTTTTGAGAAAATAACTCTGTTTGACGACTTTTGAATGGTGCGAAGTCGTCTGGTACTTGGTCCAATGGCCATCCGCGTTCTACCAATGTGAGGACTCGTGCTAAGGTGGGGTCGCGTTTTGTTTCTCTCGCGATATCACGGGCAATTAATGGTGGCATATGAATTGTCTTGATCTGCAATGTTGTCATCATTGGCACGGGATTGTTGATGGTCTCTGGCAGCGGTGCACAGCTCAACGCATCGGCGTGGGGAATAGCTTTACCGGAGCGATATTGTAGCTGATAATTATAAGCAGCTAAGAATTCTGACCAACGGGTCATCCTGGGAGATAGTATATAGGGGGTCGGCTTATCCCCAGCGATTATCCCCAGCAAAGGTTTGTGGTCAGTTACTATAGTAAAAGCTCGGCCGTACACATACTCATGAAATCTTTTATCAGCTGATACAATTGCCAGGGCTTCTTTATCAATCTGGCTATAATTTCGCTCGGTTTTCGAGAGTGTTTTTGAAAAATAAGCAACAGGGGCTTCACTACCGTTAGGCAATACGTGGCTCAAAATGGCGCCCACTCCAAAGGGCGATGCATCACATGTGATAATTAACGGTAAGGTTTTACTGTACTGCATTAGTACAGCATCAGAAGTCAGTAGTTTTTTTACATTACAGAACATCAGCTCTTCTCTATGACCCCATACCCAATTTGCTTTTTTGTCCAGTAGGCGATGTAAAGGTTCAGCAACAGTCAACTTGTGCGGCAAGAATACGTTATAGAAATTGATGAGGCCTAGAAATGCCTGGAGGTCGGCCTTATTCCAGGGTCTGGGAGTGTTTTTTATTGCTCTCAATTTGGTATCTGTAGGGTGAATACCCTGACTGTCAATTAAGTACCCTAAAAATTCAACACGATCTGTACACAGCTTGCACTTATTTTTCTTCACCTTAAGGCCTGCTTCTTGGAATTTTTGGAGAACCAGTCTTAAATGATCCCGTAAAATTTTTGGAGTGGGGGCAGCAATTAACACATCATCAAAGTAGCCTTTGATCCCCTGCAAGAGTCTCTCCATTAGGCTCTGAAAGATCCCCGGGGCTACACTGATTCCGAATTGGAACCGCATACATTTAAAGGCACCCTGGTGCGTTACAATTGTGTGTGCCTGTGCCGTTTTTTCATCAACCAGCAGTTGCTGATAAGCCTGAGCTAAGTCTAGTTTAGCGAAAACTTTTCTGCCCCCCAGGGAATGGAGGAGGTGTTGCACCACCGGCACCGGATATGGATTTTGTTGCAGGGCATGGTTCAGGGTGGCTCGGTAGTCCCCACAAATTTTAATTGAGCCGTCCGGCTTAGTTGGTGTCACGATTGGGGTTTCCCAGGGAGAGTGATTGGTTGGCTTTAACACTCCCTGGACTATCAACTTATCAAGCTGTTCGTCGATTTTCGGCTTTAGTGCGAACGGAACTTGACGAGGCTTAAGGCGGATGGGAGCTATTTTTGGATTAAGGCTAAAGGATATTGGGGTCCCCTTGTACTCGCCTAGCTTTTCCGTGAAGACGTCCTTGAATTCGTGGGCGAGGTCCTCCTCCCAGTCACTGCTGCCGATTCGGTTAATGACTGCCACTTCAATGCCAAGTGGTGCGAACCATTGCAGGCCTAACAGGCTAGGCTGGTCCTTGTCGATCACCGTCAGGGGTAAGTATGCTGTGCGGTTCTTGAATGAAACCTGGACTCGACTGGATCCTATGACTGGAATCCAGTTCCCCTGGTAATCTTTTAGCACGAGCCTTTGGAATTGAAGGTCTTGGCGCCGGATAGTAGGGATGAGTTGCTTGAGGGTCTTCCAGGAGACCATTGAAAGGGACGATTCCGAGTCGACTTCCATTTGGCAAGGCTGATTTTCGATGGCCACTTTAACTCGAATTTTCTTGGCATCCAATGAAGAGGTGTGACTGATAGTAATTGTTTGGTGAGCCTCTTCTCGCCTCATTAGGCGATTCATGGGTCGGTTTCTGTAGGAGTGGTTTGCTGGTTCTCGCCTTACAGGACGGTTTCCTGTTGATTGGCAAAAATTGCCCCCCTTCGAGGTCTGGCTGGGTGCTAGGAGAGTTCTGCAGACCTGTCCGATATGGCCTCGTTTCCTGCACTCATGGCAGAGCGCGTCACGGAATTTGCAATCGGAGTGGTAATGGTTGGCCCCGCAGCCAGAGCATGGTTGCTGGCACTTCAGGTAATGGTCCTGATCGGACCGCAGTCGATGGACCTCTTCTTCGTCGCTGTCTGACGACGAAGAGAGGTCCTCATGGTGGGCCATCGGCAGCTGTTCTTCCGACTTAGGTGAAAGTTCGCAGGCTGGTTGGTGTGTCGGAGTGCGATTTCAGCGTAGTTGGGCAGCCGACTTCTTGGTCGCTTCCGCTGCCGTAGCCTCAGCGATGGCATCGGCAAGGCTAATGTCGCCCTTAGCCACGTTTAGCGCATCTAATCCAAGAACTACTTGGTCTCTCAAAGCCTCTTCTAGGTCGGCGAAATCTCAGAGGCCTCCCAAGTTTCGGAGGTCCGCAATGAAATCTGCAACGCTTTCTCCTTTCCGCTGGTTTTTTTGGTAGAACTCGTGCTGTCTTATGAGCGTTGGAACATAGTGCATAGTGGGCCCTTAGTAGTGGTTCAAGGACATCCCAGTCCATGGCCTGCACTTCAGCCGGTTTTGCTAGCGCCTTGGCCATCTTGAATATGGCCGGCCCACAATGCGTCAGGAATACCGTTCGTTTCTTCCCGGTTGTGGCATCCTTCAGATTATTCGTTTCCAAGAACATTTGGAAACGGTCCATGTAGGACTTCCAGTCCTCTTGCACTGGGTCGAACGGAGCGGGTGGTACTACACCGCCGGACATGGTTCCGCCATTGTGCGTTTCAGCCACGTGCTTGGTTGTCTTCTTCATTGTTTAGTCAGTTCTGATGTCTCCACATCCCATCCTCTTCGCCAGTGTTAAGTCTAGAGCATGGGTGCGAATAATGGAGATGAGCCGGTAGAAACAGTGAACTTCAAATTCTTTATTTACATGGTGTGACAGCTCAAACTGGATGGCTGCTATAGCCTTCCTTATATAGGCAACTTATTAACTATTTAACCAATAGCAATCCGGGAGTGCTAGCTCCATTAACCAATGAGAATGGCCTGTTAATGGCCAATCAGATTCTCCTAAACGGACCAATTCGATCTTGCCATTAACAACCAATCAGAAGTGCAGGGCCAGAACCCTGCACTTGACTTCAAGCTCAAGATAACTTTGTTTAACATTTATTCATTCACAACATAACCAGATAAGAGTCCCAACAGTGACACAAACCTCCAAGAATAAACTCAAAAAAAAAAAAAAAACCCAAGAGAGATTTGAAGATAATGATTAATAGCACATTCTACCTGAGATTAAGGTTGAAAATGATAACCCTCTTTCATTGGAAGTCTGGGAGATCTTTTGAGAAATAGATATTGCAAGGTAAATTTCAACCCGTTATGATGATTCATGCAGCATATACAAAAAGTACATCTAGGGCTGATTTGTGCAATTTTCTTTCCTAGATCCAGGCAGATTTTTTTAAAATAATCAGTTCTGCAAGGTAACACTGCTTGGATGAAATTCTCTTCCCTAGGCCATTCTCACCTCATTCCCTTGCAGCAGCTGACTTACCTTATCTGGATTGGAAGCTAAGAAGGCCCAAGGCTGTAAAGTAGAATGGGAAATTGAAAAAGCATCAGGATGAAATTGGTGTCAAACAATTTCTCTACTGTTGCCAGTAAAATGACATGAGTTTGTCCATGAAATCACCAGGTACCAGACTTGATTTTAAGGAGACTTTACTTTTTAAACCTGCCTTTAATGGTTCATAGCAAGCAACTCGAGTCACTCTTCTGATGTATCTGAGAGGCGCTGTAGTTTTGTGATCTATTCTGGCTTTCTGCGCTTACTTCTTGGTGCTATGAATATGTAGCAGCAGTTCTGTGAGGAGAAAGGAAGAGAAGATGGCAGAGGCAGGAGGCTGAGTGGCTCCTGGCTGAGAGATGCCTTCAAGAATCATCCATCAGTCACATCACAGAGCCAGCAAAAGGAAGTTTCTGAATCAATCACATTGCCAGTTTTAGGCAGGTCGACTATAGTTCTATAGAGAGCTACAGATGCTTCTCAAGTGCCTCCATTCCTATTGAAAGCTTATCCCAATATGTAGTGTGTGTGTGTGTGTATGTGTTGTGGGGGGGGGGTAAGAGAGAGAGAGAGAAAACCTAATCCCCTAGAAATTTCCTGACAGTGAGAACAAATAACCAGTGGAACAGTTTGCCTTCTCAAGTTGTGGATGCTCCATTACTGGAAGTTTTTAAGAAGAGACTGGACAGCCATTTGTCCAGAATGGTATAAGATCTCCTGCATGTGCAGGGGTTTGGATTAGAAGACTCCCTCCCCCAAGGTCCCTCCCAACTCTGTTATTTTGTTCTGTTCTGTCCTGGAGAGAGATTGGGAGAAAGAGACAGAGAGAGGGACGGAGAGGGAGGGGGAGGGAGAGAGAGGGGGGAATGAGAGAGAGGGAGAGGTGGGGAGGAAGAGGGGGAGGGGGAGGGAGAGAGTTAATGTAGGAGGGAGAGGGAGAGGGAGGGACAGAGAGAGGGAGGGAGGGAGAGAGAGAGAGATTTATAACTTTGCATAAATTCTTAAATAAATTGAGCACTCAAGTATCTTGATGAGGAACATCTTAGAAACCCCAGGGCTATTGGGTAGATTGGGAGGTTAAACATTATTCTCTAAAAAGGAGAAAAAAAACCATTTCAATAGAACTGCCAAAAAATCTGCCTGAATTACTGCAGTCGCTAGTCAAGGTGAACTTGAGGGGGTCTTTAATTGGCTGCCAACTGCTCTGGCTTGGCTCTTTTCAACAATGAATTTGATTATAAAAATAAGGAAGGGCAATTTTGCAGCCTTGAAAATAACCACTGCTGCCAATTGGGCTGTGTTACAAAATGGGAGAGGCTCCAGTTACCAAAAAAAAAAAAAAAAAGGGGGTGTGTGTGTGTCAGCATTTGTACTCAAAGAATATCATGGTTTAAACTGAAACATTGCAATGAGATGGGCTCCGTCCAAAATCCCGAACTATGGTTTACAGAAGGTGGCTGGGATTTATGCAACAGGCTAAAGGCTGTGTTTTTAACATGGCTGTGAGCTTAGCGTGACAGTGAGAACTATCAACCAGTGGAATGGCTAGCCTTTGGAAGTCATGGGTGCCCCATCACTGGAGATTTTAAAGAAGAGTTTGGACAGCCATTTGTCTGGAATGATATAGGGCAGAGGAACTTGGCAATTTTAAGACTTGCGGACTTCAACTCCCAGAATTCTCCAACCAGCTTCAATTCTGGGAATTGAAGTCCACAAGTCTTAAAGTTGCCAAGTTTGGAGACCTCCAGTATAGGCAGGGCTGAGATTCTACCTGGTAGGACTGGTTCCATAGAACCAGTTATGATTCTGTGCAGTTTGGAGAACCGGCAAATCGTGCCACTGGCTGGCCCCTCCCTTCCTCACCCACTCACTCCTTACCTGCTATGCATACCATCAAACTTGCCTGCCCTTGGTAAGTTGCTAGAAAAATATTTTTTTTTTTCCTGCATGTCCCCCTGCAATATTTTTCCTGCATGTCCCCCTGCAACCATCAACTGTTCTGCTGCGCTAGGAGATTTAGATGAGCTAGAAAGCAGGAAATCATTGGATTTCTTGCTTTTTAGCTAATCTAAAAACAGAGCTGAAACTTCCTTAGGACTGGAGCTTCTACTTTTCAGTGCGGACTCAGTTAGCAGATTGCAGAATAGTAGATCTCTGAATGAATCTGTGATTCTGTGAGCAACTCAATTTGCCTGCCTACTTTGCCTGATTTTTGGTAAAAGTTGCTTTTTTTGTTTATAAAAAAATCAATATTTACAATACGTGGTGTGTTGTGAGTTAATTTTGTGAGTTTGCTTGCAAGCAAATTTTATGTGACAGACTCGGGTAGCAGATCACAGATAGATAGATCTCTAAGTGAATCTGTGATTCTGTGAGCAACGCAATCTCCCTGCCTGTTTTGCCTGATTTGGGGTAAAAGTTGCTTTTATTAATTAAAAAAATTAAATATTTTCTTAAATATTTATAATATTTACATCAAGCCATGCCCAGCCAGTCACATGACCACCAAGCCACACCCACAAATTAGGCCATGCCCACAGAACAGGTTGTTAAGAAATTTGAATCCCACCCCTGGGTATAGGGTCTCCTGTTTGAGCAGGGGGTTGGATTAGAAGACCTCCAAGAAGACCTTCCAACTCTGTGATTCTGTTAATAGCTAATTCTGTTAATACAATCTAAATTGCTTGAATGGACTGCATCAGTTTATCAGTTATTTGAACCATTATGGGCCTTCACTCACTGCTGCTGGTTCTCCTGCCCTCTGCAGCTCCTCCATGCCCCACTCCACCTCTCAGAAGAGCATCTCATGACATTCCAGAAAGTCCACCAACCCTCCGAGGAGACGTTTTCAAGGAGAGGCAAAGTAATCCAAGGCATGGGAAATTCTGATCTCTGATTGGATTTCCAGTTGTGCATGGCTGGCACTGAGCCAAGGAGTATGCAAGAAATTCTTAAGCGAAGCTCCTTGAAGGAAAGAAGTGCAGCTTGGAATACATGTGGTGACTTCATCCGGGGTCTCGAAACCCCTTCCCAAATTCTGCTTTCACGCAGAAAGATAACCAACTCTTCATTTTTATTTGATTTTACTGGCTTCTTTGGGCTTTGAAGCCATCATGGCTTTCTGGTGTCCTAGCATCCTGACAGCAAAGGTGCCCTAGGAATAGCCAAGAATTGAGAAGTAGTTCTGGAATAGAAATAACCTACCAGCAGGGACAGGTGTCTTTGCTGCAGTAACCGTGTAATGTTCTTGGCAGTTATTCAGTTCGGCATCACAGCGATGAAGACAAGCAGTCCAGCTGCAGCAGCAGAGTTTTTTGCAGGGCTGCCAGATGTTTTATATAAGGCTGGCATTTTAGAGGATTATTCTAAAAGAAAAGTCAAATGCAGTTTGAAGCAATAGACAGATTTTCTTTAATAGCACCATGTTTTTCAACCTTGGGAACTTTCAGATGGGTGGACTTCAACACCCACAATTTATACTCTACTAAACTTTCATTCTCATGACCTTTAACTAAGTGAAACAGTGCATCATAGAGCAACAATTTTTGAACTATGACTCCCAAAGAAATGAAACCTCTCACAAACCCTGTACTCCCATTCATTCCTTTTGATTTGTGCTAACCTCTATGCAACCTGACCTATGTGGCACCTCTTAGTCACTCCTGGAAACTCTACTTAGTCACTCCTGTGCCCTCCACATTCTTCTTGACATGTGCCGCCCCCCATGCAACTTATTTGATCTGTGTGGCATCTTTTACACAACCCTCATGATCCCCACACCCTTCTTGACTTGTGTCATCCCCTTATCACCAATCAGACCCAAATTCCACCTCTTGTGAACCTGCAGGCATCCTTCTTGACCTTTGCCCCCCACCTGTACCTTTCCCAACTGATGTGGCATCTCTAGCACACACCCACATTTTATTATCAACCTATGTGCACTCACAAGTACTATTCCCACACCCCCATGCACTCTTTCTCTCCCTCCCCCTCCCAGCAGCAGCCATTTACCTCCTGCCTCCTGTTGCAACTTCCTGCTGGCTTTCCAAAGACTTTGCTCTTTGCAAGCTTCCCACAAGCAAAGTAAATGGGAAAGCCGGCAGAAATTCAAAGAAAAAAGGAACGTGGGAGGGAGGGAGGAAGATTTCTGATGTTCTCTGCCAGCTTCCCACAAGGAAATGCAATGGGGAAGCTGGCAGGAAGTCAAAAGTCACTCCTGCTTCCACTTCCACCCTTGGCTATTTCATTTCTTTGTTTTGATAAGGAAATATCTCTGAAATGATGACCAAATAGGCTGTGGATTCTCTAATGATGTATAAAAGTGAAGGTAGTAACATTTAAGCCATTATAATTCCCAATTACACAATGAAAGGCAGGTTTATAACACAAGGAGTAGTATATGGATGTAACAATAATTATTTTTTTTCCCAAAAGTGGTCTTTTAAGCCCATATATATGGATATAAGCTCATTTATAAACAACTGATTCTATTCAATGAATTGAAACAGAATGGAATATCAGGATGATTGTAGAACTTCACTCAAGCCAGACATTTCATTTATTTCCTCAATGGTTGCTATGGCTTCTTTCTGTTGAATAGCAACAGAGGTAGGAAAATAGGATTTCCTACACACCAACTTGATAATGCGATTGGGGGTAGAAGCATAAAATTGGAGGAGGGAGTGTTATGTATGCTACCAACCTCCAAGAGGAAAAGATGGGAATTCAATTTAGCAAATAAATCAACTGCACTGATACGATCATTAGACAAAAACAGTTTCTAAACTTTGCCATTCCTAACAGTTTTGAAGTTCTATAAAAATATTCTC
This sequence comes from Hydrophis major, assembly GCA_033807585.1. Lineage (NCBI taxonomy): Eukaryota > Metazoa > Chordata > Lepidosauria > Squamata > Elapidae > Hydrophis > Hydrophis major. Next base: position 196,221,746 of record CM066331.1, read on the forward strand.
TTATTTCAGCACATAGAAATGCAGTGTGGAAATGCATATCGCTTTCTGCTTAACCTCTTCAGTGCGTTAGCCCTACTTGCATTCTTTGCACAACCCCTGACCTGTTAGTGTACACTTCTTTAGATTTATAGACCACTTTACAGCCCTCTCTAAGTGGTTTACAGAATTAGCATATTTCCCCCAACAAAGTGAGTTCTCATTTTACTGACCTTGGAAAGATGGAATGCTGAGTCAGCCTTGAGTTGGTAAGAATCGAACTCCTGGCAGTGTGCAGTGAGTTAGCCTGCAATATTGTATTCTAACCACTGCAGCACTCAGTAATGCAATTTATTCACTTTTGGGAGAAGGACAGTAATACAAAGCTCTAGGCCAGTCTCAAGCCATGTCTTCACTTGCATCTAACGAGAGCCAAAACATGCCTGGCCAACAACTTCAATTTCAACCCCAGACTGTACAAAAGAGAGCTTCAAGTTGTCCTTAACCTTGTAGAATTTCACTAAATTATTGAAATGTTAAAATAATACTTTGTTCTTGGTTTTATCATTCTCCAAGGATAGGGAAGAAAGTTACCCACCCCTCTTAGAAGAATGAAATATTTTAGGAAATATTTTAAAAAGGGCAAAATATTATATTTCCCTGGATAAAAAAAGGAAAAACAGGTTTTTAAAGATAAAGGGCAGTCCCCTGGCCCCAGCAGGTATTTGGTGCCCATTAAGACTGGGCCAGCCTATCTATAAAACAAAATACCTCAGCTCCAGGGTGATGGGATTAAGATATGACCCTCCAGGACATAATAGGATTATATAGCTCACTACATGGCACAACCAAGCCCCTTCATTACATCACCCAGCAAGGTTCAACCAAACTCGATTCAGATAAACTTGACTCCACATGGGAGTCTGCAACCAACAGGATACATGGCCTTGCCATAGGAACAGGATGCTCAAGATCAAAGCCCAAGAGAGGGTATAAATAACACTCACTGTCCACTCCATGTGATCAGCTACCCAGGATTTCAAACCAGTGGTGGGATTCAAATTTTTTTACTACCGGTTCTGTAGGCATGGCTTAGTGGGTGCTGCAGGAGAAGGATAGTGTAAAATCTCCAGTCAGAGGCGGTATTTGCCAGTTCTTTAAACTATTCAAAATTTCCGCTACCGGTTCTCCAGAACTGTTCAGAACCTGCTGAATACCAGCTCTGCTTCAAACTCATGTGGTCCTGTCACCATTAAATCATCCTTCCAAGCAGGCTCCATGTTTCTAGTGTCTTTCTCCCCACTTGGAACTGAACCCAGATGGACATTTCGTCTGACAGTAGTATATCAGATCGAAGAAGGTTTGTTTCCAGGACCTTGGAGGGAAGCCAGCTTCTATCCCCAGACTGGGAAAGGAGTCATAGAGGCAGGATAGGAGCAGCAATTGGGGATTTCATTTCAGTGGTTCTCTGCTAACTCAACATTAGGTAGAGAGCACTTCAGCTCGGCAGCAGTGAAAGGTTTTCATTGAAATTGGGCAGCGCTCTGAGGACCAATTTGCCCTTCTCTATAAGTAATTCTCGATAAATGCAAAAAACAAAAAGCCCATCTCCCTCTTGTTCCAGGTTTCCATATTCAGTTAGAATCTCTTCCATGTTTTCCTCTATTAGCAATTATGGTTAGCAGAACCATCAAGGCAACAGATGGTCTTAATTTTATCTCTGAGTGCACTGGTTAATAAGGCCTCTTGGCAATGCTTCATTCCTTCTTGCGCATGTCTTTTCTCTGGCTACATATTACCAGCTGTCGTTTTTGTTGCATTTGTCAAAGAGGAGCTTTTCATGAGTTAAGGCAAGGTTTAAAAACTGGCTTGATCCACGGATACTTAAAATGTAATCCTTGGATGTAGGTTCACAGCTGTTTGCATGGCCGTGTTTCCCCCCCACACACACACACCTTTAATGAATTGCAATTGGCTGGATTCACAAAACATTGGATGTTGTGGTAGCAAATTTTATTCTACATGAAGAGAACGGAACACCTTAAAGTTTACCAGATTTATTAGCTTTTGTGGAGAGGGCAATGCGCTTACATCCTAATGGATGACATGCATTGTGATCTGTAATAGATTACCTGCTAATAAGCTAATAGTAATCTTGACAATGTCACAAGACTCCTTTTAATCCTCCCCTGTAAATGACCGAGAGGTCTATTCCATTGGATGTACTTCTGATGTTTTGCAAAGAAATATTTTCCTCGATGGTTTTCTTGTATCTTGCACAGGGAAGAAAAACCCCATACATCAATCATAATGTGATGCTTGTTCTCCCATTTTTCCAAGCTAAAATATCTTAAATATTGTAACCTTGCAACACCGTATCCTTCCTAAGGCAATTAATTGAACTAAAATTCTCGTGTGAAGAGTCATCTAATGTTCCGGTTGAGGGTCAGCCCCACTTTTCTTCTCTCTCTTTCACCCACTTACAGTTTGCAATTATAAATGTTTGTGATTGTGGTCACTCTCTTATAATACATCCGTTTTCTACATTTAGATCTGTATTCCTGGACATCCTTTTAAGGGAACTATGAAGATTCCAAGCTGGGCTTCAGTTTTTGATTAAAATAAATAAATAAATCAAATAATCCTGCCATTTTGTACAGGGATGAATCCTGAGTAAAAAATTCTGGCTGCTAAGAATAGGAAATATTATTTTTAGAACTAAGGGTGCCAGTCGAACAAAACACAGCCAAGTGAGAAACTTAATGGCTATCAGCCATTTTCACAAAGATTAGAGCTTTGGTTTAAAAAAAAGAAGTGTGGAGCAGAAGAAAAAGAGATACTATCCTTATGTATGTGTGTGGGGAGGGAGACAGAAAGGGTCGGAATAAACTTAATCATTTTATTTTTCATTCTTCCTTAGAAAAGCTTTTTGCTCTTTTAGAAATAATTTTGAGGAGAAAGTACCTTCTAGAAACCGCGTTGTAAAGAAAATGTATCATTCTTCTTTGCCCTCAAAGCAGGACATTTTATTGTCTTTTAATTGAAAGATGTTGAGCATTTGATATTACTTTAAAAACAAATCTTATCTGGCACCTGCTTGCACTTTTCTTTCTCTCCTGCTGGCTACGTTCACACAATACACTTAATCAGGTCAGTGAAAGACCTACTAGCTATATTTGTCCAATGTGCAAAAGCTTGAACAGGAATAATGGTTTGTGTCTTAGCATATGTGAAACCAGCCAGTCTGGTTAGTTTATAAAGCTTTTTCATTAAATTTTATTAAGGGTTTTATTCATGGTTTTTTTTATTAAATTACATAAACCCAGATAATGAGTTAATTCAGTAACTGGGTGATGCATTGTGAGATGGCAGTGTTTTTGCAAGGGCTGAATCATAAATCAAGGAAGCCTCAAGGAACTTTCTAGTGACATCTGGTCAGCTATCACCGGAGCTGGAATGCTGAACAAAAATCTTTGCAAGCAAGAAACAGTCATCATTAATTAATCCTTTACTTTATATGTGCCTGAGCCAAATCTTGGTACTGATATGTTCATTCTGAAAGCAATTTCAATTCTCACATTTGTTATGCATACATGCCCCATTGCTTTACAACACAGTTATGAAGAACAGGTATGAAGAAATATGTTTAGCCTTCTTTTTTTTAATAGAATAGCAGAGTTGGAAAAAAACCTTGGAGGTCTTCTAATCCAACCCCTGTTCAAGGTATAGGAAATGGTATAGGAAACCCTATACCATTTCATACAAATGCCCAGTCTCTTCATTAAAAACCTCCAAGGTTGGAGCACCCAGAGCTTCTGAAGGCATGTTGTTCCACTGATCAGTTGTTCTAACAGTAAGGAAATTTCTCCTTAGCTCTAGGTTGGCCTTCTCCTTGATTAATTTCCATTCATTGCTGCTTGTCTTGCCTTCTGGTGCTTTGAAGAATAGCTTAACTTGATTATCCTTAGATTTCTTTGAAATCCTTAGATTATTGGAACACTGCTATCATGTCATCCCTAGTCTTTCTTTTCATTGAACTAGACAATTCCTGCAACTGTTCTTCATAGCCTTTGGTCCCCTAACATTTCAGGGACACCCACAAGAGGTTTTTAAAAAGTCAAGATAGTGGTCTCAACCTTGAGATTGAGGTCCCATGTCTTTTTTAACATGCAGAGCAGAGCTTTGATTGGGACTATCAATCAAATGATAGTTGGGACTATCATCTTGAGTTTTCTTTTAACCCTGTTCCACTTCCTTTTAACCCTATTCCACTTCCCTATATCCTTCGGAAAGACAGATAATATATTCCTAATCTGCCGTGGTCCTTGTTTCTCCTCTGCAAATATTAAGTATGACCTCAGTCACCAAAACATTATGAACTCCATTCTCACGATGGCCATGAGCCTGGATGAGAAAAAATGTGCTCAGGCTGGTCCAGTACAGTTGATATGTAGAGGATAAGAAGATTTACAAGAGAAAGGAAGAGACTATTCAGATAAGGAACCAGGAAAATGTTCCCTTTGTAGATGAAATCTAAGAGGCATTTAGCACAACTTTCTTAGCATTGATTACTCCCTTCAAAACTCCCCTCCTCTTTACTCAGTAGGACTGAAATGGCATATAATCTTCTGTGTCTGTCAGGAGTACTTGATTCTGCATCACTCTCTAAATTCCCTCTGAGCTTCAATGGTTATGAGACTAACATAAGATCCTCACCCACAGGAAGCCAGAGCTTCCTATGGAAATCTTCCTGCTGCCACCTGCTGTTGTCTATGAAGATGGTGAATCCAGCGATCAGGGAAAGTGGCTTTATGCAAATTAGCTGGCTTGAATTGGGGATCTGGGCTTGGGGGAGAAGATGATTTGATACGGGGTTTTCACTTTGGAGCAGTGAAGATGGGGAATAAATGATTCAGTCTGAGTTTCTTCAAGATTTGCATTCTACACTTACGTAGATAGTGCGAAAGTATCAAAATGTCTGAAGCAACTTCATGTTTTGGCTGAATGGGATGGACGGAACAAGGGTTATCTGCTAAAAATTTAAACTGAGCTAAATCAATGCCCAAACTGTTCTACTTCAATAAAAGTGAAAAAGTAGCTTTAAATTATATTTTGACCTCTTTAGACTTTTTTTTCCAGGAGGATCATGCCAGAGGTGGTATTCAGCAGGATCTGACCAGTTCTGGAGAACCAGTAGCAGAAATTTTGAGTAGTTCGGAGAACTGAACAAATACCACCTCTGACTGGCCCCACCCCCATCTATTCTCTGCCTCCTGAGTCCCAGCTGATTGGCTGGATTTTCTTTTTTTGCCCTGCACAGGAGAACGGAGCTGGAAAGCAGGTTAGTGGGGTGGGGTGGGAAAGGAGATTTTGCAGTATCCTTCCCCTGCTACGCCCACCAAGCCATGCCCATCAAGCCACACCACGCCCACCAAGCCATGCCCACAGAACCAGTAGTAAGAAAATTTGAATCCCAACATTGGATCATGCAATCTGGTTGGGCCATTTGACAAAAGACAGCTGAAACTTTGCCCATACTCTTGGCAGGGTTGGGAGATTGCAAGGGAAGAGCAGGACTGACTCTCAACTTTTCCCACACTGCTCCCAGCTTGGAGAACAATTCTTACAAGGAGAAGGACTTCCCAGGTCTCCCTCCTTCAGAGCTGATCTCTGGGATTGGACGCCTGGTAAATAAAGAGCAAACCTTTTTTCTCCCTGGCAGCTGATTCCCCAGGCTGTTTGAGAGCAGCCCAAACAACATCTGACAGATGCAGTGGAGAAACTGCACCCAGAAGCATTGGGAGGTGGGGGCAACGGCTCTTTCTTCTACTTCACCTCACATCCCCCTGTTGCCACCACTGATCAGCTGCAGTTCAGGTTGATCTGCATCCTCAAGCTCTATGCATCACCAGAGTAGGAGCTTCTCAGCCAAAAGCAGCACTAGGGAACGAACAGCTATGATATAGTTTCAGGCATGGGTGAAATGAATGGAGACAATCTTAGTGGGTGAACTTTCAGCTCTTTATTACATAGTGACTTGAGAACTTGAACAACAACAACTCTGCCTTATATAGGTAACCTTAATGTGAAATAACCAATAGGGAGCTGTAAGACGCTAGTTCCAGAACCAATAAGAGTCCTTCGTTAAGGGCCAATCGGATTCTCTGAACCCAACCAATCCACTCGAGCCGCTTAACACCCAATCAGAAGTGCAGGGCCAGAACCCTGCACTTTACCCCAAGCTCGCTTTTATTTAAACTATTTACATACATAACAAGCTAGAAATCCCTTTACCAGGGAAATGCCTTTCACGCACATATAAAAAGCCATATATGAAGAATGGTTGCAGGATTTGGGTTTGGCTAGCTTAGAGAAATGAAGGACTCAGGGTTAATGTCAAGGATGTTAAATTTACATCTGGTTCAATGAACCTGTAGTTGAACCACCGGCTAGCCCCTCCCCCCCATGCTGCCCCTCCCCTCGCCCTCCACGTGGCCCATTTTGGATGCAGGTAAGTGCAAGGTCCACGCTGAGGTTCTGGGAGGGCAAAAAATGGGCTGAACCAGAAGTTCTGGAAGTCCAGAAATAGGCCTGTTTCCGACTTCTGAAGGCCCTCCGGAGCCTGGGGGAGGTCATTTTTGCCTTCCCAGAGGCCCAAGGGAAGCCTCCAGACTCTGGGGAAAGTGAAAAATGGTCAAACCAGAAGTTCTGGAAGTCCGGAAATGTAAGGCGACCAACATTTTTACAATGAGAAGGAGGACACAAATAAATTGAAGGAAAAAAAAAACACAAAGCCACTTGCATGCAGCGCATTCTTGCGTGCGGCACCCTCTCGCAAAACAATTCTCCTGTGTGGAGCGCATGTGTCTCATAATCGCATCTTGCCGCATTGTACCGAGCCTTGACGAATCGTCATGTCAAATACAAATACGTCACATCACACACAACGGATCGGATCGGCATCGATCAAATACGAAGATTTACAGATTAGTCTTCAAATATCAAAAAGGAGGACATGTAGGAGGACACTTTTCGAGAGAGGACAGAACTTACAAAAGAAAGACTGTCCTCCATAAAGGAGGATGGTTGGTCACCTTAGGAAACAACCCTGTTTCTGGCTTCCAGAGGCCCTCTGGAGCCCAGGGGAGGCTGTTTTTGCCTTCCCAGAGGCCTGAAGGAATCCTCCGGACTCTGGGGAAGGCAAAAAATGGCCCTCCCAGAAATTCTTGTAGTCCCTGCCCACCTAGCAACTGGGCAGAGAAATTGCTAGGATTTTTGATTCCCAGCCCGGGGTCAACTTATTTTCCAAAGCACCAGAGAGCATGACAAGAAACAATGGCTGGAAACTAATCAAGGAGAGAAGTAACCTGGAATTAAGTAGATATTTCCTGACAGTGAGAACAATTGGTCAATGGAACAACTTGCCTCCAGAAGTTGTGATAATAAATAATAAAAGTAGGCACAAATTAAATAAATGATAAAGATTAGGGACTAGATCAATACTTTGTAGGATGCAATGAGAAAGAACACACAAGGAACACGTTGAAGATTCTTTGAATTATTCCCTAGCTTGGAGACAATGTTAGTTAGTTTACTTTATTGTCATTGCATCTCATACAATGAAATCAAACACCATCTTCAGTGCACATCATGACCATGACCATGAAAATAAACACAAACACACATCCTTCACTCTCCATACATTGAATGAAAACCCCTGACACTGTACCAACACAGCAGAATTCAAAAGAGCTACTGCCCTGGGATAGAAGCTGTTTTTCAGCCTATTTGTCCTTGTTTTTATTATTCTGTACCATCCGCCAGATGGTAATAGTTCAAAAAAAAGGGGGGGGGGTTTCCCAGGATAAGATGGATCTTTGAGAATGCTTTGAACTTTCTTAAGGCAGCGGGAGTTATAAAGCTCTTCCAAAGAGGGCAGAGGGCAACCCATGATCTTCTGGGCAATGATGTTAACCCTCTGGAGTGCTTTCCTATCTGCCACTGTGCAATTGGCAAACCATACAGAGGTGCAGTATGTTAAAATGCTCTCTCTGGTGCAGCGGTAAAAGGTCACCAGCAGTTTCTCATTCAATTGTTGTTTTCTGAGAAACCTCAGGTAGTATAATTTCTGCTGGGCCCTTTTGATCAGGGCTGCAATGTGGGCACATGTGAGATGAGGGATCCTTGGTGCTCTCTGAGCTTGGTGGTTTTCTTGCAGACATTTCATTAGCCAAAATAAGTCAGGAGCAACAAGGACCTCTCATTTCAACCCTGAGCTACAAATATTCTCCATGATTGGTATTACATCTGAGAAGAATTTCTGACTTTTTTCTCACCCTCCCCAGTAGTAAACTCATGCTATAATTATTCATTATGTATATGGTACACTCATAGTATAATTATTCCTTATGTAAATAAGTTCTATTACCACTGTTTTTTCATATATTTCCTTCTTCCATCCAAGCCATCTGTTCTTTCATTTTATCTTCCAGCACTTTCTTAGTTCTAGCACTGGTACTTCAACAATAAGGACAAAGGTTTTCTGCCTTGGATGGAAGAAATAATCAAGCGGCCTTAGAAAAGTGTAGTTTTTCCCCATGGGCTTGTGCTATGTCACAAGTTGTCACGATGTCAAAAAGACTTCTGCATGGGTCTTTGCATTGCTCCAGAACTGTGTGATCTCAGGCATTTATTTATTATTTCCAGCTCAGTTATAATGTATCTGAAATTGCACTGAAGGCAATCTTTCTGTTGGAAATGTTAAAGCTCTACATGGTTTGTAGGCGGACCATTTCCCCATTGACAGGAGCCTTACCCTGCCTCCTGGGCTCAAAGTAGCCTCTTTTTCTTCCTGCCAAGGGTTCAGCTGGGAGAATGCCATGCAGGAACATTTTCTCTGTGTTTTCCTGAGCTAATGTTACAGGAACAGCAAAAAGAGTAGTTCATCTTTCATTGAAGTTGATGCTATGACCTGTGACTTTCACGTGTTCAATGGCACCAAAACCCTAGCCACTATAGAAAACTCCAGCCACAGAATTATCAGAGAAGCCATAGAGATTGAAAAAAGACCTGAAAGCATGAATAGAAGAGATGATTCCACCAGACTGTCAATTATTTGGAAGCCTGCACTCACAAACAAAAAAATATCCACACCACAAGCCAGGTAAACACCTAGGCACAAACAGATCCCCCCGATACCTCCAGCTCAAACATACCCCAACTAGGCACCCAGATGAAACCTAGCTTCCTAACAAATGATAGCCGTCCATTTACTCGGAGCCAAGCTGCACTAAAGGCCTCCAATACAGTAACACAATGTTGCCAGCCAGCCAAGACAAAAAAGCCACAAAACAGAGAGAAGATATTAGAAACACCAATCAAGCAGAACACAGCAAACTCCAAGACCAATAAACACAGACCAAGACTCTCAACCAATCAGGATGAAGAAAAAACCATTCTGGCAAAGCAGTAGGCTAGTCCCAAATTTAAAACTGAAACAACTGTAAAAGTCTGACTCACAGATGAACACAATACAGAAGCCTGATGATGGCAGATGAGATTCTGCCAAAACGTTGTGTTATGGATTAAACCATCGCAGCGATACAACCGAAACAGCTTCCTCTTACAACAGGCTTGTAATCCTGCAATTCTCATTGGCCCGTGAATAGCGAGTCGTGATTGGTCAGGTTTGGCCAGTCTGATTGGCTGTTAACGGAAGCCCCTGATTGGACGCTTGTGAAAGCGATAGACTCAGTTCATTGGTTGTTTAACGGCAGCAAGCTCTATAAAAGAGCTACTGCTGCCCAGGTTTTCCGCTCCAGTCTTTCTTGTTAAATAAAGAGTTGAAGTCACAGTCCGATGTCTCGTCTCCATTCTTACGCCCATACTCAGAACATAACACTGGCGACGAGGGTGGGATACGGAGACGATAGAGCTGACAAGAACATATCGGACAAAGAAAGAGCACTTGGTGAAAGAGTGCACCAAACAGATGGCAAGATGACTAGCAGCGCCATACCACCCGCTCCATTCGACCCAGCAACCGAAGACTGGGACTCGTATATAGACCGCTTCCAGATGTTCCTGGAGATCAACAATTTAAAAGATGCCACATCTGGCAAGAAACGAGTGGTGTTCCTGACTCATTGCGGCCCTGCCGTTTTCAAAATGGCTAAAGCACTAGCAAAACCAGCAGAAGTAAAGACCATGGATTGGGACACACTCACTCCAATCCTCAGGGCTCATTACGCACCCGCAGTACCTACACTGATACGAAGACACAAATTTTACCAGAGGGACCAACGGAAGGACGAGAGCGTTGGTAATTTTGTAGTTGACCTCCGGAACCTAGGAGGCCTTTGTGGTTTTGCAAACTTAGAGGAAGCCGTAAGAGACCGAATAGTTCTGGGATTAAATGCACCACACATGCAAAGTAAGCTGATGGCGAAAGGCGACATCAGCTTTACAGATGTCATCGCCGACACTACTGCAGCAGAAGCAACCAGGAGGTCAGCTGCTCGAATGTGCTGAGCGAACGCACCACTTTGCCAACTCACTGACGAGGCACCACTCGCCACTGAGAAGCACTCTACCACTACCCACCATGAAGACCTCAAGTCATCCTCAGACAGTGATGAAGAGAAGGTCAACCAGCTCCACTCGGAACAAGAGCAAAGGAACCAGTGATGTCCGCGCCAATGTGCGGGTTGCGGGGCAAACCACCCACGATCGGACTGCAAATTCCTCGACGCACTCTGCCGTAACTGCGGGAAAAAAGGCCACATCGCGAAGGTCTGCAGAAGCAGACGAGGGTCCAGTCCCAGCCGAAAGGAGAACAACCTCCGTTGGGAGATAAGCAAACCTCCTGAGAACCAGGACCGTCTGAACCACCAATGGAACAACCACTGCTACTACAGAAACCAAGCATCTGCCTTTTCAACGAGACGAGAAGAGGCCCATCAAACCATTATCATCGGCCACGCTTCATCACTCAATGCAAGGAAAATACGAGTAAAGGTTACTATTGAGAATCGACCATGTGTGATGGAAGTCGATTTGGGATCTTCGCTGTCAATGGTATCCTGGAAAACCCTCAAGCAACTGATCCCTGTCATCTCCTGCCAGGACCTCAGCACGCAACGAATCATCCTGAAAGACTATCAGGGAAACAGAATTCCAGTCGTCGGTTCCAGCAACGTCCAATATCATTCAAGGACTGCACAGCAACGCTTCCCCTAACTGTCATCGATCGTGACCGACCCAGCTTGTTAGGACTACATTGGTTCGCCCCACTCGGAATTGAACTAGCCGGCATACACTATACCAGAAATGACAACTGGGAAGAGACTCTCATCCAGGAATTCCAGGACATGTTCACAGGAACATTAGGCAAGTACAAGGGGACCCCTATATCGTTTAATCTCAGCCCCGATGTAGCTCCCATTCGGCTTAAACCCCATTGAGTACCTTTTGCCTTAAAACCTAAAATCGGCGAGCAGCTAGATAAACTGATAGCCCAGGACGTATTGGAACCAATTGACCATGCCCGTTGGGAAACCCCGATAGTAACGCTCATGAAGCCAGATGGTTCGTTAAGAATTTGTGGGGACTATCGGGCCACCCTAAATCATGCTCTTCAACAGAGCGCTTATCCAATACCAGTGGTTCAACACCTTCTTCATTCCCTGGGTGGCGGAAAAATATTTGCGAAATTGGACTTAGCTCAGGCATACCAACAACTCCCTGTGGATGCAGCAACTGCAGAAGCCCAGACAATAGTTACACATAGAGGTGCTTTTAAGTGCAATAGACTCCAATTCGGAGTAAGCGTGGCGCCGGGCATTTTCCAAAGTTTAATGGAGAGACTTTTACAAGGCATAAAAGGCATCGTGCCTTATTTTGATGATGTCCTAATAGCTGCCCCCACTAAAGAATTATTAGTACAACAGCTCAGAAAAGTTCTGCAGAAATTCAAAGACACAGGTCTTAAGGTAAAACGAGACAAGTGCCAACTTTGTACGGAGAGAGTGGAGTTCCTGGGATACCTTCTGGACAGACAGGGAATCCACCCCACCGAAAAAAAACTAACCACAATAAAAAAAGCCCCGAGACCTAGGAATAAGACAGACCTTCAAGCCTTCCTGGGACTCATTAACTTTTATAACATTTTCTTGCCCCAGAAGGCAACCGTAGCCGAACCCCTACATAGACTTCTCAATTAAAAGGCTCCTTGGTTTTGGGGACAGCGTGAAGAGATAGCGTTCAAAAGACTTTTTAACCTCCAATGCTGTATTAATGCAGTACAACGAGACTCTCCCTTTGACGGTTACCTGTGATGCCTCACCATTTGGAGTAGGAGCCATCCTAAGCCATGTCCTCCCAAATGGAAATGAGGCACCCATTGCGTTCTTTTCGAGAACTTTGTCTAAAACCGAAAGGAACTATAGTCAATTTGATAAAGAGGCCCTCGCTATTGTATCTGCAATTAAACGCTTCCATGAATATGTATATGGAAGACCCTTTACCATAATTACAGACCACAAGCCACTACTGGGGATTTTGGTGGGAAACAAACAAACTCCCCATATATTATCACCAAGAATGACACGTTGGTCAGAATTTTTAGCCGCCTACAATTACCGATTGCAACATCGCCCAAGGAAAACCATTCCCCACACTGACGCTTTGAGCCGCTCGCCACTACCAGACATTATAGAGGACCCTGCTCCAACCATTACCATACTACAAATAGAAACCCTCAAATCGCCGCCATTAACCGCTCGAGACATAGCCTTAGAGACAAAAAAGGACCCTTCTTTGGCACGAGTCCTCAGCTGGGTAGAACGCGGTTGGCCGATAAGTGAAACTGATGACACGTTCAAGCCATTTAAAAATTGTCAAATGGAACTGTTCTCCCAGAAAGGTTGTATAGTATGGGGAGACAGAGTCATAGTCCCGGAGAAGTTACAATATAGGGTATTGAAAATGCTGCACAAGGGACATCCAGGCATCGTACGGATGAAGGCATTGGCCAGGAGTTACGCATGGTGGCCTGGTTTAGATAGACAAATAGAAATGTGGGTAGCAAAATGCAGTAAATGCCAGGAAACTCGCCCTGCTCCTCCAAGGACTCCCCCAACTCAGTGGGAAACGCCTCGAGGTCCGTGGTCCCATATCCACATCAATTTTGCGGGACCCACAAGAGGACACACTTTCCTCTTAACGGTGGATGCCTATTCAAACTGGCTTGAAGTCCAAAAAATGAAAAGCACCACCACAGACGCAGTCACTAAAAAACTGAATAAACTATTTGCTACTCATGGACTTCCTGATGTCCTCATCTCAGATAATGGCCCCCAATTCACTGTTCTGCCATTCGAACAATACCTGGCAGATCGGGGCATCCGCCATGCTTTAATATCGTCAGCTCACCCTGCAGCCAATGGTAGGGCTGAGCGAATGGTTCAATTTGTAAAACAGACCCTGCATAAAATGGACCACGGTGACATTGACGACAAAATAAACCAGATGCTTTTTATCCAACACATAACCCCAAACAGCACCATGAACAAAACCCCAGCAGAACTCCTGATGGGCCGGAAACTTTGCTTGCATCTTGATCGCCTCCACCCAAACTACACAGCAGAACAATCCCCGGGATCCAGCAGTAAGTGTCGGGCATTCCAGGAAGGTGACCTCGTGTTTGCGAAAAACTTCTCGGGTGACCCATTGTGGGTCCCCGCTACCATAACGCAACTCACGGGACCCCGATCCTATCATCTACAAATGGCAGATGGTAAGATATGGAAACACCACATAGACCAACTCCGTTCCCAATTAGTGCCGGAACTTCCAGCTGGGGGGGGAAGGAACATGGAGGAGGATGAAGAAGAAATCGAAACCCAACAGCCCAGGAGATATCACCATCTGAGGGAGAACCAGACCAGGGAGCGGCCTTGCCACATGACAACACCGCGACAGAGGCAGATCCAGGGAACCCAGAAGACAGCGCCGACGAGGACAACCCGGAACTACAGTCTTTGCTATCCAGCCCAGCGGACAGCTCACCGGAGACAGAACCAGAACCAGAACCAGAACGAAACCTGGTGGAGCAGCACAGGTCGAGCAGATAGGTGAAGCAGCCTGCCTATCTGCAAGAATACGTCACCTCACCCCTCAGACGGAACCAAGGGGGGAGGGGTGTTATGGATTAAACCATTGCAGCGATACAACCGAAACAGCTTCATCTTACAACAGGCTTGTAATCCTGCAATTCTCATTGGCCCATGAATAGCAAGTCGTGATTAGTCAGGTTTGGCCAGTCTGATTGGCTGTTAACGGAAGCCCCTGATTGGATGCTTGTGAAAGCAATAGACTCAGTTCATTGGTTGTTTAACAGCAGCAAGCTCTATAAAAGAGCTACTGCTGCCCAGGTTTTCCGCTCCAGTCTTTCTTGTTAAATAAAGAGTTGAAGTCACAGTCCGATGTCTCGTCTCCATTCTTACGCCCATACTCAGAACATAACATGTTGCTACAACTTTAAAAGTATATTTGTTTTCTTAAGTTTTCACGGGTACTTACATGTATGGTATTCAGCTTTGTTCGGGTATTTTCCCATGTCATTATCATTGTGCTTTTAAAGTTGTAGCAACGTTTCGGCAGAATCTCATCTGCCATCATCAGGCTTCTGTATTGTGTTCGTCTGTATATGTTTGTATGTATGTATGTATGTATGTATGTGTGTGTGTGTGTGTGTGTGTGTGTGTGTGTATCTATATCTATATGTCTGTCTGTCTATCTATCTATCTATCTATCTATCCATCTATCTATCTATCTATCTATCTATCTATCTATTTATCTTTCATCTATCTATCATCTATCTATCATCTATCATCTATCTAACTATTGTGATGACCCAGGGTGGGATACAAAATAAACACAGTCACAAAAACAGGTGAAGCCCTTTTTATTCCTTCATTTTGCTTCAAAGCTCCAAATATTCTTGGTTGAAGACAAAAAAAAACTCCCCCACAAGCAATTATAAAAAGGAAGAAATGCCATTTAAACTAAAAATGCCTATAAATTATAAAGAGTAAAAACAACACAAACCACACTGAAGCAATTAAGGGAACCAGGCAAGATAAGGGCTTGAAGAAGTCCACAGATATCGGAACACACACTGGGAAGGATACCAAACTCAGAGAGGAACAACAGACTAAAGATATTTCCATGCTTTGTTTCCAGCACTGGCCCATACGCATGTCCATCCTTTAAAACAGTTCTCACAGCTGCAGCCCATGAAGAGGATCAAGGTCCTTTCCTCCCCCACAGACCACGCCATTCACATGTCTCCCTTATCCTCTCCTCCCTTTATGCCCTAGGATGGAGATGGAATGGGCCTGGGTCTTCCTCTGACTGCCCAGCCTCCTCCACAACCTCCAGAGTCACACTTCCACTCCCTGTCAGCTTTTCTTCCTCTCCCTCAGAGTCAGACTCCAACAGGGGCATGACATCTATCCATCTATATCTATCTGTCTGTCTATCTACTCTCTCTCTTTCTCTCTCATCTACCTATCTATTTATTCTCTCTCTTATCTATCTATCTATCTATCTATCTATCTATCTATCTATCTATCTATCTATCTATCTATCTATCTATCTATCTATCATCTCTGTTAGGGATAACATTGTTTACCCTAACTGGTTTAGGTAAAATAATAAATATGTTATCATGGTTTATAAGTTCAAGTGTTTGCAACTTTAAATATAGGAATGTAATTAAGGGAGTGGTTGTGAAAGCACCATAAAAGAAGCAAGGAACGTCAGCTTGCTCTCTCTGGCTTTGATGATCCCTAATTACTGGATGAAGACTGCGTTTTTCCTTACTCAAACGGGAGAGAGAAAGGACTGATTTGTAAGTGAACTGACATAGGATATTCTACACGGACTTTGCTAATTGAATATCCTTGAATGGACTGACTAAAATGATACATGACTAAAGGACTGTTATTTTGACTATGCTATAAACTCTAAATGGAATAAACTATATTTTGATAGCACAAGCGTATCTGTTATTTTTACTGTATGTTAACAAACATACAAGCTTATCTCACTCATTTATCTGTGTGCCTATCTGACTAACGCTGCACATTCTGTTTATCTTGTCTCCTTAACCCTGGTTGGGGAACCCAGGCTTAACAATCTTTCTCTCTCTCTCATCTACCTACCTACCTATCATCTCTCTCTCTCATCTATCTATCTATCTATCTATCTATCTATCTATCTATCTATCTATCTATCTATCTATCTATCTATCTATCTATCACCTCTCTCTCTCACACACACATACACATCTACCTACCTATCTATCATCTATCTATCTATCTGTGCGGTAGAGGCTCTTATTTCTACTCTTAATGTTCCCTCTCCTAGCAGAAAGCAAAGAGTAAATCAAAGAATCTTCCTTTTCTTTCACGCCAGCATTTCTGCAACCTAGTGAATTAGACTGGACTGGGGAGGGAGGGGGGATTTTGGATTGTGGACAGACTTGGGTTGAGCTACAACATGTGAATGAGGTTCAAAAAGGAATTGTCTTTTAAAAACCATAATGAGGAAAGAGGCATTTTTTTTGTATTGATTCTTTAAAAAAGCAAATTTTCAAGTATCGGGAGGCTTGAAGTTAACTACCTTTCAGTGAAAGCATGGATTTTGACTGGAAAAAGTTTGGAAATAATGCATTGTGCCTCTTCTCCAGGAGATTTGTATTTCAAGCCTATCTTTGTTAGGATCAAACAGATTTATTTCATTATTCAGGCAGTCGGCTGGAAAGGCCAAGAGTCTGATTAACCCCATAACTTTGCCTATCTTTCTTCTAGACACTCTCATTTATTGTCCTCACATTAGATCTTATTCAAATCTATCAGCACAGATGGTCACCTCAGCCACTAGCCTGAGACATACATTAAGAGTCGTTTGCATTGATCTGGACCAAATTATGAAAAATGAATAAAAAAAAAACCATGCCAAATAGTCTAATAAAGCTTATTTTAGCCGCAGGCAGTTATTGTTTCCCTATTTTTTGAACATCAGAGGCTACCAATCAGAGATAACTATATTGTGCTAGCTCTTCTATTCCACAAGATAGTGGAGGACATATCTGGCTGTAATTAGAAGGCTGATTTCATTTGAATGATGTAGTTCTCACATTATATTTGGTAATATCCTCAGTTCAGGTGAATTGAGCATTTGGTGCCAGTTTATATATAGTAGCATAACAGACACTTGCGTAGGACAGTAGGCAGAAGATTAGCAGCCATGAATACCACCATCAGTCAAAAGATATGACAAAAACTCCTTAATCTACAACAGATGGACAGACTCAACTTACATTTCAGTTAGGAAACTATTAGCATCTCCAAACCAAATCCAAAAATGCCAGTGAACTAGAAGTTTGGCATTCAGACAAATCTGCCATCAATAGACATCTAGATATAAGCTACATTTACACACCATTTTAAAAAGTCAATAAACCAAAAGAAGGAAACAAAAAGACTACATCACAGCCTTTCCAGCGGCCAACATTCAGATAAGCAGGGGTTAACCCAAGACAAACATTCAGACAGAAAAAAATAATCAAGGAATCACCAAGGAGTAAACCAAAACTCCACCAAAACTGAGAGTATAAATTGATGGCTATAAACCTGCAGCAAAACTCACACTCGCTCAAACTGAGGCAATTATCTAGTTGGGTAATGAAATGCCTTTGGACAAACAACCAAGTTTAGAGAGCACCAAGAAGTCCATAAGTATGTATACAATGTTGTGTCTTCTTCCCGCTCGTCTAAAAGTACACCCATTTTTTTAACTCTGTGTCTGAGAGAAGGGAGGGAAACGTTGTTTTAAAATATTTGGATTCAAAACACTCAATAGCATCCCTGTTCAGGCATTAGGAAGATTAAGCATTTCCTCTCCAAACATTTTTCTTCAGGAATTACTTTTTGTCTAGCTGAATTAGAAACAAGAACCCCGCTCCTAGATGCCTTTGGAGTTTATTATTAATCCTTTTAAATTCTTCTGCAGGGAGAATCTATTAGTTCAACCTCCTCTTTTAACAATAAATGATAGCATTGCTCTCCCTGCCTTAGAGCTCAACGTGCCATTTAAACACAAAACCTCCAATACTTTTTCTATGTGTTTGAGAAGTGTGAAAAGGAAAGATGATGGCCACAAAGAACAGGGCTCATTCACAAAATGTCATCTGTCTTCCCTCAGGACAACTGCATTGGCTTAGCTTCAATTCTGATTTCTCTTCTCACTGCCCTCCCTAAGATTGGACTAGTAGAATTCTGCCTTTGTATGTCAGTTTTCTCATTCAATTTAGGAACAAGGAATTGGATTTCAAAAATTATTTCAGAGCGAAGATCCTTGATGAAATGTTCACAGATGAGGTATGATGCTCTTGCATTTACCGAATTGTGGTGGCCAAGGGATGTGTGCATTTTGTCTGTGGAGATTTTCAGTCATCCAGGTCATGGTTGTCCCACAGGTACTTTTTCAAGAGGCAATTGAACTTTCTGGTTTTTCTTTGAAGACGTTTCTCATCTTATCCAATCAGCATCTTCAGCTTCTTCAGAGCTGAAGAAACTTCTTGGATGAGAAGTGAAACATCTTCAAGGAAAAGCAAAGAAAAGTCCAACTGCCTTTTGAAAAAAAACAACTTTGGGACAGCCACAATTTGGATGACTGAGAATCTCCACAGCCTTCTTCAGTTCACTCATCTCATTTTTCTCTCACTGGGCTCCTCTATAAAGTACTGCTATCCCTGGCAAAGAAGAATTCAACTATTTTTTTTTTTGTATATGGCTTTTATTATTTTTACAAATGACTCAGGGCAACAGACATGTCCAAAACACTTTCCTCCTCCTATTTTCAACCACAACAACAATCATGTGAGATAGTTGGGAATGTGGGATAGTGACTGGCCTAAGATCATCCAGCTGGCTTTGATGTCTAAAGTGGGACTTGAACTCATGGCCTCCTGCTTTCTAGCTTGGTGCCTTAACTGCTACTCCAAATCAGAGGTGGTATTTAGCAGGTTCTGACCAGTTCTGGAGAACTGGTAGCGGAAATTTTGAGTAGTTCGGAGAACAAGCAAATACCACCTGGAGATTTTACAGTATTCTTCTCCTGCCATGCCCACCAAGCCACACCCACAGAACCGGTAGTAAAAATATTTCAATCCCACCACTGGTTCACATGACCCTGAGACACTGCAACTGTCATAAATGTGAATCAGTTGTGAAGTGTTTGAACTCTGCTGGATGGAAACATGAAGTAAAAAAAGTGGAATCCCACCACTGCTCCAAACTACTAAAAAACTCTGAGAGTTTTCCTGAGAGAATCTCCCAGGAAATCAACCACTTAGTTTATCTACCTACAGATTAGATGGAAGTTTCCAAAGGGATATTTGTGCTTAGCTTGAAATGTTCCTTCAGTTCTTCTTTTTAAAGAATTAGATGCAATTTAAAAAGTATAACAAGAATGATTTTCAAGAATAATTCCTTCTATTACAAGTGGCAGATGACAACACTCCACCCTTACCAAATTCTAGTGTGAGCTTGGATTCTAGAATAGACTCATTTGGAAATAGTCATAGGTATGGATTATTATTATTCATAAGCTAAATATGTGACCTTTAGATACAGTCGGATTTTAATATTCTTCCTTCTAATGACAGACTTAGGTGGCAACAAGCAAGTACTAATAGGATCATAGAGGTGTCAATAGGGCCACTGAAGAAGAAGAAAATTGAAAGGTATGAGTATGCTTGAAGCAATCCTATATTTGCAGCACAATAAGCCAAAGAAGGCAGACCAATACTGCAAAAATAGATTGACCAGGGAGATCAGAGCAGAATAATCATAGAATGTAGATTAAGAGATGTAAAAAATGGAACATATTGAATAGTTTGGCGGTGAGGAAATAGAATACCTGTTTGGAAGGAAAAGAGGAAGGACAATTTTAGAGGGCTTGGCATGTAGATACCAGACACAAAAAAAGCAATTTAATCTGGTATTGTTGGTTTCCCACCATGTATTAACCCCTAGAAAAGTCTGTTCTGTTGAGTAGTATTTCCAGTAACTAACTGTCTTATTTTATTTCACATGTTATGAACAAATACACAAGGAATTTATTTCCAGTATGGTTTTCTGCTACTCTTTTGTTCTCTGTTTTTCTTTCTTTTTCTGGACCTGGAACCTGAATCATTGTATTAATAAATCTAGCTGCTTTTTCAGAGTTATGGTCCATTCTTCTTCATCTATGACATATGTACAACATCTGTATTTGCTTGATTTGCCAGTAATTTGGTAATATATTTGTTGAGTTCCTCAGTTGGTTCTTTTTTCTAAAAATAAGTAACTGGCTGTTTTTTATCCTGTTTGTCATTTTTCTTTTATATTATTGGATTTGCAAAAAAAAATGAAATAAAATAATTTATATTATATTTCGTTCAAACACCTTGCAAGCCATCTGTGCGGCAGGAAAAATTTAATGAAGTTTATGAACAAAAATGTGAGAAAATGATGAAGGCAGGCAATCCTTAACTTATGACTGGAACTGAGTCCCAATTTTGGTTGCAAGTCCTGATAGTCGTAAAGCAAATTGTCATGTGACAATGCCTGATTTTATAACTTTATGTGGCAGTTGTTAAATAAAACTGTGGTTGCAAAGCGAACGCAATGGGTAAATGCCAGTTTTCTGGGAGGGGGAGGGAACGACAGTACAATAAATTGTGCTTGTATGACTGCAGGTTGCTACAAACAGCTGTACACGATGGCCAATTGCCAACCATCCAAAATGCAGTCATGGTGGGTGGGGAAATATCAGAATTTTGATTCTGGGTTGTAAGTCCCTTTTTTTCAGGGTTTGTCATAATTTTGGAAGGTCGCTAACCAACAGGAATAAATTCAGGGCTACCCAGTGGTGGTATTCTACCGGTTCGGCCCGGTTGAGCCGAGCCAGTAGCGGCGATGAGCAGCGGAGACCGAAACGGTTCTCTTCACCACTCTGCTGTTGGGCCCACCTGCCCACCCACCTGGGCTCCCGTACTCTGTTATCCTCTGCTTTTGAAGCACGGCTGCTTTGCACGGCACAAGCAGAGTGCCGCGAGGCAGCTGCTGAAGCAACCGGGAGAGTGCAGCTTTCAGGAGGTGAGTTGGAATGCCTCTGTGCCTGGGCAAACATCCCTGCACCTGGGAAAAGTGCACATTTGGCATGTGCATGCATGCAAAGTGTGTGCCCACATGCCAAGCATTCCCCCCAAGCCACGCCCATCGAACCGGTGGTAAAACATTTTGAATCCTACCACTGGGACCACCTGTATTATTTTCAATGATCTGATAGTTTCATATGATGTTGCTAAGGCATATTCCAGTGTTTATACAACTACAGCATAGTATTTAAGACATTCTTGTAAAGAAATGGCTTTTTACTGTCAAATTGTTTTTTTTTTCACAATGAAAAATATACCTAGCATACTGTAAATCCTGGAAGAGGCTTGTAGAACAAAATGTCATGAGCCAACCAGTGGCTTTGACTACAAATAAAATGAAAGTATTTCCCAAGATATATGGGAGAGATCTCAGTCACACAGAAAAAGGAAATCTCCTGACACTCACACAGCCTCAACATCAGCGTGGGAAAAGATTTATTCTAGGTAATGATATTCATTACTTCTTCGCCATCTTTAACCCAGCCTAGTTCTCTGAACTCCCTAGAGTGGTGTTTCTCCACCTCAGCTGACTGGGGAATTCTGGGAGTTGAAGGCCACACATCTTAAAGTCACTGAGGTTGAGAAACATTACCCTAAGGAAAAGCTGTGTTTCATCCCAGTCCATTTCCATTCCAGTGCTATTTTTCACAATCGTCAGGCTTCAAAACCCAAGAAAGAGACAACAATAATCTAAGCAGTTTCCTTTATTGGTTTTTGCCTGTTCCGAACTAGCAGGCTCATAAGCCTGCAAACCTGACTAGCTTTTCACAAGCAGGCTCGAAATCCTGCATATTTGATTGGTCCGTGAACAGCGGGTCGTGATTGCTCATTCCGGACTGATCCGATTGGCTGGTTAGCAGGCTGCCGCGATTGGACGCTCCAAGCACGGCAAACTTGAACCATTGGACGCTTTGACAGCAACCAGCTCTATAAAAGGAGCTGCTGCTGCCATACGTGTTGCTCTGTTTTCCCGAAGTCACTAATAAAGAGTTGGAGTCACTATTCGATGTCTCGTCTCCGTTATTGCGCCCATTCTCCAAGATAGAACACTGGCAACGAAGGTGGGATGCGGAGACGATAAGAGCTGACTGAGCACTCGCGAAGTATTGACAGAGCATGTGGCTGATAACGTGCAGAAAACAGCAGAATGACCAGCAGCGCAATACCATCCGCTGCATTTGATCCAGCAAACGAAGATTGGGACTCGTATATGGACAGGTTCCAAATGTTCCTGGAAACCAACAATCTGAAGGATGCTACGCCTAGCAAGAAACGCGCGGTGTTCCTAACGCATTGCGGACCCGCCGTCTTCAAAATGGCAAAGGCGCTAGCGAAACCGGCTGAAGTCAAAACTATGGATTGGGACACCCTTGCTCCCATTCTCAGGGCTCATTACGCCCCAGCAGTTCCAACCCTCATCAGAAGTTTTACCAGAGGGACCAACAGGAAAGCGAAAGCATTTGGGTGGACTATGTGGCTTTGCAAATCTGGAAGAAGCCATGAGAGATCAGATTGTCCTGGGTCTAAGAGACCTCACCATCCAAAGCTAGATTATGGCAAAAGGAGATATCGCACTCGCAGATGCCATAGCGGATGCTACTGCAGCAGAAGCAACCAGGAAGTCAGCAGCCCGAATGCTCCGAGCGAATGGGTCCAACCGCCAACTCGCCAGCGACATCGCAATACCCTCAGAGAGACACACAACAACAGCCCACCATGAAGACATCGAGTCCTTGTCGGAAAGTGAAGAGGAAGAAGTCAACAGACTCAGATCAGAGCGAGACCAGCGACGTCTTAACCCAATTTTCAATGTGCCGGATGCGGGGGGAACCACCCATGAGCAGATTGCAGGTTCCTAGATGCCATCTGTCGTTCCTGCGATAAAAGGGGCCACATCACCAAAGTCTGCAGAAGTAAATGAGTTTCCAGCCCCAAAAGGAACAAAAATAATTTCCGGCAGATAGCGGGCAACCACCCATCAAACCGGGACACCCCCCCCAAACAACCAGTGGAGCCAGTACAACAGAAACCGAATGCTTGCTACCAATACCAGACGAGAAGAGGCACATCAAACCGTCACCATTGGCCATGCCTCATCAGTGGATGCGAAAAAAATCCGGGTAAAGGTCACCATTGAAAATAGACCGTGCATCATGGAAGTCGACTCCGGGTCTTCCCTATCAATGGTCTCCTGGAAAACTCTCAAGCAACTGATCCCTGACATCCGCCGCCAGGATCTCAGCACCCAGAGACTTATATTAAAGGACTACCAGGGCAATTGAATCCCGGTTGCTGGTTCCAGTCACATCCAGGTCTCGTTTAAAGACCACACCGCAACTCTACCTCTCACCGTTGTTGACAGGGACAGATCCAGTTTATTGGGATTACAGTGGTTCGCGCCATTAGGAATCGAATTGGCAGGCATCAACCAGACTGTAAGCGAAGACTGGGAGGTGGCCCTCATCTGGGACTTTCAAGAAGTCTTCACCGAACAAATAGGCAAGTACAAAGGGTCCCCCATTTCGTTTAATCTCTGCCCTGATATCACACCCATCTGTCGAAAGCCACGCCAAGTTCCCTTTGCTCTCAAACCAAAAATTGACGAGCAACTGGACAAATTAAAAGCACAGGGCGTATTAGAACCCATCGACCACGCTCGATGGGAGACCCCAATTGTAACCCCCATAAAACCTGATGGATCCCTGAGAATCTGTGGTGATTACAAGGCCACCCTGAATCATGCGCTTCAACAGAGCGCCTACCCAGTACCCGTGGTCCAACACCTTCTCCACTCGCTTGGGGGCGGAAAAGTATTTGCGAAGCTTGACCTGGCCCAAGCATATCAGCAGTTGCCAGTAGACGCAAAGACCGCAGAAGCCCAAACAATAGTCACGCACAGGGGTGCATTCAAATGTAACAGACTCCAATTCAGAGTAAGCGTAGCACCTGGAATTTTTCAAAGTTTGATGGAAAGGTTGCTGCAAGGCATAAAAGGAGTTGTACCCTACTTCGATGATGTATTGATAGCCACCCCTACAAGAAGTCAGCTAGAAAAACGCCTAAGAACTGTCCTACAAAAGTTCCAGGATGCAGGACTCAAAGTCAAGAAGGACAAGTGCCAATTATGCACTGAGAGAGTTGAATTTCTTGGTTACCTTCTTGACAAACATGGTATTCATCCACCGAAAAGAAATTAGCAGCTATTAAAAACGCTCCAAGACCTAGAAACAAGACAGACCTCCAAGCCTTCCTGGGCCTCATTAACTTTTATAACATCTTCCTACCCCAGAAGGCGACTGTTGCTGAACCCCTGCATAGGCTCCTCGACAAGAAGGCTTCCTGGTTTTGGGGACGTCGAGAGGAGCAAGCTCTCCAGCAAGTCAAAGACCTCCTAACATCAGATGCAGTGTTAATCCAATATAACGAGACACTACCCTTGACTGTGACTTGTGACGCTTCCCCTTTTGGAGTAGGAGCCATCCTGAGCCATGTTCTACCAAACGGTACGGAGGTACCTATTGCATTCTTTTCAAGAACTTTGTCTAAAACTGAAAGGAGCTATAGTCAATTAGATAAAGAAGCCCTTGCTATTGTATCTGCAATTAAAAAGTTCCACGAATACGTGTATGGGAGATTCTTTTCCATAATCACAGACCACAAGCCATTGCTTGGCATTTTGACAGGTTGTGATTGATCATTCCAGACTGATCCGATTGGCTGGTTAGTGGGCTGCCGCGATTGGATGCTCCAAGCATGGCAAACTTGAACCATTGGACGCTTTGACAGCAGCCAGCTCTATAAAAGGAGCTGCTGCTGCCATACGTGTTGCTCTGTTTTCCCGAAATAACTAATAAAGAGTTGGAGTCACTATTCGATGTCTCGTCTCCATTATTGCGCCCATTCTCCAAGATAGAACATCGCCTATGGGGAAAAAAACCTTTTCCAAACAAAAGCATTTATGTATGTCTATACATAGACATACATATATGCACACGCGCACCCACACAGAACTATTAGGGAACATCAATTTACATCATTTTTCTCCCACACAAACTATCTAAACCAGGGGTGCCAAACTCAAGGTGTGGGGGCTGGATCTGGCCCATGAGGCTGTCCTGGAAACAGCAAAGGACTGGCCTATGGAGCCTCTGCCAATGAAAATGGAGCTTGGGAGGGCTACCCTCCCGAGTTCCGTTTTCACTGGCAGAAGGTTGCAGGAGGCTGTTGCAGCTGAAAATGGACCTCAGGAGCCCGTTTTCACTGGCAGAGTGCTCGAGCCACTACAGGCATCCCCGACATGAGTGATGTCGAGCTGGCCATGCCCCCCCCAGCCCCCCCGAAGTAAACACAACCCTGATGTGGCCCTCCATGAAACCGACTTTGACATCTCCTGAGCTAAATGGCACTGTGTCTTGATCCTTTGGAATGGACTCTTTCTTCTTGGGACTTTGGATACTGTTCCATCATATAAATCATTAAACAAGCTTCCAGAAGATAAGTTCATAAGTAGACCAAACCAGAATCCGCATATTTACAGCTGCATTTTTGATCTTCTCCTGGGGGAAATGCAAGAACCCAGCTCCTGTGCTGTTCTCCCTATTTTGTTTGTTCCCTGCCATTGCATAACCCAGTGTACCTCCCAATGTTCCAAGTGCCATCCTAAAGGGACCGCTCTTGGCTCATGAAATTCTGCTTTGGCATTAACATTTAAATGAAGTCACATCTTTTTTTATTATCACCTAGCATCGATTCTGGTTCAGGAATTCCTGCATGTGAATCTCAAGATGACAAAATAATAATGATAATAATATACCTCTGCTGAGCACCTCATTCCCACAGCATTGTCTTATGTCTAAGGATATTTACCCATGTAGTATAACTGTAGTATCATTATCCTTCTCACCTCTTCTACTACTTCTCCTATTGGTATCTTATTATTATATTACTTTGTTGTTTGTATGTACACTGAGAGCTTATGCACCAGAGACAATTTCCTTCTATGTTCAGACACACTTGGCCAATAAAGTACCGTATATACTCGAGTATAAGTCGACCCGAATATAAGTCGAGGCACCCAATTTTACCACAAAAAACTGGGAAAACTTATTGACTCGAGTATAAGTCGAGGGTGGGAAATGCAGCAGCTACTGGTAAATTTCAAAAATAAAAATAGATACCAATAAAATTACATGAATTGAGGCATCAGTAGGTTAAATGTTTTTGAATATTTATTTCAAAGAAAAACAGTAAACTAGCTCTGTAAGTGGAAAAGAGAGCCAACAAAACCAATATGGTATCAACAATAACTTTAAAAGTACAAAAACCTTAGCTCAATCAGCAACCAAGCTAAAACACAAGAGTTAAAATCCTTCAAAACTGGATTCCTCATCATCATCTGTATGTCCAAACAGAGTCACTCTCTCCCTTGCAAGAAAAAAGCATGTGTATGTGCTGCATGTATATCCTGTTTTGGAGAGCCACCATCTCTTTCACAGCTCTCCCTCATGCCTCCATTGCATGTGCACACATGCCATGGCTCAATAGTAGGTCAACATACAGATGTCACACTAGGTTCCCTCCTCAAAAGGAACATCCAACCTTTCTTGAGAAGTACAAACTTCATCTGTTCAGGATTGTGGTGACAAAGGTGAAGGAGGATGGGGCTGAGAGAAAGGAAGGGAAGAAAAGATCATTGACAGGAAGAAAGACAGGGAGAAACACCTGGAAGTGTGAGCCCTCGAGTTTCCTTAGGGAAGACCAGACAACAAGGGGAGAGGAGAGGAGGAGGAAGAGGAGGAGAGTTAAAAAAAAAAGAGTGGGAAGCCAACTCACGCGTGCCATCAAAGCCAGGGGGAAGTGGGGCTTTCTCCGCCTGCTGCTGCCAGAGGAGTGCGGGGGGGGGGGAAAGGGGGTTCGTGCCGAGGCTCCGCAAGCGATTACCAGATTTGCAGCTCCGTTTGTTGGTGAAGCTGGAAGCGCGCAACGCAGGAGCTCGTGGGGGCCCCGGGCGCCCGTTAATGGGGAAGGAGAGGCCGCTTGGGGTCGCCAGGCTCAGGCAGCCTCCCCCCCCAGCAGCGAAGAGCTGCTCCGGGGGCTCCCGCCACGGCGCAGCCAGGCACTTTGTCTCGCTGCCCCCGAAGCAGCTCTTCGCTGCTAGGCTAGGGGGTGGGGGAGGCTGGCTGAGCCTGGCAGTTTCTTTGCGAAGCTGGAAGCGCGCAACACAGGAGCTCGCGGGGACCCCGGGCGCCCGTTAATGGGGAAGAAGAGGCTGCTTGGGGTCGCCAGGCTCAGGCAGCCTCCCCCCCCCAGCAGCGAAGAGCTGCTCCGGGGGCTCCCGCCACGGTGCAGCCAGGCACTTTGTCTCGCTGCCCCCGGAGCAGCTCTTCGCTGCTGGGGGGGGGCGGAGGAGGCTGCCTGAGCCTGGCAGTTTGTTTCCTGGGGAGTGCGGCGTTTGCAGTTCTCCTGTTCAGTCCCCAACGGTGAAAAGACTTTCGGAGCTGCAGGCTCTCCTTCCCCATTAACGGGCGCGCTTCCAGCTTCGCCAAGAAACCTCCAGGCTCAGGCAGCCTCCTCCGCCCCCTCCCCTAGCAGCGAAGAGCTGCTCCGGGGGCAGCGAGACAAAGTGCCTGGCTGCGCCGTGGCGGGAGCCGCCGAGAGGAAGAGGGCCACCCTTTCCTGGGGAGTGCGGCGTTTGCGGTTCTCCTGTTCAGTCCTCAACGGTGAAAAGACTTTCGGAGGTGCGGGCTCTCCTTCCCCATTAACGGGCGTGCTTCCAGCTTCGCCAACAAACCGCAGGCTCAGGCAGCCTCCTCCGCCCCCTCCCCTAGCAGCGAAAAGCTGCTCTGGGGCAGCGAGACAAAGTGCCTGGCTGCGCCGTGGCGGGAGCCCCCGGAGCAGCTCTTCGCTGCTAGGATAGGGGGCGGAGGAGGCTGCCTGAGCCTGGCAGTTTGTTGGCGAAGCTGGAAGCGCACAACGCAGGAGTTCGCGGGGGCCCCAGGCGCCCGTTAATGGGGAAGGAGAGGCCGCTTGGGGTCGCCTGTGAGGCCCTCAGCGGGTAGACAGCCGCGACGGCGATGCTGCCCTGGAGGCGCGATCGGTTGCAGCCACGCCAGCACAGGCTAGGCATGGTGCCTTAGCGGCTGACTCGAGTATAAGTCAAGGGCGGTTTTTTCAGCACAAAAAATGGGCTGAAAAACTCGACTTATACTCGAGTATATACGGTATTCTATGCTAGTCTAATGCATATTTTGGAGTGTCTCTTTCAACAGCTGTAGATTTAGATGGCAATGAAATGAATCAAATGAAATGAAATGAAATGATTTGTGAAGGGGGAAATTATTCCCCTTGCAGCTCAATGTAAAACAGGTGATCATGAAGTCAGAACACAGGTCTATTCTGAGGTATTAGTTTTCTGTTTGAGGAAAGCCATCCAGCTCCAGTTCTTAATCTGTAATATTCTTCAAACAGCTAGCAGTTCTAACAAAGAGAATTGCAATATAATTCCCACATCTCATTCTGCAGTTTAGGGAAACGTTCACAGGTTTTCTGTTAAGTGCTTACTGGGCCAGAATTCTGAACCCAGAATTGTGGTTAGCATTGTTAGGGATAACATTGTTTACCCTAACTGGTTTAGGTAAAATAATAAATATGTTATCATGGTTTATAAGTTAAAGTGTCTGCAACTTTAAATATAGGAATGCAATTAAGGGAGTGGTTGTGAAAGCACCATAAAAGAAGCAAGGAACGTCAGCTTGCTCTCTCTGGCTTGATGATCCCTAATTACTGGATAGAGTGAAGACTGCGTTTTTCCCCTACTGAAAAGGAGAGACAAAGGACTGATTTGTAAGTGAACTGAACTACACGGACTTTGCTAATTGAATATCCTTGAATGGACTGACTAAAACGATACATGACTAATGGACTGTTATTTTGACTATGCTATAAACTCTAAATGGAATAAACTATATTTTGATAGCACAAGCGTATCTGTTATTTTTACTGTATGTTAACAAACATACAAGCTTATCTCACTCATTTATCTGTGTGCCTATCTGACTAACGCTGCACATTCTGTTTAGCTTGTCTCCTTGACCCTGGTTGGGGAACCCAGGCTTAACAAGCATTAAAAATTATTTTGTTTCATTTTGTTTTGCACAAATGAATTTAGGAAGACATCTTTTGAATCTGCTGGTTTTTCTTTGCTTAATTAATATTACACATGAGGATGTGATGGCTCAGTGGTTGAAGATGCCGAGCTTGTCAGCTGGAAAGCTGACAGCCTGGATTGGAGACCTGAACTTCATGCAACAGAGTGAGCTCCCATTCCTGCCCCAGCTCCTGCCAACCTGGCAGTTTGCAAGCATGCAAATACATTAATAGGGTTAGGGTTAGGGAAGGTAACAGTGTTCTGTCTGCCTTTGGCATATAGTCATTCTGGCCACATGTCCATGGAAATTGTCTTCAGACAATGCTAGCTCCCTCAGCCAAGAGTTGCCAATGAGCACCATGCCTTAGAGCACAGGTGTCAAACTCGATTTCATTGGGGGCCGCATCAGGTTTGTGTTTGACCTCAGGTGGCCGGGGTGGGCTTGGCCAGCTTGACGTCACTCATGTCAGGGGAACCTGTGGTGGCCAAATGCTAAGGCAGGACTTCCCTCAGACCCTCCCTCCCCCTCATTATCTCTCCTTCCTTCCTTCCTTCCTTCCTTCCTTCCTTCCTTCCTTCCTTCCTTCCTTCCTTCCTTCCTTCCTTTCTTTTCCTTCTCTCTTCCTTCTCCTTTCTTCTTCCTTCCCCTCTTTCCTTCTTTTTTCCTTTCTTGCTCTCTTCTCATCTTCCCTTCTTTTTCTTTTTCTTTCCCTTTCTCCTTTCCTGTCCCTTTTTGGATGCTCAAATGCAAAAGGGGAAACATTTATCCTTTTGTTTTGTTTTGCTTTTAGTTTGTTTTGCTAGCTCTTTGTCAATGAAAATAGAGCATGGGGGGGCATGCCCGCACGCACGCACTCCTGGGCCCCATTTTGGGCTGCAATGGCCTAGCCCCCTACCAGTGAAAACGGAGACCTGGAGGGCTGCATGTTGCCCTCCCAAGTTCCGTTTTCTCTGGCAGAGGCATTTCAGGGTGGCTCTTTTCTGTTTCCAGGGTGGTACTGCAGGCCAGACCTGAACGTCCCATCTTTCTTTCTTTCTTTCTTTCTTTCTTTCTTTCTTTCTTTCTTTCTTTCTTTCTTTCTTTCTTTCTTTCTTTCTTTCTTTCTTTCTTTCTTTCTTTCTTTCTGTCAAGTATGGTCAGTGGGTCCCATAGAAAGGCGAGGCTCGAGTAGTGAACAACAGCTCTTTATTTAGCAACCAGATTCTGAGACAAAAAAGCCCTAGCCGTGGCAGCTCTTTTTATAGAGCTGGCTGCAGCCAGGCAGCCAATGACAAGTCTTTGAGTTTGCCGCACTTGGTTTTACCCAATCACAGCAAACCCTATACGAGCCAATCAGGAGTGTTTCAATCACGTCCAATCACGACCGGGCTTTTCCGGACCAATAGGAATGCAGGTCTTCAAGCCTGCTAGTATGGAACACTTTCTTTCTTTCTTTCTTTCTTTCTTTCTTTCTTTCTTTCTTTCTTTCTTTCTTTCTTTCTTTCTTTCTTTCTTTCTTTCTTTCTTTCTTTCTTTCTTTCATATTGCTGCCTATTTGCCCATGGCAACTTGAGGTGGCTTACAGACTATAAAATCATATTTAAAATAAAAAAACAATAAAAACTAACAAAAATAATCAAACAAATTAATAAAGCACAGTAGAACAAAATCTGGAAATAAATAAGTAAAAAAATCAGCCCCAACTCCCACCCCCTGCTTCGACGACAGCACACAAACCATTTGATGGGCTCCATCCCACTCTGGGTTCCCTAGGCCCACTGGCAGAATCAGGTCTTCAACTCCTTCTGGAAGAGAATCAGAGTGGGGGCCATTCTAATCTTCGGGGGGGGGGATGATGTTCCAGAGAGAGGGAGCCACAACAGAGAAGGCCCTTCTTCTGGGTCCCACCTGATGTATCTCCCTCAGGGATGGGGCCCACAACATTTCCTTCCTCCTCACTCTGATGGGTTGGGTAGATGTGACCGGCAAGAGATGTTCCCTCAGATCACCTGGTCCCAAGCCATGAAGGGCTTTAAAGGTGACAACCAGCACCTTGAATTGCACCCAGAAGTAAATCGACAATCAATGCAGCTCCCGCAGGAGAGGCGAAACATGTGCATACCGGTGTCTGCACAAAACCATGCAGGCCACTGCATTTTGCACCAATTGGAGCTTCCGGATGTTCTTCAAGAGCAGCCCCATGTAGAGCGCATTGCAATAATCAAGATGGAAAGTGACTAGGGCATAGTTAGGCCAGATCCGGCCCGCAGCCTTGAGTTTGACATGACTGCCAGGGAAGCCTTTTTTTTTTTTTGGTAATTAATATTAAATATAATTTATCAGTTCAGATAGCAAAGCAAATGGAAATTAACCAAAAGAAAAAGAGGTTTCTGTTAAGTTTGGAGCATGGGCGGGAAAGAATGGAGACAAGCCTCTGGAACGGTGAACTTCAACTCTTTATTTACATGGTGACAGCTCAAACTCAATGGCAGTTATAGCCCTCCTTATATAGGCAACCCAATAATTATTTAACCAATAACAATCCAGGAGCGCTAGCTCGCTTAACCAATATGAACGCTCCGTTAATGGCCAATCAGATCCCCCGGAATGGGCCAATCCTGCCATTAACAGCCAATCAGAAGTGCAGGGCCAGAACCCTGCACTTGACTCCAAGCTCAAGATAACTTTATTAAACCTTATGCATTCACAACACCCCTTCCCCCTGGCTTCTGTTTAAAGGGCGCAGTTACATAGTCCTTAAGGTAGGACGGTTGCTTTATTAGTCTTTTTTATTTTCGCTGTGCGTTTTGCATTTGGCTGCAATCTTGCTGAGGTAGATCGTTGTTTGTCGACGGGGTTGCCTCTGGTTCAGAGTTCACGTTTCCGTCGTCACAAATCTCTTCGGCAACTCCCTGAGGTGAACCTATTCCCATCTCTGGTTCCAGTTCCTGTGTCTCTATTCTGCTATCCTTCCCTTTGAACGGGTTTTCTTCTAGTTGAAATTTGTCTTCTTCTGTATCTCCCCCCCCCTCAGTTTGGTCATAAGGGAGGTCAGAAATGCCCGACTGGAGCCGTGATCGTAATTGATCGATATGACGTTTCCATAGTTTATCGTCAAGGCATTGTACAAGGTAGGATCTCGGGCCGGTTACATGAACTACTGTCACCTCTACCCACAGCGGATTGCCCGATAGGTTTTTAGCGTATACCAAATCGCCTACCTGGAAGGTACGACATCAGCCACTGGATCCTAGTGGTTTTTCCGGTTCATAAGCTGGGTGTAACCGGTCGAGGTGGGAGCGGAGCTTTCGTCCCATTAGCAGTTTGGTGGGAGTTTTGTTGGTGACGCTATGAGGTGTGATGTGTTGTAGAAAAAGGATTCGGTTGATTTTGTCGTCGATGTTATCGTAGTCTAATTTCTGCAAAGTTTTCTGAACAAATTGGACCATGCTCTCAGCCCTGCTTTGGTCACGGGGTGTGCAGGCGAGGTGAGCACATGTCGGATGCCGCAGTCAGCCAGGTACTGCTCGAAGGACAGCACGGTAAATTGGGGCCTGTTGTCGGATACCAGAACGTCTGGTAATCCGTGGGTTGCAAACAGTCTTTCCAATCTTTTGATAACCGCTTCGGTGGTCGTGTTCGTCATGAGGTGAATCTTGAGCCAATTCGAGTAGGCGTCGACGGTTAGAAGAAAGGTGTGGCCTTTGGTCGGTCCCGCAAAGTCCAGGTGAATACGGGACCAGGGTCCCCATGGTATCTCCCATTCGGTAGGGATGGCTTTTGGTGGAGCGTTGCTCACTTCCTGGCATCTATGACAAGCTTTAACCCAATTCTCGATTTGCTTGTCGATGCCCGGCCACCATGCGTAGCTTCATGTGAGGGCTTTCATTCGCACGATACCAGGGTGGCCATCGTGCAAGGTTCTCAGTACTGCTTTTTGGAGTTGTTCTGGGATAACAACTCTATCACCCCAGATGACACAGCCTTTTTGAGAAAACAATTCTGTTTGTTGAGTCTTGAATGGTGTGAAGTCATCTGATAATTGGTCCAATAGCCATCTGCATTCTACCCAGCCTAGGACTCACGCTAAGGTGGGGTCACATCTGGTTTCTCTCGCGATATCTCGGGCGGTTAATGGCGGCATGTGGAGTGTTTCAATCTGTAACGTGGTTACCATTGGTGCAGGATCATCGAGAGTCTCTGGAAGCGGTGCTCCGCTCAATGCGTCGGCATGGGGAATGGCTTTCCCCAGGCAGTATTGCAGCCGATAATTATAAGCAGCCAAGAATTCTGACCAGCGAGTCATCCTGGGGGATAATATGTAGGGAGTCGGCTTATCTCCAGCTATTATCCCCAATAACGGTTTGTGGTCAGTCACGATAGTAAAAGCCTGGCCATACATGTACTCGTGAAATCTTTTAACAGCAGATACAATTGCGAGGGCTTCTTTATCGATTTGGCTATAATTTCGCTCAGTTTTTGAAAGTGTCTTTGAAAAATATGCAACAGGGGCTTCGTTACCATTAGGCAGTACATGGCTCAAAATGGCGCCCACTCCGAAAGGCGAAGCATCACATGTGATATTTAACGGCAAAATCTCATTGTACTGCATGAGTACAGCATCAGAAGTCAGTAGTTTTTTTACATTACGGAACGCCTGTTCTTCTTTATGACCCCATAACCAAATTGCTTTTTTGT
Organism: Hydrophis major; assembly: GCA_033807585.1. Lineage (NCBI taxonomy): Eukaryota > Metazoa > Chordata > Lepidosauria > Squamata > Elapidae > Hydrophis > Hydrophis major. The sequence continues at coordinate 196,255,817 of CM066331.1, forward strand.
CTAGCAAACGATGTAACAGCTCAGCTGTTGCTTTATGTGGTAGAAATACATTATAAAAGTTGATGAGGCCTAGGAACGCCTGGAGATCGGTCTTGTTCCGAGGCCTGGGAGCGTTTTTTATTGCTCTTAATTTACTGTCGGTAGGGTGAATACCCTGACTGTCAATTAGGTACCCTAAAAACTCGACACAATCTATACACAATTTATACTTATTCTTTTTCACTTTAAGACCGGCGTCTTGGAATTTTTGTAGAACTAATTTTAAACGATCCCGTAAGATTTTTTTGTAGGTGCAACAATTAATACATCGTCAAAGTAGGGGACCACGCCTTTAATCCCTTGTAGTAGCCTCTCCATAAGGCTCTGAAAAATTCCCGGGGCTACACTGACTCCGAATTGGAGCCGGGTACATTTAAAGGCACCTCGGTGCGTCACAATTGTTTGTGCCTGTGCCATCTTTTCATCAACAGGTAATTGCTGATATGCCTGAGCTAAGTCTAATTTAGCGAAGACTTTTCCGCCCCCCAGGGAATGGAGGAGATGCTGCACCACCGGCACTGGATATGCATTTTGCTGTAGGGCGTGGTTCAGGGTGGCCCGGTAGTCCCCACAAATTCGAATTGAACCATCTGGCTTAATGGGTGTTACGATTGGGTCTCCCAGGGAGAGTGATCGGTAGGTTCTAGCACCCCCTGAGCTATTAATTTATCGAGTTGTTTGGCGATTTTCAGCTTTAAGGCAAACGGAACTCGACGGGGCTTAAGACGGATGGGAGCTATCTTTGGATTAAGGCTGAACGATATTGGGGTCCCCTTGTACTCACCTAAATTTTCCGCGAAGATGTCCCTGAATTCATGGATGAGGTCCTCCTCCCAGTCACTTCCGCTGACTCGGTTTATGCCTGCCACTTTAAGTGGCACGAACCATTGGAGACCTAGCAGACTAGGCCGATTTTTGTCGATCACAGTTAGCGGTAAGTACGCTGTGTGCTTCTCGAATGAGACCCGGACTCGGCTGGATCCAACGACAGGGATTCGATTCCCTTGATAGTCCTTAGGAATAAGTCTTTGGGAATGGAGGTCTTGGCGCTGGATCGTGGGGATGAGTTGCTTGAGGGTCTTCCAGGACACCATCGAGAGGGACGATCCCGAGTCAACTTTCATTTGGCAAGGCTGGTTCTCGATGGCCACTGTAATTCAGATTTTCTTGGCATCCAAGGCAGAGGCGTGACCGATAGTGATAGTCTGGTGAGCCTCTTCTCGCTTCGTGGGGTGATTCAAAACTCAGTTTCTGTAGGAGTGGTTTACTGGTTCTCGCCTTACAGGACGGTTTCCTGTCGATTGGCGATAGTTAGCCCCTTTTGAGGCTTGGCCGGGGACTTGGAAACTTCAGCAGACCCATCCGATGTGGCCTCTCTTCCCGCACTCATGGCAGAGCGCGTCGCGGAATTTGCATTTTGACCTGGCATGGTTGGCTCCACAGCCAGCGCAAGGGTGTAAGGACTTCGGGTAGGGGTCCCGGTCGGACCGCAGTCGATGGACCTCTTTTTCATCGCTGTCTGATGACGAAGAGAGGTCCTCGTGGTGGGTCGTTGTAAGCTGCCCTTCTGACTTGGGTAAAATGTTGCCTGTCGGTTGGTGTACCGGAGCGCGGTTGCGACGTAATTGTGCTGCCGACTTCCTGGTTGCTTCTGCTGCAGTAGCATTGGCAATGGCATTGGCAAGGCTGATGTTGCCTTTTGCCATCAGCTTGCTCTGCACGCATGGCGCATCTAGTCCCAGAACTATTCGATCTCTCAGTGCCTCTTCCAAATCAATGAATCCGCAGAGGCCTCCCAGATTTCGGAGGTGTGCTATGAAATCGGCGACGTTTTCTCCTTTTCGCTGGTTTCTTTGATAGAACTCGTGCCGTCTCATGAGCGTGGGCACGGTCGGTGCGTAATGAGCTCTTAATAGGGGTTCGAGGACGTCCCAGTCCATCGCCTTCACTTCTGCAGGTTTTGCTAATGCTTTAGCCATCTTAAATACGGTTGGTCCGCAATGCGTTAGGAATACCACCCGTTTCTTCCCGATTGTGGCAACCTTTAAATTCCAAAAACATTTGGAAATGATCCATGTAGGACTCCCAGTCCTCTTGCACTGGATTGAATGGAGCGGGTGGTATGACGACGCCGGACATGGTTCCGTCGTGTAGTGTGTCAGCCACGTGCTCGGTGTTTCTTCTTAGTTCAGTCAGCTCTGACGTCTCCACATCCCATCCTCGTCGCCCGTGTTAAATTTGGAGCATGGGTGGGAAAAAATGGAGATGAGCCTCTGGAACGGTGAACTTCAACTCTTTATTTACATGGTGACAGCTCAAACTCAATGGCAGTTATAGCCCTCCTTATATAGGCAACCCAATAACTATTTAACCAATAACAATCCAGGAGCACTAGCTCCCTTAACCAATATGAACACTCCGTTAATGGCCAATCAGATCCCCCGGAACAGGTCAATCCTGCCATTAACAGCCAATCAGAAGTGCAGGGCCAGAACCCTGCACTTGACTCCAAGCTCAAGATAACTTTATTAAACCTTATGCATTCACAACAGTTTCTGCAGTAATTCCAGGTGTTAGATAACAGGAAAGCAGAGAGGGAAAGAGTCAAAGCCTCTAGGAAAAAGCTTGACATTCATATTTTTAAAGAAACTCATTTACCATAGTTTTCTCCAACTGGTGCCTGCCAGGAGTGTTATAACTATAAATTGACACCTACAGAAGAAGTCACACTGGATTGAAATTCTGGGATGTGCTGTGTTAGCATCTCTGAAGAACACACCAGGGAAGACTAATTTAGCATAAGGTCAAAAAGCAGTTATTATCTTGATTTTGAGTATGAGATGTAATGAGAATATTGCATATGTCTCATTTCACTGTATTTCTTTGTTATTTCCCTGGTTGACTGAGTCATTTTGCAATGTTGTTTTGATTTCTGCTATCGTTTGCAGTGTGAATCCTCTATTGGGGGAAAAAAGTACTAGAATTTTGAGTCCCATAGTTTTGAATGATGTAACTGCCTAATACATCCAATTATACTAACTAAGCCCACTGTAACTACATAGCCAAAAAGGTGCTACAAGTTGTTAGCCTAATCCTGCGTAGCTTTTTCTCCAGTAATATCACACTACTAACTAGAGCATACAAAACATTTGCTAGACCAATAGTTGAATACAGCTCATCAGTCTGGAACCCGCATTACATATCGGATAGTAATACAGTCGAGAAAGTCCAGAAATATTTCATGAGAAGAGTTCTCCACTCCTTTACTCATAGCAGAATACCTTATGCCACCAGATTTAAAATTTTAGACCTAGACAACCTAGAACGATGCTGCCTTCAGTCTGATCTAAGTATAGTACATAAAATTATCTACTGCAATGTCCTACCTGTCAATGAATACTTCAACTTCAACCACAACAAAACAAGAGCACACAATAGATGTATGCTATGTTAACCTTAGACTGTCTACTATTGACCTCACCCCTTTCCTAAGAGGTCTGTAGGGGGCGTGCATAAGCGCACCAATGTGCCTACCGTCCCTGTCCTATTGTTTCTTTTTTATTCGTATCCATTTCATGTATTCATAACCATGTTTATATTTATACCTGTTATCTAATACTTGCTTGACAAATAAATAAATAAATAAAGTCTGGGCTACAAATATCCGAACAATGATTGGCAACAACAAAGGGAAAGAAAATGAAACTATATTTGCTGGTCATCTAGGGATTTTTCAACCTTAGCAACTTTAAAATGTGTGAATTTCAATTCCTATGGGAACCTGATAGCTGTGGAATTATGCAAATTGAAGACCACATGTTTAAAGTTGCCAAAGTTGAGAAACTTTCATCTAGAGTATTGCAGTTCAAACCTGGAACTCTAATTTTTTTTCTAAAGTGGATTGTTCACAGATGTCACTCTTTAGAGTGCTCTTGAATGCATGCAGTGGGACACTTCAGTGGATCAGTCAATTAACAAGCAGCACTAAGAATAATTAATTTTAGATGTGTCTGAGAGGCTATAGAGAGCTGTCACTTTAAAAATACTTAGCGGCCACCTGGGATGGATAGAGAAACAAAACTCAAGTAAATCATGTAAAATTAAATGTTTTAAGGATGGTATTTAGTGGCACACAGAAGAATGATGACTGAAAAGTGCTCTTCGATCTATATCTGAATAATACTTACAAGGTCTCTGAACTATGATCAGCATTAAATTCAACCTCCGTTGCAATTCCTATGAATGCTACCATGAAATAAATGTATATTATAGTTATTATACAATGGCTATATAAAATAATGTTATGATGTAACATAACCCAATACAGTACATACCCAATATCCAAGAGTTGCTGGAACTGGGTATGTGTAGTTTAATAAAAAGAAGGTCTAGGGGTGACATGACAGCAGTGTTCCAATATCTCAGGGTCTGCCCCAAAGAAGAGGGAGTCAAGCTATTCTCCAAAGCACCTGAGGGCAGGACAAGAGGCAAAGGGTGGGAACTAATCAAGGAGAGAAGCAATCTAGAACTAAGGAAGAATTTCCTGACAGTCAAACAATTAACCAGTGGAACAACTTGCCCACAGAAGTTGTGAATTCTCCAACACTGGAAGTTTTTAAAGAAGAGATTGGACAACCATTACCATGTCTGAAATGGTATATGGTTTCCTACTTAAGCAGGGGGTTGGACTAGAAGACCTCCAACTTCCAAGGTCCTTTCCAACTCTGTTGTCCTATTCCTATTCCTACTCCTATCCCTATCCCTATCCCTATTTTATTCTATTCTACTGTATTCCTATTCCTATTCCTATTCCTAATGCTATTCTATTCTATTCTATTCTATTCTATTCTATTCTATTCTATTCTATTCTATTCTATTCTATTCTATTCTATTCTATCCCTATCCCTATCCCTATCCCTATCCCTATCCCTATCCCTATCCCTATTTTATTCTATTCTACTGTATTCCTATTCCTATTCCTAATGCTATTCCTAATGCTATTCTATTCTATTCTATTCTATTCTATTCTATTCTATTCTATTCTATTCTATTCTATTCTATTCTATTCTATCCCTATCCCTATCCCTATCCCTATCCCTATCCCTATCCCTATTTTATTCTATTCTACTGTATTCCTATTCCTATTCCTATTCCTATTCCTATTCCTAATGCTATTCTATTCTATTCTATTCTATTCTATTCTATTCTATTCTATTCTATCCCTATCCCTATCCCTATCCCTATCCCTATCCCTATCCCTATCCCTATTTTATTCTATTCTACTGTATTCCTATTCCTATTCCTAATGCTATTCTATTCTATTCTATTCTATTCTATTCTATTCTATTCTATTCTATTCTATTCTATTCTATTCTATCCCTATCCCTATCCCTATCCCTATCCCTATCCCTATCCCTATCCCTATCCCTATCCCTATTCCTATCCCTATTTTATTCTATTCTACTGTATTCCTATTCCTATTCCTATTCCTAATGCTATTCTATTCTATTCTATTCTATTCTATTCTATTCTATTCTATTCTATCCCTATCCCTATCCCTATCCCTATCCCTATCCCTATCCCTATCCCTATCCCTATCCCTATCCCTATCCCTATCCCTATCCCTATTTTATTCTATTCTACTGTATTCCTATTCCTATTCCTAATGCTATTCCTAATGCTATTCTATTCTATTCTATTCTATTCTATTCTATTCTATTCTATTCTATCCCTATCCCTATCCCTATCCCTATCCCTATCCCTATCCCTATCCCTATCCCTATCCCTATCCCTATCCCTATTCCTATCCCTATCCCTATTTTATTCTATTCTACTGTATTCCTATTCCTATTCCTAATGCTATTCCTAATGCTATTCTATTCTATTCTATTCTATTCTATTCTATTCTATTCTATTCTATTCTATCCCTATCCCTATCCCTATCCCTATCCCTATCCCTATCCCTATCCCTATCCCTATCCCTATCCCTATCCCTATCCCTATCCCTATTTTATTCTATACTACTGTATTCCTATTCCTATTCCTAATGCTATTCCTAATCCTATTCTATTCTATTCTATTCTATTCTATTCTATTCTATTCTATTCTATTCTATTCTATTCTATTCTATTCTATCCCTATCCCTATCCCTATCCCTATCCCTATTTTATTCTATTCTACTGTATTCCTATTCCTATTCCTATTCCTAATGCTATTCCTAATCCTATTCTATTCTATTCTATTCTATTCTATTCTATTCTATTCTATTCTATTCTATTCTATCCCTATCCCTATCCCTATCCCTATCCCTATCCCTATCCCTATCCCTATTTTATTCTATTCTACTGTATTCCTATTCCTATTCCTAATGCTATTCCTAATGCTATTCTATTCTATTCTATTCTATTCTATTCTATTCTATTCTATTCTATTCTATTCTATTCCATTCTATCCCTATCCCTATCCCTATCCCTATCCCTATCCCTATCCCTATCCCTATCCCTATCCCTATCCCTATCCCTATCCCTATCCCTATTTTATTCTATTCTACTGTATTCCTATTCCTATTCCTAATGCTATTCCTAATCCTATTCTATTCTATTCTATTCTATTCTATTCTATTCTATTCTATTCTATTCTATTCTATCCCTATCCCTATCCCTATCCCTATCCCTATCCCTATCCCTATCCCTATCCCTATCCCTATCCCTATCCCTATTTTATTCTATTCTACTGTATTCCTATTCCTATTCCTAATGCTATTCCTAATGCTATTCTATTCTATTCTATTCTATTCTATTCTATTCTATTCTATTCTATTCTATTCTATTCTATCCCTATCCCTATCCCTATCCCTATCCCTATCCCTATCCCTATCCCTATCCCTATCGCTATTTTATTCTATTCTACTGTATTCCTATTCCTAATGCTATTCCTAATCCTATTCTATTCTATTCTATTCTATTCTATTCTATTCTATTCTATCCCTATCCCTATCCCTATCCCTATCCCTATCCCTATCCCTATCCCTATCCCTATTTTATTCTATTCTACTGTATTCCTATTCCTATTCCTAATGCTATTCCTAATCCTATTCTATTCTATTCTATTCTATTCTATCCCTATCCCTATCCCTATCCCTATCCCTATCCCTATCCCTATCCCTATCCCTATCCCTATCCCTATCCCTATCCCTATCCCTATCCCTATCCCTATTTTATTCTATTCTACTGTATTCCTATTCCTATTCCTAATGCTATTCCTAATCCTATTCTATTCTATTCTATTCTATTCTATTCTATTCTATTCTATTCTATCCCTATCCCTATCCCTATCCCTATCCCTATCCCTATCCCTATCCCTATCCCTATCCCTATCCCTATTTTATTCTATTCTACTGTATTCCTATTCCTATTCCTAATGCTATTCCTAATCCTATTCTATCCCTATCCCTATCCCTATCCCTATCCCTATCCCTATCCCTATCCCTATCCCTATCCCTATCCCTATCCCTATCCCTATCCCTATCCCTATCCCTATCCCTATCCCTATTGACAAGCAAAGTCAATGGGGAAGCCAGATTCACTTAATATCTGGGTTACTAACTGATCAACTGCAGTGATTCGCTTAACAACTGAGGCGAGAAGGGTTGTAAAATGGAGAAAAATCTCACTTAAAAACAGAAATTTTGGGGTGAATTGTGGTCATAAGTCGAGGACTACCTGTAATATCTATTATAATATATTATGATGTTATATTATGTTGTGTTATGTTATGTTATGTTATATTGTGAGGTGTCGTGTTGTGTTATGTTATATTATTATGGATCTATTTTTCATCTTGAAAGGATGGAATGAAAAATAATCTTGGAATCAAATCAATTATTTATGGAGTCAACATGCTGACCTACAAAACACAATCACATTGGGTAGGGTTTTTGTCTCCTGGATGCTACCATTCAAGCTAAAATAGACAATCTGAATTATCTGCTTTTTCATGAAAATGAAATTTTCTAATTTTCTAATTTAAGGAGATTTTACAGGAGACACAGAACCCTTATTTTCCAGCCTATTTTTAAATAAATGTGGCTTCACTTTATTTTATCTGCTATGCAATCTTATATAATTGTACATTTCATATTGAGAACAACTTTGGTGTACTGGTTAAACTAGGAGGCTATGAGTTCTGGTCTTCCTTAGGCATGAAGACAATTGGGCGACGTTGGGCCAGTCCCTCTCTCTCAGCCCTAAGAAGGAAACAATGGCAAATCACTTCTAAAAATCTTGTCAAGAAAACTGCAAGTTAAAATTAATAATATTGAGACATGATCATTTCAGGCATCTGAAGTATATGAAAATACACATCACATATTGGATAGATGCAACTGTACGTTAGTTTGCAAAATGGCGTATAGATTCAGGACTAGGTTGTAGATGTAATTTTTTAAGGTTTTTAAAAAAGTTTTTAAAAAGATGTTGGATAACTATTTGTCTGAAGTGGTGTAGGGTTCCTGCCTAAGCAGGGGGTTGGACTAGAAGATCTCCAAGGTCCCTTCCAACTCTTCTCTTCTCTTCTCTTCTCTTCTCTTCTCTTCTCTTCTCTTCTCTTCTCTTCTCTTCTCTTCTCTTCTACCCTACCCTACCCTACCCTACCCTACCCTACCCTACCCTACCCTACCCTATCCTATTCTATATCATTGTATTTTAGTAGACATTGGTTGCACTTATGACATGATACCCCAAATGTGCTCCAACTGATACTATTGTCCTTACCACGCTAGCATGGCACTTAATCTATATTGTCTTTTAAAAAAAATAGATATAATATTTAAAAATATTGAAAGTGGTGGACTTCTTTGATATACATTTTTGTCGTTACATATTATGTTAAGTACTCTAAAAATTTGTACATTTATATACACATATACATTTAATCTTTATACATTTTAATTCCTTTCCATTACCTTTCAGATGAATCATATAATCTCTCATATCCTTCCTACTACTCCTTTAGTCCTTATTCCATTTTGTGAACTCCCTTTCATTTCTCTCCAATGGTAAAATTTATTCCATATTATATAGTATTCTGACTCATCTTTATCCTTCAGTTCCAATGTCAACCTATCCATTTCGGCGCATTGTAGTATCTTATTTATCACCTCGTCTTCCCTAGGAATTTCTCTAGCCTTCCAGTTTTGGGCAAATATCATTCTTGCCACCATAATTACATGGATTATTAGGTAGGTATCAACTTTACTGTACTTCTCTGCCATAATTCCCAATAAGAACATCTCAGGTTTGTAGTTTATTTTTAGCCCCATTGTTTCCTTTATCCACAGCCAAATTTTATATCAAAACTCCGGAGCTGTTTTACAGAACCACCATCCATGGTAACATGTGCCTGGTTCTTTCAGACATTTCCAACAGTTAGGTGATTGGTTTCCATACATTTTGGCCAATCTTGTTGGTCAAATCTATATTGTCTTTATCTTTATAGACAGAGTGGGATATAATCAAAGCCATGATCAGGCAGAAAAGAACATTATATATAAGCCTCTCTGATGCTAACAGTGACATATAGAAGATTGTGATCCAAAATGGAAGAGAAGTAAATGAAGCATAAACTACAAGTGGAACGAATGAAAGAAAAGTGATTCATTATCTGTGAAATTAAAGGCAAGGGGACTCCTTGTTGGAGTCTGATTCTGAGGGGGAGATTGAACAGCTGACAGGGAGTGAGAGTGTGGCTCTGGTGTCTGTGGAAGAAACGGGGGAAGGGCACAGTCCAGCTGGGCATTCAGAGGAAGACTCAGGGCCTCCCCCTCTTCATCCTAGGGCATAAAGGGAGGAATGAAGAAGGGAGCAATGTGGCTTAGAGGAGAGAAAAGGGCCATGATCCCTTTCATTAGTTGCAGCTGGGAGAACAGGATATAAGAAGGGCATTTGCACACAGCACCTTGCTGGAAGCAAAGTGTGCATTATCTTTGTTGAGGCATATTTGAGTTTTGGCTTCCTCCCGACTGTATGTGCTTCGTTATCTTTTGGAAGTCTGCAATTTATTATCCTGGCCTGTCATGTTAATTACTTCAGTGTGGTTTGTGTTGGATTTTTTTATTTCTAATTTATCTGTACTTTGGATTTGGACTGCATTTCTTCCCTTTGTAGACTGTTTTTGGAAGAATTTGATCTCCAACCGAGGATAACTGGACATTGCGGGCCAAGTTGCAGGTATTAACAGGAATTTATCTACTTTTGTGACTTTGTTATTTTTGTTCCAGGCCCAAGGTCATCACAGGGGGTGATGTAATAGATCTCAATAGAATAAAGTTTTATTTAATTCATTAATTAGAGCTTCTCCTGTAGGAGAAGGTTGAATGTATGCAGGGACATGAAGTTGTTGGTTTGATTACAAATTAAAAGATAAAAATGTATGTCAAAGAAAGAAATATAAATCTAAAAGTATGGTTGATTTACTGAGGTAATTAGAGAAGGCTACCAAGGTAAGGAGAGGTTTAGATTATTACCCAATATTTGTTCTGTTAAGAGTGAATTTTAGATGGGGAGATTATAAAAACAAAGAAAATGAGCAAAAGAAAGCAGAGTGTAGGAGAGTGTAGGAGACAGAGGTGGTATTCAGCATGTTCTGAGCAGTTCTGGAGAACCGGAAGCGGAAATTTTGAGTAGTTCAGAGAACCAGTAAATACCACCTCTGACTGGTCCTTCCCCCATCTATTCTCTGCCTCCTGAGTCCAAGCTGATCATCTGGGTCTTCTTTGGTTGCCCTGCACAGGAGAACAGAGCTGGAAAGCAGGTTAGTGGGGTGGGGAGGGAATGGGGATTTTGCAGTATCCTTCCCCCAGGAGTGGGGAGGGAATGGGGATTTTACAATATCCTTCCCCTGCCATGCACACAAGCCACACCCACCAAGCCACACCCACAGAATCAGTAGTAAAAAAAAATTAAATCCCACCACTGGTAGCAGAGTGATTGTAGGAACATTAAAAAGTGCAGTAGTCCTAGATTTTCAACTACAATTGAGCTGAAAAATTATGTAGTTAAGTGAAACATTTGTTAAAGCTTTGCCCCATTTTACAACTTTTTTTATCAGAATTGTTAAGTGAATCAATGGAGTTGTTAAGTTAGTAACATGGTTGTTAGGTGAATTTGGCTTCCCTGTTGACTTCTCTTGTCAGAAGGTCACACAAGGGGATCACGTCAGTGGTAGGTGTCATGTATGCAAATGGACTACTCGAAATCCCCGTGCCTTGATTGGCTAAGGCGCGGGGATTTCTGATTGGCCAGGCGAGCCGCGCCTGATTGGCCCGATTGGAGTCTCCCGCGATTGGTTAAAGCCAAGAGCGGGAGACTTGAATCGCTGCCATTGGCCGCGGCCGCCGAAGCAAAAAGATATAAAAGCCGCAAGCTTTTTGTCTTTTGCGGTTCGGTTCCACCAGTGTTAATAAAGAGCTTGAATTGAAAGTCACTGACTACGAGTCTTAATTGCGGATACGACACTGGCGACGAAGGTGGGATCTCGCCATTGAACCGAACCCCGTATCCGTTTAAGAACCAGCGACAGCGAAGATGGCGAAAATAGCACCGCCCGCTCCCTTCAACCCCGCCGCCGAGGACTGGGAATCGTACTCGGATCGATTCCGGATGTATCTGGAATGCGCCGGCATGAAGGACGCCCCGGGCCCGCTAAAACGCGCCGTCTTTCTCACACACTGCGGACCAGAGGTCTTCCAGATGGCCAAGGCATTGGCCAAACCAGCAGACGCAACCGCCATAGACTGGGACGTCCTCGAGCCCATACTGAGACGCCATTACGCCCCCGAGGTCCCCATCCTGATACGGCGAAACGAGTTCTACCGCAGAAACCAGAAACCGAACGAGAAATTAAGCGACTTTGTCGCTGAATTACGGCGCCTGGGAGGACTCTGTGAGTTTGAAGGGCTTAATAGTCTCATCAGAGACCGCTTTGTGCTCGGGCTATGGGATCCGACACTCCAGAGCCGACTCATGGCAAAAGGCGACATCAGCCTAGCCGATGCCCTCACTGCGGCCGCAGCAGCAGAAGCCACCCGCACGTCAGCAGACACCATGCGAAGATCTGACGCGAAGGGCGGGAACAACAACCCCGCGAGGCCGGCCGACACCAGAAGCGAAGCGACCGCACACTACGGCGAATACCAATCAACCTCCAGCGCGTCAGATGACGAGGAGGACATACACCGTGTACAAATGGGACGAGGCGAACAGCGAAGTCAAAGAGGTCGCAGGTCGAGGACCAACTGCGCCGGTTGCGGCGGCGACCACCCCAGGTCAGAATGCCGATTCTTCGACGCTATCTGCAGGCATTGTGACCGACGAGGCCACATCGCCCGAGTTTGCCGCCAGAAAAAACCCCGCAGCCCGCCCAAACGGGAACAACTTGACAGGAAGAGAGAAAACTCCCCGCCCAGAGCCAGAGAGCGCCAGCCAACGGGTCGATGGGACCAGAGACAACGATCGCAAAGAAGCAGTGACAGCCGGCGTAAAGAGGAAACCCACCAGACGGTGACCATTGGCCACGCCATTTCCGACGGAGCTAGAAAGGTTCACGTAGAAGTTCACATAGAGGGTCGACCATGTAAGATGGAAGTGGACTCCGGTTCCTACCTTTCTATGATTGCTTGGCGCGAAATCAAGCAACTAGTGCCTACACTACAAAGAAGAAACGTACCTGTCCAAAAAATCATCATAAAAGACTATCAAGGTAATCGCGTTCCGGTAGTGGGCACCAAGAACTTTAACATAACCTACAAAGGCCACACAGAACAACTTCCACTCACAATAGTCGACCGCGACCGCCCTAGCCTGCTGGGGTTACAATGGTTTGCTCCGCTTAACATCGCGCTGACAGGTGTCAACCACGTATCCATTGAAGCTTGGGAACAGCGGCTAACCGAAGAATTCCAGGAGGTCTTCAATGGAGAATTGGGCAAGTACCAGGGGCCCCTTATTTCATTTGATTTAGACCCAAGGGTTCCCCCGAAGCGGCTTAAGCCTAGAAGGGTACCCTTTGCATTAAAGCCCAAAATCGACGAGCAGCTAGACAAGCTCGTCAGACAAGGGGTGTTACAACCGACAGATCACGCCAGATGGGAAACCCCTATAGTGACCCCAATAAAACCAGACGGGTCCGTGAGAATCTGCGGGGACTATAAGGCCACCCTAAATGGCGCGTTGCAGCAAAGCGCCTACCCAGTCCCGGTAGTGCAACATTTACTGCACTCACTGGGAGGGGGCAAAGTTTTTGCTAAGCTCGACCTCGCACAAGCCTATCAACAACTACCTGTGGACGAGGAAACGGCAGAGGCCCAAACAATAGTGACCCACCGGGGGGCTTTTAAATGTAACAGACTTCAATTTGGGGTCAGCGTGGCACCAGGCATCTTCCAGAGCCTGATGGAACGCTTGCTGCAAGGCATCAAGGGGGTGGTGCCCTACTTCGATGACGTATTAGTGGCGGCGCCAAATGAAGCTGAACTAGAAAACCGTTTAAGACAAGTCTTAACGAAATTTAAAGAAACAGGACTTAAAGTCAAACGCGAAAAATGCCAACTTTGTACAAAACAAGTAGAGTTTCTGGGCTACCTCCTAGACCAGCAGGGCATCCACCCCACAACGAAAAAAGTAAAGGCCATCAAAGAAGCCCCCACCCCAAAGTCCAAATTAGAGCTGCAAGCGTTCTTAGGTTTACTAAACTTCTATAATGTCTTCCTACCTCAAAAGGCTACGGCAGCGGAACCTTTACATAGACTCCTGGACAAGAAGGCAGCCTGGACTTGGGGGAGACGGGAACAAACAGCTTTTCAAAAGACCAAAGACCTCCTCACCTCTGATGCCGTCCTAATGCAATTCTGCGAAACCCTGCCTGTAGCTGTCACTTGCGACGCATCACCCTTCGGCGTCGGCGCTGTCCTCAGCCATACCCTCCCAGACCAGAGAGAAGCACCTATCGCATTTTTCTCGAGAACTCTGACTAAACCAGAGCGGAACTATAGCCAGCTGGACAAAGAAGCTTTGGCTATAGTGGCCGCCGTTAAGCGTTTCCACGAGTACCTTTATGGCCGCCCATTCAAAATAGTGACTGACCATAAACCGTTGCTGGGCATTCTCGCGGGAAACCGTCCCACACCAAACATCTTGTCACCCCGGATGACAAGATGGTCTGAATTCCTGGCAGCCTACAACTATGAACTGCTACACAAGCCAGGTAAGAAGATATCGCACGCGGACGCTTTAAGCCGTTCCCCCTTACCTGACTCTGACCCTGACCCTGCACCAACAACAAATACCCTGTCCATCGAGTGTTTACCCATTACCGCATCGGACATAGCGAGGGAAACGGTTAAGGACAAACACTTAGCGCCAATCTTACATTGGCTACAAAAAGGCTGGCCGGAAAAAGACGATAACGAGACTTTTAAACCTTTCCGCCAGCGCCAGACGGAACTTTCACTACTGAGAGGATGTATCCTTTGGGGAGACAGGGTGGTAATTCCGACTAAATTACAGAACAGGGTCCTAGAGATGTTGCACGAGGGTCATCCTGGCATCGTCAGGACCAAAGCCCTGGCCAGGAGTTACGCTTGGTGGCCTGGCATGGACAAACAAATTGAAACATGGGTCGCCAAATGCCACCGGTGCCAGGAGACCAGATCCAGCCCACCCACGGCACCTATCCGGGACTGGGAGACACCTCCGGGACCCTGGTCCAGAATACATTTAGACTTTGCCGGCCCCACAAATGGCCACACCTTTTTAATCACAGTTGACGCATACTCAAACTGGCTAGAGGTGGCCGACATGAAATCCACCACCACAGAGGCCGTCATTAAAGAACTGTGTAAGCTGTTTGCCACCCACGGCCTCCCAGACGTCGTTGTCTCGGACAACGGGCCACAGTTTACATCCATCGATTTTGAACGGTTCCTGGCAGAAAAAGGCATCCGCCACGCGTTAACGGCACCGGCGCATCCGGCGGCGAACGGTAGGGCGGAGCGGATGGTCCAGTTTACAAAAAAGACCCTCCGGAAAATGGACCACGGGGAGATCAACGACAAGATCAACAGGCTGCTCTTCATACAGCACATCACGCCAAACACAACCACCAACAAGAGCCCTGCAGAGCTCCTGATGGGCAGGAAGCTGCGATCCCCACTCGACCGCCTACACCCAACCTACAACCCGGAGCAGCCCCCAGACTCCAGCTCCAGGTATCGGACATTTGAACCAGGCGACCTAGTATACGCCAAAAACATGACGGGGGACCCCCTATGGATCCCAGCCGTCATAACTCAGATCACTGGTCCAAAGTCGTACCGGCTCCAAACCACCGACGGGCGAGCCTGGAAACGACATATCGACCAGCTCCGGTCACGAACATTGACTAACCTCAACCCCCAAGACACGAACCAAGGGGGGAGGGAACACCCGGTTAAACAACCGCAAGAACAAATAAAAATAAAAAACTCACCAGAACGCAGCCTTCGCGAGTCACAGCCGGAGAAGAACCGTCTGGCCAGCTCTACCGACCCGGAGAAGCCAAGCGGGAGCGGCGGAATCCGCGACTCAACCGACCCGGTAGGCCCAGGCGGGAGCCGCGGCGAAGGAACCGGCCCGATCATCCAGCCGGTTCGCTCAGAGGCAGGAGCAGCCAAAAAGATGACCGCCCCTACCGAGATACAACAAGAAAATGAATTGCGCAGGTCATCTAGGACTCGACGGAGCCCCGCCTACCTGCGTGACTACACCACGTGAGAAGACCATACCAAGAGGGGAGGGGTGTCATGTATGCAAATGGACTACTCGAAATCCCCGTGCCTTGATTGGCTAAGGCGCGGGGATTTCTGATTGGCCAGGCGAGCCGCGCCTGATTGGCCCGATTGGAGTCTCCCGCGATTGGTTAAAGCCAAGAGCGGGAGACTTGAATCGCTGCCATTGGCCGCGGCCGCCGAAGCAAAAAGATATAAAAGCCGCAAGCTTTTTGTCTTTTGCGGTTCGGTTCCACCAGTGTTAATAAAGAGCTTGAATTGAAAGTCACTGACTACGAGTCTTAATTGCGGATACGACAGTAGGATTCAAAACTTTTTACTACCGGTTCTGTAGGCGTGGCTTGGTGGGCGTGGCAGGGGAAGGATACTGTAAAATCCTCCTTCCCTCCCCACTCCTGGGGGAAGGTTACCATCGGTTCTCCAAACTACTCAAAATTTTAGCGACCTCCCATAGGAGCTGACACCACTACCAGTTTCCAGAACTGGTCAGAACCTGCTGAATACCACCTCTGGATCGCGTGCCCTGGGTTGTGGCTGTGTAGACCTTCTTGTTGCTCTCCGGCAAGTCATTAAGAAATGTATAAATGTAAAGAAAAACCTTGTATTTCTTGATTTATTTTCACATGCAAACAAGGAAGTGAATATGCTTGAATTACATAAGTTTTGTGAGAGCAAAAGGTGTGTGATGTCATGTTTCTTAATGCCTGTATGGTAAATACATAAGGAATAGCAATAGCTATAAAGACTTATATGCCACTTTATAGTGCTTTACAGCCCTCTCTAAGCGGTTTACAGAGTCAGCATATTGCTCCCAACAATTTGGGTCCTCATGCTTGAGTAAAGGTCAGTTTGATGGGAGACATTAACATATATGTAGTGCTGTAGGTACTTGTAATGCAAATACTGCAGGTAGTCCTCAGCTTCCGACCATAATTGAATTCAAAATTTATGTTGCTAAGTGAGACTTTTATGAAGTGAATTTTGCCCATTTTATGATCTCTCTTGCCACAGTTGTTAAGTGAATCATCGCAGTTAATAACATGGCTGTTCAGTGAATCTGGCTTCCCTATTGACTTTGCTTGTGAGAAGGTTGCAAAAGGTGATCCCATGACCCTGGGACACTGCAACCGTCATAAATATGAGTCAGTTGCCAAGCACCTGAATTTTGACCATGTGAGCATGGGGATGCCACAATTGTTGCAATGTGTGAAAAATGGTCACAAGTCATTTTTTCAGTGCCCTTGTAACTTTGAACAGTCACTGTTGTGTGTCAAGGCCTACCTACACTGTGTTGTTAGCTGAATAGGGGCAGTGAAAATTAGTTTTTATGTTGCCACAAGGAACATGAATCTGAATCATAATGTAATCTAAAACCAAAGGAATTGTTTCCGAGAGGGAAAATGAAGTAAATAATTGAAAATTATATAACATTATATCTAAATGGTAAATAACCAGAGAAGCTAGGGGACTGGAGGCTAAAGCATATAAAGAATAGTGGCTGGAATTGGGTATGTCTAGTCCAGTGAAAAGAACTAGGAGAGACATGATAGCAGTGTTCCAATATCTCAGAGGCTGCCACAAAGCGATTCTCAAAAGCACCTGAGGGCAGGACAAGAAGCAATGGATGGAAACTAATCAAAGAGTGAAGCAACTTACAATTAAAGAGATTTCCTGATAATTAGAACAATTCATCAGTGAAATGACTTGCCTTCAGAAGCTGTGGGTGCTCCATCACTGGAGCCTTTTAAGAAGCGATTGGACAGCCATTTGTCTGAAATGGTATAGGATCTGCTGCTTGAGCAAGGAGTTGGACTAAAAGATCTTCAAGGTCCCTTACAACTCTTATTCTAAAGTAGATTAATTTCTGTACCCTGGAATTAGTAAAGGTGGAAGAATGGATTGAGGAATGTTACGATACACAAATATGAAGAGAAAGTATAAGGGGAGCATGTGGTCTGTTGTGAAAAATAAATGTTGAAAGAAGCAAAAATAGCTGTTTAAAACAGTGCGTTACTGCTTACTTGCTATATGAAAGTGAGAATTGGATGACTTGAGAAACATAAAAGCCAGTTGAAAGCTGTAAGAATGGGGTACTTAAAAAGCATATGAAGTAAAGCAAGAAGAGATTGGGTCAGAAATGAATGACTGATGAATGGATGTGAATTGAATACATAAATAAGCAGCCAGTACAAAATAAGTACATTTGATAGTTTGGTCACAGAGAGAGAAAACGAATAAAGATTAAATTGAAAATGAAAGAAGAAAAAAATGGGTTGGAGAGGAAGGGAAAGATTCGTGGTTGATTGGAGTTTTAAAAAAAAGAATGGAGAAGTTTAAGTAACAAAAAGCACGTATGAATCGATGTACAAATCTGAGGGAAACAAGTTGCAAGTTATAGAGCGTCTTTATATAAACTTGGTGCAATTATGTTTTCTTGATCCCCCAGCTCATGCTTTGAATTTTTATTTCCTGCTACCGTGTTTCTCATATAATAAGGCCGGGTCTTATTTTTGTTTGAGCCCCGAAAAAATGGCTAGGCTGTCTTTTTGGGGGGTGACTTAATTCCCCCCCTTGCATCTTCGGGCAGGCGGGCAGCGATGGCTTGGATGTTGACCTCGGCATTGTTGGGGCACTTCGTATCGGGGTCAGCGCAGGCAGCACTATATCCGGGTGTGCAACAAAAGTACTTCCTAACGGCAAGCCCCCCACCATTCCCCCCTCATTTCACATGTTTTAATATAGGCCTTAATTTGGGGGGAGGGGCTTAATTTCATTTCATGCCTATAAAACATGCTGGGGCTTCCTATTGGGGAAGGCCATATTGTTGGAGAAACAGGGTAATGTACTTATATATGTATATTTTCAACATTTTATTCTATTTGTCTGAAGTGGGGAAATGATTCAATGTCCATGATATTTTAAATAATCACAGATTCCTTATCTTAATGCAATAATAGAATTCTTTATTGGTCAAGTGTGATTGGACACACAAGGAATTTATCGGTGCAAATGCTCTCAGTGTACATAAAAAGAAAACATACATTTGTCAAGAGTCAAGAATCATAAGGTACAACACTTAATGATAGTCATAGGGTACAATAAGCAATCAAATCATACAGTAATTCAAAGTCACAAATATAGCATGAAAATAAGTAATAACACCAAAGAAGCGTTTTTGAAAAGCAAAAGCAAAATATCACCAAAGTTTGAGTTTAAATCTCATCTTAGCATGAAAGCCTGCTGGGTGACTTTTGATTAGACATTGTCTCCCAGCCCAGCACACCTGACAGGGATGTTGTGGAAAAAAAAGGAGGAGGAAGGTGTGTTGGATATCTTCAGCCCCTTGAGTTATTTGTAAAAAATAATAAAGGTGGAATACAAATAAAAATAAATATATTTTTCAGACTTGAAATGTATTCAATGTTTTTAAGTAGAGTTAATCATTACATTAACAGACTGGTGTGGTGGCTTAAAGTGAAGATGCTCGCCTCCCACTTGGAAGGTTGAAAGTTCAATCCTAGCCAGCAACCGATGTTTCTCAATCAGGGCTGAAAGAGAAAATATGTGTGCTGTAAACCCCAAATAGGTGTCAGGAAGGGCATCCGGCCAGTAAACACTCAGCTCCATTCAATCGTCCCAACTTCACCCCAAATAAAGGCATTACAGGGTCATAAAAATAAAAAAAAATCATTACAATAACAGTTTTTACCCCGTCTCTGATTTAAATCATTCTACCATATTTGTCATTTTTCCTCAATAATTGGGCAAAAAATGTCCATTTTGCCAAAAGGAAAGCAGATTTTCTCCACTTAATGAATTTCCCATGTTACAAGGGCATTTCTATCCACTTCATGAAAACAAAAAGAGACAGAGAATGTTGCAGCTTCCAAGAATTGCATTTTAAGTAAAAATACTGTATTTTTCCAATAAATGAATTAAACTTCTGACCATTTTCTGGGGGAAAAGATGTCACCACACTTATGAAATGGGGAAATTTTTCATTCCGTGCCATAAATAATTCTATTTAAAGAATGCTACATACACATATATGTACACACTAATAAATATGTAAAAATATTTGGCTGGTAATACAGTGGGGTGTTTTTCACGAACATCTTCATGCAATAGCTCAAAACTAACTGTAGGCTTCTATGAACACACAAAATTTTTATATTTTATATGAAGCTGTTTTTTTTTAAACTCCATAGTAGCTTATGGACATTTTACAGTATCCTTCCCCTGCCACGCCCACCAAGCCACGCCCACAAAACTGGTAGTAAAAAAAATTTGAATCCCACCACCGAGCGAAACATATTCAAAAGAAAAAAACCAGAAAGCCCAGTTGCCTCCTGAAAAAGCACCTTTGGGACAAGTATGGCTTGGATGACTGAGACTCTCTATAAACTGGCTTGGAACCTGCCATAGCATAGCTTCTCATTATAGTCACAGGGGTGGGATGGGAAAGAGACAGGAGAGGACTAGGAAATTGTTTTATTAGCATGGAAGAGAAAGGATAAGACCTTGGGTCAAAGCCCTGATTGAATCTTGATCTTTGCATTATTTTCCCCTATTGGCCACTGAAAGGATCTCTGATTTATTTCTGGTGATCTCTGTCTGTTTTCAGCATATCAGTATTAACTGAAATGAAGCTTCTTGCAGTTCAGTTTCAAAGTGCCTTATGAAGGATTAGGGAGTAGATATGTTGATACCAGGGAAGCTATAAATAGTTTCATAAAAGATGGAAGATCACAAGATCTTGCATTTATCTGTCAATGCACCATTCTCATACATTTTCTTACTGAATGGGAAAAAGAAACTCCGTGTTATTATTCCCAAGAGAATAGCTAGCAAGTGCAAGGAATTCTAGCTGCAATCACACGTAGTGGGTTGGTATCTTGGAAGCAGCTTTGGGAAATGCCACAGTCAACTTCTTTCACTTGCAATTAAATCAGAGATATTCTAAGGAGGAAGCAGGTTGACAGGTGCCAAATATTTGAAAGGCAGTAGAAATAATTGTTCTCTTAACTGTTATTTGCTTGATACACCAAGGACAAGATTTTTAAGGTTTAAATTACTGCCATGTAGGTGTAAGCCAAATGTTAGGAAAGTTTGCCACCTATCAAAGCAGTTATGCAGTGGATTGCACTTAAGGAAGAGCTGGAAGAATGCAGAAAAGATCATGCAAAAACAAGGGCAGCAACAACAAGGGAATTGAGCAGTTTGTCTAGGACAGGGATGTCAAACTTGATTACGTTGAGGGCCACATCAGGGTTGTGTTTGACCTCAGGGGCTGGGGAGCATGTCCAGAGTGGGCTTGGCCAGCTTGATGTCACTTGTGTCTGGGACATCTGTGGTGGCCCAGGGCACCCCCAGGCTCCGTTTTCAGCTGAGATGGTCTCCTGCAGCCCTCTGCCAAAGAAAACAGGTGTACCCACCAAGCCTAAGCTATGTTTTCACTGGCAGAGGCACCAAGGGCCAGTCCTTCACTGTTTCCAGGGCATCCCCGTGGGCCAGATTTAAGTACCCCGCAGCTGGATCCAGCGGCGGACCTTGAGTTTTACACCCTTGGTATAGGAGAAATGAGCAGGTAAGTGGCAACATGAGCCCAATGACGTAACCATTAAACCACTCTTGCTCTCAATTTATCAAATAATAATTTCTATGTGTGCAAGACATACTATTCTGAAACAAACCAAAAGTGATGTCCTGATTCTTGAATGAACTATAACTGGATTCCCACAAAATTCTGAATGACCTACTATCCAACTCTCCCTCCACTCGTGCGTGTGTGTGTGTGTGTGTGTGTGTGTGTGTGTACTCATGCATGCATGCATATCATCAAGTCCTTGACTCCTGGTGACCATTTGGATAAATCCTTGCACTTTTCTTGGAAATATTTTCTTTTTTTTTTTTAAACAAATTTTATTGATTTTAAAGACAAACAAACCATCATTAACCATTAAATACATAAAACCTCTTTCCATTATTAATTTTACAAGTCAAGTAAAATATTATTTTATGCGACATAATTCTGTTTTACACCATTTCAATATAAACATATAGATATCTCTTAACAAATTTCTCATTATTTCTCTTTTTGTATTCAATTTCATTGTTACTATTATTATTTTCTATATTTATCCAGTTTATAATCATCATCTTCATTCCTCTCTGACTTGATTACCATTATTCTCATCCAACATTCCTCCGAGGTTTTATTAATTCTCAAACAAAGCATTGACACACAAAACACAAAAATATAAAACTTCTTTTAAGAAAGTAGTTTGGCCCCAGATTACCTCTCTTTGTATGGACTTCAATTAAATTCGTGCTCATCTTATATACCATTACCTATCTTATTTACCATTCTATATCTTCTATATAACTTCTCCCCACTTTTCGTTCTTCTTATTTCTATTTTATTTAATTCATTTTAATTTAAATCATTATATTTGTATTTTTTTGCCCATTCTTTCCAGATTATCCATTTATCTCATTCCCTATAGTAAAAAAAAAAAAAAAAGAATTTCTCCTGAAATCACTAATCAGAGTATGATGCCTTTCTATCCTCCCCCTAAATTAATATTTAAAATAACACCTGATACCCAATCTGATTCTGCTTAGTACATTCTACCTACTAACCTTTAAAGAGAAAAAATAATGTTCATAATAATTAATATAATTATTTTCTAAGGTGGTTTGTCATTGCCTCCTTCCCAGAGTTGAAAGAAAGTAACTGGCTTAAAGACAGCCAGCTGGTTTCAAACCTAAGGCAGAACTAGAACTCATAGTCTCCTGGTTTCTAGCCTGTTGCCTTAAACCACTCAACCAAACTCATTTTCAAGCCATTTTAGCTAGTCTAAAATACAAAGGTAACTCTACATTGAATTATATTGCTAAAATATGGAATTAGACAGTTTTATGAAGATCCCTGGCTCTATTGAAAAGAATTGCTCATGTTAAATGAAAAGATTCTTACACTCCTAATGTTAAGAGTAGACTCTGCTCTTTCAAAAGAGTGGTGATACCACCAGGACTTCCGGCTGATGTCATGGTGCTATCGGAAATGAGAAGCAAGTCTCCACACTCCCATGCTGAGTTCTCCCTGTTGGAGGGCTCTGAAAGGAGCTAAAGCTATCCTGTAAGGGTGGTGAAAAGAGGGGTGTCCTCTCATTCACAGAGAGCCACAACTGAACTGCTGGACTCGGGGCTTCTTCCCTCTCCCTCAATGAGGAGAAGAGGCAGCCATCATGGCTGCCATGAAGCTGGGACAGCTGAAGCAACAAAGAAATGTGTGTGAGCGGTGCAGATGAACAGGGATTAGAGCTGGGTGAGAAAATCAGAAGATTTTTATTTAGACACTAACTTTAAAGAAAAAAAGAAAAGAAAAAAATCCAGGAAAAGAATCTCTTAGAACTATTTTTAAAGCAACAAATTACCATAGAGACAAAAATCCTAAACCCAAAAGAAAAGGAACTAAGGGGAGAAAAGCTAAAGACCTTTTAAAACACAGAAGATTGGACTTTTAAATTGGGCAGGCATTGTTTTGGAAAGCCATTATAAAATGCTGGACTATCTCCCGAGGGCGGCCTTTGAATGCTGTACTGTGCCTGCACAAAGCATACTCTCATAGAACCACTCAAACCATAAGCTGGCCCCATCCAACCTGCCCCACCTATACTGCCCTGCCCTGCCCTATATATCTTGCCTTTGCCATGTGGCCCAGCTAATCTCCATGCTTGCCTCCATGCCTTGTGCCTCTGGTCACCAAAGGTAAGCAATGCATGCCACCTGTTTGCTGTTTGCCTTGGCTGGGTTGGGGAATGTGGCATTCCTTGGCTCCAGCCTTGCCCTGGAGCCTCTGCCTGCTCACCGTTCACCTTGGCCAGGTCAAAGAATGCACCATTCCCCCGTTCTGGTCTTGCTCTGGGCCTTCGCCCACATGCCACTCCCCTCTAGCCTTAAACTATGGCTGTTGCTTCTTTGTGCTGCAGTACTTTTCAGATGGGACTTAGAGGAAAGTGACAGCTCACAGCTGCTCACAAGACACTCTCCCAGCAAAAGCAGCAGCAGACAGAAGCAGCTGCTGCCCCAGAGATCAGAGATGGAGGGGAGCAGGTGACTTCAAAAGGCTGCTCAGTCAAGCCTCACCACACAGCAAAAGCCATGCATGCATGGAAACTGTGCGCGCACTCACATTTTTGGTGAACCGATGGTGGGATTATTTGAATCCCACCACTGATCTATTGGCAATTGCTTATATTAAATATGACTTTTTCTCTGTTTGTACTACAACTGTGGAGCAACCATACCAAGCTGAGAAAAAGGCAGCTGCTTTAAAAATATTCTTGATAGACAGCAATAGCATTTAGACTTGTATACTGCTTCACAGTGCTTTACAGCCCTCTCTAAGCAGTTTACAGAGTCAACAAATTGCCCCCAACAATCTGGGTCCTCATTTTACCCACCACAGAAGGATGGAAGGCTGAGTCAACCTTGAGCCGGTGGGAATCAAACTGCCCAACTGCTGCCAATCAGCAGAAGTATTCTACAGGACTGCATTCTAACCACTGCACCACCAGTTGCCACTTGAGCAACCCTGGCCCAAAAAGTCTGTCCCCCTTCAAATCCAAAGTCCAATTCCAAAGATTCAATCTAGAGTTGATTGCAACTTAATCAAAAAATTGATTTTCTTTTTCCAATACAAATGATTTCCCTCAAATCATTTGAATCACTGAATCAAATCCATTTTTAATCCAAAAATTGATGCAACGATTTGAATAGGACTGGAGTCATTCTGCACATCCTCAGTTATTATTGTAATTAAGAGAAAGAAAGAAACTTATGATATTCTGATCAAACAATCTCACTGGGGAAACTGACACATATGATTTAGAGCAAGAACCGTAGATCTGGAGCCCTGAAACCATTTACCAAGGCTGTAAATTAAATTTAAACTTACACCCAAGGTAATGACTCTGTAAATTTCTCAATAAGTGTCTTCTGTAGCTGTCTGATTAAAATAAGACTGTCTTTTTCTGGGTTAATGAAGAGCTTGTGATAAATGGACAAATATACTATCACCTTCTTTACTGTAGGATCAGCAAACAATGTCCATCAAGTCTTAGAAATATCTTTTTCTTTATGGATCCAGACAAATAATGTATGTTTCTCTTATTAACACAGAGCTAGTGCACATATTCAGATTGATCTGAGCGTCAAGTCAAGCTGAACCAAAAATATGTTGAAGCCAGCAGATTCAACCCTTCTTTGCTGAGTCATCAGCAAATGTCCTTGCATTGGCTAATAAAATGTGCTTTACATTATGAACAGGAATGTGAATTTTGCCTTATCAGGAATCAACTGCAATTCCCCTCTATTCCCAGACTTCCAGTTTAGCTTTTGAAGTTACCTTCACAAGATTGATGCTATTGGAAATGTCTATAAAATTCTCAACTCTGGGAACTATGATTCTAATGTCAAATTAGAGAACGCAGCTCGATGCTAAAACAGTTGTTTGTTCACATTTTCGTCTGAGTCAAGCAAATATGGGTAGTGTCATGCCCCTGTCGGAATCTGATTCCAAGGGGGAAGCCAAGCAGCTGATAGGGAGTGGGAGTGTGGCTCTGTTGGCTGTGGAAGAAACTGGGAAAGGGCAAAGTCCAGCTGGGCAGAGCAGGGGAAAGGCAGAGAGAATTCAGAGGAAGATCCAGGGCCACACTCTCTTCATCCTAGGGCATGCAGGGAGGAATGGAGAAGGAAGCAATGTGAGTTGTGTGGCTTACGGGGGAGGAAATGGCTCTGGTTCCCTTCATTAGCTGCAGCTGGGAACACAGTGTTTAAAAAGGGAGATTGCGCACAGCAACTTGTTGGAAGCAAATCATGAGTTATCTGTTATTGTTGAGGCTTATCTGGGTTCCTGGCATCTTCCCAACTATGGGTGTTTTGCTGTGCTTTCAAGTCTGCAATTCCTTCCTGTCAAGTTAATTACTGCAGCATGGTTTATGTGGATTTTTATTTACAGTTTGTATGTATTTTGTTATCGGACTGAATTTCCTCCACTTAAAGACTGTTCTTGGGAGAGATTTTTTTCTCCAGCCAAAGGTAACCTTGACATTGGGGGCAAAGTTGGAGGTATTAAAAGGAGTCTTCTTACTTATGTGATTGTGTTACCTTTGTGCCATGCCCTGGGTCATCACAGGTAGTCCTCGACCTACAGCCACAATTGAGCCCAAAATTTCTGTTGCTAAGCGAGACAGGTGTTAAATTAATTTTGCCCCATTTTAGGACTTTCCTTGCCATGGTTGTTAAGTGAATCTGGCTTCCACCATTGACTTAGCTTGCCAGGAGGTTGCAAAAGGGCATCACATGACCCCTGGACATAGCAACCGTCGTAAATACGGATCAGTTGCCAAGTGTCTCAGTTTTAATCACATGACCATGGGGATGCTGCAATGGTTGAAAATGGTATGAAAAAGAGTCATTTTTATGTTATTATATAAAATACAAAGAAGAAAAGAAAATAGGTAATTAAGGGAAGGAAAGGAAGTGGGAAAAAGGGGGTGTGAAATACAAGAGGAAACAGAAAAAGAAGAAAAGGGGGCATTGACTTCCAGCTTTTCTTAACACAGTACAAGATAAACACATTCCAACTTCAACTTTTTGCTTTTACACATTAATATATAACTAGCCATTCCTAAAAAACCCCAATTCTTTCTAATCAACAAAACCAAGGTCAAAGTTTCATTTTCTCCCCACAAGCACAAATTCCAGAAGAGATATACAAATAAGAACATAGTTTCCTCTTTGAATCAAATAATCGATTTAACCATTCCTGCTTGATCTTCCTTGCTATGGAAATAATTTGTATTTTTGTTTGCACCTAGGAATCTTAGTGAACTGCCATCATTTTTTATTTACAAAATTTATTGTATTCTTTCAAATTATTTGACCTTACTGGAAAAAAACCAGCTTTTTTTCTACCTTTTTTTCTTTCAAAGTACTAAACTTTTTTTTTTTTAAGCCCACTTAAGAATAGCAGAATAACAGCATTAGAAGAGACCTTGGAAATCTTCTAGTCCAACCTGTTGCTCAAACAGAAGACCCTAGACCATTGAAGACAAATGGATGTCCAATCTCTTCTTGAAAACCTCCAGTGTTGGAGCACCCACAGCTTCTGAAGCAGTGATGGGATTCAAATAGATTAACAACTGGTTCTCCGCCCTAATGATTTCTTCCGACAACCAGTTCACCAAATTGCTCAGAAAGTTAACAACGGGTTCTCCTGAAGTGGTGCAAACTGGCTGAATCCCACCACTGTTCTGAAGGCAAGTCATTCCACTAACCAGTTGTTCTAAAAGTCAAAAAATTTCTCCTTAGTTCTAGGTTGCTTCTCTCCTTGCTTAGTTTCCACCCATTGCTTCTTGTCCTGCCCTCAGGTGCTTTGGAGAATAGCTTGACTCCCTCTTCTTTGTGGCAGCCCTTGAGGTATTGGAATACTACTATCATGTTGCCCAGTGGTGGGATTCAATTTTTTTTACTACTGGTTTTGTGGGCATGGCTTGGTGGGCGTGACAGGGGAAGGCTACTGCAAAATCCCATTCCCTCCCCACCTGACTAACCTGCTTTCCAGCTCCCTTCACCTGTGTAGGGCAACCAAAGAAGACCCAGCCAATCAGCTGGGACCCGGGAGGCAGAGAATAGATGGGGAAGATGAGAATAACTGAATCCTTCTTGAGACATGAAGGTGGCTGGGTGACTTTGAACCAGCTATTTTCTCTCCATATCCAAAAATGGTGCCAAGAAAAAGTGCCCAGGAAGCTGCCAGGAATCAAGATGGACTTGAAGGCTATAAACAAACAAATATGCAGAAGCAGCAGCACCCTCATAAATGCAGATGCTTAACTGGGAACTTAACTGGGAACAGAGACCAGACGGTAAAGAGACAGTTTTACATTTTTTAAAAAAATGGGATGTCTCATGCTCAAAATATTTTAAGGAAAGAAGAAACACATATATAATTGGCAGATGCATGAATGAAAATTCAAGCTGACCCTGGCATCTGGTTCCCAGTGGTCTCCCATCTGGTGAGCTAATAAAAACAAATGTATTTATCTTGAGCTGTGGTGGCGCAGTGATTAGAGTGCAGTACTGCAGGCTGCTTCTGTTGGCTGCTGACTGCCTGCAATTTGGCAGTTCAAATCTCACCAGGCTCAAGATTGACTCAGTCTTCCATTCTTCTGAGGTGGGTAAAAATGAGGACCCAGATTGTTGGGGGCAAGATCCTGACTCTGTAAACTGCTTAGAGAGGGTTATAAAGCACTGTAAAGTGGTATATAAGTCTAAGTGCTATTGCTATCTTTGGTGATCAATTTGTTATCTCTTTCATGACCAGCGACCAACCATTTTCAAAGAGTGATGCACCAAACCCTTTCTTTGGGACTCCCCCAAATCTTGAAAATTGTATCAGCAAAATGTAGTTGCAAACAACTGAAATGCAGAGACATGGTTTTTTCCTCCAGTTTTCAAAGGAGGGGAGAGAAAGAAAGAAAAATAGATAGATGATAGATAGATAGATAGATAGATAGATAGATAGATAGATAGATAGATAGATAGATAGATAGATTTCAAGGTTTGGGGTAGAATTGATCCCTGAAAATAATTTAACATATCCCCATAAACATGAATTCTAATCCTTTTTACTAACATAATTGCATTTTCGTACATCCATTGCTCCCTCTGCCTTGTGTATACTGACTTTTTGTTTTAAAAGAGGTGTAATTAATGAAGTTGACTATTCTAGATGTAAACCCTATTCCCTATCTATTTTATAGCTACCCTTAGAAACCAGTCTTTTTCAACCTTGGTAACTTTAAGATGTCTGGATTTCAACTCCCAGAATTCTCCAGCCAGCACTGGCACAGACTAAAATAATTTTGTGCATATCTCAGTTGTTCAGGAAGTTTGAGAGCCTCGCCAGTTAATAACATCAAGACTCCCCAGAGAGAAGAGATCTGTTTGTGCTTTTTGTGAAAAGGCAAAACCAGCACAGTTGGGTCAGCACCTTATGAAGTGGTCATATTTCTAAATAGTCATAGCCTCAAAACAAGCTGGCTGTCATTAAAACTGTGGGCAGAAGCAGATGTCAAATTGGGTAAACAACAACACTTTCTCTCGAATTAAATTAATTGTAGTGTACCTGTTTGGATTTAAAAAAAAGAAATCTGGAGAACTATTGCAACTTCCAGAAAGGCAGTCTGTGTATGTGTGTATATCTACATAGGAGTGGTATACACATAAACATACTTCCCATAGCTTTTTGGGAGCATTCCCCCCCTCCCGTTTTGTGCTCTATTGAAAGTCATTTTCAATTTTATTTCCTGCATGATATGAAGAATTAATGGCTCTTTCCTCCACAAGCTGAAGCTTGTTTTGAATTATCATCCTTCACAAGTTTAGGACTTCAAATTTTCAGGTAGAAATAATACATTTAGAACACATCTACTGTAACAACAGCCATTACCACCAACCACAGCAGATATAAGGAAAGTGATTCCAAAATTAGGTCAAAACTCTTGAATATAGAATGAATGGCAAAAAACTGGAGCAACTAAAACTTAAACTTTGAAACACAGCTTGGAGATTTTGGTCTTGTCAGGAAGATAGAGGTTAATTACTGGGAAAGGCAGAATTAAAATTGCCTAAAGGTGCCCCTCAGACATATGTACTAGTTGATTCCAACTCTAGGGGGCAATGCTCATCTCTGTTTCAAAGCCGAAGAATCAGTGGTGTCCAAAGACGTCTCCATGGTCATGTGGCCAGCATGGCTGAATGCCAAAGGTTCACAGAACACTGTTACTTTCCCACCAAAGGTGGTCCTTATTTTTCTACTTGCATTTTTGCATGCTTTCAAACTGCTAGGTTCGCAGAAGCTGGGATAAGTAACGGGAGATCACCCCGTTACGTAGCACTAGGAATTCGAACCTCTGAACTGTCGACCTTTTAATTGACAAGCTCACCATCTTAGCCACTGAGCCACCGCATCCCTTTTAAAATTCCCTAGAAGAAATAAAAGTGAAACCATATTTTATATATAAAATTTATTGGCCATTGACCACAGGGTAATTCTGGGTGACTTAACAATATTAAATATTGTACACACACACACAATTTGTATTTTTTAAACAATAAGATAAAAACTAGCACAAATAAGTGGGCTTTTGGCTCCTTTCAAAAAAAAAAAAAAAACCCTGAGCATATGATTCTATGAATAATTTTGTCTGGATTGTACATCGTTTCTTTGATTTGGCTTACCATACTGAGGAAATCTTTTTGATAGAAAGACTGAAGTTAAAACTTAATATGATGTTGCAGTGTAGCTATTGTGGCACATTCAACAGAGCATATCAAACCAAACCATGTTTTGGGAACAATGTGTGAATTAGGGTGGAAATAAGTTCTACTGAAGGTTAGCTGAAAGAGATGCTTCATTTTGGATGCAAAACACCCAAATTTTGTCTTCCCCTAACCAGTAAACAGAAACTCCCTTCAAATCCATGGGTCTACTTCATAAAATAAGTAGAAGCAACATCAAGAGATGTTCATATAAAAGGCATATATGATTGGCGCAAATACATCCTGATGCGTAGCTGAGATGAAGAGAGGACATATAGGTTTCTGTGTGGAAAGAAAATAGAACTGCAACAGGTGTTAAATGATTCAAAAAGAAGACAATGGTTTGGGTTTACAAATCGTTTTAGGCCAGTGACTGGTTTGTTTGCATTGTTCAATTGACTATTATTTTAAAATCCACCCTTAATGTTAGGTGTAGGTATGAAAGATGAGCTTAACCATAGGGGAGTCAGTCAACCTTTTTTTCCAAAGCATCAGAAGGCAAGACAAGAAACAATGGATGGAAACTAATCAAAAAGACAAGCAAAGGAGAACTAAGGAGAAATTTCCCAATAGTGAGAACAATTAACCAGTGGAACAGGTTGCCTTCAGAAGCTGTGGGTGCTCCATCACTGGAGACTTTTAAGAAGAGACTGGATAGCCACTTGTCGGGATTGGTATAGAGACATGATGGAGAACCTATGGCACACATGCGAAAAGTGGCACGCAGAGCCATCTCTCCGAGCACACCAGCCGTCACCTGTTGCTCTTCCGGGTTCTGGTGCATGCCAATGGTCTTCACGTGCGCAGGAGCACCGGAAACCAAAAGAGTAGTTCCCTGGAACGCATGTGCGCACTGGGAATCTGAGCTTCCCATTTCCAATGCGCACATGTGTGCCGGCTAGCTGGTCTTCATGTGTGCATGCACACCAGAAACTGGAAGACCAGGTGGCAGGTGTGCATGCAGCCACTGGAAACCAGAAGCTCAGTTTAATAGCTGTTCTTCTGGTTTCTGGCACTCCCACATGCATGCACCAGGGAACTGCTCTTCCGGTTTCTGGCACTACCCCATGCGCATGCTCTAGAGGTGGTATTCAGCAGGTTCTGACCAGTTCTGGAGAATTAGTAGTGGAAAGTTTGACTAGTTCAGAGAACCGGCAAATACCACCTCTGACTGGAGATTTTACAGTATCCTTCCCCTGCCATGCTCACCAAGCCACTCCCACAGAACTGGTAGTAAAAAAATTTTGAATCCAACCACTGGTGCACTTGGTGCCGAAAAGTTTCGCCAACACCAGTATAGAGTCTCCTGCTTTAGAAGACCTCTAACTCTGTTATTCTGTCATTGGAAACCATGATAGCTAGGTATTAATTCTAATACTGAACATCATATGCCTTTTGCTGAAGAACATGGTTAGCAAGTGGCACTTATTTCAATGACCTAGTTATGGGCTGTGTTATGTATGTATATAGTTGAATAAAGTGTGAGCTTGGGGTAAAGTGCAGGGTTCTGGCCCTGCACTTATGATTGGTTGTTAAGTGGCCAGATCGGATTGGTCAGTTCTAAAGAATCTGATTGGCCCTTAACGGAGGTTTGTTATTGGTTTAAGAGCTAGCGTTCATAGCTCTCTATTGGTCAATTTTCACAGGGGTTGCCTATATAAGGCAGAGTTTGCAGTTATGTTCAGAAGTCACTATGTAATAAAGAGCTGAGAGTTCACCAACAAGGACTGTCTCCAAATTACTTCAACCCATGTCAGAATACTTAACACTGGTGACGAGGATGGGATGTGGAGACGTTTGAATCTGAGAAGCCAGGAAGAAATACCGAGCACATGTTGAGACGGCGCCATCAACCGAACCATGTCTGGTGGCATCGTACCACCCGCTCCATTCGATCCAAACCAAGAGGATTGGGAATCCTACATGGATCGCTTCCAAATGTTTCTTGAGATGAGCAACTTAAATTATGCCACACCAGCAAAGAAAAGGGCATTGTTCTTAACGCATTGCGGCCCGGCGGTTTTTAAAATGGCTAAAGTGCTGGCGAAACCTCGAGAAGTGAAGGCCATGAGCTGGGACGATCTCGAACCCATCCTGAGAAACCATTACGCGCCAACCGTTCCTACACTCATGAGACGCCACGAGTTCTATCAGAGAAACCAGCGAAAAGGAGAGAGCGTGGCCGATTTCATGGCGGACCTCAGAAATTTAGGGGGCCTCTGCGGGTTCGCAGATTTAGATGAAGCACTGAGAGATCGATTAATTCTGGGATTAGATGCGCTAGGCGTGCAAAGCAAGCTGATGGTAAAAGGTGACATCAGCCTTGCTGACGCCATCGCCGAAGCTACGGCTGTGGAGGCGACCAAAAAGTCGGCTGTGCAATTACGGCGAAGCCACACTTCGGCAACACAACCGACCGACGAAATCTCACCCAACTCAGAAGGGCAGCTAGTTACGACGTACCACGAGGATCTCTCTTCGTCATCAGACAGCGACGAAGAAGGGGTCCATTGACTGCGGGACCCTCGCCCTAAGCCCTTACGCCCTTGCGCAGGTTGTGGAGCGAACCATGCCAGGGCCGAATGCAAATTCCGCGACGCACTCTGCCATGAGTGCGGAAAACAAGGCCACATCAGCCGGGTCTGCCGCAGCTTACGAGGACCCAGCCAGGCCTCAAAACGGACCAACTATCGCCAATCGACAGGAAACCGTCCTGTAAGGCGAGAGCCAGTAAACCACTCCTACAGAAATCGAGCGTTTCAAAAAGAAGAGGCTCACCATACTATCACTATAGGTCACGCCTCAGCCATGGACGCTAAGAAAATTCAAGTCACGGTAGCCATAGAGAACCAACCTTGCCACATGGAAGTCGACTCGGGATCGTCCCTCTCGATGGTGTCTTGGAAGACACTCAAGCAACTCATCCCTACAATCCAACGCCAAGACCTCCGATTACAACGCCTCATCCTCAAGGACTACCAAGGGAACCGAATCCCTGTAGTCGGGTCTTGCCGAGTCCGAGTCTCTTTTAAAAAGCATACGGCGTACTTACCTCTAACGATCATCGACAGAGATAGGCCTAGTTTGTTGGGCCTCCAATGGTTCGCGCCACTTGGCATCGAAGTGGCCGGCGTGAACCGAATCGGTGATTGTGAGTGGAAGGAGGACCTTATTTCTGAGTTCAGCGATGTCTTCGCAGATCATTTAGGCGAGTATAAAGGGACCCCAATCTCATTTAGCCTAGATCCAAAAGTAGCCCCAATCCGTTTGAAGCCCCATCGAGTTCCCTTCGCTCTTAAAGCTAAGATAGATGAACAACTCGACAAACTAATTGCACAGGGGGTGTTGAAGCCCATTGATCATTCTCCATGGGAGACTCCTATTGTAACCCCCATTAAGCCAGATGGGTCAATTCGAATTGGTGGGGACTACCGGGCCACTCTAAACCATGCCTTGCAGCAGAACGCGTATCCAGTTCCGGTGGTGCAGCACTTTCTCCATTCCTTGGGGGACGGAAAGGTTTTCACTAAATTAGATTTAGCTCAAGCTTATCAACAATTACCAGTGGACGATAAGACGGCCCAAGCCCAAACAATTGTAACGCACAGGGGTGCTTTTAAATGTACTCGATTGCAATTCAGGGTGAGTGTGGCCCCAGGGATATTCCAAAGCCTAATGGAAAGGTTGTTACAGGGAATCAAGGGCGTGGTTCCGTATTTTGATGACGTATTAATTGCAGAAACAAAAAAAAAAAATTTGCAGGATCGTTTGAAATGTGTTCTTAAAAAATTCCAAGAGGCAGGACTTAAAGTAAAAAAGGATAAATGTCACTTATATACTGACAGTGTTGAGTTTCTAGGGTATCGCATTGATAGCCAGGGCATTCACCCTTCGGAGAGTAAATTAAAGGCGATAAATAATGCTCCCAGGCCCCGTAACAAGACCGATCTCCAGGCATTCTTAGGCCTCATAAATTTCTATAATGTGTTTTTACCGCACAAGGCGACTGTTGCTGAACAGTTACACCGGTTATTAGATAAAAAAGCATTGTGGGTTTGGGGTTACCGGGAAGAACAAGCGTTCCGGAATGTAAAAAAATTGCTTACATCTGACTCTGTGCTTATGCAGTATAACGAGACATTACCATTAGTTATAACCTGTGATGCCTCACCCTTTGGGGTGGGCGCCATTTTGAGTCATGTACTGCCTAATGGGAAGGAGGCCCCTGTTGCATACTTTTCGAAGACTCTTTCACATGCAGAGTGGAACTATGGACAAATTGATAAGGAGGCTCTTGCAATCGTTTCAGCTGTAAAGAAATTTCATGAATATGTGTATGGAAGGACATTTACCATTGTAACTGACCACAAACCATTGCTAGGGATAATAGCCGGGGACAAGCCAACCCCCTACATATTATCCCCGAGAATGACTCGGTGGTCAGAATTTCTAGCTGCTTATAATTATCGCCTGCAATATCGCCCGGGGAAAGCCATTCCCCACACTGACGCACTAAGCAGAACGCCACTTCGAGAGACTCTCGACGATCTGGCACCAACGGCAACTATGTTGCAGATGCCTACTGAATGGGAGACGCCACAGGGACCCTGGTCCAGAATCCACCTGGACTTCGCAGGGCCGACCAAAGGACATACCTTCTTATTGACTGTCGATGCATACTCCAATTGGTTAGAAATTCATCGAATGACAGCCACAACTTCCGAAGCAGTGATTAAAGTTCTCAATAGACTCTTTGGAACCCACGGTTTGCCGGACATCCTGGTGTCTGATAACGGGCCACAATTTACAGCGCTAATATTTGAACAGTACCTTTCTGACCAAGGCATCCGCCATGCGCTCACCTCGCCTGCGCACCCTGTGACCAATGGCTGAGCGGAACGCATGGTCCAATTTATTAAAAAGACCTTACAGAAATTGGACTATGATAATATCGATGATAAAGTCAACCAAATTCTTCTATTGCAACACATCACTCCACATAGCGTCACCGGCAGAACTCCCGCAGAACTACTAATGGGGCGAAAACTCAGCTCCCGCCTCGACCGGTTGCACCCTGCTTACGAACCAGAAAAGCCTATAGGATCCAGTGGATGCTATCGCACTTTCCAGGTAGGTGACAACGTTTATGCACGGAATTTATCGGGCGACCCCGTATGGATAGAAGCAACGGTAGTACGGGTAACTGGGCCCAAATCCTATATAGTAAAATGCTGTGACAATAGACTGTGGAAACGGCATATCGACCAATTACGGTCACGACTCACAACGGCCAGTCAACAACTCCCCCATGACCAAACCGAGGGGGGGGGAGGAACAGAAGAAGACGACGCTCCAGGGAACCTGTTAGAAGCGAGCGATGAATCAAGCGAGACTCAGGAAATGGAGCAGGAAGAAGAATTATTTGCACCATTGGAAATTGCACCCGAGCGAGAAACAGAGCCACTGCCAAACAACATTCCACCTCAAGAGGACTGCACTCAACCAGTCCAGCGAAAATCAGAAAGACTCAAAAGACAACCATCCTATTTAAAGGATTATATAACCACACCATAGTTTAAGAAGCCAGGGGGAAGGGGTGTTATGTATGTACATAGTTGAATAAAGTGTGAGCTTGGGGTAAAGTGCAGGGTTTTGGCCCTGCACTTATGATTGGTTGTTAAGCAGCCAGATCGGATTGGTCAGTTCTAAAGAATCTGATTGGCCCTTAACGGAGGTTTGTTATTGGTTTAAGAGCTAACGATCATAGCTCTCTATTGGTCAATTTTCACAGGGGTTGCCTATATAAGGCAGAGTTTGCAGTTATGTTCAGAAGTCACTATGTAATAAAGAGCTGAAAGTTCACCACCAAGGACTGTCTCCAAATTACTTCAACCCATGTCAGAATACTTAACAGGCTGCTTACTCATTGCAAGAGAAGGCTGAACTTGTTTGATTCAGCAAGGTCTCCTTGTGCTCTTTCTCTTAGATTTTACAAATAAACAGTTTCTGGGATACTAACAGTCTCTAGGGATCTTTTACTGGGGAGTCTATGGATTTGGGACTGCTCAATGGATGCTTATGATAAATTTCCATTACCCTTCCATCTGTCTCTTTATGATTGCAAATAGGCTTTGAAAGCAATTGGAAAATGCATATTTTGAAATGAAGTTGGTTGGTGGGGCAAGGCTAACCAAACACAGAGGGCGGGATTCTTATTTATTCTATCACAGCCTATTTTCAACTCCACTAGAGGCAAAATTCTGGTGTAACAAGCACAATCTATTTTCATTTGCTCAGTTTAATACAAACCGGCAAGGATTTTCTTAACATGAATTTAAAAAAAAAATAAAACACAACTCCTGCTTCAAACTTGGTAAACAATTTTAAAAGGTACTTTTAATAGCATAACATCAATAACAAAACATTTTTCTGTTATATCAGCTTTAATATGAACACCAAACAAAACTGTGAAATAAAATGGCTTTCATTATTCCCCTTTATCCTCATTTCTGATGTCTTCAGGCATTGCTAATGATATTGCCATTCCCCAACTCCAATTCCATTCCCAAAGATTTTTTGTCTTTCACCATCTCTGCTATTGCTTTCTCTTAATAAGCTTTCCTTTTTTTTTTTAAATTCTAGCTGCTTAAAAAAAAAGTTATTTAAAAGCCAGGCTTTTGGTGGCAATTTTGATTCTGCTATCAAATCAAACTGGACAGACTGAATATCTGGTAATAGAAATTAATTAAAGTGTCAGGGTTTTTTAGCATCAAGAAATGGTTTGTTATGGCATGAATCTCAAGGTCTTTTGACAAGTGTATCTAATGTATAGTCTTGTGTTTAGAAAAATAAAAGGACCTCATAAAGAATAGGGGTGGAGAAGCATAGAGGAATAGGATTGTCATGTCCCTGTTGGAATCTGATTCTGGGCAAGGGGGGGAGGGGTTGAACAGCTGACAGGGAATGGGAGTGTGGCTCTGGTGGTTATGGAGGAAACTGGGGAAGGGCACACTCTGGCTGGGCATTCAGAAGAAGACCGAGGCAACCCCCCTCTTCATCCTAGGGCATTCAGAGAGGAACCGATAAGGGAGCAAAGTGGGTTATGGGAGAGAAAAAGGCCCTGATCCCCTTCATTAGCTGCAGCTGGGAAAATAGGATATGAAGGGTGTTTGCGCACAGCACCTTGTGGGAAGCAAAGTGTGCATTATCTTTGTTTGTCAAGTCTTATCTGGGTTCTGGTATCCTCCCAACTGTGTGTGTTTCATTATCTTTTGAATTCTGCAATTTATGGCCTGTTTTGGATGCCAGGTAAGTACAGGGTCTGAGTGGAGGCCCAGAAATTCCAGAAGGCCAGAAACAGGCTTGTTTCTGGCCTCCAGAGGGCCTCCAGAGCCTGTGGGAGGCTGTTTTTGCCCTCCTCGAGGCTTGAGGAAAGCCTCTGGAACCCAAGGAGGGCGAAAACAGCCCCCACCATGGTGCAGGAGGCTGACACACTTACCATGGCCACACCCACCCAGCAACCGGGCAGAGAACCAGTTGCTAAAATTTTTGAAGCCCACCCCAATCCTTTTCCAGTCTGCATAATGTTGGGATGGCAGCTTCTATATTTCCTTGCTAGCATGCAAAATATCTGGAGATTATTGAATTGGAAAATGTTGGTCTCCACAGTTCTACAAGTTTCCTGGAGTTTCTAGCCATCTGTGGATGTCCGGAATTGAACTAAAATGCCAACCATTCCTCAAGAACATCTTTGATGACATTGCTTTCAACTCATCCCCCAGTGCAACCAAAGAAGCAATTTACAAGCATTTTTAATTCTTTCAGTTAAAAAAAAAAAAGTAATGTGTTCCCTTTTCTTTGGACACCTCTTATGGGCATGGTATGAAACACTTCATCTGCAATGCTGGAGATGACACCTTCAGGGAATGGGAATTGCCCTCTTGTTGGCCACTTTAAGCTAGAATGGATTTGCCTCCTCCTCTCCAATCATTTGGCACTGACTTCCATGACCATTTGGTTTAGGCTGCAGAAGAACCTCCTTCTGGAACAGCTGTTTGTCTAATGCCTTGCAGCACTTTCTGAAACAGCTGCCAGGTATTATACATAGATGGGCTCATTGTAAACTCAGTGTTGTTTTGTTTTTGTTTTTTGAAAGAGTGGTAGACTTATCCTGAAAAAGAATTGATATCTTGGGTATGTAAGTTACGTTAAGTGCTTATAAAATGAAGACATGCTGGAGAAATTGACTACAGAAATTAAGATGAGATGCAGTTTTATCTGTTCTGTTCCAACCTGAAATCCTTGGTCATCTTTAATAATAAATGGATAGGGGAATATCTAAATTTCTTCCCCAATTAAAATATACTGTATTTATGAATGTATGCCCTCTTCAACAACTTTGGCTCTAAATGGAAAAGGAATAGTCAGGATGTAACAGAATAACAGAGATGGAAAACACTTTGGTGGGCTTCTATTCCAACCCCCTATTAAAGCAGGATACCCTACCATTCCAGACAAATGGCTGTCCAATCCCTTCTTAAAAACCTCCAGTGTTGGAACACCCATGATCTTTGGAGACAGCCCATTCAACCCATTAAGTGTTCTCATTGTCAGTAAATTTCTCCTTAGTTCTTGGTTGCATCTTTGATAAATTTCCATCTGTTACTTCCTATCCTGCCTTTAGGTACTTTGGAGAATAGGTTGATCCCCTCTTCTTCATGACAGACCCACAGATATTGGGAAACTGCTATCACATCACCCCTAGTCCTTCTCTTTGTTGGACTAGATAGTTATGGCTCTCAGTTTCCCATACCTTCTTTGATGGCCGAAGGATATATGGTTTATCAAAACAGATGCCAGAGGTTTCCCCTTGAAATGTATAGGCAGCTAATTCTCTCTCCTTCTTTCAATTCACAATTGCCACCCCATTTCCATACCTATCAGACAGTTTTGGACTTTTTTTTTTAATTAAAGGATTAGCATTGTTCTAAAATGGCACCATTTCTGAAATAATGTCATTCTGAAACCCATGCTCAAAACGGGTCTGATCGTCAATCTCCCCATGGATGCCCCCATCACAACACACTTGTGCAAAGGCAGAGGAGAGCTTTGGCTGCTGGCTATACCTGTTGCTCTAGTTACCTTTCAAAACATGCCTCCGTCTGCAGCTCCGATTACAGAAAGCAATTTGTAGATGCTTTTCCAATTAGCTGGTGATGTTTTGTGTGAATGCAAATGAAGCCAGGGGAATCCACCAAATAACTTCTTTAATTTGTCTTTCATTAAAACTTGGAAGGTCGGTGCTGGTCTTATGCCTCATTCCTGCAGCAGAATATTGCTAAGCAAGAGAGGCAGTGCGAAGAATGCCAACTTTTTTTTTTTTTTTTTGCAGCCTCAAGAATGGGAGGAAAGTCATGCATAATGAATGTAGGACAGGTTTGTCAACCTCAGCAATTTTAAAATGTGGACTTCAACTCCCAGAATTCCCCAGCCAGGTCTCAGGAATTCCAGCAGTTGAAGTCCACACTTTTTAAGGTCAGAAAATGTGGCAACTTTAAAGAGAAGTTAAAATGATGAGCTGAGGACATAATAAGAGAGGATTATTATGATCATGTACTTTGTTTTGTTTTGGTTTTTTGAAAACAAAAAAAGCTGTCATCAATCCTATTGAGAAATTACTTCTATTAAGATAAAGATGTGGGCAATGGTGGGACACTGCCAGTTTGGACCAGTTCTAGTGAACCAGTAGTTCCAACCATCAGTTGGCCCCACCCATCCACCCTATCCTGTCCTATATTTCCTTCTGTGTGAATCAGTTGATTCACACAGCACAGCTAAGTTTCATGCTTAGCTGTTCTACTTACCAGGGCTGCCCTAGAAGGTAAGCAGTTGAGCTTCAAATTGCTGTATTTTGAATGCTGCATGCACATACAAAGTGCATGCTCACAGAACCGGTTTTAAACCAGTTGCAACCCTCCACTGGGTGTGGGAAGGATTATCCATATGGTTCAGTTCCAAGCTCAGAGGAAGGCACTAGAAATAAAATGGAGGCTGGAAGCTGACTGGAAAAAGGGTCCATTTACTGATGAAGCAGAACCACCAAGCACATGTGATTCTGGGCAGCTGACAAAATGGAGTTGAGAGTGAGTGGCTTTTATACCTTCTTTTGAACTTTCTGTTCCTGTGCAAGAACATTTATTTTGTTGGCTGTTTTCAGATTTCTATGGGGTCATGTAGAGATTATGTAGAGATCATAGCTGGCTCTACAGGCAAAACAGGAAATGCAAATCCTAAATGCTTGTCTGAGCTAATTTTGTCAACCTTTTGTTTGTTGCTTATCTGAGTTTCTGCCTTGACCCAGTCTTTCTGAACGGATTACCAAACCTGCATGTCTAAAAGCTGGCCTCCTCAGTTTCTGCTTGGAGTAGGGTAACTGAGGCTGGTTTCTGAATAGACTAGCCCAATCTTTCTTAATGGGCACAAAATATCTACTTTTAAGAAAGACTTGGGGGTTGCTTTCTGTCTTCAAGAGCATGTTTCTTCTTTTCTCCTTTAGGGAAATACAATATTTTGCCTTTTTCATATTCCTCAAAATATTTCATTCTTTTGGGGGGGGGGTGTCCTGGAAAGGCTTGTCCCATTGAAAAAAAAGAGTTCTACTTCAAAAGTCATCCAGCTCTTAAAAGCAGAGGAGCAATGGTACATTAAAAATATATTGGGGAACTCAAATTTGGAGAATATGCAGCAAAATGTATAGTATAGACACACAACAGAAGTTCAACTAAACAAGAATAATTCCGTATACACACAATTACATGGTTACATTGTACATGTAATCACATACAATTGATTTTTTAAAGGGGGTTTAAATGCTTATAAATATTGCAAATTAGTAGATGTATAAAAGCAGGGCAGTCAGACATTCAGCAGCTTCTTTTTTCCTTTTATATTTTTATTCTTTTTTGC
Organism: Hydrophis major; assembly: GCA_033807585.1. NCBI lineage: Eukaryota > Metazoa > Chordata > Lepidosauria > Squamata > Elapidae > Hydrophis > Hydrophis major. Next base: position 196,297,035 of record CM066331.1, read on the forward strand.
TTTCTTTTTATCTTTCAGATTTGCTAAACCTTTTCTATTCATTTATTTTTCTCATTAACACATTCAAAAACATACAGTACATCCATATTTATACTGACATAGAGAGCTGCATGCATGCATCAAGCAACAACACAATTGAGATTTTAATATCAAGTATTTTATCTTAAGACTAAACATTTATTATAAAAGAAATTCCTTAATGTATGTTCTTCCTTCGTTTTCTCATTTCATTTCCAATGTTATATTTAGTTTTGAAGAAAAGTCAAATAATTATAAAGCTTGTAATATCTAATCCCTCCTCCTTTAGCTGCAGTCTAAATCTTAAGCTGTAAGGCACCTAAATAAAAGAATATTAAGATTCGAACTATGTTGTATAAATACCATTGTATTGAAATAACATATTATACCAAAACTTAGATGGAACAAGAGATGGTCTAGAAGGCTAGATTTAATAATATATGAAAGATTTTGAGTAGTTCTAAATTAATATGTTATGGATATATTTCTAGCTTCTATAAATGTCACTATTCAGTATATTCCTTTCTGATTTTATTAGTGTTCTTATATTTTTTATTGTACTTCACCATATCCTCTGGCTATTATTCTTGCCAGTAATATCCTACCCTGTTTCTCCAACAATATGGCCTCCCCCAATAGGAAGTCCTAGAATGTGTTATAGGCATGAAATGAAATTAAGTCCCTCCCCCCAAATTAAGGCCTATATTAAAACATGCGAAATGGGGGTGATGGTGGGGGGGCTTGCCGTTAGGAAGTACTTTTGTTGTACACCTGGATATGGTGCTGCCTGCGTTGACCCCGATACGAAGTGCCCTACCAACGCCGAGGTCAACATCCAAGCCGTCGCCGGCCACCCTAAGATGCAAGGGGGGGAATTAAGTCACCCCCAAAAAGACAGCCTAGCCATTTTTTCAGGGCTCAAAAAAAAATAAGACCTAGTCTTATTATATGAGAAACATGATATGATCTGGAAAATCATGTCTCTTTCCTTAGCTCCCATTACAGAAAGCAATTTGTAGGTGATGCTAATTACAGGTAATCCTTGATTTATGCCCACAATTGAGCCCAAAATTTATGTTGCTAAGTCTTCTGATCCAACCTGGTTCCCAAAGAGCAAACACAGACAAAGGCAGCATCTCCCACCTTTTAGGGTTAATAACTAATTCTGTTCTGAAGGCTGCTTTCCACTAATTAGCCCCGACAAGAAGAAGCCTTGCCAAGTTGTTTGTCAAGGCTGCCAAAAACCCACAGATATCTAATTATCTAATCTAACTATCTAATTTACAAAATTCTCCAAACACAAACTAAGATGTCCATCAGTTGAGTTTCAGAGCTTCTTTGCTTTCTGCAAACCCTTTCCAAACCTGGCTTTTATCCTCTTGAGGGAGGGGGCATTACCTTGCAGCCTTACTCCCAAGTTGCCTGTGCTGCTGTAATGGTTCTTTCCTCCAAGTAATCCTTCGTGCACATGCACTTGGCACAGGCTCCTGGGGAACCTCCTCCTCATTGCTGCCAGCCCCCACAATCTCTGAAGGCAGCAGTCCACTCCCTAATGGTCCTGGCCTCTCATCAGAGTCATCACTCTCCTCAGTCATCTGCACCTGCTGCCAGCTAACCACAACACTAAGTAAGATATTTGTAAGTCAGATTTCCCCCACTTTACAATCTTTCCTGCCATCATTGTTAAGTGAGTCACTGCAGTTGTTAAGTTAGTAACACAGTTGTTAGGTATATCTGGCTTCCCCCAATGACTTTGCTTGTCGGAAGGTTGCAAAAGGGGATCACATAATCCTGACACAATGCAATCGTCATAAATATGAGTCAGTTGCCAAGGGTCTGAATTTTGATCATGTAACCTTGGGGATACTGCAACAGTCATAAGCGTGAAAAACAGTCCTAAGTCACTTTTTTCAGTGCTGTTGTAACTTTGAATGCTCACTAAATGAACTGTTGTAAGTTGAGAACTACCTGTACCCAAGTAAGAATGATGTTCTAGCTTTTTCTCTCAAGTCATGGGATTGTATAGTTATGGAGCTATCATTGGTTGTTTCATATGAGGTCTATTGGAATGTATAGCTCCTTCTTATTGCTTTTGGTTATGAACTTTTAAGTGTAGGCCATCCAAAGTCATTCTGGAACTGGACAGCTTCTAAATCAACTGATAAAAAAATAAACAATCCAATGGCCACTTAATTTCAATCAAAATAGAACTGGAAGGGATGTTGGGGGGTCTTCTACAGCAGTCCAATCCATATCATTTCAGACACATGACTGTCCTGTCTCTTCTTAAAAGTTGTTCTGACCTAGGCTTTCCCAAAAAGCATTAAGCAGACTTTTTGTCCCAGCAATACTGCTACCCTTCAAAAAGACCTTGACTATGTATCAGAATGGTCAAACAAATGGCAACTTCAAATCTCAACAAATAAATGCTCTGTCCTACATATTGGCAAAAAAAAATCAGAAAATAAAATACAGGCTGAATAGTCAAGATCTTGTTGATGATCCAAACTCTGTCAAGGATCTTGGAGTATTCATCTCAAATGACCTAAGTGCCAGAGCTCACTGTAACTACATAGCCAAAAAGGCATTAAGAGTTGTTAACCTAATCTTACGTTGCTTTTTCTCTGGTAATATTACACAAATAACTAGAGCATACAAAACATTTGCTAGACCAATACTCGAATACAGCTTATCAGTCTGGAACCCACATTACATATCTGATATTAACACTGTTGAGAAAGTCCAGAAATATTTCACAAGAAGAGTTCTCCACTCCTCTACTCGTTGCAGAATACCTTATGCCACCAGACTCAAAATTCTACACCTAGAAAACCTAGAACTACGCTGCCTGAGGTCCGATCTAAGTATAGTATATAAAATCATACATTGCAATGTCCTACCTGTCAATGAATACTTCAGCTTCAACCATAACAACACTAGAGCAAGCAATAGATACAAACTCAAGGTTAATCGCACCAAACTTGATTGCAGGAAATATGACTTCAGCAACAGAGTGGCCAATGTCTGGAATACTCTACCTGACTCTGTGATATTTTTTCCCCAAACCCCCAAAACTTTAACCTTAGACTTTCTACTATTGACCTCACCCCTTTCCTAAGAGCTGTGTAGGGGGCATGCATAAGTGCACCAATCGTGCCTACCATCCCTGTCCTATTGTTTCTTTTATATATTTTTTCTTATATGTATCCATGTATTCATAACTATATTTTTACTTATACCTATTATCTTGTAAGCAGTTGACAAATAAAAATAAATAAATAAAAAATAAAATAAATTTTCATTGTTAGCAAAGTCCCTTTTATTAAATAAATGTGAATTTCTTGCATTCACATTGAGCCAAAGGCCTGGCAAACAGTTTTCAAGGGTCTAATTAGGAGCACAGACCTTATCTAGCTTGGAGAGCTGCCAAGTAAATATTTTCAAACGTAGTGCTGACAAGGAAGGATTCAGCATAGAGTCTGAGATGCACAGACAGATCTTCACACTGCTGCAATGAATGAACCAAAAATTGTTTCCTGCAAAAGCCCACTTCCCTTTTGCTTCTCTTTTAATCCCTGTGGGAGGGGCCATTCACCATTCACCTGTGGCCTTACTCCCACATCGACCCTTAGTTCGTAATTGTTCTTTTCTTTTGGCATCTCTGTGCATGCTCAGTCTGGGAACTGGCTCCAGCTGCTCCTCTGCCTCACTGCTGTCTGACTCAGAAGACAGCTGATAACTGCCAGCCTGCCCTGGCCCCATCTCTGCCTCTGACACAGAGTGTTATGGACTAAGCCAACACAGCGGTACAACCCTAAACAGCTTTATTTTACAGCAGGCTTGTAATCCTGCACTTCTCATTGGCCCACGAACAGCGAGTCGTGATTGGTTGTTTCTGGCCAGTCTGATTGGCTGTTAATGGGCCCCTCTGATTGGACGCTTGTGAAAGCAGTAAACTCAAATCATTGGTTGTTTTGACAGCAGCCAGCTCTATAAAAGAGCAGCTGCTGCCCAAGTATTTGCTCTGTTCTTATTTTACAATAAAGAGTTGAAGTCACTGTTCAATGTCTCATCTCTGTTCCTTGTGCCCATGCTCAGGACTTAACACTAGCGACAAGGATGGGATGCAGAGACGATAGAGCTGACTAAGTACACATCGAACAAGACAGAGCACGTGGCTGAAGAGCGCATGCAACAAACGGCAAGATGACCAGCGGCGCCATACCACCCGCTCCATTCGACCCAGCAACCGAAGACTGGGACTCGTATATAGATCGCTTCCAGATGTTCCTAGAGACCAACAATTTAAAAGATGCCACGCCTGGCAAGAAACGAGCAGTGTTCCTGACTCATTGTGGCCCCACCATTTTCAAAATGGCTAAAGCACTGGCAAAACTGGCAGAAGTGAAGACCATGGATTGGGATAACCTCGCCCCAATCCTCTGGGCCCATTACGCACCCACAGTACCTACACTGACATGAAGACACGAATTTTACCAGAGGGACCAATGGAAGGACAAGAATGTTGGGGATTTCGTAGTCGACCTCCGGAACCTAGGAGGCCTTTGTGGTTTTGCAAACCTCAAGGAAGCCCCAAGAGACCGCATAGTTCTGGCATTAAATGCACCACAAGTGCAGAGTAAACTTATGGCGAAAGGAGACATCAGCATTGCAGATATCATCGCCGACGCTACTGCCACAGAAGCAACCAGGAAGTCAGCTGCTCGAATGCACTGAGCGAACGCACCGCTTCGCCAACTCGCTGATAGCCCACTCGCCGCTGAGAAGCACGCTATCACCACCCACCATGAAGACCTCGAGTCATCCTCAGACAGTGAGGAAGAGGAGGTCAACCGGTTCCGCTCGGAACGAGAGCAAAGGAACCAGAGACATCCGCGCCAATGTGCTGGTTGCGGGGCAAACCACCCACGATCGGACTGCAGATTCCTCGACGCACTCTGCCGTACCTGTGGGAAAAGGGGCCACACCGCGAAAGTCTGCAGAAGCAAGCAAGAGTCCAGTCCCAGCCGAAGGGAGAACAACCTCCGTTGGGAGACAGGCAAACTCCTGAGAATCGGGACCATCTGAACCACCAATGGAACAACCACTACTACTTCAGAAACCAAGCACCTGCCTCTTCAACAAGATGAGAAGAGGCCCATCAAACCATTATTATCGGCCATGCTTCATCGTTCGATGCAAGAAAGATCTGCATAAGGGTTACTATTGAGAATCGACCTTGCGTGATGGAAGTCGATTCGGGATCATCCCTATCATGGTATCCTGGAAAACCCTCAAACAGCTGATCCCTGCCATCTGCCACCAGGACCTCAGCACTCAACGAATCATCCTAAAAGACTACCAGGGAAACAGAATTCCAGTTGTCGGGTCCAGCCACGTCCAAGTATCCTTCAAGGACCGCACCGCAACGCTTCCCCTGACTGTCGTCGATCGTGACCGACCCAGTTTGTTAGGGTTACAGTGGTTTGCCCCACTCGGGATTGAACTAGCTGGCATACACCAAACCAGAAGCGACGACTGGGAAGAGGCTCTCATCCAGGAATTCCAGGACGTGTTCACAGGAACATTAGGCAAGTACAAGGGGACCCCTATATCATTTAATCTCAGCCCCAATGTAGCTCCCATTTGGCTTAAGCCTTGTAAGGTGCCTTTTGCCCTCAAGCCGAAGATCGACGAGCAGCTAGATAAACTGATAGCCCAGGGCGTATTGGAACCAATTGACCATGCCCGCTGGGAAACTCCAATAGTAACGCCCATGAAGCCAGATGGTTCATTAAGAATTTGTGGGGATTACCGGGCCACCCTAAATCATGCTCTTCAACAGACCGCTTACCTGTACCGGTGGTCCAACACCTTCTTCATTCCCTGGGTGGTGTAAAAATATTTGCGAAATTGGACTTAGCTCAGGTGTACCAGGAACTACCTGCAGACGTGACAACTGCAGAAGCCCAGCCAATAGTTACACATAGAGGCGCCTTCAAGTGCAATAGACTCCAATTCGGAGTAAGCGTGGTGCCTGGCATTTTCCAAAGTCTAATGGAGAGACTATTACAAGGCATAAAAGGTGTCGTGCCTTATTTTGACGACGTCCTAATAGCTGCCCCCACCAAAATTTATTAGTACAATGACTCAGAAAAGTTCTTCAGAAATTTAAAGACGCTGGTCTGAAGGTAAAAAGGGACAAGTGTCAACACTATACGGAGAGAGTGGAGTTCCTGGGATACCTTCTCGACAGACAGGGAATCCACCCCACCGAAAAAAACTAACCGCAATCAAAAACGCCCCGAGACCTAGGAATAAGACGGACCTCCAAGCCTTCCTGGGACTCATTAACTTTTATAACATCTTCTTGCCCCAGAAGGCGACCGTAGCCGAGCCCCTCCATAGACTTCTCGACAAAAAGGCTTCCTGGGTCTGGGGACGGCGTGAAGAAAGGGCATTCCAACAAGTAAAAGACCTCTTAACCTCCGATGCTGTATTAATGCAATACAACGAGACTCCACCCTTGACGGTTACCTGTGATGCCTCACCATTTGGAGTGGGAGCCATTTTAAGCCATGTCCTACCAAATGGGAATGAGGCATCTATTGCGTTCTTTTTGAGAACCTTGTCTAAGACCGAAAGAAACTATAGTCAACTTGATAAAGAGGCTCTCGCTATTGTATCCGCAATTAAACATTTCCATGAATATGTGTATGGGAGACCCTTTACCATAATTACAGACCACAAGCCGCTACTTGGTATTTTGGTGGGAAACAAACCAACTCCCCATATCTTATCACCAAGAATGACAAGTTGGTCAGAATTTTTAGCCGCCTACGATTACCGATTGCAACACTGCCCGGGGAAAACCATTCCTCACGCTGACGCTTTGAGCCATTCTCCACTACCAGACATCAAAGAGGACCCAGCTCCAACCTTAGCCGTATTGCAAATTGAAACCCTCAAATCGCCGCCACTGATCGCTCGAGACATCGCCTTAGAAATAAAAAAGGACCCTGTTTTGGCATGAGTCCTCAGCTGGGTGGAATGGGGTTGGCCGGTCAGCGCAACCAATGACACGTTCAAGCCATTTAGGAATCAACAAACAGAGCCATTCTCCCAAAAGGGCTGCATCGTGTGGGGAGACAGATTTGTAATCCCGGAGAAATTGCAACATAGGATATTAAAAATGTTGCACGATGGACATCCAGGCATTGTGCGGATGAAGGCATTGGCCAGGAGTTACGCATGGTGGCCTGTGTTAGACAAACAGATAGAGACCTGGGTAGCAAAGTGCAGCAAATGCCAGGAGACTCGCTCTACTCCTCCAAAAACTCCCCCAACTCAGTGGGACACCTCAAGGTCCTTGGTCCCGTATCCACATCGATCTTGCGGGACCCACAAGAGGACACACTTTCCTCCTAACAGTGGATGCCTATTCAAACTGGCTCGAAGTCCACAAGATGAAAAGCACCACCACAGAGGCGGTCACTAAAAAGCTGAATAAGCTATTCGCTACCCACGGATTGCTGGATGTCCTGGTCTCCGATAATGGCCCCCAATTCACTGCCCTGGCATTCAAACAGTACCTGGCAGATCAGGGCATCCGCCATGCCTTATCATAGCCAGCACACCCTGCGGCCAATGGTAGGGCTGAGCGAATGATTCAATTTGTAAAGACTTTGCACAAAATGGACCACAGCGACATTGACGACAAAATAAACTGGATGCTTCTCCTCCAGCACATAACCCCAAACAGTACCATGAACAGAACCCCAGCTGAACTCCTGATGGGCCGGAAACTTCGCTCGCATCTCGATCACCTCCACCCAAACTACATGCCTGAACAACCCCCAGGATCCAGCAGCAAGTGTCGGGCATTCCAGGAAGATGACCTCGTGTTTGCGAAAAACTTCTCAGGTGACCCATTGTGGGTCCCCGCTACCATAACGCAACTTACGGGACCCCAATCCTATCGCCTACAAACTGCAGATGGTAAGATGTGGAAGCGCCACATAGACCAACTCCATTTCAGATTAGCACCTGTGGGAATAAACTTTGGCCTGAGCTTGAGCAATGATTAATATAATGCCTTATACATTCATACCTGTCTAAAGGTCACTAAGATAGTACAAAGAAAAGAGAACAATAAGAACAAATACAAACAAAGAGGCAGCTTAGACAACTGCAAACAAGCCTGTACTATATCTCATTATTAATCCACAATGTAATTGCTTACTATGCACAAAAATCTCAATAAAAGGAAGCACTGGAATTTTATTCTGGGCTCCCATCCCAAGTACACCAGCCTGTGTCTCATTTTTTCCATGGGAGACCACCACAAGTGGTGACCCCGACGTGATCCACTGCAGGTGGTACGTGCCCGGATCTCCGTGTTTCCTCATCTGGAATAGGTAAAGTACGTACTTAACTATTGCTGGACAATAGGATTATTCAGGGAACATGGGGGGAAAACTCTCAGCCACAGGAACGTCATATTAGTGAGCTGCTGAAGTTAGTCAGGACAAACTTCTTTATTTTTAAACCCTCTGAAGGGGAGCAAATAGTTCTTTCAAAAGATAATGTGAGAGAGCTGCTGCTAGAGATCTGGTGGCAATGTCCCTGGTATCCAGAGAAAGGCTCTTTAAAGTTAGACACATGGAGGAGAATTGGAACTATCCTTCATAAAGAGCCACGGGCAACAGCTGAAATTTTGATCTATTGGAAGGTTGTTATGACTGCTTTAGAGACCCAGCAACAACCTCTTTTAAAAACTTTAGTAGAACCTCCTCCTTATAAAGGAATTGTATTGCACCCGCCTTCCCCAAAACTGGAGTGTGCTTTATCACTTCCACAGCCTATGCCTGTGAATGATAAAATCCAACCAAAAATGGGAAAAGTTCAAACAATGATGCATCAGGCTTTCAATGAGGGAAAATTAGAGCCTGAAGAGATTTCCCAGATGAATTTGTTTCCAGTGAATAGGCAAGAGGATGCTCCAGGCAATCTGCAGACTGAATGGGTTCCGATTCCTTTAGCAGTTGTTAGGGAAATTAAAAAAGCAGTAAAAGATTATGGTATTCAAAGTCCTTTTACGAAGGGGCTTCTGACAAGTTTGGCTACCTCACGCATGATTCCTAGTGACTGGAAAGATTTAATGAGAATGATATTGAGCTCTACTCAGTATGTGGTCTTTGACTCAGAATATCAAAGGGAGGCTGTCACTAGGGGAAGGAATTCGGGGGGGGGCTGTATACGCCAGACCAAATCTACGGGGCAGGCTTGTTTGAATCCACTGCTGATCAAGCTGCTAATTTGCCTGATCACGTATTTCCAGTGGTTATGGCAGCTGGGAGTGCAGGTTTGGGTTTAAAAATGTTGAACTCAATTAATGTGACCTTTCCTAATCAAGTGTACATTGAGGACACTCATTTGCATGGGCCACTGCCAGAAAAAACAGTGGGATTAGTACTTCCCATGTCTTCTGCATCAGAAAAAGGTTTTTTTGTTATTCCAGGAGTTATTGATCAAGAGTATAAAGGGGTTATTAAGATACAATTGTACACTGATACTTCTGCATCATTAATGGCCGGTGACTCTATTGTCCAGTTATTATTGCTTCCATACATCCCTATAAATCCTTTAATTGAGATCCCACGAACTGGTGGTTTCGGGTCCACTGAAATGGCCAGTTCTCCAGTTGCTGCAGAATTGATAGCGCTGACAAAAAATTTGACTACAGACCAACCAAAAATGACAATTGAAATTCAGGGAAAATCATTTTCTGGCCTTATAGATTCCAGAGCAGATGTCTCTGTGATACGCCAAAAGGAATGGCCAAATGAATGGGCGCTTGAAGACTCTCCGGCTGTTCATGGAGTGGGTGGTATGCAGTTTGCAAGAAGTAGTGTACATTGGTTGAAGGCATTGCATAGAGAAACTGGTGAGACTGCAAGGATTCAACCTCTTGTGTTGCCCCTGCATATAAACTTGTGGGGTAGAGATTTGCTGTCACAATTTCGCACAAAAATTGTTATTGGATAATGGAAAAATTACAATTGTTAACCTCTCAGCCAGTCTGGATTGACCAATGGCCACTTCCAAAAGAAAAGCTTACAGCTTTACATCAATTGGTAGCTGAGCAGCTACAATTAGGACACATTGAGCCAACTTCTTGTCCATATAACACTCCGGTATTTGTTATTAAAAAGAAAAATGGAAAATGGAGATTTTTGCATGATCTGAGAACCATTAACTCCATTCTTCAACCAATGGGAGCGTTACAATGTGGTTTGCCTAACCCTAACCTGATCCCACGTAATTGGGATCTAGTTGTAGTAGATTTACGGGATTGCTTCTTTTCTATCCCTTTGCATGCAGATGACAAGAAATTATTTGCCTTTACCGTACCTGAGTTGAATAACAATGCACCTACCTTTCGTTACCAATGGAAGGTTTTGCCACAAGGAATGCTAAACAGTCCAACGATGTGCCAGTCATATGTTCAAATGGCTCTGGCTCCATTCAGAACCTCTCATCCTGGGTGGAAGGTTTACCACTACATGGATGATATTTTAATTGCAGCTCCCGGCCCACCGGGAACAGTTAAGGCAGCGTTACCTTGCCTTAAAGAGGTATTATTACAATTTGGACTTCATATTGCCCCAGAAAAAATTCAAAGTCAAACGCCATATGCCTACTTAGGGCATAAGGTCCTTGCAACCTATGCTCATCCGGTTATTCCAGAAATCAAAATTGAGGAAAAGATTTCTCTAGTAAAATTACAACAAATACTAGGAACAATTAACTGGATTAGACCCTACCTGGGGTTAACTACAGCAGTACTCCAGCCCTTGTTCTTGGCCCTAAAGGGCTCTGCGAGACCGGATTCTGCTATAACCTTGTCAGCAGAACAAAGGAAGGTACTGACACATGTAAATGCGGCTTTAATGCAGCGTTGGGTTGATCGATGCATTCCTGATACTCCGTTTGCTTTGGCAATTTTACAAACTCCAGCCTTGCCTACTGCAGCTTTATTTCAATTACATGAAGCACAGGTTTATATCATTGAATGGTTGCATTTGCAAAATACTCCCCGAAAAACAGTTTCTACTATAGCTATGCTTTATAGTGAGTTAATCATCAAAGGCCGAAATCGCAGTATGCATTTATATGGCATAGATATAGTTCAGCTATTTTTATCTATCTCCCTCACTCTGTGGGAAGCTTGGTATAGTCAATCCATTGAATTGCAAATTGCTCTTGAAAATTGGCCAGGAAAGATTTCTTGCCACACCCCCAGTGACCCTCATTTCCAATTGCTTCGAAACATATCTGTAAATTTTAATTCAGTTATTGCTAAGCAGCCAGTTGGGGGAATGACCGTTTATGCGGACGGTGGTAAGACCTACAGCGCTTGTGCATGGAGATAGGAAGGGGTATGGAAAACAAAAATTACCCCTCCTCAGCAATCAGCACAAAGGACTGAATTAGCTGCTGCCATTTTGGCCTTACAGGAATTTGCACAAGAACCACTAAATCTTATTGTGGATTCTCTTTACGTTTATCAATTGATACTTAACATTGAATTTGCTTATCTTTCTCCATCTGTTGATGTTAATCTTATGAGTTTGTTTCTAGCTCTGCAAAGCTGTCTTCATTCTCGTACACATTCTCTACATATCGCACACATTCGCAGCCACCAGCCACTTCCTGGGGAGCTGCAGGAAGGGAATGACGTGGCTGACGCAGAGAGCCTCGGCCATGTCCTGTCTCTCGCTTTCTCCTGTTACTCCATGGGACTCACATAACTATTTTCATCAAAATGCTAAAGCTCTTTGTAAACAATTTGGTCTCACTGCTGCAGAAGCTGCAGCTATTATTCAACAATGTCCTAGTTGCAGTGCTCAATCCACTGCTCTTCCTCAAGGAGTAAATCCTCGGGGGACATCTGCTTGTCAACTGTGGCAGATGGATGTCACACAACACCCTCCCTTCAAACCATGGCACCATCTGCATGTCACCATTGATACATATTCAGGATTTATTATGGCAACACCTCAACGAGGAGAGGCTACAAAACATGTTGTCAACCATTGTCTCTATACCTTCACACATGTGGGGCCACCAATGGAGATCAAAACCGATAATGGCCCTGCTTACATTAGCACCGCCTTTGCGGAATTTTGTCATCGATGGTCAATTATACATAAATTTGGCATTCCCTACAATTCCACTGGTCAGGCCATTGTGGAACGAGCTCATCAGACACTAAAACAAGCACTCCTTCACACAAAAACAAAAACGGGGGAAGTGGATGGATATGGCTTGCCTTACATACAAAACATTCTTAATATTACCTTATACACTTTAAATTTTTTAAACATGACAGGATCTCCCGCTGCTACAGCAGCCAGTAGGCATTTTGCTTCCTCCCCTTCTGCAGGTACGCCAAGACCGAAAGTTCGGAATAAGAGACTACCAGATCCAACGTGGAAAGGACCTGTCCTGCTGATAACTTGGGGCCGAGGATACGCTGCTGTTGAAGATGAGGGGACAGTTGTTTGGGTTCCTGCTCGCTGTGTGCATCCTTATCATCAGCCAAAGGGTCAAGGGGATGGATTTGGGGGAATGGAAAAGAAACACGTTGATCCAGGACATGGGGAAGCTAGCAAACCTTCATAATAAAACTGATTGTTGGGTATGTATGCACATGCCAACTCACAAAACATCAGGACTTCCAATGGTTGCAGTACCTCTGGCCGAAGGTGACTGTATAAGGGACAATGCTATGGTTGTTCAGGGATGTGGTCTAACAGTTGGACTACAAGTAACATAAATACATTGCATCTTGGAAGCCGAATCCAAGAGGTGGGGGTATCTGCTGGACCCACAATGAGACGGTAGAAAATATGACTTACTTGGGAACATATCCATTTTGCAAGAAAACAATTGTTATTAGCAATGGAAGTCAGGTTTATCCGGATGACCTGAAAACTAAAAATCTCACTTACTTTGTACATAATATTTCTAAATTTGATATCATATCTTTGATCAATGAAAATGGGTGTCCAGTTATCCTTGCCACATGTTGTCCCATCATGATAGAAAACCAGCTGCCCAAATGTGCAAATGGGAAATACGCACCACCGCCCACTTATTTGGCTATGTTAATGGAATCCTTTGCAAAATTAATCTATGCTGAGCCAAATAAGGTTGGTCATCTCCCGGGAGCAAATCTATGGTTGCTGTGTGGACGGATGGCCTATGATCGCATGCCAGCATGATGGAAAGGAGTCTGCACCTTTGGGAAAGTAATCCCATCTCATGTCATTTTAAAATCTTTGGGGACCACTCATATCCGCAATGTGCGTTCGGCAACGGAAGTAAACTCTGTTTTGAATCATGACTACTGGACACAGATATCAAGGGGAGTTATTCCTCCTTTAGGAGTCATGATGAACTATAGAGATTTGCATCGTTTAAACAATTGGACAGTTACTATGTTTAAAGACACCATTAAAATGCTAAAGCTGCTTGAAGAAGAGCAAGGAAAAATCCTTGACTTTGTCCTGCAAACCAGATATGCGGTGGACACTATTTTGGCAACGCAAGGGGGAGTTTGCGCTGTGATTCATGCACATTGTTGCATGTATATCTCTGATTATTCTCCAAATATTACAGCTACTATACAGCATATGGAACAAACCCTGAATGAGAATCCATTACAATCGAAGGACAAGGGACTGGACATGTGGTCTGCACTTTGGTCCCGGTTGCCAGATGGTTCATGGATTCATCATCTAATTGTTGGAGTGATATTGCTTATTATATTTTCTCTCTGTGTATGCTGTTGTATTCAATGTCTCCCTGGACTTTTAGGAATGTGTCAGATGAAGCCTAGGAAGGAGAATTGCTTTTGCAGATGGCGAAAAGCTACCGAGGCATCCGCAATCATCAAAAAACTAAAACAGGGGAGATGTGGGAATAAACTTTGGCCTGAGCTTGAGCAATGATTAATATAATGCCTTATACATTCATACCTGTCTAAAGGTCACTAAGATAGTACAAAGAAAAGAGAACAATAAGAACAAATACAAACAAAGAGGCAGCTTAGACAACTGCAAACAAGCCTGTACTATATCTCATTATTAATCCACAATGTAATTGCTTACTATGCACAAAAATCTCAATAAAAGGAAGCACTGGAATTTTATTCTGGGTTCCCATCCCAAGTACACCAGCCTGTGTCTCATTTTTTCCATGGGAGACCACCACAAGCACCTAGTCCTATCTCAGCCCCATAATCTCTAGCTGGGGGGGGAAGGAACATTGAGGAGGCCGAAGAAGAAATAACAATCGAAACCCAACAGTCTACACAACCAACCAGGGGATACTCACCATCAGAAGGAGAACCGAGCCAGGGAGTGGCCTTGCCGCGTGACAGCGCTGTGATGGAAACAGATCCAGGGAACCCAGAAGACAGCACTGGCGTAAGCAGGGAAAACAGCCCAGGGCACAGTTTTCACCATCCAACCCAGCTAGCAGCCCACCGGAACCAGAGCCAGGACAGAAACCAGTGGAACAGCACAGGTCAAGCAGACAGGTGAAGCGACCTGCCTATTTACGAGAATACGTCACCCCCACCCCTCAGACGGAATCTAGGGGGGAGGGGTGTTATGGACTAAGCCAACGCAACGGTACAACCCTAAACAGCTTTACTTTACAGCAGGCTTGTAATCCTGCACTTCTCATTGGCCCGCGAATAGCAAGTCGTGATTGGACGTTTCTGGCCAGTCTGATTGGCTGTCCAATCGGCCTCTGATTGGACGCTTGTGAGAGCGGTAAACTCAAATCATTGGTTGTTTTGACAGCAGCCAGCTCTATAAAAGAGCTGCTGCTACCCAAGTATTTGCTCTGTTCTTATTTTACAATAAAGAGTTGGAGTCACTGTTTGATGTCTCGTCTCCGTTCCTTGAGCCCATGCTCAGGACTTAACACAGAGTCCTCATCCAAGCCTTCCTCAGCCTCCAGGACTGGCCCATGTTCCTCCCCACCTCCTCACTGTCCATCTCTGCTGCCAGCTCCAGTAGCCGCCCGCAGGCCACAACAAAAACCTCCAGTGATGAAGTACCCACAACTTCATAATGCAAGCTGTTCCACTGGTTAGTTGTTCTCATTGTTAGGAAGTTTCTCCTTAATTCTGGGTTGCTTCTCACCTTGATTCGCTTCCATCCATTGTTTCTTGTCTTGTCTTCTGGTGCTTTGGAAAATAGGTTGAGTCTCTCTTCTTTATGGCAGCCCCTCAAATACTAGAATGCTGTTATCATGTCACCCTTAGTCCTTCTTTTCTCTAGACTGGGCCATACCCAATTCCTTCAACCGTACTTTATATAGTTTTTGTCTCCAGACTTTTAATTGTCTTAGTTGTTCTTCTTTGCACTTTTTCCAAAGTCTGAACATCTTTTTTGTAATGTGGTGACCAAAACTCAATGAAAGAGATATGAGTTTTGAACACTGGAAAGAGGAAAGGAAAACTAAGACTCAATCCACAGGTTTTGCACCATTAGTCAAAACAAATCCTTACAAAAACATCAATTAGACACTAATTAATCTTGCACTCAGCTTTCTGGCAATGGATTTGTTTGGGTACAGTCAGATTCCCTTGTGATGAGTCTCTTCAAGAATTCATGCTTACAGATTTAAAGGAGTTCCTGACAAGGTTTTGCATAAGTTCTTTTTGTGACAGCTGTAGGGAGCATCTGGTAGAGGGAACACACACTGAACAGCTCCTGTGCTAGCGGAGAAGTGAGCCCCCTGCCCTCATGCGCATTCTGCTTTCTGTTCTTCCCCAAACACTGTGTAATTACAGATATCAGACAAGCTGTTCATGAGGTTTGAGCTTGTTTCTGATCAAATCAAGGGATGGAACTGGGAAGACGGATGCAAGAGAAGACATTTTAGATAGTTTTGGAGTCTTGGACTGGATGGTAGATTATTCAAGGATAAAGGTAACAAAGATGGGGGAGGCATTGCCAAAAGTGGAAAGTGGAATTCTTGAATAATTTAAGATTGATAATCTGATCACAGACTTTATATCTAAAGTTGACTGAGCACAATGGCTAGTTTGCAGATTAATGACCCTAAGTGGCTATCTGTTTATGGAGAGACTCAATCATCCAGATCATGGTTGGTTGTCCCAAAGGTGCTTTTTCAAGAGGCAACTGGACTTTCTTTGTTTTTCCTTGAAGACATTTCGCTTCTCACCCAAGAAGCTTCTTCAGTCCAGAACTGAAGAAGTTTCTTGGATGACAAGTGAAACAACTTCAAGGAAAAACAGAGAAAGTCCAGTTGTCTCTTGAAAAAGCACCTTTGGGACTAAGTGGTTATCAAACAGAGAAGAACACCATAACAGGCAACATTCTTCCTATAACTTTCCCTATGCCTTGACAATGTTACCTTTCTGCTTCTTTGTCATAGATATACATCATTCCACCTTTAGATACATGTGCAGCCATG
This sequence comes from Hydrophis major, assembly GCA_033807585.1. NCBI lineage: Eukaryota > Metazoa > Chordata > Lepidosauria > Squamata > Elapidae > Hydrophis > Hydrophis major. The sequence continues at coordinate 196,313,574 of CM066331.1, forward strand.
CAGTTATAGCTGCTTCCTGGCCACTACAGTTTCATGCAGCCTTCATAGGGCTTTCTAAGCTAGGCTAAGGGTTATCTAGACTCAGCTTGCCTCCTGTTCCATGAAGTCAGTTGACCAAATTATTTTCTAATCATAATTCACAGTTCACTAACTCACATTGCTATGAAATTCCAATGAATTAGCTTTGTAGCCTGGTCAAAAATTGCCAGCTATTCTAAAACTTGTGGCTAATTCAGAAAAAGCACCCATAGCACCCGTATAGATGTGTTACATCAGGACATAAATTAACTATGGGAAAGGAAAAAGAAAATTCTGAAGTAAAGAAGAAACAAATAGCATTCACATTCTGCTTTTCACTTTAACCAAACAATGCAGTTTATTAAATTATGAAAAACTAGACTGACTGGATATTTTGTGGTCTGTGAGCAGAATCCTCTACAAAAATATGAAAAATTCAGGGGCTATTAATTAATAAACTAACTACACATAGCACACATCATGAATACTCAAATCTCCTACCAAGATTTAAAGCAAATACTCAGAGTAATAGAACTTGTGACCTGATATTGATGCATAGCTGGTGATCATTGTTGTCATAATAATACCTCACTCCAACTAGATGTGCTACATTTCCCAAGCATTTATGTTAACTTGGGATTCTGCAATGCATTAAACAACATCAGAAAGCAGAGAAGATAAACATAGTGGGAAGAGAAGGAAAGAATTGCATATTCTATGTGGCTTTGTGAACAATTACAGCTTCCGCTATACAGTCCCAAAGGTCCTTTTTCAAGAGGCAATTGGACTTTCTTGGGGTTTTTTGGGCAGGGGGAGATGTTTTGCTTCTCATCCAAGAAACTCCTTCAGTTCTGACTGGATGACTGAATGGTGAGGAATGGAATCCACTTCCGGTTTGAGCTTCTTTGGCGACAGACCGAAACCTCGTCTCTCTGATCCGTGCTTGCTGCTGGAGCAACCCGAGCTGGCTGGTTTTGGGGCTAAGCCACCCTGTAGAGGTGGTGAGAGGGGGGAGACTGCCTGCAGGGTTGAGGAGAGCCATATCTTTTCTCCCCAGCTGGCCATTACTCCCTTTCCCAAAGGTAGTTGCAGCGGTGATCAGAAATGGCCACCACAAAGAAGAACTCGACCGGAAAAGAATGTGCAGGAGGAAGATAAGAAGAGAAAGTTTTGGTTGACCAGGTCAAACAGCAAAAGCAGCAAATAAGGTACCCTGGAATTGAAACTATTTTAAAAAAACCAATAATATTGTTCCCTAAGAAGATTTTTAAGCTGCAAAGGAGAGAGAAAAGGGAAAAGATTTGTTTTTTTTCTCCTTTTCCTATACTGACAGCTAAGAGACTTAAGCAAGAAATTGGAAAAAAATCCACTTTGACATTAATCGGCATTTAATGCTGAAAATAAAAAGTCAAAGGGATAATAACGATTTCTGAATAATCAAAATCTTTTGAAAACAGGAAAGGAGAGAAAAAGAATAAAAGGGCAGGATCTGGAAGGGAGGAGACTGCCTGGAATTAAAAAGAACTTACAGCAAAATCTCAACAAGACTTCCAAAAGATACATTTTAACTGAAATATCACAACAAAAACCCCAGGAAGAGAAAGTGGAAAAAGAAATAAGAAGAAATAATTTGGGATTATTTGCATTGCTTGATGATTTCTGGATTTTTGGCTATTGTATTTGAATGACTAAAATCAATCGGGTGGTTGTTTAAAACTGTTTAAAATGGCTCCACTTTTACAAGAACTGAAAATGGAACTTAAAAAGTACAAAGATGCACAAGAAGGGAGAGGTTCTTTTGGCTTCGTACTTCAGTTTTTAGAAATGGAGATTTGGAATTATGAGAAACAACAAGAAATGCCTGCAGAACAAGAAGATTGCAACAAAGCAGAAGCCATCTTTAATGAACAAGTAATCTTAGGTGAGGGGAATAAAAGGAAAGGGGGGAAAGAGAATGGAAATTTAAGATTGGGAAAAACAACTCCCCCCCCAAAATAGAGTGAAAAATAAGTATAAAATCAGAAAGCAACAGAAGAGGGAAATGCAGAAGAGAGCATTAGAACTAGAGAGACAAGGGGGTAAAAAAGGGGGGGGAGAAGAGAGGGAAGAAAGAAAGGAAAAGAAGTTATAAAGGACAGAAACAAAATATAGAGAAACAGGGCCTATTTAGAGATAATGGGTGAAAATTTAATGGAAAAAGGGATTCTGCAAAGGTACATAAGATAGTATTGTTATATTAGAAACCGAAATAATTTTAGAAAATATGAAACAATGTAGTCATTTGCTGGTAGGACATTGCAATGTATGATTTTATATACTATTTAGATTGGACCCTCTGAGACTTCCAGGTCACCTTCCAAAATAGCTCATTGCAGTAGTCTAGATATAAAAGAAGGGTGGTTTAAGTCACTGTTGTCAGGGCTTCCCAATCCAGTTAGAGCCAAAATTGGTCAGTCAGATGGACTTGGCAGAGAAATTTGGCCCTAGGTTCTGTCTTAGTTTACCTTCCCAATAAGCAAGCAAGTCGGAAGATAATTTAAAGTAATAGGGTACCCTGATAAAGTGGGATCCCCCTATGGAAAGAGAGAATCTCCAGCCCTATCTAACATTCTTTTTATAGATTTCTTTTTAGTTTACTTTATTGTCATTGCACCTCGTACAACAAAATTAAATACCATCTTCAGTGTACATTATGACTATGAAAATAAACACAAACACACATCTTTCACATTCTATACATTGAACTGAAAACTCCTGATATGACATTAATATTGCACTATACAGTAGAATTCAATAGAGTTACTGCCCTGGAATAGAAGCTGTTTTTCAGCCTATTTTTCCTTGTTTTTATTATCCTGTACTGTCTGCCAAATGGTAATAGTTCAAAAAAAAGGGTGCCCAGGATGAGATGGATCTTTGAGAATGCTTTGAACTTTCTTCAGGCAGTGGGAGCTATAAAGCTCTTCCAAAGAGGGGAGAGGACCACCAATGATCTTCTGGGCAATGACATTAACCCTCTAGAGTGTTCTCCTATCTGCTGCTGCAATTGGCAAACCATACAGAGTGCAGTAAGTTAAGATATTCTCTATGACCGGAAATATACAGAAAATTGTTAAGCCTGGGTTCCCCAACCAGGGTTAAGGAGACAAGCTAAACAGAATGTGCAGCGTTAGTCAGATAGGCATACAGATAAATATGTGAGATAAGTTTGTATGTTTGTTAACATACAGTAAAAATAACAGATACGCTTGTGTTATCAAAAATATAGTTTATTCCATTTAGAGTTTTATAGCATAGTCAAAATAACAGTCCATTAGTCATGTATCATTTTAGTCAGTCCATTCAAAGATATTCAGTTAGCAAAGTCCATGTAGAATATCCTATGTCAGTTCACTTACAAATCAGTCCTTTCTCTCTCCCATTCCAGTAGGGGAAAAATGCAGTCTTCATCCAGTAATTAGGGATCATCAAGCCAGAGAGAACAAGCTGCAGTGCTTTGCTTCTTTTATGGTGCTTTTTACAACCACTCCCTTAATTACAGTCTTACAGTTAAAGTTACAGACACTTTAACTAACAAACCATGATAACATATTTATTATTTTACCTAAACCAGTTAGGGTAAACAATGTTATCCCTAACATTCTCCCCTTTTAGGTAATAATAATACAACAACTATTTACATCTTTAAATCATATTTGTTACAACTCTCTTTAAACTTAATGACTCCTTGAGCTTTTGTAAACTAGTCTGTAATGTTTTCTTCTGTCATGCAGTATTCCAATTTAATTAGCCAATTTTTTACAGATTCTCTAACATTTAAGTATCTTAAATCAGTATGCTTTGATCTAGTTTTTAAAGCAATACTAGTAGCTAACTTTATGGTTGCCTGGTTGTCCTCGTACACAATAATGGAATCTTTAACAGTTATACCCATGTCTAATAATAACTGTTTGTACAAAATTAAGTCAGTGCATAGTAATGACAGACATGAAAATTCCGCTTCCATCGTGGACAAGCTAATATGCTGTTGTCTGATTGACCTCCACCCTATTAGTGTCTTACCAAATAATATAGCCATCCCAGATGTTGATTTTCTAGTGTTTATGTCAGTTGCAAAACTTGCATCTGCATAGACACTAAGACTCAAATCACCCTTTGGTTCTATATACAATGCATAGTTCATTGTTCCTTTAAGATATCTTAAAATTCTCTTTAATGATTGCCAATGACATTGATGTGGATCTGAATTAAAACGTGCCAGCTGATTTACACGAAAAGCTATATCTGGCCTAGACCAATTGCTTATATATGATAAGCTACCAATCAAAAATTGATATATAGACTTATCAAATTTGGGACTTTGATCATCAGTTTGGCAAACTTCCTGACTCATTGGAGTCTTTGCTGGTTTACAAAGTTCCATTTTTTACATTTTAATTAATTGGCAAATTTTATCTTCTTGAGATATCTTAAATCCATTTTTTGTTTTGTTAATTGTCAATCCCAGATACCTTTTAATTTCACCTAAATGCTTTAATTTTATCTTTTTGGCTAATAATGATATAATCTCATTAGCTTCATTATTAGTCTTAGTTATCAAAGCAATATCATCTGTACATAATAACAATAATGACCCCGTTCCATTATTTTCTCTTTTAAACACACATAAACCAGATTTAAAACCTATATTGTTTAATTCTTTCACAATATATTGGTTCTACTCAAAGCCAGATTGTTTCAACCCGTAAAGACTCTTTTTGAGTTTCCAACAATCATTACTATTTACTTTATTGTCTTTTATAATAATTGGCTTTTTCAAATGTATAGTGTGCTGCAATGGTGCATGCAGATAAGCAGTTTCTACATCTAAATGGTTAATGATATAGTTTTTCTTAGCTGCCCACACTAATGCTGCTCTCAAAGATGTTGCTTTAAGACTTGGTGCAAAAACTTCATCGTAATCAGATACAGTTTGATTAAATCCTTGAGCTACCAACCTAGCTTTATGGGAAACAGTCCCATCATTTCCAGTTTTTACTTTAAATATCAATTTGCACCCAATGGATTTTTCTCCTGGAGGTAATTTAGCATCTTCATATACTTTCATTACCTTTAATGAATTTAGTTCTTTTTCCATTGCCTTTTGCCAATTCTCCTGATCCTTAGCAGGATACATCCTAAGTTCATCTACACTAGTTGGAACTTTATTTACTTGGCAAACTATACTTGCTTGATACCTATCAGGAGGTCTAGTCACACGTGTAGTACATCTAGGTATTACAGGACTTACAGGTGGACTTTCATTTATTAACTGTTCTTGATTATCTAACTCTTCCTGATCAGCAGTTTCCTCTTGTTCTGGTCCTATTTGTTCTTCGTGGACTTCTTTAATTGGACTCTTCTTATAACTAGTCTGTTCTTTTTGCCTTTTGTAGGGTTCAATAATTACTTCATTATTTAAATCTTGCTCTAATCTATTCCATCCTACATGTTCTAGGAATTTAGCACTAGCATTGGTGTAAACTCTAGATGTACCTAGTTGCCAGAATCTATAAGATCTGTGATTAGATTCATATCCTACAAAAAATAATCTTTTAGCTCTATGCTGTCCTTTTTGTCTGAGCTGTGTAGGGATATGCACCCATGCTGGTGCTCCAAATGTGTGCATGTAACTTAAATCAGGTTTTATACCATGCCACAGTATGAATGGTAATTCACCTGTTGTTGAATTAACAACATTATTTAATATATGATTACCACACATTATTGCTTCTCCCCATAAATTGTCAGGTAATTCTGAATCAGACAACATAGTACGTGCCATGATTGTAGTGTTTGGCCTCGTCTCTCTATAAAGACATTATGTTGTAGCCTATATGGTGCAGACTTTTTATGTTGAATACCTAACATTCTAAGTCTATTCTGGATTTAGTATTTATAAATTCCATACCATTATCTGTTATAAGAGTTACTAATTTCTTTTTAGTTTTTCTTTCTGCAAATTTTATCCAATTAAAGAGATTTAGATACCTTTCAGTTTTGCTCTTCATTAAATAGCAAAACCCATATCTAGAATAGTGGTCCATTATACTTAATATGTATTGAGCACCTCTTACACTTGGTTTTTTCGGACCTATTAAATCAGCAAATACTACTTCTAAAGACTCTTTGGTAGTAAATCCATCAACTCTATTAGCCGGTATGACCCTGCTTTTGCTTTGGTTACAAGCAAAACATTGCAAATACTTATTACAAGGTTTCAAACTTATTCCTTTAGATAGTTGAACAGTTCTCTTAAGCATTTTAAAATTAAAATGCCCTAGCCGTCGGTGTAACAAGTGAATACATTCATCATGAGGTTTCTTATTATCATAAACCGTGTTAGCCACCTCTAAACCATTATCATTTAACACATATAATTCACCTCTTAAAGATGCAGTAATTTTCTTATCTTCTTTTTCAATTATGCTGTTATCTCCTTTAAAGGTAACTACATATCCTAGTTTCACCAAAATTCTAACTGAAATTAAATTAAACTAAAGTTGTGGTACATATAACATTTTTACATTCTCTTTTATAAAAGAACAATATGCTATACCTTGACCTTTAGCTTTCAGTTTCCAGCCATTGGCTAACGATATTTGCTGTGTACTCTGGGACATTTTAATAAAATTTTTGTTATCATTTGTTATACAGTGGGATGCTCCACTGTCAACCACCCATAAATTATTTTTTACAGCTCCGTTAATATACATGGCTAACTCTAAATTTTTATTTATCTTTTGATGACTTTTAGTATACTGGCCAGCGTTCTGGCGCTTTGCTTTTTTTACAAAATCTTGCCAAATGTCCTCTTCCTCCACAATTAAAACACTTTTTAATTGCGTATGCAGTAGGAGATTCATTATCTTCTTTTTGAGGTTGCTCCCTCCCTAACTCATCTCTTTCAAGTCTTCTTCTTGCCTCTTCAATCAATCTGCCAGTGATATCAGTTAAAGTTAAACTTTCCTTAGGGAAAATTTCAAGGGAAGTGACATAGTTATCATAACTTTCGTCTAGTGAAGATAGAATTATGTAGACTTGGTGTAGTTCAGAGAAAATAAGTTCTTTCTCGTGCAGTTCTTGAAAAATGCTTTTTATAGTTTTCAAATGACTATGCATATCACCATTCATTTGGAGATGCGTCCTGAAAAGCTTCCGTGTTAGATTTATGTGAGCACCAATGTTATCTCGGACATAAATCCTCTTCAGCTTCTGCCAACACCCAACAGTCATTTGTCCTCCATGGATATGAATAAGTTGCTGGTCAGACAGTGTTAGTCCTATTATGCAAAGAGCTTGTTCATTTTTCTGCTTAAAGTCTTTTATCTTTTGTATATCTTCCTCAATCTCTCGATCCCATTCCTCTACGTTTGGTGGATTTTCAATTATGTTCCACAGACCTTCTCTTCGTAGAAGTAGATTACATTTCATAGACCATGATACATAGTTTGTTCCATCCAACTTGGATATAAGGGACAAACTTTGTAGATTGACTTGTGCCATGTTTTCTTTATATGGATATAAAACTATAATTAATGAAACACAGCTGTCTGTTTACTGTAATGTACAACAACAGAAATGCTCATTTTTTACATAAATCTGTTTTATCCTAGTTAAACTGACTTTGCAACCTCTGGGCCCATAACCAGTGTTAAGCCTGTGTTCCCCAACCAGGGTTAAAGAGACAAGCTAAACAGAATGTGCAGTGTTAGTCAGATAAACATACAAACTTATCTCACTCATTTATCTGTATGCCTATCTGACTAATGCTGCGCATTCTGTTTAGCTAGTCTCCTTAACCCTGGTTGGGGAACACAAGCTTAACAAAAATAATTGAAATATTTGATTGTAAATGTTTTAACAGCAGCTAGAATTGTATTTGCTAAGAATTGGAAAAATGAAAAAACACCTATGCAGGAGGAAATTATTGAGAAAATCATGGACTGTGCTGAAATGAGTAAATTGACATTTGAAATTAGAGAACAAGAAGATAGACAATTTTATATGATATGGGATTTATTTTATCAATGGTTAGATAAAAAGACATGGTAAAGAAATAGATTAGCAAGCTTTACAACAAAAGTTAACGGATTGATATAGAATACAATATAAAATATATAACCATTGGATGAATGTATGGGATTAAAATGTAATGAAATTTGGAATGTCTCATATGGAATGATGGAAAAATAGTCAAATGAAAGATTAATAATTGATATTACATAAGCACAAGCTAGATTGATAAGGTGAGAATTTATACCACTTGTGAGTAATGGTAAAAAAAAAAGGATAGCACAAAAGACTGTAACCAACTGACACACTGTATGTATATAATTGGTTTTATGGTTTTATGTTTTGTCTGTATGTTTGTTGTAATATTATATATATTATATTATATATATATATATATATATATATAAAGATATTCTCTATGGTGCAGTGGTAGCATGTCGAGGAAAGTTGATTGGGCAGGATAAAAGTAACCTCCCCTTTGCGTAGGAAATAAATTTCATGTAATCAAATGTGTTGCATATTTGCATCCCATAATGTCACACATGTTCATTAAAATGAGGTCTGACATCAGAAGGGGCATAAATTGGAAGGGAAAAGGTTGTTTAGAATTCACGAAAGAGATAAACCAGACCCCAATCTGTACTAACAAACATTTTCTTATCTGGAGATAGTCTCTAGCTGGTTTATCTTTTCAGTTTAGGAATGTTAAAAACTATTCCTACATTCCAGTCTTTAATGACTCTGAACATTAGACAAATAAATAATTAACATTATTTTCTATCTTAAATGAGAGAAAATAAATCAAATTAAAATACCAAGTAACTCTGTTAGCTAACAAGTTATAAAATCCATGTCATGTGCCCCTCAGGTCTCTTAGTTGCAACCACCACCTGCAGCTAAAGTCAACTTAAAGCCATTATTTCCCTAACAAACTGAAGATCCAACATGTAACATCTGAACTGGCCTTGCTTTGATCTATCCAGACCCTTCCTTCCTTGAGACATCAGGTCAGCATCTGGTATAGACTGGTGGATGTTGATGCATAACTGGTGATCATTGTTGTCATAATAATACCTCACTCCAAATAGATGTGCTACATTTCCCAAGCATTTAAGTTAACTTGGGATTCTGCAAGGCGTTAAAACAACATCAGAAAGCAGAGAAGATAAAAATAGTGGGAAGAGAAGGAAAGAATTGTATATTCTATGTGGCTTTGTGAACAATTACAGCTTCCACTATACAGTCCCAAAGGTCCTTTTTCAAGAGGCAATTGGACTTTCTTGGGGGGTTTTTTGGGAGGGGAAGATGTTTTGCTTCTCATCCAAGAAACTCCTTCAGTTCTGACTGGATGACTGAATGGTGAGGAATGGAATCCAGTCAGAGCTGAAGAAACTTCTTGGATGAGAAGCAAAACGTCTTCAAAGGAAAACAAGAAAGTCCACAGTCCTCCCCCAGCGCATGCATCCCGGCCCTCATGCATGTGTGCATGTGGGCCACTTCATCATGCCCCACCCCCATGCATGCGTGGCAGAGACCCAAAGACCACAGTCCTGATAGCCTGAAATGTCTGAGCAAATATAAATGCACCTTCCAAGTGGACTATTTAAAATCACAACTGCCAATCAGGGAGACATTTATCTGAGCAAGATTTGAACAGCTTGATACAATAATTAGATTTGGGCAATTCCATTCCATCCCATACAATGAACATGCATGTATTTGTGGAGCCGAAGAGGTAGAAAATCTGACTCATATATCATTCGATTGTTGTTTGTACAAAGGGGTGAGAGATAAGTACCTTGACCCACATATTAAACATATGGCCCAGTGCGAGGCCCATATTAAAACAACATACCTCATATGTGGCCAGAATCTGAAAACGACATAATTTCTGACTAAATTAGTCTGAGTGAGATCAGCATATATGGGCCTGATTTGAGTAGGATTGCAGGGGTGATACAGAAATATAATTTTATGTCATTTTATTCTATTTTACATATTCATGTATTATATTATTGTATTTTATCCTACAGCTATTGTATTTTACCTTATTTTCATTTTAAATTGTTTGTTTGGAATTTTATTGGGAATATGTGTTGGAACCTGTATGTTGATATGGCCTATAGCAGTGATGGCTTTTTTGGCACCGAGGGCCCAAAGTGCTCACGGTGTGCATCCCCAAAATGCAATGCGTGCATGTCCCCCAAACATGCGCCCCTCCCCAGCACATGCATCCCGGCCCTCGTGCATGTGTGCATGTGGGCCACTTCAATGTGCCCTGCCAACCCATTTTGCCCCACCCCCATGCATGCGTGGCAGAGACCCAAAGACCAGCTGGCCAGTGGGAGGCACATGCGTGTATGCACAGCAGAGCTGAGCTGGGGCGATGGCTCACCGGCCCGCAGAGAGGGCTCTCTGGCATGCGTACTAGAGGTTCACCATCATGGGCCAATAGCCTAATCAATAAATATTTAAAAAAAGAAAAAAAGAAAGAAAGTCCAGTTGCCTCTTGAAAAAGCACCTTTATGATCATGACCTGGGTGACTGATAGTCTCCATAGATGCTTCCACTATGTAATGCTTGTACCTTTTAAAGCATGTGTTACATTTACATTACAGTTCCACCGGCATATGAAAAGCTTTAAGCAAACATCAGGTTGGCCTTAATGAATAGATTGCAGCAAAATGAAGGAAAGGAGAAAGAAGAAGGAAAGAACGGCAGAAGTAATGAAGGAACAAGGGCTGGGAACTTGACCCTATTGGGAAGAGTGTTTTAAAAAAAACAGAGCAGTGTAACACATGATAGAAAACGTTGCAGCTGAAAACAGCTCATGGGCCAGCTGGCAGGAAATGAGCATTCATTTATAGAATCATGATTTCATCTCCCTCGGGAGTTATTGCTGCCAATGGAATTGGACACTTGGACATCACTTTGCCGTCATTTTATGAGCCATGCGTCAATCCTTTGGCAGGACGGCTGCTCAAAGGACCTGTAGGTGCATCTGATACCTCTGCCTGGAGTAACAGCACCCTTGCTCCCCGCTCCTTCCTTTCTGTTCTATTCTTATTTCTTCCAAAACGGGAGGGAGACTTTTAAACATTTTATTCCCATTGCAAAGTAATCTCTATTTATAGTGCCAGACCAGTCACACATGCTTGTAATGCCAACAGCGATATATTTCAATCAACTGAATCCTGTCCTAACATGTCCATGAGAGTGGAGTAATTAAGAAAGTGAACATACAGAGGCATCCGCTTTCTTACAGTGCTTCTATCTGAGTGCTGAAGAGCAGAACAAATAAACTGCATACAGAAAGCAATATCCTGATCTGGGTCATAAATCAATATTTTAGTGAAAACAACTGAAAATATTCCTGCATCCCTACTGCCAAAACAATAGGTAGGAAGAATTCTGGATTTTGTAATCCTTGGCACTGTGTGAGTAGATGTTTTTTTATTTAAGTTTTTATTGTTTTTTAAAAACAAACAAAACATAAAAACATCAAGCCATCTCCCTTAATCTTTTTTTTAAAGGGTAGATGAAATAAACTTAAAAGATACCTGGAGAGAAAGAAATGCTAAAACTAAACAATGTACTTTCTATTCAAATAGACACTTATCATGGTCCAGAATATATATGATATGGATGTCAACAGAATTGATACCTAACATTCAAGAAATAAATATTGAAACAAATACCTGGGCAGACCACAATCCAATGACAATTAAATGGAAAGGACAAAAAAGAAGATCTAGATGGATGTTAAATAATACTATTTTAAATTTACACAGTGGATGGAGAAAGAATTTGCCTTTTTCTTTAGAGAAAATAAAAAAGAAGATACATCAATTCAGAATGTATGGGACACAATGAAGGTATATGCTAGAGGCTTGATAATAGACTATACAAAGAAAAAGAATACTATGAAAAGGCTAGCCTCTAAGGCCCTAGAGGATGAGCATAAAAGACTTGAAAAAGAGCTACAGAAAATGCCACAGAAAAAGGACATCAAGTTAAAAATGGATATAATTAAACACAAAATGGGTCAAATAGAAAAAGAAGAATTTGCACAGAAAATTAGAGGTGCTAAACAGAACTACTTTGAAGACTCAACTAAACCAGGTAGATGGTTAGCATATGAATTGAGAAAGGAGAAAGAATCAAGGAAAATATTTCAATTAATAGATGACCAAGGCCAAGTTTGCCATGGTAGCAAAGAGAAGAAGGAAATCATTCGAGACTTCTATGGAAATTATATATGCAAGAGAATATTGATGAAGAGAGAGTCAAGCAGTAATTACAGAATACTAATTAACCTCAGATACCTAAAGAGACTGAAAAAATGTTAGAAAGCAACATAACAATGATGGAGTTAACTGAAGCACTCAAGAAGCAGAATAATGGAAAGGCACCAGGCCCAGATGGACTTCCGGCAGAATTTTATAAACATTACAAGAATCATTGAATCTTCCATTGCTAGAAGTTATGAATGAAGTTATGTTCAAGAAGAAGATACCTAAATCATGGTCAGAAGCCTATATTACACTTATTCCTAAAGAGGAGGCCAACCCATTACAAATTAAGAACTATAGACCCAGTTCTTTACTAAATGCAGATTACAAAATCTTTGCTTCAATATTGGCAGAAAGACTTAAAAAATATTTAAATAATTTTATCCATCCTGATCAGAATGGATTTCTGCCAAAGAGACAAATTAAAGACAATATAAGAGTAATCTTGGACACCTTGGAATATTACGAGGCACATCCTGAAAAACAAATGGCTCTGATATTTCTAGATGCACAGAAGGCATTTGACAATGTGAATTGGTGATTCATGTTATTACTGTTGGAACAGATGGGTTTTGCTAGAAAATTCATCCAAGCAATAGACTCAACATTAGAGATTCATGATTTAGGTGAGTACGAGCTGCCTAGAATGACTGGGTTACATCCATGTAGTTAGGAGGCTATTTATTTAACTGGCCAAGTAATTAATTGCTAGTCAGTTGTTTAATTCTACATCTTCATTTTAGTCAAGTGAACTCTCGTTTATATCTCCATGGAATGAAAAAAAAGATCTTAAAACTTGGCAAAATAATTCTCTACCCCATTATGATAGTTTCTCAGAACTAGCCTTACCAACCTCTTCTTTGCTGAGATACGGAAAAGTTTCTTTTTCATCTCCCCTGCAGATGGTCAGATGGGTATCTAATATTTTTTTAAGCAGGTAGCCCATAAGTTCCCATACAATAATTGTTTCTCTAGAGTCTAGAACAGGGGTGTCAAACTCAAGATGCAGCCTACAGGGTGCTTAGATCTGGCCTGCAAGGCTGCCCTGGAAATGGTGAAGAACCAGCCTGCAGTGTCTCTGCCAGTGAAAATAGAGCTTGTGAGGGCCCTCCTGAGCTCCATTTTCGCTGACAGGGGTTGCAGGAGGCCATCCCAGTCTAAAATGGAGCTTGGGAGCTTCTTTTCGCTGGCAGAGTGCTGTGGCCACCATAACACCCCCTGACATGAGTGATATAATGCTGGCCACACACCCCTGGTTCCCCCCCACCAAGGTCGAACACTACTCTGATGCGGCCCTCAATGAAACTGAGTTTTATATTCCTTGTCTAGATAGATATACTTTCTGGAAAATCTATTTCTTCTTGACTCCAGATCAGCTTGCCTAGATAGCATAGAACATCCCATGATAAAGTTTCATAAGCCAGCAGTCTTCCTTAAGCTTTTAACACTGTGCCATACTTAATTTAGTGGCCCCTTAAGAACTAGAAAGGAATTACAGTCAACTGGACAAAGAGGCCCTGGCAATCGTCGCCGCAGTGAAGAGGTTCCATGAGTACCTCTACGGCAGGGTTTTCACCATTATCACTGACCACGAGCCGCTGCTGGGAATCCTGCAGGGAACAGAGCCACCCCAAACATTCTATCGCCAAGAATGACAAGGTGGTCCGAGTTCCTTGCCGCCTATAGCTACCGGCTCACGCACCGACCCAGTAAGACGATCACACACGCAGACGACTTGAGCCGCACACCACTACCCGACCTGGAGACCGGCCCAGCACCCACGACATCCACCCTGAGCATAGAGACTCTACCCGATCTACCCGTAACCACATCAGACATTGCCCGCGAAACTAATAAAGACAAACGTCTGGCGCGGGTGTTACATTGGGTAGAGAAGGGGTGGCCGGAAAAAGATGATGACGAAACATTCAGGACATTCTGAAACCGGCAAACAGAACTGTTGTTACAAAAAGGCTGTTTACTATGGGGGGATAGGGTTGTTATCCCAGGAAATTTACAAGGGAAGGTATTGGAGTTGTTACACGAGGGGCACTCGGGCATCGTTAGAACAAAAGCCCTGGCCAGGAGTTACGCCTGGTGGCCAGGGATGGATAAACAGGTTGAGACTTGGGTGGCAGCATGCAAACGCTGCCAGGAAACCAGGCCGAGCCTTCCCACCGCACCAATCCTGGAATGAGAAACCCCCAGGGGACCATGGTCCAGGATACACATAGATTTTGCCGGGCCCACGAAGGGACACACATTCCTTATCACGGTAGATGCTTACTCCAATTGGTTGGAGGTAAGCAACATGAAAACCACCACCATGGAGGCCGTGACCAAAGGACTCAGCAAGCTGTTCGCAACCCACGGCCTCCCAGATGTCATCGTGTCAGATAACGGGCCCCAGTTTACCTCGCTGGAATTCGAAAAATTCCTAGCAGAGCAGGGAATACAGCATGCACTGACAGCGCCAGCACATCCAGTGGCGAATGGGAGGGCGGAACGAATGGCTCAATTTACAAAAAAAACAATCCAAGAAAAAATAAACAAAATGCTTTTTATACAACACATAACCCCGAACACAACAACCAACAAAAGCCCGGCAGAACTATTAATGGGGAGGAAGTTAAGGTCCCCACTCGACAGACTACACACCACGTACAACCCAGAAAAAAACCCAAACTCCTCAAGCAAACACCGAACATTTATACCAGGCGACGCGGTATATGCGAAGAACCTCACCGGAGACCCACTCTAGGTGCCCACAACCATAACCCAGGTAACAGGTCCCCACTCGTACCAGCTACAAACAACCGACGGACGAGCATGGAAGCGACACATCGATCAAATAAGATCAAGAACAATCACGGGAAACACAACCAACATGCAAACAAACACAGACATACACCCAGAAAGAGAAGGAAACCCTCCCAGCTCAAACCAAGAGGGGAGGGGAGGCCCCGAGAACCAACCCCAACCAGAAAGAAATCAGGAATACTCACCCACCGAAACAGAAATAGGCAGCCAGCTCGAAGCCTCACCAGGAAGAAGCAGCCAGGCCAGCTCAACCAGCCCAGAAAGACCGGGCGGGAGCGGCAACAGCAGCAGCTTGACCAGCCCAGGTAGACTGGGAGGGAGCTGCGACAAAAGGCCCAGCTCAACCTTCCAGGTGGTTCCATCGGCGAGCAACACAGAACCCGACCGAACCGGCCGGGAGCCAAACACCAATTAACCTGTGCAGGTCAAGCAGACAAGTACGGAGCCCCGCCTACTTACGGGACTACGTTATGTAGGACCATACCAAGAGGGGAGGGATGTTCTGTACGATCCATTAACATACTTGTAAGCGCCACTCTGTGATTGGTCAAAGCGCACAGTGACCGGATTGGCCGAGCGAGCCGTACTTATTGGCCCGCCGCGAATCCCCGCGATTGGTCGAAACTATTCACGGGAGATTCAAAGTGGTGCCATTGGCCGCAGCCACCGCGGCCAGAGAATAAAAGCCACCGCTTTTCCTTCGGAACCCGTTTTTCCTTCCTTGCTCCCTTCTCCGTTCCTCCCTGCATGCCCTAGGATGAAGAGGGGGATCTTCCTGGATCTTCCTCTGAATTCCCTCTGCCTTTCCCCTGCTCTGCCCAGCTGGACTTTGCCCTTCCCCAGTTTCTTCTACAGCCCAAGGAGCCACACTCCCAATTCCTGTCAGCTGCTCAGCCTCCCCCTCAGAATCAGATTCCGACAGGGGCATGATATATGCCATCTTCAGCATACCTTGCTTTGCTGGCACCCTGCCATAAAATGCAGGGTGTGGGGGAGAAGATTGGGAAAGTAGGGAAAGGGCATGGGAAGGAAAAGGGGGAATGACAGGTTGACAGGAACCAGAAGTATCAATCCAAAATGAATTGGTCGATCAAGAATGAATGCAAAACTCCACCAAAGAGGCACCAAACCTCAAAGCCGTTCCCAAAACATCCAAATCAAATGCTGTTGGACACTGATGGTGTTAAGTCTGGAGCATGGGTGTGAATGATGGAGACGAGCTGATAGAAACAGTGAACTTCAAACTCTTTATTTACATATTGTGACAGCTCAGCTCGAGGGCTGCTATAGCCTTCCTTATATAGGCAACTTATTAACTGTTCAACCAATAGCAAACCTGGAGTGCTAGCTCCGTTAACCAATAGGAATGGCCTGTTAATGGCCAATCAGATGCTCCTGAACGGACCAATCCGATCCTGCCATTAACAGCCAATCAGAAGTGTAGGGCCAGAACCTTGCACTTGACTTCAAGCTCAATATACTTTATTGGTATTATTCATTCACAACATGCCTTTCCCCTGGCTTCTGCCCACGGGGCGTGGTTACATAGTCCTTAAGGTAGGACGGCTGTTTTGTTGGTCTTTTCAATTTTCGCAAAGTGCCTGGCAGTTGGCTGCACTTCTGCTGAGATAGATCGTTGTTTATCGGTAGGGGTGCCTCTGTTTCCGAGTTTGCGATCCCCTTAATCACCAATATCACTGGCCACTCCCTGAGATGAACTCACTCCGGTCCCTTGTTCATGTTCCTGCATTTCAGTCCCATTATCAGTTTCTTCAAAAAGGTTTCCCTCAAATTGCAATTCGCTTTCCTCTGTATCTTTCCCCCCCCCCTCAGTTTGGTCATAAGGGAGTTCGGAAGTGCGCGACGGTAGCCGTAATCGTAGTTGATCTATGTGGCGCTTTCAAAGTCTGTCGTCAGGGCACTGAACGAGGTATGATCTTGGGCCGGTTACGCGGATTATGATCGCTTCTACCCACAGCGGATCGCCCGATAAGTTTTTAGCGAACACTAAATCGCCTACCTGGAAGGTACGGCATCAACCACTGGATCTGAGTGGTTTTTCCGGTTCATAGGCTGGGTGTAGCCGATCGAGGTGGGAGCGGAGCTTTCGTCCCATTAGCAGCTCAGCGGGAGTTTTGTTGGTGACGCTGTGAGATGTGATCTGTTGTAAGAAAAGGATCCGGTTGATTTTCTCGTCGATGTTGTCGTAGTCAATCTTTTGAAGAGTCTTTTTGATGAATTGTACCATGCACTCAGCCCTACCATTGGCAGCAGGGTGTGCAGGTGAAGTGAGCGCATGTCGGATACCGCGGTGAGCCAGGTACTGCTCAAAAGACAGCGCGGTAAACTGGGGTCTGTTGTCGGATACCAGAACATCTGGTAATCCGTGGGTTGCAAACAGTCTTTCCAGTCTTTTGATGGTCGTGTTGCTCATTCGGTGAATCTCGAGCCAATTCAAATAGGCATCGACGGTTAGTAAAAACGTGTGGCCCTTGGTCGGCCCAGCAAAGTCCAGATAGATGCAGGACCAGGGTCCCCGCAGCATCTCCCATTCAGTTGGGGTTGCCTTTGGTGGAGTGTTGCTTACTTCTTGGCATCTCCTGCAAGTTTTAACCCACGATTCGATTTGTCTGTCGATGCCTGGCCACCATGCGTAGCTTCGTGTGAGGCCCTTCATGTGCACGATGCCAGGGTGGCCATCGTGAAAGGTTCTTAGCATTGTCTGTTGGAGTCGTTCTGGGATAACGACTCTATTGCCCCAGATGACACAGCCCTTCTGCGAGAACAATTCTGTTTGACAATTTTTGAATGGTGCAAAGTCATCTGGTACTTGGTCCAATGGCCATCCACGTTCCACCCATGTGAGGACTCGTGCTAAGATGGGGTCGCGTTTTGTTTCTCTCGCGATGTCACGGGCCGTTAATGGCGGCGTGTGGAGTGTCTCAATCTGCAACGCTGTCATCGTTGGTGTAGGATCGTTGATAGTTTCAGGGAGTGGTGTACGGCTCAGCGCGTCGGCATGGGGAATGGCTTTACCGGGACGATATTGTAGCCGATAATTGTAGGCAGCCAAGAATTCTGACCAGCGGGTCATTCTGGGAGAGAGTATGTAGGGAGTTGGCTTGTCCCCAGCGATGATCCCCAGCAATGGTTTGTGGTCAGTTACAATGGTGAAAACCCAGCCGTAGACGTACTCATGAAATCTTTTAACAGTTGATACGATCGCCAGGGCTTCTTTATTGATCTGTAATTTCGCTCGGTTTTCGAGAGCGTCTTTGAGAAGTAAGCAACAGGGGCTTCGTTACCGTTAGTTAACACATGGCTCAAAATGGCGCCCACTCCAAAAGGCGATGCATCACATGTAATGTTTATTGGCAAGGTCTCATTGTACTGCATTAGTACAGCGTCCGAAGTCAGTAGTTTTTTCACATTACGGAACGCCTGCTCTTCTTTGTGACCCCCATACCCAAATTGATTTTTTATCTAATAGACGATGTAACAGTTCAGTGACAGTCGCCTTGTGCGGCAAGAATACATCATAAAAATTGATGAAGCCTAAGAATGCCTGGAGGTCGGTCTTGTTCTGGGGTCTGGGAGCATTTTTTATTGCTCTCAATTTGCTGTCGGTAGGGTGAATACCCTGACTGTCAATTAAATACCCTAAAAATTCAACACGATCGGTACACAGTTTGCACTTATTTCTTTTGACTTTCAAGCCTGCTTCCTGGAATTTTCGTAATACCAGTCTTAAACGCTCCTGTAAGATTTTTGGAGTGGGGGCGGCAATGAGCACATCATCAAAATAGGGGACAACGCCCTTGATCCCCTGCAATAGTCTCTCCATTAGGCTCTGAAAGATCCCCGGGGCCACACTGACTTCGAATTGAAGCCGCGTACACTTAAGGCACCTCGGTGTGTTACGATAGTCTGTGCCTGTGCCGTTTTTTCGTCAACCGGCAGTTGCTGATAAGCCTGAGCTAAGTCTAGTTTAGCGAAGACTTTTCCGCCCCCCAGGGAATGGAGGAGGTGTTGTACCACCGGCACCAGATATGGGTTCTGTTGCAGGGCGTGGTTTAGGGTGGCTCGGTAGTCCCCACAAATTCTAATGGAGCCGTCTGGCTTAATTGGTGTCACAATCGGTGTTTCCCATGGGGAGTAGTCAGTTGGCTTTAACACTCCCTGGGCAATCAACTTATCAAGCTGCTCGTCAATTTTTGGCGTTAAAGCGAATGGAACTCGACGAGGCTTAAGGCGGATGGGAGCTATCTTTGGATTAAGGCTAAAGGATATCGGGATCCCCTTGTACTTGCCTAGCTTTTCCTCGAGACGTCCCTGAATTCATGGGCGAGGTCTTCCTCCCAGTCACTGCTGCCAATTCGGTTAATGCCAGCCACTTCAATGCCGAGTGGTACGTACCATTGCAGGCCTAACAGACTTGGCCAGTCCTTATCGATCACCTTCAGGGGTAAGTATGCCGTGCGTTTCTTGAATGCAAACCGGACTCGACTGGATCCTGCGACTGGAATTCGGTTCCCCTGGTAGTCCTTTAATATGAGCTGTTGGAATTGAAGGTCTTGGCGCCGGATAGTGGGGATGAGTTGCTTGAGGGTCTTCCATGAGACCATTGAAAGAGACGATCCTGAGTCAACTTCCATTTGGCAAGGCCGATTTTCAATGTTCACGTTGACCCGAATTTTGTTAGCGTCTAGTGAAGAGGCATGGCCAATAGTGAGTGTTTGGTGGGCCTCTTCCCGTCTCGCTAGACAATTCACGGGTCAGTTTCTGTAGGAGTGGTTTATTGGTTCTCGCCTTACAGGGCAATTCCCTGTCAATTGGAGGAGATTGGTTCCTTTTGAGGTCTGGCTGGGTCCTAGGAGGCTTCTGCAGACCCGTCTGATGTGGCCTCATTTCCCGCACTCGTGGCAAAGCACGTTGCGGAATTTGCAGTCGGAGCGGTAATGGTTGGCCCCGCAGCCAGTGCATGGTTGCTGGGACTTCGGGCATCGTTCCCAATCGGACCACAGGTGATGGACCTCTTCTTCGTTGCTGTCTGACGACGAGAGAAGTCCTCATGGTGGGCCATCGGTAGCTGCCCTTCTGCGTTAGGTGAAATTTCGTCGGCTGGTGGGTGTGCTGGAGCGCGATTATGGCGTAGCTGGGCTGCCGACTTCTTGGTCGCCTCCGCTGCTGTAGCTTCAGCTATGGCGTCTTTAAGGGTGATGTCGCCCTTTGCCATTATTTTGCTCTGTACGTTTAGAGCGTCTAACCTGAGAACTACTCGGTCTCTCAAGGCCTCTTCTAGGTCGGTGAAATCACAAAGGCCTCCCAAGTTCTGGAGGTCTGCAACGAAATCGGTGACGCTTTCTCCTTTCTGCTGATTTCTTTGATAGAACTTGTGTCGTCTTACGAGCGTTGGAACGGTTGGTGCATAGTGGGCCTTTAGTAGCGGTTCAAGGACGTCCCAGTCCATGGCCTTCGCTTCTGCCAGTTTTGCTAATGCCTTATCCATTTTGAAAACCGCCGGGCCACAGTGCGTTAGGAATACCGCCCGTTTCTTCCCAGGTGTGGCATCCTTCAGATTATTCATTTCCAAAAACATTTGAAAATGATCCATGTAGGACTCCCAGTCCTCTTGAGCTGTACCGAACGGAGCGGGTAGTACTACGCCGCCGGACATAGTTCCGCCATTGTGCGCTTCAGCCACGTGCTTAGTTGGCTCTGATGTCATCCAATCCCACCCTCGTCGCCAGTGTTAAGTCTGGAGCATGGGTGCGAATGATGGAGACGAGCTGATAGAAACAGTGAACTTTAAACTCTTTATTTACATATTGTGACAGCTCAGCTCGAGGGCTGCTATAGCCTTCCTTATATAGGCAACTTATTAACTGTTCAACCAATAGCAAACCTGGAGCACTAGCTCCATTAACCAATAGGAATGGCCTGTTAATGGCCAATCAGATGCTCCTGAACGGACCAATCCGATCCTGCCATTAACAGCCAATCAGAAGTGCAGGGCCAGAACCCTTGCACTTGACTTCAAGCTCAATATACTTTATTGGTATTATTCATTCACAACAGATGGTCAAAGGGGAAGGGCCAGGGAGATGGGGAAAAATACATGCTTTTTGCAGGAATATTAGAGCCAGCTTTGCTTACATTGGAACCAGAAGTGGACTGCTTGGGGGTTGCAGGAGTTTGGGAGAGCCCCTTGCTAAGATTCTGTGCAGTTCAAAGAACCCCCAAATCCCACTCCTGCTGGCCCTGCCCTGCCCTGCCCTCCTCTCCCAGGAGTCCCCAAGCAGCAGAGCATGCACGGAGGCTCAGGGAGGGCAAAAAATGGACATTCTGGAAGTTTGGGAAGGCCGGAAATGGGCCCATTTCCAGCTTCTAGAGAGCTTCCAGAGGCTTGAGGAAAGCCTCCAGAGCCTGGGGAGGGCAAAACATCCCCCCCACTGTGGTGCAGGAGGCCAACTAGGCCATGCCCATCATGGCTACGCCTACCCAGCAACCGGCCAGAGAATCAGTTGGTAAAATTTTTGAAGTCCACCCCTCAACTTCGTAAAAGTGGACCCTTCACTTTACCAATAAAATTCTATGTTCCTAACACACTGCTTTATGTAGCTTTCCACATATGATGAGCTAGAAAAAACCTACAGGTCTAAAAATAACACCTCTCCTTTATGAAAGCAGGGATTGACAATAGGAGATACCAATCGATGTCTATGTTCTCCAACCCAGTAAGGAGGAGTTGATGTTATTTTTCTTTAAAGTGCTTTTAAGATTCAGTTGTGTTGTGCCCTGGTTCCCCAGGCTGAGTCCCTGCTTTTTTGATAATTGCTGTGGTGAGCAATGAAGCATAAAGCAAGATAAACATTCATTGCAGATGGGGAAAGGCAATAACACACACAAAAAGAACTCTTTCTGTGGGTTATCATAATTTGATGGATTCTGGTCAAAAATGCAATGTGATCTGCATTCTGATCCAATACTTTGCCACCCAGAAAGGAGAATGTGAATTCTAATTTACCTCAGAGTTGGCTAGCCAAATTCCTCCCATTTTGCAAGGATGGGCTTCTAGGATAGAATAGAAACTAGGAATATTCAGGGGTTTCTTTGGTGCCCACCACACTTTCCCTGCCTCACCTTTCTGAATGTTTTTATAAAGATGATGCTAACATTAAAAAATATAAATGGGAAATTGGAACATAACAAAACAGTTTTCTGTGAAATTATCTTTATTTTCACAATTGCTTCTGATCTCCACATCAGCATTCTTTGAAAATAAACACGATTGAGATATACAGCCTAGTTTTCTGTTTGGAACAAAGACTGGATAGTAAAAAACATTTTCATCCATTTTCCCCCATCCCTTCCACAAAAATGCATGTTGTGTGAATTTTCATACATATAGATTTTGGCCCGCATTTATTACATGAAGTTTCAGATTTTTATGATCTTTCATCTTTTATGTCTTTCATAGTTTTTAATAGATCACAGGCACTAAAATATTTCTCATAACTTTCATTTATGTCTTTAGTATCAGCATGGCTATCTTGTTGGCACAGTGTTATTTATCTAAGCTGTAGCACATAATAATGGCCGAGGAGCATGTACCTCTAGTTTATTTCCAGTGAAAGCAGAATGCCCTCACTTTAAAATTTATTAGCCCATTTCCAGCTCTACCAGCATCTATGCAGAGGTTGAAGGCCAATTATAGATCTACTCTATCAATAATTTTAGCTGCCCCCAACAAATCATAGCAAAGTGACCAATTTTGATGAGGCAACAAATCAGCTACAGTTTTCACCTAACCTTCTGTAATCGATGTATGAGCCAGAGGTTCTCAAGTTGTAAAAACGAGGCGCATTCAATATCCAAGTTTATGGCTCAAAAGTGCCATTAGCTACTAATTAATAACCACATTTACTGCATTTCTTTCTTAGGCACAGATCACCTCAGTTTCTGAAAAAACTGAAAGAAATTTCAACCATTACATTCATAAATTAAGGAAATGGGACTGTATCTTATGTACAAAGGATTATCATATATATAGATGTGCACTCATGAAATATAGCTCAAGATACTTAGAAGGAAGGAAGCTAACATTGTTTCCATGTGGGGTACCTCAAAGAAATGTCTCAATTGTCATCATGTCCTATTTAAATTCAAAGGCAGCATTATTAGATGAGAGGCATTCACATTGAAGCAAGCATCATAAATTATACAGAGGTTCTCTTTGTATGTAGTGAACTGACCAATTGGAATGGATTGAAAAATAATTAGAAGTGGAAGCTTGGTTGATTTGGTTGACTTCCAAACTGGAATAGAAGCCATTCACATGCTAAATAACTTCAAGTCAGAATATTGTGGAAGGCCAGAAGTAGGGATAATTAAAAAAAATAGTTAATTGGTAACTTTACATGGACCACCTTTTTTGCATGAAGACGCTGAAGACAAGAGTGTTTCTTATGATTTTGCTTCACAGTGGACAATTAGGAATGTATAAGTTAGAGATATAGAACATATGTGATATATCCTCAGTTCATATTTTCATACAGACCAATCTGTTTTATCTTTCCAGTCAATATGCAGAATGAAACAGCTACCCATTGGCATTTACAGTTTTCCATATATCTACAATGCAGTTCTGTTTTTTTTAAAAAAAGGCATAGAAAATGCACATAGCATGATCCAGTGCATACAAAAATGCATATCTTGGTGAAAGAGCGTGGCAAATATAAACATTGTTTTCATAAAATGTTTGCTTATTAGACAAAAAATTGCAAAATGCATTACAATACAAAAGATGTATCATTTTCATGGATTTTCTTTTTAAATCAAAGGATCAGAAACACTATAGCATTATATCAGAAAAATTAAAAATTGGAAAAAACCAAAGCATATTAAATTGGTCTGATCAGAAGAACCCTCTACATGAAAAATGTCTGTGAAGGGAATGCTGATGGGAAAGCGTTCCCATTCCAAACATAAAATTTCTAATGAATGAATGAATGAATGAATGGCAGTCATAAAATCACCATGCACCTATACTCCTTAAAATGCCTTTCTTCCTTTCAAGTAAACTAAGCACGTAGTTTATTAAGCACATTGATTAAGGGTTATAGAAAATAGAGGTCTTCTAGTCCAATCATTTGTTCAAGCAGGAGACTTTATATCATTCTGGACAAATGGCTGTCCAATCTTTTCTTAAAAACCTCCAGTGATGGAGCACCCACAACTTCTGAAGGCGAAAGCCATTCCATCGATTAACTGCTTTCACTTGACAGGAAATTTCTCCTTAATTCTAGGTTGGAAATCTCTCTCTCTCTCTCTCCCTCCCTCCCTCCCTCTCTCGTAAGCTTCCATCCAATGCTTCTTGTCCTGCTCTCAGGACAACCTCCTCTTCTCTGTGACAGCCCTGAAATATTGGAAGATTCCTAGAATTCAGCCTTCAGTATAGTCTTGCTTCTTCATCCACCTAGTTCTCAGAGACCCCAGTTGCCTGAATAGGTCTCATTTAAATTTTCTCTTTTTGGTTGATGAAGCTTACAAATTAACAGAGTTGGAAGGGATCTTGTAGGTCATCTAGTCCAATCCCACCATCCAAGCAGAAAACCCTACACCATTTCTGACAAATGGCAGTCCAATCTCTTCTCGAAAGCCTCCAGTGATGAAGCTCACACAACTTCCTTAGGCAACTTCTGTTCCATTGGTTGATTGTTCTCATTGTCAGAAAATTTCTAATTTCTGGGTGGAATCTCTCCTTGTTCAGTTTCCATCCATTATTCCTTGTCTGGCCTTCAGGTGATTTGAAAAATAGGTTGACCCCTTCCTCTCTGTGGCAGCCCCTCAAATATTGGAACTCTACTTTCAAGTTTCCCCTGGTCCTTGTCTTCACTGATAGCTCAGGTTTACAAACATAGCCATGCTACATCCATTAATGAATCTTAACATGTTAAATTAGACTTAGCTCTATCCTCATCTCACTGAGCATGTAGAGCTCAATGGAAACAATCACCAGATGAGCAAATGAGGTTCCTTTTATCCCATTGCTATGACCACCTTATTCAGCCCTTTCTATCTCAGCTCCTCCTGTTAGTCAATCTTGACTTCCAGTTATAATAGGTATTAAACTGGCTGAACATTCTGGCAGTTGTCATCCCTAGACATTGAGATAACACTTCTGGTTATGGAAGGAGGAAGCTAGGGGCAAAGAGAAGCTACACCGGAAAGAAGGAATTGTGGAAAAGATATGGGATATTTTGCCAGGTTGGAAACTCTTTAGGGCAAACGTGGACTGGGAAAAGTTAATTATTCCTCAGAAACTTTTTGTTAGCTATTGTGTCATAAAAATCAAACCAAGCAAACAATTGTGAAATGCCTTGACTTTCTTTCTTTCAAGGGAAGGTAATCCTCAATTTACAAGCGTTCATTCAGTGACCATTCAAAGTTGCAACGGCACTGAAAAAAGTGACTTACGACAGTTTCCCACACTTACAACTATTGCAGCATTCCCATGGTCACGTGATCAACACTCAGGCACTTCACCACAGACTCATAGTTATGACAGCTGCACTGTCCTGGGATCACATGATCTCATTTTGTAATCTTCTGACAAGCAAAAGACAATGGGGAAGCCCGATCCATTTAACAACTGTGTTACCAACTTAACAATGGCAGTGATTCACTGATCAACGGTGGCAAGAAAAGATTGTAAAATGGGGCAAAACTCACTTAACAAATGTTTCACTTAGCAACATGAAATTTTGGGCTCAATTGTGATTGCAAGTCAAGAGCTACCTGTGCTACGGGTGTCAAACTCGCTGCGTCATGTGATGTTTTGCACGTAGGCCATGCCCAACGTTTTGTGACGTAGGGCATGGCCTACATTTGATGCATCTGACCCATGGGCCACCAGTTTGACACCCCTAACCTGTACTATGTACTTACTCTCAGATAAATGAATATAACATTTAATCTTCATCTCAAATAAACCTTAAACATTTTCTACTGCAGTCTGAAATAGCATCATGCAACCTAGTAACAATAGAAAATTTCCTGCTTTGGGCAATGTTATTTAAAGGTAGGTTGGAAGCAGGGCTGGTAGTAGCAATCCAAATGGGGACTACAAGCCCTAGCCCTTTTTTATATGCATCACTGGTGCAACTCCTGCAAAAAAAAAATGGGGGGACGGGGCATGCAAGGCTTTAATTATACAATTATGGCCTCCGTTTTAACTTTTTATATTTTCCAGAAATGCCTCTGCTGAAAAGTCAAATTTACAAGCACTATTACAGCAAGGGACAATGACTTCAATTGTATATACAATTTCTTGAAAACTGCTTTGCTTGGGATACAGGGCATTTCTGAAAACAGATGCAAAGAAACAAAAAAATTCTGTCAATTTGTAGGAGTCCTAAGTGCTATGGGAGAAATTCTGAGGACATTCATGCTGCATAAGAGCATATTAAATTGTCTTTTTAAAAAAGAGCAGTTACATAGGAAATAAAGGCAGGCAAACCAGCTAGTTCTGCACAACTCTTGTTCTTCTGGCTGATTGTAAGTTGCATTTCTTATTTTGTTACTTTTGTGTTATTGATCCTAAGCAAGTTTTTGCATCGCTGTGCCAAGATACTTGTCCAAGAGTGGCTCATTCTCAAGTTGGTTATTTCTTACTGCTTCCCACAAACACTAAGGCAATTTTGGTATTTCCTTTTTGCAGCAGTTCCCACTTGAGTCACTTTCCCCCCCTAGTTTTCCAACAAGTCAAAAACATCACACAGAGCACTGTCAGTTGAGGTATATTCATCCTGAAAGACTGTCAGCCTTTCAGTGCCAATCTTTTCTCCAAAAGATAAGGGAGAGAATGTGAAGGAAGTATCTCACAAAATTATTTTGCTTCCAATTTGCCACTTTTCCCTCCTCTGGGCTGTCACCAGTGGGAGAGACTGTCCAATCAATGTTAATTTAGAATCTCCAAATAGATTGGTATGATGTTTGTTGAAAGAAGCCCTCACCTGTAGCAGATTTATGTAAACCATTGAGAACAATAGAAAAAAAAGTAATCCATCAAATTCATCCAAGACGCATTCATCCTGCTGTCACATGAGTACAAATTTGGCTAATCTCAGAGGTTCCTGGATTAGGGATTTTTCACAGAATTGTTAACATTGAATCAAAGAGTGGAGGTAGCAGTGGAAGAATGATTAAAGAAATGATGACTCGTCAGGTTGACCATCTTCAACAGATGGTTTTCAGGTAACCTGATCGTGCTGCGTATTTAATTCTTGCAAACAGAACACAACACAGTTCAAGATGATAGATCATAGATGTATATGCAGCATGCACAAAGTGATAGCTCCATTCTCCAACAATGTCAACGAGAAGGGTTTCATGGAGATCTTGAGCCATGATCCGCACCGCGATGATTTTGCAGCTGCTCTTTTACTCATGGTAAAACAAGGGTTGGTTCTTTTCCATCCCATGATCAATTCTTAAAAATTACTGACATCTGAAGAGAATAAGGAAGACCTCGGAGGAAACTCAGCCTGGATATAAGCAGAAGTCTTCAGAAACATGGAGAGAGTCTTCCAGAATGTCAGAAAGCTCTAGAAGTTGGTTTCCTTCCCCGTCTTTCCAAGTACTTCCTTGATTGGGCACTGGGATCCCACTTCAGAACATTCCCACTGAGAACTGCCAATCAGATGCTTCTTTGGCTGGGGCAAGTCTTCGGATGGAGCAGTGAGCTGGCATATGCGCTGTGGAGACACAAGGAGAATGGCAGTGGAGAGACAAGGCAGGCAGTATCTCTGTTAATTAAATATCAGGAAAATTGACACCCAAATTAATCTGTCTCAGTTGGGGTGGACAAAGGCAATCCAAAAGCCCATCCATGAAATTTTCATAAGGCAAGTTTATTGGAATATACATTTAAAAGAGCAGATGGGAAATGGCTTAATGCTTTGTGCCATTTTGCTTTTAGAATCATTGCTTGTTGACACATGATAGCACACAATAGAATCCCCAGCAATGCTTACAGTAGGGATGTTTTAATAGATTGCATAGTTATAAAAGTATGGGATTAGGAAGGAAAACACACTCATTTATTGTGGCAATTAGAGATGAGAATTTTGTTTCCATTAAGGCATTTGGATTTTTATTTTCCAATCTTAAATTTGTTTTGCCCCATTCCTATAAGAATTTGCTTCTTTGTTTTTACTTCTCATGAGAATATGCATATTGTCATTTCTCCAGTACATGCACATTTGTGCAATTATGGCTAACTAGATATTTTTATATTAAATTTTTAATCAGAAAACAACATGATAACACTTGCAATATTGTTGTTTTTGGTTCATATATTGGTTTGAGAAGTGTAAATTCGATAAATGTGCATTTAAATGCACAGCAAACTAGCTATTCTTCCATACCCATGAGGGGAAAGGTTTCATAAGTCAGACTCCTATGTGAATAGTTCTGTTTCTAACAGCTTTGTAATAATCAACAACTTCATATTTTCTCTGTGTAATGGTCTCATGAATAAACTAAACAGTTTCACAACCTGGAGACCTACACAGGTTGTAGGACTTCACTGGGCCTTCAACTTCACTTCAAAAGCCCTGTGCAAAAAATGAGCTAAGACTCCTGAAAAATGCTATAGATTTATTCCCTGCTAGCCTCTCTTTTTCAGAACTTCCTTTATTTGCTTCTCTACCACCTTCACCCAATGCTAGTCATTTGAGAAATGAAGATTCTCATACAGTGTTGCATTAAGTCATCAGTTTTGTTTCTGAGAACCAACTGTTCTTAAGGCTCTAATATAATTGTGGTACTACAAGAATAGAATCTCCTCAGAAGGTTCATCGTGAAGATGGAAGTGGAGACACTGTTTCTATCATGGAAACTGGTATAAATAGTAAATAAAATTAATGAAACAATTTTTTCATTATGTTACCCAACAATCAAGAAGCTTCCACTCAAATTCAGAGGTCCTTGTGCAACTCTGGCTTGCTCATGTAGATTTCTACCCATTTGAGATCAAATTTGCTCTATGTCGAAGAACAAAATATTGTCTTCTCCTTACTACAGTTAACATAAGAGCTCTTCGTTTTCACAGCTCCTGATGTTTTCTAAGAGATTCTCTTTACATTCAAAGGGAGGCTTTATCATGTGAGAAGTTGCCAAATGGATGTGATTAGGCCACCTCCGATGCAAATTGCTGTACTCCAGGAGTTATATGTACTGAAGAACAGTATGGCTGCTCTCTAGAGTATTTCAATATTATTTTTGAAAAATGATTATGTTCTCCAGAATGGTTGCGCAAATGGAAATATTAGTAGTTATAGTACTTATATTATTTGTTTATAGCACCCAACATGAGCCCTATAATCAAATTCACTGGCGGTGGCTAATATGTTTTTAAGGTACTTGGACTGTAGAATGTTCATAAACCAAATGTTGGTTTGAAGAGTAAAACTGGGGTTGGCTGTGCTTTTCTCTATGGAAATAATTTTAAAAGTTTCTACTTCTGCTACTATTAATTAACAGATTTTCTCACTATGATGTTCCGCATCTCTCTTTTCTATTAAATGATGCACAAAATTTACTCTTGGTCAAATGGATTTTTTTATTTTAATTATTGTATAATAACTGATATTTTAACATTTGTTCCAGCTGTTTATGTTAATTATATTCTGTGCTGCTTGTTTTGGCCTCTGGCAATAACAATAAACTGAATTGCAAAAAACAACCCCAATATAAATTATGTTTTCCCCTCACCTTCATCATTTAGTCTTTTTACAGTCTATTACATCAAGCTCAATTCAGACTCAACCTACGCTGTTCCATATTCAGATTGAAAGGATTCTACCCTAGATTTAATGCAATGTGGTTTTCCCCATTCCATTCCATAATATACATTTGCAGAGCAAAATGGGATGGAGAATGCCTCTCCCTGAACCTAAGGTAAACTCCACATGTTGGATTGATCCTATTTTTAAAAAACAAAAATGTGATCTAAGAGCACAAGACTTTTTTAGATTAACTTCCTCAGTTGGAATATTGTCTAGATGAAGAATTTGAAAAATTTGAATTCACGACCCGACGTAACAGTTGCTGAGATTTTGAGAGATGATGGCTGAAGGATTGCTAGGTTGGCAGTTAAAAAATAGCTTGAAAATGACTCCCAGTACTACGGTGCTACCTCAGAGGAGTATCTGTGATCTATCATCATCTTTTAATGACCCCATAATCCCTTGTCTGGGCAACTGAATGAAGCTAGCAAAGTGTTTGATGGCTGGATGCTCTTCCTATCACCAATGCAGAGTTTTGTTTAACAGATAAATTCTCATTGTGTACAGAGAGAGAAATATCAGCCTCCACCTAGGATCAAACTCACAGCCTCCTGATTGTGAGGCAAGAGCACCACTTCTAGGCCACTGCACACTCCTAGGAACATCTGCAATCTATATAACATGTAAACAAACAAATGAAGTGATTTCAGAGGAAATGGCTAATAATTATATCTATTGGTAACTCTACTATTTCTTTCAAGCTTAGGCTCCAAATGATAGAAAGGTACAAACTAAGTTTCATGATGTAGGAACTACAACAGGAGTAACTCTGGCATACACACACATGCAGACAAATTATTGGTGTCAAATAAGCGGCCAGCTGTGAGAACAAATGGACCTTAGAACAGGGTGTCCAACCTTAGTAACTTTAAGACTTGTAGACCTAAAGTCCCAGAATTCCCCATCCAGCAAGGCTCGCTGAAGAATTCTGTGAGTTGAAGTCCACATGTCTTAAAGCTGCCAAGGTTGGAACCCTTGGAGGGAAAGATGTGAGTTAAATTGGCAAGAGCTTGTTTTCCAATTATTTAACAATAAAAGCAACAACCCGGGTAGCCCTATATAAATGAAACTGCTGAAAAGAAGATTATTTTAAATATCCATAAGTGATATGTGAGCTGTCATTTCAGAACAAATTTTTAATCTACAAATACATCAATTATGTCTGCATATATTCTGGTTGACCTTCAGTTTCTGAGAAAATGTCGGATAGAACTTTCAAACTCAAAGAAACTAATTCTTGGTTTAAGATGGAATCATACACATGCATAGCATAAATCCCATTTAATTTCATGGGATTTCAGTTTGTGCAATCTTCTTACAGCAGCTAACTAGGTGTTCCACTATTTCTTCAGCTTCTTTGCAAAGATGGCATTTGCTGTCTGCTTATCATTACTGGGTTTTTAATATTTTAATTAAAATTATAAAAAGGAGATTAAAAACTAGCAAGAACTAATAGAAAGTAAGAAAAAAAGAAAAAAATAGGAAAGAAGTCAAAAGCATAAAAAGAAAGAATGAAAAGAACTAGAAAAAGAGTGTTTCTGATTTCCTTTGCTGTGGTTATAACTACAAATACAAAATTATCTCTTACTTTATGATTACAAAACACCTTACTTTTTCCTACAATCTATATAATCTATCTATGGTTTTTCCTCAAAACCACAAATCATAACATCAACTGTTTCTGTTTGATGCAAAAAGTATATACTAAAAGAGAAAATCCTGTAAGAGGTTTCCAGTTGGCAATTTAGCCACCTCTGCAAATTCCATCCTCTTCTACAATTGTTAGTGTTGGTTGCTTTGGCTCTTTATCATATTTTGCTTTAAGCTTCACTTCCTTTCCTTTGCTCTCTGGGTCTTTGTCTCATGTTATCCACGTTAGGTGGATATTAAACCAGGGCTGACATATAATGTCATTTGTTATTACATTGGTATCCTTAATCAGTAAATAACATTCCGGGGACATGGCATCACCTTTCTAAAGTCTTGGGGATGACATTGCTCTAAGGTTTATTTCAGGATTTGTGTGGAGTTTCTATGATGACCCAGAGTGAAACACAAACATAACAAACTCCAAAACGTAAATAAATGTCCTTTAAGGCCTCCAACTTTGCCCCACAGTTCAATAATTCTCAGTTGGAGATAAAACGTATTCAAAAATAGTCTTCAAAAGAAAGCAATACAGTCTAAACTTAATGAGCAGATAGAGGTAAAATAAAAAACCAAAACAAACTACAATGAAGGAATTTCCACAATGGACCAGGATAAGTAATAACCAACTTCAAGGAGATAATAAGGTACAGTCTGTTGGAAGGACGCCAACCAAGATAACTTCAGCCCAGAATAACACACGCTTTGTGTTAAATTCTGTGCATGGGTGCAAGGATGGAGACGAACCAGAGAAACAGTGAACTTCAAACTCTTTATTTACATGTGAAACAGCTCAGCTCAATGGCCACGATCGGCCCCTTTATATAGGCAACTCTTAACTTATTTAACAAATGAAAACACAGGGAGCACTAGCTCCATTAACCAATGGGAGAGGCTCATTAATAGCCAATCAGATTCTCCTGAACGGACCAATCCGATGTCGCTATTATCAGCCAATCAGAAGTGCAGGACCAGAACCCTGCACTTTGGTTCAAGCTCTTAATAATCTTTATTAAGTATTTATTGAGTCACAACACCCCTTCCCCCCGGGTTCCGTTTAAGGGGTGCGGTCATGTAGTCTTTGAGGTAGGCAGGTTGTTTTGATTGTCTATTAGATTTTCGTTGTCCTCCCGGTATTTGGCTACAGTCTTGTTGGGGTAGGATGTTATCTGGTGAAAAAGGTGCCTCCCGTTGCGCATTCGAATTTTCGTCGTCGCTACTGCTCTCGGCATCTCTTTGAGGCGAGGCCACCCCCATTCCAGATCCATCACATGCTGCCTCTGAGCGGTCATTACTACCGCTTAAACTTTCTGCCACTTCGAATTCAGCTTCCTCGCTATCTCCTCCCACCTCGGTTTGGAAATCAGGGGGCTCGGAGATCCCCGACTGTAGCCTTGAACGCAGCTGATCAATATGGCGCTTCCATATTCTATCATCGCAACATTTCACGCGGTACGATCTAGGGCTGGTTACTTGTACTATAGTTGCCTCGACCCACAACGGATCACCAAAAAGTTCCTAGCAAAAACCAAATCGCCTACCTGGAAATTGCGACATTTTCCGCTGGAACCGTGTGGTTTTTCAGGTTCATATGATGGATGTAGACAGTCGAGGTGGGAATGGAGCTTCCATTCCATTAATAACTCGGCAGGAGTTTTATTGGTGACGCTGTGCGGAGTAATATGCTGCAAAAGGAGTATGCAGTTAATCTTGTCTTCTATATCGCCATAGTCCATTTTATGCAAGGTTTTCTTAACGAATTGTACCATGCGCTCGACCCTTCCGTTGGCCGCAGGATGCGCCGGCGAAGTTAGCGTATGTTGAATACCGCGGTCCGCCAGGTACTGTTCGAAGGACAGCGCGGTAAATTGGGGCCCGTTGTCGGATACTAGAATGTCTGGTAATCCGTGTGTCGCAAAGAGTCTGTCTAGTTTCCTGATGACAGATTCGGTTGTTGTATTCCTCATTTCATGGATTTCAAGCCAGTTCGAGAAGGCATCCACCGTTAATAAGAATGTGTGTCCCTTGGTAGGACCCGCAAAGTCCAGATGAATACGGGACCATGGTCCCCTCAGTGTTTCCCATTCAGTTGGGGCTGCTTTCGGCAGGGCGTTGCTTACTTCCTGGCATTTGTGACAGGCTTTTACGCATGTCTCTATCTGCTTGTCAATACCCGGCCACCATGCATAGCTTCGTGCAAGGGCTTTCATACGCACGATGCCGGGGTGGCCATCATGCAAGGTCCTTAGTATCGCTGGTCGCAACCGCTCTGGGACGACAACTCTATCACCCCAGATAATGCAGCCCTTTTGAGAAAATAGTTCTGTTTCCCGATTTTTGAATGGGGCGTAGTCGTCAGGTATTTGGTCCAACGGCCATCCCCGCTCGACCCAACTGAGGACTCGTGCTAAAATAGGGTTGCGTTTCGTTTCCATTGTGATATCTCGGGCCATTAATGGCAGCGTTCAAAGTGTCTCAATCTGCAGTGTTGTAACCGTCGGAGTGGGGTCACCAATGGTCTCTGGAAGAGGTGCATGGCTCAATGCGTCGGCGTGGGGAATGGCTTTCCCCGGGCGATGTTGCAACTTGTAATTGTATGCAGCCAAAAATTCTGACCAGCAGGTCATTCTGGGAGATAATATATACGGTGTTGGCCTATCTCCCGCTATTATTCCCAGCAAAGGTTTGTGGTCAGTCACTATGATAAAGGCTCGGCCATGCATGTATTTATGAAATCTCTTAACCGCGGATACTATAGCAAGGGCCTCCTTATCAATTTGACTGTAGTTGCGTTCCGTTTTTGATAACGTCTTTGAGAAATAGGCAACAGGGGCTTCATTACCGTTTGGCAAAATGTGGCTTAAAATGGCACCCACTCCGAATGGGGATGCATCACACGTGATCGTCAAAGGCAAAGTCTCGTTATACTGCATCAGGACAGCATCAGCAGTCAATAAATTTTTTACATGTCGAAACGCCTGTTCTTCTCTGTGTCCCCATACCCAGGTTGCTTTTTTGTCCAATAAACGATGTAGGGGTTCAGCTATGGTTGCTTTGTGAGGCAGGAAAACGTTATAAAAATTGATAAGGCCCAGAAAAGCCTGGAGGTCGGCCTTGTTCCGGGGTTTTGGGGCGTTCTTGATTGCCCTGAGTTTCTTATCGGTGGGGTGAATGCCTTGACTATCAATTAAATATCCCCAAAATTCTACACGATCAGTATATAAATAACACTTGTTTTTTTTAACTTTGAGACCTGAGTCTTTAAATCTCTGGAGAACCAACCACAGGCGTTCCTTTAGTATTTTCTGAGATGGGGCTGCGATTAACACATCATCAAAATATGGGACAACACCTTTTATCCTTTGTAATAGCCTTTCCCTCAAGCTTTGAAAGATTCCCGGGGCTACGCTCACTCCGAACTGGAGTCGGTTACATTTAAACGCACCTCTGTGTGTAACGATTGTTTGGGCCTCTGCCATTTTTTTGTCAACAGGCAGTTGTTGGTATGCCTGGGCTAAGTCTAGTTTAGTGAAAACTATTCCGCCCCCCAGGGAATGGAGGAGGTGTTGCACCACCGGTACCGGGTAAGCGTTTTGTTGAAGGGCGTGGTTCAGGGTGACTCGGTAGTCCCCACAAATTCTTATCGATCCATCCGGCTTGATGGGTGTTACGATTGGGGTTTCCCAGGGAGAGTGATCGGTTGGTTCTAACACACCCTGAGCTATTAATTTATCAAGCTGCTCGTCAATCTTTGGTTTAAGGGCAAATGGAACTCGACGAGGCTTAAGGCGGATGGGAGCTATTTCAGGATTGAGGTTAAATGATATCGGGGTCCCCTTGTATTCACCTAATTTTTCTGCGAAGACGTCTTGGAATTCATGGACGAGGTCTTCTTCCCAATCGCTGCTGCAAGTTTGGTGAATGCTGGCTACTTCAATTCCAAGTGGAGCGAGCCATTGGAGGCCTAACAAACTAGGCTGATCCTTGTCGATTACAATCAGGGGTAGAAATGCTGTACGGTTCTTAAACGATACCCGTACTTGGCTGGATCCAATGACCAGGATTCAATTTCCTTGATAGTCCTTGAGTATGAGCCTTTGGAATCTGAGATCTTGCCTCCGGATAGTGGGGATGAGCTGCTTGAGGGTGTTCCAGGAAATCATCGAGAGGGACGATCCTGAATCGACTTCCATCAGGCAGGGCTGGTTTTCGATGGCCACTTTCACGCGGATCTTTTTGGCATCAAGAGATGAGGCGTGACCAATCGTGATCATTTGGTGAGCCTCTTCTTGCTTCATAGGGTGGTTTAGAGTTTTGTTTCTGTAGGAGTGGTTGTTCCATTGGTGGTTCACAGGTTCTCACTTCACGAGACGACTTCCCGTCGGTTGGCGATAGTTAGCGCCCTTTGAGGGCTGGCTGGGTCCTGGCTTACTTCTACAGACCCGTCCTATATGGCCTCTTTTCCCACACACATGGCAGAGCGCATCGAGGAATTTGCATTCTGACCGGGGGTGGCTTGCTCCACACCCGGCGCATTGGTATTGCGATTTCTGGCGTTGGTCTCGTTCGGACCGAAGTCAATGGACCTCTTCCTCATCGCTTTCTGATGACAATTCGAGGTCCTCGTGGTGGGCTGTATCTAGCTGTCCCTCTGACTGAGGTGAAATTTTGCAGGCTCATTGGCGAACCGGTGGGTGGGTGCGGCGCATTTGGGCAGCCAACTTCCTGGTTGCTTCTGCTGCAATAAGTTCAGCTATGGCATCTTTAAGGCTAATGTTGCCCTTCGCCATTAGTTTACTCTGAGTGCCTGGTGCATCTAATCCCAGAACTATTCAGTCTCTTAGGGCTTCTTCTAAGTCGGTAAACTCGCATAGGCCTCCCAGATTCCGGAGATCCGCAATGAAATCAGCAACACTTTCGCCCTTCCGCTGACTTCTCTGATAAAATTCATGCCTTCTCACGAGCATTGGCATGGTTGGTGCATAATGAGCCCTCAGCAGTGGTTCGAGGACGTCCCAGTCCATAGACTTTACTTCTGCCGGTTTTGCTAGTGCCTTGGCCATCTTGAATATGGTTGGCCCGCAATGAGTTAGGAATACCGCTCGTTTCTTTCCGGTAGTGGCATCCTTCAAATTGTTGG
Source organism: Hydrophis major (assembly GCA_033807585.1). Classification (NCBI taxonomy): domain Eukaryota; kingdom Metazoa; phylum Chordata; class Lepidosauria; order Squamata; family Elapidae; genus Hydrophis; species Hydrophis major. The sequence continues at coordinate 196,350,398 of CM066331.1, forward strand.
TTTCCAGAAACATCTGGAAGCGATCCATATATGAGTCCCAGTCTTCTTGTGTTGGGTCGAATGGAGCGGGTGGTATGACGCTGCCGGACATGGTTCCGCCATTGCTGCATTCAGCCACGTGCTCAGTTATGGTTCTTCGTTGTTCAGTAAGCTCTGATGTCTCCACATCCCATCCTCGTCGCCAGTGTTAAATTCTGTGCATGGGTGCAAGGATGGAGACGAGCCAGAGAAACAGTGAACTTCAAACTCTTTATTTACATGTGAAACAGCTCAGCTCAACGGCCACAATGGGCCCCTTTATATAGGCAACTCTTAACTTATTTAACCAATGAAAACACAGGGAGCGCTAGCTCCATTAACCAATGGGAGAGGCTCGTTAATAGCCAATCAGATTCTCCTGAATGGACCAATCTGATGTCGCTATTATCGGCCAATCAGAAGTGCAGGGCCAGAGCCCTGCATGTTGCTTCAAGTTCTTAATAATCTTTATTAAGTATTTATTGATTCACAACACTTTGCTTCTGGCAACGCTGTGTTTTAACCATCTCTCTTATATACTATTCTTCCCAGCTGCAACTAATGAGGAGGATCATGGTCACTTCCTCTCTCGTAAACCAAGTTGTTGCCTTCTCTGTTCCTCCCTGCATGTCCTAGGATGAAGAGGGGATGGCCCTAGTTCCTTCTCTGACTGCCCAACTGGCCTCTGCCCTTCCCCAGCCTCCTCCACAACTTCTGGAGTCACACCTCCACTCCTTGTCAGCTGTTCCTCCTCTCCCTCAGAGTTTGACTCTAACAAGGGCATAACAGTTTCCCAGCGTTTTGAACTGAATTGCATTTCAAATTATTCCACTACGATAAATGTTCATTTGCATGAAAGTATTGAGTTCTATTGTTCTCCTCTATTGTCATCCCATAATCTACATGTATCAATGAAGAAACTTCTATCAACAAGAAGAAATGGCTGGGTTTACACATTGGCTTCTGCTGTGGTTTATTTAATCATGGTTTGTGGAAACAGAAATCCAGGAGTTTTTCAGTGGTTAGATAAATCGTAGTAGTTGAACATGTACAATTAAACTGTCACGAATGCATTATTTATAATGCTGAAACCAAACAATTCACATTATGGATCGGTGTGATTTGTGAATTCAACCAATGATTACCTATAGTTATTGCAACATATTATATTAGCCATAGTTATAACCCAAAGCAAGTTTTGAATTTTACAGGTATTTCTTAGCTTGCATCCCATTTGCTCTGTGCCTCAGTCTTCTGAGGTAGGGCAATAATTATAAACATGATTGTCAATTAGGCAACATAATCTATGGTTGGCAGTGACTGGGTTTTGATTTGTTATCATTTGCACAGTGTTAGAAGACAAAAATACGCATAGCTAGAAGAAATAAAAAGTGCATTTTGTCAGCTTGAAAAAGGATTGAGGTGTGAAACATTTAAGGATTTGGGAATTATTTCTCCATTCTGTCTTTGATTATTTGCACATATTTTACACTTGATTTGATCAACATAATGGCAGTGATGATTCAGAACAAGAGGCAGACAAACTAGATTAAAATACACAAACAGCCTTTATGAAGAAGTTTTCGAAGCACTAAGGCAAGGCTGTCAAACTCGTGTTGTCACAGTGGTGTCATGTGATCTATTGTGACTTTTTCCCCTTTGCTAAACCAGGCGTGGCCAGTGTGTGACACATCTGGGCCCTGGGCCCAAGTTTGACACCCCTACACTATGGGTTTTGTCTTCTACAATTAACGGTAACCAAATTTGCTTTTGTCAGTTAGTTCTTTCATGTATCAAAAGGCATCTGACTTTCTTCCATTATAAAGAGGCACCAACCCAGCTTTTATGGTGTTGCTTTACTTTAAGGGCTCATGTTACCTTGGAAAAACAATTGTCCTAGAATACAGAATACATCTCTTTCAGTAACACAAATGGCCTGAAAGAACCTGTCAATTCTCTCTCTTATGAATGATCATGTAAAATAACCAAACAAGGTTCTGTGACCTCAGAGAAGCTGTGTCGTTATTACCTCTTTGAAAGATCCTTTGGTTCTCAGGAAGCTGAATATAATATAAGACGGTATGCAGATCATAGAAGACAACGCCAACACCCAACCCACTGCAATCCCCCACGGAGGATATTCATAAACGTTGTTGTATTTGAGGGGTTGGTATCTAATGAGTGAAAACAGGAAGGTAGCCTGAGGATGACAAGAACAGACAGCATGACAGGTATGCAGTAATAAATTAGAAACATCTATAAGAGATAATTAAGGAGAAGAAAAAGTACATTTAATCAAGGTCTTTCAGCATGACCTTTTTTCAGCCTTGAGCAAATAGTGTCTATAGTCAACTCCAATTGAGATGGTTATTAAGATCTGCTAAGTAGCTGCTGGCTTCTGCTCAGACTTTGGGTTTTAGCTCCCCATTTTTGTTTTAGCTTTCCACCGCCGAATATAGGAAGTCCTGCACTTACGACCACAACTAAGCTCAACATTTCTATTGTTAAGTGAGACATTTGCTAAGCGAGTTGTGCCCTGTTTTATGACCTTTCTTGCCACAGTGATTAAGTGAATCACCGCAGCTGATAAATTAGTAACATGGTTGTTAAGTGAATCTGGCTTCCTCGTTGACTACCATTGATGAAGTTACCTGGTTTGGGTAATGAAATATTTCCAAGAAAACAAGCAAACTCAGAGAGCACAGACCCCCATTGACTTTGCCTGTCAGATGGCTGCAAAATATGTTCACATGACCTTGGGACACAGCCATGGTCATTAGTCACATGACCATGGGGATGCTGCAATAGTTGTAAGTGTGAAAAATGGTCATACGTCCCTTTTTTTCAGTGCTGTTGTAAGTGGTCACTAAGGGAATGGCTGTAAGTCGATAGGACTCTTCCATGGTTACAGCCAGAATGGTTATATTAATCCAGAGTGCCATGCATGATTTCTTAGGCAGCACAGCAGAACATGTGTCAACTCATAAAATATTTCTGTTGTGAATGCATAAAGATTTAATAAAGTGTGAGCTTGGAGTTAAGTGCAGGGTTCTGGCCCGGCACTTCTGATTGGCTGTTAAGCGGTCAGACCGGATTGGCCCGTTCTGGGGAATCTGATTGGCCCTTAACAAAGAGTTCCTATTGGTTATAAGAGCTAGCGCTCCTAGCTCATTATTGGTTAAAAGTTACAGGGTTTGCCTATATAAGGCGGGTTTAACTGCTATTGAAGCAGAAGTCACAATGTAAATAAAGAGCTGAAGTTCACCGTTCAGAGGCTTGTCTCCATTCTTTCTCACCCATGCTCAAAACATAACACTGGCGACGAGGATGGGATTTGGAGATATCTGAACCAACGAAACTTTGAAGAACACTGAGCACGTGACAGACGACACCAACAATGGAACCATGTCCGGTGGCATCGTACCACCCGCTACGTTCGATCCAGTACAGGAGGACTGGGAGTCCTACATGGATCGCTTCCAAAAGTTCTTAGAAACCAACAACTTAAAGGACGCCACACCAGGAAAAAAACGGGCGGTGTTCCTAACGCATTGCGGTGCAACCGTATTTAAGATGGCTAAAGCACTAGCCAAACCCCGAGAAGTGAAGGCCATGGATTGGGATGACCTCGAACCTCTCCTACTAGAGCACTACTCCTCAACCGTGCCTACGCTCGTGAGACGCCACGAGTTTTATCAGAGGAGCCAGCGAAAGGGAGAAAGCATGGCCGACTTCATAGCAGACCTCCGAAATTTGGGAGGCCTCTGTGGATTCACCGATTTAGAAGAAGCACTAAGAGATCACATAGTTCTGGAACTAGATGCACCAGGCGTCCAAAGCAAGCCGATGGCGAAAGGCGACATCAGCCTTGCCGACGCCATCACCGATGCTACTGCAGCAGAAGCAACCAGAAAGTCGGCTGCACAACTACGCTGAAACCGCGCTCCGGTACCACCACCGACAAGCGACATTTTATCCAGATCTGAAGGACAGCTTACAATGACGCATCACGAGGACCTCTCTTTGTTGTCAAACAGCGACGAAGGGGTCCATCGACTGCAGTCTGACCGGGACCATCGCCCGAAGCTTTTACGCCCTTGCGCTGGCTGTGGAGCCAACCATGCCAGGTCTGAATGCAAATTCCGTGACGCACTCTGCCATGAGTGCGGGAAACGAGGCCACATCGGATGGGTCTGCCGCAGCTTGCCAGGACCCAGCCAGGCCTCAAAAGGGGCTAACTATTGCCAATCGACAGAAAACCGTCCTGTACGGTGAGAGTCAGTAAACCACTCCTACAGAAATCGAGCTTTGCAGAGAGAAGAGGCTCACCATACTATCACTATCGGTCATGCCTCAGCCTTGGACACTAAGAAAATCCGAGTCACAGTAGCCATCGAGAACCAGCCTTGCCACATGGAGGTTGACTCGGGATCGTCCCTCTTGATGGTGTCCTGGAAGACACTCAAGCAACTCATCCCCACAATTCAACGCCAAGATCTCCGCTCCCAACGCCTCATCCTCAAGGACTACCAAGGGAATCGAATCCCCATCATCGGTTCCTGCTGAGTCCGAGTCTCCTTCAAGAAGCACACAGCATACTTACCTTTAACGGTCATCGATAGAGATAGGCCTAGCCTACTAGGCCCCCAATGGTTCGCGCCACTCAGCATTGAAGTGGCCGGCATAAACCGAGTCAGCGGTGGTGACTGGGAGGAAGACCTTATCTATGGGTTCAGGGATGTCTTTGCGGACAGCTTAGACGAGTACAAGGGGACCCTGATTTCATTCAGTCTAGATCCAAAAATAGCTCCCATTCGCCTAAAGCCCCGTCGAGTTCTATTTGCCTTAAAATCAAAAATCGATGAACAACTCGACAAACTGATAACTCATGGGGTGTTAGAGCCCATCGATCACTCCCCTTGGGTAACCCCTATTGTAACACCCATTAAGCCAGACGGGTCAATCCGAATTTGTGGGGACTACCGGACCACTTTGAACCACGCCCTGCAGCAGAACGCATATCCAGTTCTGGTGGTGCAGCATCTCCTCCATTCCCTGGGGGGCGGGAAAGTCTTCGCTAAATAAGATTTACCTCAGGCATATTAGCAATTACCAGTAGATGAAAAAACGGCACAGGCCCAAACTATTGTGATGCACTGAGGTACCTTTAAATATACCCGGCTTCAATTTGGAGTTAGTGTAGCCCCGGGGATTTTTCAGAGCCTTATGGAAAGGTTATTGCAAGGAATTAAGGGCGTGGTTCCCTATTTTGACTATGTATTAATTGCAGCCCCTACAAAAAAATCTTACAGGACCGGTTAAAATTAGTCCTAAAAAAATTCCAAGAGGCCGGTCTTAAAGTTAAAAAAAACAAATGTAAATTGTGTGCTGACAGTGTTGAGTTTTTAGGGTACCTGATTGATAGCCAGGGCATTCACCCTACCGAAAGTAAACTAAAAGCGATAAAAAACGCTCCCAGGCCACAAAACAAGGCCGATCTCCAGGCGTTCCTAGGCCTCATCAATTTTTATAATGTATTTTTGCCGCACAAAGCAATGGTCGCTGAACCGTTACACCGGTTGTTAGATATAAAAGCAAATTGGCTATGGGGTTACAGTGAAGAACAGGCGTTCCAAAATGTTAAAAAACTGCTCACTTCTGACTCTGTACTCATGCAGTATAACGAGACTTTGCCGTTAGTTATAACCTGTGATGCATCGCCTTTTGGGGTAGGCGCCATTTTGAGCTATGTACTGCCTAATGGGAACGAAGCCCCTGTTGCATATTTTTCAAAGACTCTTTCAAAAACTGAGTGAAACTATGGACAAATCGATAAAGAAGCCCTCGCAATTGTCTCAGCTGTGAAAAGATTCCACGAATACGTGTATGGCCAGGCTTTTACTATTGTGACTGACCACAAACCATTATTGGGGATAATAGCCGGAGATAAGCCGACTCCCTACATATTATCCCCTAGGATGACCCGATGGTCAGAATTCTTTGCTGCTTATAACTATCGGCTGCAATACCGCCCGGGGAAAGCCATTCCCCATGCCGACGCATTGAGCCGAGCATCGCTTCCAGAGACTCTCGACGATCCTGCACCAACAGTAACCACGTTGCAAATCGAAGCACTCAACTCACCGCTACTAACCGCCCAAGATATCACGAGAGAAACCAAACGCGACCACACCCTAGCACGAGTCCTAAGCTGGGTAGTACGCGGATGGCCATTGGACCAGTTATCAGATGACTTCACACCATTCAAGACTCGACAAACCGAGCTCTTCTCCCAGAAAGGCTGTGTCATCTGGGGCAATAGAGTCATTATCCCAGAACAACTCCAGAAAGCGCTGCTGAGAACCTTTCACGATGGCCACTCCGGCATCGTGCGAATGAAAGCCCTTGCGCGAAGCTATGCATGGTGGCCGGACATTGACAAGCAAATCGAACAGTGGGTTAAAGCTTGTCCCAAATGCCAAGAAGTCAGCAACGCCCCACCAAAAGCCATGCCTACTGAATGGGAGACACCGCGTGGACCCTGGTCCTGAATTCACTTGGACTTCACGGGGCCAACCAAAGGCCACACCTTCCTGCTTACCATCGACACCTACTCGAATTGGCTTGAGATCCATCGCATGATGACTACGACCTCCGAGGCGGTTATCAAAACCTTAGACAGACTCTTTGCAACCCACGGATTACCAGACGTCCTGGTATCCGATAACGGCCCTCAATTTACCGCACTAGCATTCGAGCAGAACCTCGCTGACCGCGGCATTCGCCATGCGCTCACCTCGCCTGTGCACCCTGCGACCAATGGCAAAGCAGAACGCATGGTCCAATTTGTGAAGAAAACCTTGCAGAAGGTAGACTACGACAACATTGACGACAAGGTCAATCGAATCCTTTTCTTGCAACACATCACCCCACATTGCATCACCAACAAAACTCCCGCCGAACTGCTAATGGGACGAAAGCTCCACTCCCACCTTGACCGGTTGCACCCAGCTTACGAACCGGAGAAACCACTAGGATCCAGCGGCCGCTGTCGTACCTTCCAGGTAGGAGACTTGGTGTATGCTAAAAACCTATCAGGCGACCCGTTGTGGGTGGAGGCAACAGCAGTACGTGTAACCGGCCCCAGATCCTACCTTGTACAATGCCTTGACGATAAACTTTGGAAACGTCATATCGATCAATTACGATCGCGGCTTGCAGCAGCCAGTCTGCAACTCCCCTATGACCAAACTGAGGGGGGGGAGGTACGGAAGAAGATGAATTCCTAGAGAACCCGTTCGAAGGAAACGACGGCTTGATAGAGACTCAGGAAGTGGAGCCGGAGGGAGAAACGGTTGCACCTCAGGGAACTGCAGAGAATGTGGGCAACGACGTAGAAGTGAACTCTGAACCAGAAACAGCCCCACTGCCAAACAACAATCTACCTCAGCGTGATTGCAGCCAGCCGATACAACAGAAATCAAAGAGACTAATAAGACAACCGTCCTACCTAAGGGACGATATAACTGTGTCCTGCAAATAAGAAGCCAGGGAGAAGGGGTGTTGTGAATGCATAAAGAATTAATAAAGTGTGAGCTTGGAGTTAAGTGCAGGGTTCTGGCCCTGCACTTCTGATTGGTTGTTAAGCGGCCGGACCGGATTGGCCCATTCCGGGGAATCTGATTGGCCCTTAACAAAGAGTTCCTATTGGTTATAAGAGCTAGCGCTCCGAGCTCATTATTGGTTAAAAGTTACAGGGTTTGCCTATATAAGGCGGGTTTAACTGCTATTGAAGCAGAAGTCACAATGTAAATAAAGAGCTGAAGTTCACTGTTCAGAGGCTTGTCTCCATTCTTTCTCGCCCATGCTCAAAACATAACAATTTCTGTGGTCTTTTAGAGTTGCTAAATAGAAAGGAAGGGGGAAGCAGTTGGTAGCTTGCATTCCATAAATGTTTTCAAATTTAATTTCTAGGTGACCGAAGTTTTTGCCATGCAAAATTCTAACTGGAGAGCATGATTGATTAATCTTGGCTATGGATGTGTCCCATTGGAGAATATAAATTATGATACACCCAGGGGGTGGGGGGGAAACCAGGGCCAAGGTTGACAATGAATTATGTGTCTCAGAGTCAGATACACCCAGGCAATGCCTGCATCTTTTAACTCCAAAAAATTTCCTTTTGGAGATTGGCTAGACTCATGATTTAAATGGCATTAAGTGTTGGAATCCTGACAACATGTTTATTTTGACTTCACAACACTTTCCATACAGGGATGGATTTGATTGAGAAAGGGAAGGTTCTTGTATTTTCCCTTCAAAACCCCTGATGGCCTGTCATTAAACCTGGCAAGACTTCAGGCTGTATTGTGAAGGAGAGGGAGAATTTTGTATAAATATTTCAGATGAGATAAAGGTTACAAAGGTCAGTGTTGCAGTGATAAAAAAAAAAAAAATCTGCTCCTCTGTTCCTTCTTTGATTCTAGATCACTTGCAAGGCTCTCTCAGACTGACCTAAGAATCTACAAGAGGTCAAGTTTGAAGCTATGGTACATGTCCATGAGGAATCATACTTGTTGACAAGGATTAATTCGATGCAATAGGTCGCTTTTCCCCCAAATTAATTTTAGGATATATATCCGCTGGAAAATCCTGGTGCAAAGTTATTTGAACCTAGGTCCAGCTTCAAGCTGGTGTTTGAAATGCAGCAAGGGACATGGCGCATCGCTCTTAAGGACTTGGATTGAATTGCCTCAAATTTCTGGATATCTTTATAGACACAATTTCCATGCCATCGAGTATTAGCTCAGCAGTTTTTCTCTACGCTATAAAGTGAAACTGCAGTGGAAACATAATTATTTCCCTGCTGGCTGGCAAATCTAATTATTACATCAGAATTTTTTTTTCTGCATGAGATGAAATATATTTTTTTCTTACCCTTTCCAGGTATTAGAAAATTGAAGCATAATTCCTAAGACATTAAATGTTAAGATGTTTAAAGATCTTAATTTCCTCAATCAAATTGCGGGTAGTTTTCCATTCATGGATGACTTTAATTCATTGCTTTGTGCATATAATCACTTTTAATTTACTACAATTAATTCCTAGTTTTTGTTCTCCACAATAAGCATTTGAAGCTTGTAAACTCATGAATACCAACTTCAAGATCTTCAAGAAGTTGATCACATCATTGGTGTAAACAAAAACTCTTTTGTTAGCACTGGGGAATAGAATTCAGTTTTCCTTAGGGTCTGAGTTAAGGAGTGGATTAAATAAAGATTAACTAAAAAGGGGGCCAGAATACAACCTTGCTTAGTTAGCAATAGCACTTAGACTTATATACCAGTTCACAGTGTTTTCCAGCCCTCTTTAAGTAGTTTACAGAGTCAACATATTGCCCCCAATAATCTGGGTCCTCACTTTACCCATCTCAGAAGGATGGAAGGCTGAGTCAACCTTGAGCCTGGTGAGATTTGAACTGCCAAATTGTAAGCAGCTGGCAGTCAGCAGAAGTAGCCTGCAGTACTGCACTCGAACCACTGCACCACCACAGCTCTTCTTCTTATAGTGAGAATTGGGACTGAAACAACTCTGCTTACTGTACAATCGACATATAAATATCTCGTAAAGCATCATAATTAATCTAGTAAAACAGAAATCCATAAATGTCTTTAATAATTTCTACCACAATCCTTCCCTAGAGATTAAACTTTCAAATCTATAAAGGCAGCAACAAGGAAGCCTCCAGATAAAAGAGTAACATTTTTTTTCTGTTGGATGGTTTACAAAAATAAAAGTATTCAATAGTTGCTTGTTCTCTCTTGAAATGTATTTCTTAGTCAGTCAAAACTTGCTCTTTTTCTAAGCAATTACTGAGTTTCTCACATGGATGTTTGGCACCTGGTTTATTAAAACATTTCAGAGATTGATCAGATGGATAGCAGGATTAGATTTATTGCCTTTCTTAATGATTGGGACTGCAATAATACCAATGTTTAGGCACCTGGAAACTGCACTCAATATGTGTGAGGAGGAAGACCAACACAGAGGACTGCCATTCTACATTAGCTTTTTTCTAAATTCTGCAAGAATCAGAACTCCTCCACTGCTTTTCCATTGTTTAGATGGGATATGAGTTTGTAAGTTTCCATAGTTGAATCTGGAAGCCTGCCAAAAAGGGACTTTGTGCACTAAAAAGATTGCTAAAATATTCAACCTATTTAATAGACACACAATTTAACAGAGATGTTGGGCTTTATGCTTGGGCATAAAGGATGCTGAACCAGCAATCAACTGTCAGAAGACAGGTTTTAATTGCTTATAAGAATTTTCTCCACTTTTCTGTTTGTATCCTCATTATATTCTCTTTGGAAACATACAGAACCTGGTCTTGGGTCCATCTATGTACCCCTGCTTCTCCTATGTGATTTACTTCCTGGAAACTTGAAGGGTCATTCCTCAAAGATGAACCTGTAATTCATTCAGATAATCAAAAGCGATCATCCTAAACACCCTGTCATTATTTATGGTTCCCAGGTCATGATGTTGTAGATTATTTATTTATTTTTTTCATTGCGTTGCACTTCCTTTATCCTGGAACTCCCCTAACTACAGCCATCTTCTTTAAATAGTCTTGATGACATTTTATTTACCTGTAAACTTCCTTCATTTTGTGCCATGTATTGATGTAAGTACCAATAGAAGAGTATAATTGTAGCTCAGGTTTAACTGTGGGCTACTTGGTGCTGTTTGAGCGTGGTGATTTTCTTGCAAACATTTCATTACCAAATGGATGATATTACCTAGTTTGGTAATAAAATGTCTGCAAGAAAACCACCAAGTTCAGAGAGCATCAAGGACCCCTTTGATGCATTTGCAAGGTATATCTATATCTGTATCTCTCTTTTTCCGTAGATTCCTATTTTTGGCATCTCATTGTAAACCACCTGAATAGCTCATGACATGTAAAAATATTTAAACTAAATTAAAAATAGCTAACAAGAATTACTACAGCGAACTATGCTAATAGAAAGAATTATACAATAATTAATAGTAATATTTCTGTAATTTCAGGCAAGGGAAATTAAAGGATTTTTTTCTACACCATCACCACCAACCCAGAGGTGGTATTCAGCGGTTTCTGACCAGTTCTGAAGAACCAGGAGCAGAAATTTTGAGCAGTTCGGAATACCATCTCTGACTGGCCCCACCCCCGTCTATTCTCTGCCCCCTGAGTCCCAGCTGATTGGCTGGGTCTTCTTTTGTTGCCCTGCACAGGAGAACGGAGCTGGAAAGCAGGTTAATGGGGTGGGGAGAGAATGTGGATTTTACAGTATCCTTCCCCTGGAGTGGGAGGGAATGGAAATTTTACAGTATCCTTCCCCTGACATGCCCACCAAGCCATGCCCACAGAACCAATAGTAAAAAGATTTGAATCCCACCACTGCACCCTTGCCATATATATGTAAAAGATATAGTCAATGTACTTACCAGACAAAGACCAGGTGTGAGGTAGAGCCAGAAGTATTTAATCAGGGGCCAGGGTTTGTAGCCAATCATATCTTCAATATTGTCAAAAAACCGATCAGCTCCTTGACCATTGCAGAAGAGAACTTTTTATAAACTCATGCTGTCAGAAACCAGTCAGATAAAGAAAAAGCCACCCCTCTGCCTCAAATTCAATTGTATATCTTCCCTAGGAGTTCAAAGCAATCTAAAACTCTCCATAGGAATCTGCTAGCTTAAACCAATTTTCTTTAATCCTCCAATCATTCAATATTTCTCATGATTCTGGATTAGAATTCTTACCATTTTTTATTTTTTTTAGAATGTTACCTGTTACCTTCAGGTAAATTGGATTATGGCTGCTTTAATCTCCAGCCTTCATGGGCAATGGAAGAGACATTTGTATTATTAGACATTAGGCAAATGTGAGATACTCTGAATGATGGGAACTGTAGTCTAACATATCAGCAGGCTGAGATAGGCTGGTCCAAGGAATAAAGAAGCAATTTTGTCACCTTCATGACAAATTTTGTCACATTCATGAGTTTTAAACCAGGTCTCTTAGACTTCTGTACAATATGCAGTCATTATTAATATTGATTACTTATGAAGAAGCAAATAAAAGGGATATTATCCAAATCATTAGATATAGTCAAATGATGATAGAAAAAAGTTAGTACTGACAAATTTATAGAAAATCTGTAGAAACCTTTCATATTTATTTACCTCAACTTCTGTATGAAGACTTTTAGAACTAATCCTTTCAAGATGACAGACATACTAAAATGCATGCTTATAAAACTGAAATGAAAGGTGAACATTAGAGTTTTTATTGAAACTTTAGACTAATAACAATGGAATCAACTTGGTAGTAAATGCCTACTAAATTCAGGGAGACTTCTGGCCATAAAAAGCCCTTATATTACCCGGATAAATTGGACCTTAACTCTTATAATCCTTTAGCATAAAGGCGGGCAATCCCATTGGACTAGTGGACATTTCTAATTTGTATTTGTCAAGAGGCAGATATGGAAGAGCCTGATTTAGTAATAAAATAGTGGCCATTGCATCATGTGACAAATGATGCCAAAGGAAACAATTGGATAATTCAAGGAAGAAAAGTGCTTACAGGGCCTTCTTGTTCCATCTGAGTCTTTCTAAGCAATATACCATAAGAGGACAGTTATGTCCTTTAGGGGACTGGAGGCTAAAACACATAAAGAATGGTTGCTGGAACTGGGTATGTCTAGTATGATTAAAAGAAGTAACAGGGGTGACATGATAACAGTGTTCCAATATCTCAGGGGCTGCCACAAAGAAGAAGGAGTCAAGCTATTTTCCAAAGCACCCGAGGGTAGGACAAGGTGGAAACTGATCAAGGAGAGAACCTAGAACTAAGGAGAAATTTCCTGGCAGTTACAACAATTAATCAATGGAGCAAACTTGCCTCCAGAACTTGTGGATGCTCCAAACTGGAAGTTTTTAAGAAGAGATTGGATAACCATTTGTCTGAAGTGGTGTAGGATTTCCTGCCCAAGCAGAGGGATGAACTAGAAGTCCTTCCAACTCAGTTATTCCATTATATTCTATGTTAGTTTACAATGGCAAAAAAATCCCCAAGAATCTTCTCTGAGTAAGGACCTTCTCTGACGAACACATTGTGTTTAAAGGCAATAAACTGTCATAAGCTGAAGCTCACGACATGTCTACAGTAGCTAAATTGATATAGAGTTGAAATTGGGGTGGGAGAAGGGACTGGAAAGACAGGTCAGTTTTGCAGGGCCAGTTACATGTCAGGTAAATTTTAAGCACCTCATCAGTTAACAATGATGATGTAGGAGATGAGCCTGAGGGAGGTTGAGCCCGAGGGAGGGTTCAAACATGTCATCAGTCATGAGTTCCTTTGTGCCCACAAGAGATCTAAGTCCAGCCCATCATGAATTCCTTATTTACTTCCAAATTGTTTTGACCGTTAGTAGTCCAGATTCAGATGTAGGGAGCTTAAGCTTACAATAAATCTTTATACCCAATTGAACTGCCTGGATCTCCTGATTTCCCAGGGTTTGACAGATGATGGATTAAAAATCTCTGACATATTGCTATAATCTGAATTGTTTTTTGGGAACAGTTCCTCCCTTGCTTATTTATCATGCTAACTGATTTGCCTTTCAGTTCTTAATTATTTCTGGCCATGTCAGAACAGCCTTTGCCGTTTCTTTAGGTAACACAAAAGTAACACTCTCCCCCCACCAGTCTGCAAAGAAGTTCACTTCCTTGAGATTTTATACTTCTGACCCTCCAGAACTATGTTTCTCAATTTTAGTAAATTTAAAATGCGTGAACTTCAACTCCCAGAATTCCCCAGGATGGGGAATTCTGGGAATTGAAGTCCAGGCAACCTAAAGTTGCTAACGTTGAAAAACACTGCTCCAGAGGTTCCTGCATTATAGCTTCCCACATCCATCACTATCGCCTGTGCTGTCTAAGTCTTCTGCAATAATCTCAATGGATCTGATCTACCCCGATCTTTTCAGCATAAAGAGAGAGAAAGAGATCTGTTCTCTTGCTCTTCTATAACCTAACCAGCAAAAGAAGATAGCATGAGCCTTCACTTTGCTGATAAGTTACAGAAGGGAATGCGTTGTGCCCAGTTGTTAAGGCAACATGAAGACGCTTGCTTAGCTTTCAAAACAATGCTACTGTTGAGAATGAATATTCCCTGGTTGCTAAGCAACTGGGTTCCAAGGCTATAGGCCCATCCTGGAAGTTATACAATCGTCTCTGCACTAGCAATAAAATGTATCTGCAAAACTGGAGGTAGACACAGTAAACAATACAGACTGGTTTCCTTCCTTAATTTCCATTTCCAATAATAAGTGACAGTGAAGTGATGCGGTTTTAGATCCTGGCTTCCAGTTTACAACAATTCCAAAAGTGTGTTAGATTTTGTCGAGAAAAAAAAAACAGGATTCCTTCCACCCTTTTTTAATCCTCACAGGCTGTCCCCTTTGGCCATTGCAACAACAGCAACAAGAAGCTAGCTGGAAACTAGAAGTTCGTTCAAAGGAGTAAATCAGAATGCAGTAAATACTCAATTTTTAGGAACAACCATCTGTTTGACAGGCAGGGGGGAATCCTGCCAAGCTGTGGGCAGTATTTCGAGGCTGGCAACAGATAAGCCTAGAAACATGTGTCTTTATTCACAACATTTGCTATTACGCTTCATGGTATAAACACAGAGGATCTGAACTGCCAAATGAGAGCATGGTTTTTTCATACCAAAACTGGGTGAGGGTTTCCTTGATGAGGGGATGAGGGAGAACTGAAAGAGTTCAAGATAAAGAAATCAGGGAATTCTTGATCATTTCCAGATGCCGTATTTTGATACAAAAATAGGCATGAATGTTTTGCCTTGCAATAATCTAAAACAGCCATCGTTTACTCATTCTGAGTAAATGAGGAGAAAGTTTTTTTTACCCAGTCATGCATAGCTCTTCCCCTTCAGTTATGTTGTAAGAAAATCTAAACCCAATAAATTGTCTCTAGCCTCCTCCTCTTCCTCTAAGTAAAAGACTGGGTGAGAAAAACTGAAAAAAATTCCTCAGTTACAAACTGATTTAACAACCCAGAACACATCATGATTGACAAACACAAACATGATTGATTAAGACAGCCCAATCTCTCTGCTAATGGGAAGGATTTTTATTCCATTTGATTATCCCACCTTTATTTTTACAAATGTTTACAATAATTTTACAAATAGTGACGGACATATCCAACACTCCTTCTTCATCTTATTTTTCCCAACCCTCTAAAGGAGAGAGTAACTGGCCCAAGGTCATTTCATGGCTAAGGCGGGATTTGAATTTATAATTTCTTGCTTACTTGCCTGGTGCCTTAACCACTAGACCAAAGACACTAGTGATACAATGAAAAATAATCTCCCAAGGCACTTTCCAGAAATGATGGTGGGTAGCATGATTTTACATTACTAGAGGCACCGATAAAAATGGATTGTATTAGCAGCTAACTGGACTGAACATGCTATAGGAAGTGGATAATTTGGATCCATTAAAATTAGGTTATAATGGAGAGACATTTCAGCCCAACTGCAAGAATGTCCTACAGAAAATAACTACGGTAAATAATGAGTCTGTTCTGACCTTGAAAAATACTATCATCTCACTGGTGGAAAAAGAAACCCTTCAAATTCAAATCTAGTAACACAACAAAATAAGTGCAGCTCACTCATTTAGGAAAAAAAAATAGGAAATGGGGTTTTCATCCTAGTCTAAGTATTATGAAGCATTTAAGAGCCTGAGGATAGCATCTATTTAAGATACTTAAAAAACATTATATAAGAAGTGCCCTGGATCAAATCAAAGGCCTGTCAGATTCAGTGTTTGATTCCCACAATAGCTACCAGATGCTAAAGGGAAACCCTCAGTTGGATTCAGTAATTCCTCTTGCTTTCTTCCTTAACAACTGAGATCCAACATCAGTTCCCTCTAATGCTTTAGAAATGCAAAATCATCAAGACCAGAAATCCTGATAGCTTGAGCCAGCAACAAATGGGAGAAATGTGTGTGCTGTTTGTCTGTTGTTTTTCCTCCTCTAAAAGAAGATATGTCTAAGTTTTAGCTTCAATACTTTCAATATTCAATATTTGCATTGCTTTCCTTGATATTATGTAATTATATGAAGGAATAGAATAGAATAGAATAGAATAGAATAGAATAGAATAGAATAGAATAGAATAGAATAACAGAGTTGGAAGGAACCTTGGAGGTCTTCTAGTCCAACCCCCTGCTTAGGCAGGAAACCCTATATCATTTCAGATAAATAGTTATCCAATCTCTTCTTAAAAACTTCCAATGATAAGTCATGTTGTGGTGGCTGTATTTAAAAGAGGAAAATAACTGCAGTACTTAATTCAGATGAAAACATGCACTCTTGAACTGCATATATACCCAGTTTAATCTAGCGGTTAAGACAGGTTAGAAACTGGGAGACTGTGAATTGTAGTACCACCTTAAGCATGAAAGCTGGCTGGGTAATTTTTAGGCCAGTCACTCTCTCTCAGCCCAGTCCAGCTCACAAGTTGTTGCCTTGGGAAAAAAGGAGAAGGAAGGGGTAGTATGTATGTTCACTTTGAGTTATTTGTAAAAAATAATAAAGGGGAGATATAAATAAATAATAATAATAAAAAGTAGCCCATCGGACTCTATGTTGGGACTCTCGAGTAGATTGAGGCAAAAATTTGACTCTTCCCTCTTTATTTTATATTTTATTTTTCTTTCTTGTTTGGGGGAGCGGGGAGATAATAGTTTAGGATTTGGAACAGTTTTGTCCAAATGTCTGCCTTAACCCTTGTTGTTGTTTCAAGTGTGATGAAAAATTATGCATCAGAAGCAGGCAGGAGTTGTGTTTGTTTAATGTATGAACTAAAAAATGTGTGCACCAGAAGATTTATCCCACTAAAAGAATTGGAATAGGCATTGTTAAATGAGAGGTAAAAGGTGAGATGCAAAAAGACTGACCAAAAGAGAAAGAAATAACATCTGCTTGGACCTGCTGCCTTTTGGGTATGTTGGATTACAATTCTCAGAATTCCCAGGCATGCAATGGAGCCATGCAGTCTTGACACATCTAGTTCTACTGTGTTAAACATGTCTTCATTCTCAAAAGGAGCATAAAACATTGCCTGCATGTAATTGGAGGCCTTACATACCGTAAACCCACGCAATGCAGATGACTTCAAACATGGCAAGAAAGAGAAGGCACGTTCCACTGGCTGCATAATAATCAAACAGCTGGAATATGTACATCCCGCCCTACAAGAACCACAAAGCAAAAGGGTCAGAACCCAAAGCAACAAACATTAAACCATTCATTTAATGATTACTTTAAGTTATGGCAACACTGGGGGAAAACATTTTTCACACTTAGAACCATTGCACTATCCCCGTGGAGACAAATTTCTGTCCTCTCCAGCCCAAATTAACATTTAGGAAACATTAGCCAGATTTGGAGGACACAAATGGCAAAGCTTTGCGGTTACCATTCTGATTGTCTCCAGGTCTATAGTTCTGAGTTGGAATTTGAGCTGAGACACCAGCAACAAGGAAACAAAGCATTCTGGGTAGAAGTGCAATTGGCCTACAGCATACTGAGGAAAACCAGCTGCCAAAACCCTTCCAGAGCTCAGAGATGGTGTTGATTGAGCAAATATCTCTGAGGAAATGATGAATTAACAGTCCAGGAAAAAAAAATAGTGGGTGTTATAACTTTTCATTGAAGGAGACATAATCCCATTAGAAAGCTGTACTGGTTCAAGATTATTTTTCAAATGCAGTGTTTGAAAACCTGTCATTCCCACCCCTTTCAAGATTCTGATGGACTTCAGGTCCTACTCTCAGGTCAGAGGGTTGAATTGTAACCAATGACAGCGAGCAGTCAAAGGCCTTTTGGAGCTGTCCAGGGTTGAAAAGCTAACTCAATCTTCTTGCTTTCTTCTCCATGCCACTTTGCTTTCTCCTGTTTTGAAGCTTAATTGGTTGGTGCAGCTGCGTGATAGAGAGCTGAAGATAATTATTTAGCCTATTGAATTATTACTGATTGCTTCCTTAGGATTAATGTCATGTTTCTGTTGATTTTATAACAGATTCTATTAGCATCCATTTACACACTTAAAACTTATGGGGCAGCTTTCCTCTCCTCTCCACTTCTCCTTTTCTCTTCTTCTCCTGTTATCATGGCTTCATGGCCTCCCCTTTAGCTCTTTCTCCTATATAACCTAGCATAAGAGTAAGAAATCAGGATAATAGATCTCATATCTTTGTAGCTGTCTCCATACCCACTATTACTCCTTCATTAAAACATTTCTTCATGTCCAGGATAATGAATCTCATTACCTGCACAAGGATCTTCCCTATTTGGTTATGAACAATTGATCATTAAAGTTCCATTTTCAAGTTTCAATTAAAAATAATACCACAATAATACTGATAATTACAATACCACAATATACTGATATAGACATTCTACAACTTAAACCCACTGTACTATCTTCAGTAAGTACCTAAGAAGGAAGCAAAGTAGCGCACTTGTTACTTGAGTAGCAATCAGAAAGGAATTAACCATTCAGTTTGATTAATTGGGGAGATTAACTGGGGAGGCAAGAATGCCATATTTTTTTTAAAAAAAATCCTGTTCATGTGTTGAACAGATTCAAATTGTAACTGTGCACATGTGATGCTTCCATACATTGTATGCATATCTATTAGCAAGTGTATATCTTTCCTCCCTCCCTCTCTCCTCCCTCCTTCCTCTTTCTTTCTTTCTTTCTTTCTTTCTTTCTTTCTTTCTTTCTTTCTTTCTTTCTTTCTTTCTTTCTCTTTCTTCTCTCTCTCTCTCTCTCTTCCTTCCTTCCTTCCTTTCTTATCAATCAAATTTTGAAACAGTTCATATCCTTCATAGATGGACAGAATGAACTTTCTTTTATATCATCTTTCTTTTATCACCTTTCCTCCTCACCTTTCTAAAAATTTCATTTTTAGGACTTGGAGGCAAGGTGATAAAAGAAAGATGGCATATTATGTGTGACCTTCTAGATGTTGGATTGCAAGAGTCAGTATTCCTAAATACTGGCTATGTTGCCTTGGGCTGATGACAATTACAACCCAAAAACATCTGAAGTAGCATCACTTTTAAAAGAAAGCACAACATGGGATAGTAATTTCTTGGAATAGCTGCCTGAAAACAGGGAAGAATTCTGGGGGAAGGGAAGAGAAGAGAACATATGTAAATAGAATGCATTTTGTGACCTCATGATGATTTGAGTAGCTTAATCATATGGGCTGAAGTGTTGCAGGATAGTTGCTGGTATCACAATAATAGCAAGTTATTTGCAGTTGTCCCTTTTCCTCCACTTCTCACCTCTGTCACCAGCAGCAAGCCAATGAGATAGCAGATCACAGCAATGCCCAGGATCAGCAGCTCCCTACGTCCTTTCTTACGGAAGACTTCCGGGAACAAGTCAACAATGGCAGTCACTAAGCTCTCAACACAGACAAACTAGAGAAGAAAGTATGTCAGAAGACAGTTGTCAGAAAGTTGCTGGCTCTCAATCTGTTTAACTTTCTCCTTCTCTTTCCTTTTCTTTCTTTGCTAGCTCTCAGCTTCCTGTAGCAATTTTAGCACATGGGCATTTCTCAACACATCCTGCATTAGGCTTGTGATATATTGCTACATGTCAGAGATTTTCCCATCATTCACAACACAACCATACCCAGATGAGTTTTAAGAATTCTTCCTACACGCACATGATCCCTGAACAGTTTGTATGAACTCTATGGTAGCAGAAACTGTAAGTTTTGCCTATGGAAGGCTTCTAATACTTAGGATTTTTCTATTAAAAATCTGTTAAAATTCAGAGTCTGGATAAAGAACTCTGCTGGACAATCCAAGAGCCTCAAGAATAATGTTTAGCTAAAAGGATCAATGGTCAACACGAAACCATCCACTGATATCATTATGCACCTGGTGGCCATATGTATTATACATGATTATATGAGTAAATCCATTGCTAACCTCTTACTTTTTTCTTAAAAGTGACTTGAGAAAAAAGTGACTTGAGTTCATTTTGAAGAAGAAAAGGTGAAAGAATCCATGACAAGAGAGCTTACATCTGCATTTGTATTACAAACCATCTGTGCATCTTAGTTGCATCAGATCAAATGCATCAGATTAGTTGCATCAGATCCTGCTCTCCCAAGTTATATAATCAATTAATGCTGGGCATCATGTATTCATTGGGCTCCTTTCTTTCCAAAAAATGAAACTGTATTTCTTCTGCAAGATACATTACATACAAAGGTAAACAAATATTCTACATTCTACAAATTAAATGGAGTTAAGAATACATTAGAGTGTCACTGTTTTTTAAAAAATAATCGTACTTGACTGTCCAGCCCCAAGAAGATCAACATAAGGAAGAACAAACAGGCCCACAGCTGGGATACAGGCATCATGGTTACTGCTTTGGGATAAGCAATAAATGCTAGGCCAGGACCTATCAATCCAACAAAAAGAAGCAAAGCAATGTTCTATTAGCTTAAGGTAAGGCACCAGTATCCCTTCAACAGTTATCAGATCACAGTTCCTGTTAAAACTTTATCCCACTGGATATGATGATTGGAGTTGAATGGGAATTCATGCAAAGAATACCAGTTTTCAGCTTCTGCATCATCAAACATGCTTACTGGATTAAGATAGACAAATACACAGTTATCAACAGCTACCTGTGTTTTCTAATCTAGTCCCTTCTGGGTATGGGAGACAAAACCAGATAAGCTTGGAGAACATCAACAAAATCAGACACATGTGAGTTTCTCTATCCATCTTGTAGAGCAAGGGTCTCCAACCTTGGCAACTTTAAGCCTGAAGGATTTCAACTCCCAGAATTCCCCAGCCAGCTCCCAATTCCTATGGCTCCCTATTCCTAAAATGCAGACCATAATTTATATTTAGCTTTCTCTTTATGCAGCCATCAGCTCCTTACCTGATTCAGCCACTTTTGAAATGGGGACACCTTGTTCCTGTGCCATGAAGCCCAAGACAGAGAAGATGGCAAAGCCCGCCACAAAGCTTGTGGCACTGTTCAAGAAACAAAGCATGAAGGAATCTCTGTGGAACATTCCAGAGAGAGAGAGAGAGAAATTGTTGTCATTGGATGGTGTTAAAGATATTGACAGAGTATGCAAGCTGTTCCAAGTAAAGCTACCTTTCACAATTGACTGGTGGTGAATTTGTCAATGCTTTTTAACAGATAACAGATAATCAAAGTTGGAAGGGACCTTGCAGGTCATCTAATCCAACCCCCCACCCAAGCAGAAGACCTTACACCATTTCTGACAAATGGCAGTCCAATCTCTTCTTGAAAGTCTCAAGTGATAGCTGATCACATTCAAGAGTTGTTCCAGTTGTTTTGGGATTACTCCCAAAGCACCGATGACTATTGGTACTACCTTTGCTTTCTTTTGTCACAGTTGTTTTACCTCTATTTACATGTTTATTTGTTCATTCTTAATTATTGTTATTTATTTTTTTTTGGCTTTACTCCCTTTTATTGTTTTTGGAGAGTATTATTTGAGTAAGTTGTTATACCATTATTTGAACAAAAAGTCTACATGTCAGATAACTTGCTGGTCTTCATTGTAAAGTATTGTAACAATGAAGACACCAATTTAGTCCACAATATCGCCATACAAAAAAAACTTGATCTTCCAATTAGATTAAAGTAGATATTTTAAGCTAAATGGAAAAATATGATTCAATATAAAGAAGTTCCATGTGTGTGCATTTGTATGTAAGGATATGAGAGTCAGGGAAAGTCCATAGACACACACATACATATGTGTACTTAACGTATATTTTCTTAGAAATATTGATCATTGAACTAGAAAAAATCCATGCAAGGAATGCAAACATAAAATCATGTCTTGTTGTTAGAATATCTTTACAGAACATATAAAATATATTAAAGGATATTACACACATAGATTAGAGATAAATATAGATATATCTCTCTCTCTTTGTATGTGTGTGTGTGTGTGCATGTTTATGTGTCTATATATCTATATTTACAGAAATGAGTTGTTATATGAAGCAGGCAGCAGTACAGAAGATGAACTGCAATGATTTGAACCATCCCTGGAAGATCCTGCATTCCAGAAGAATTGTCAGACTACAGGGAAATATATATTAAAGAATCCAATGGCCTACAAACACAGGTGGTCAACGCACAATGACTGATACTACAAAACTCTAAAAGTCTGCAGAAATTAAAAGTGGTGTTTTACTTCTACCTGTAACAATTGTTGTTATATTTGTTGTAGCTGCCAAGAGCTGTCAAGCATCCTTGGCATATGGCATATGAAAAGAAGATCTGAGTGCCTGCATCCATCCATACCTGAAACAAGAAAAGGACAATAATTTTACAGTCAGGGAATATCATCAAGAGGAACATGTTAACAGGCAATGCCAACCCCAAGAAAATAGTTGAAGAAATTGAAGTGGTAACAGAGGTCCTTGGTTGAAAAATTCACACATATTGTAGCTGTATCCACAAAATAGAGAAGAATGTCCTACATTACATATTAAAATATAGATGCATCGCACTGAAAAAAATACATATTGCTGAATTCATGTGCTTTTCTAGAAGTACCATATGGATGTGAAAGTGGAACCATAAGAATCCTGGTGCTGGAAAATCTGTTGAGAATACTTTGGACTGTCTTTGAAGAGAACAAATAATTCAATATTAGATGAAATAAAACCAGACTGCTCACTAGAATCATTAATAATGAAGCTAAAGCTTAAAAACTGTGCATATGCAATGCAAAGGCAAGAGTAACTACTGTAGTGAAGATCCCAAGGCTTAGAAAAATTAATCAATGGGAAAAAAAAGTCAACAGAAGATTGCTCCTATCACTGATGACACAAGCAGGAACTTACAAGAACTCAAAGAAGCAGTTATATTGGACCATGAAGAGTTGGAAGTGATGGAACGACTGATCAAATCAAAGGGTGTATCATTGAAAAATTCACAAATGTTGTACATGTATAAATCAAAATCTAAAGCCTTTTATATCAATGTGAAAATAACTTACTTTGGAAGCCTCCACAAAAGATCCTGAATAAATTTCTCTCACTCAGATTTTTTTATCTTTAATAAAATAAGTTTTTAGCCTTTGTACTCCTTGTAGTAGTGCAAAGTCTAAGCATGGTGCAGGAGACAACACAAAGGCAACAACTTTTCCAAACTGGTGGGTTGAAAAGCTGCAGGACTTCCATAATTGAAGTAGTCATTTTTCACATTGTCCAGAAAATATGGGAGCTGAAGTCCAACACATCACATGGAAAATATTGAATTGCAGAAGAAATAAATAACTGCATTCTCATGAACACACACATTCTTGAAATACCCAATGGAGGCTCTGAATAGTCTGAAACTAGAATATCCAAAAGGCTGCCTCTCTAATGTAAACTTTCCTTTGTAATCAATATTATATTTTCTAGGCTTAGCTCTGTCATTCCAGTGTCAGAAGTCCAGCAAGTGAATGTGTGAGATGATAAAATATCCAACAATAACAAAAATAAAACCAGCAAAACTAGCACTTTTGTTATTGTTTTAACATTTACAAATATTAATTTGTATTGATACTACAAATATTAATTTTGTAAACCGCCTTATGATACCTCTAAGAATTAAATATAAATTTAACGGGTAATAATAATATTTGGCAGACTGTTGCCCTACCAAAAAATCCTGGATGGCACTTAGAAAATCTGTGCATTGACAAAATTTCCATCTGTCAATTGCAAAAGGCCACATTGCTTGGATCCACATATGTTCTACACCAATACATCACAACATCCTAGGTTCTTGGAAAGAACTCGATACATATGAAAGCAATACCAGCTAAAGACCTGGCAGCAATGGTTTCACACTGTTGTATATATAATAATAACAAGCAACCATTTATATATTTGAGGACTACTTCATTTGAATGTGTGTACTGGTTTTGGTTGGTTGACTGACTTTTAACTTGATCTAGATTTATAAGTATTTTATTATTTTATTTGTTTTAATATTTATTAATTTAATAAATATATATGCTGCCCAACTATCCAATAGGTTGATTCTAGGGAGATGGGAGGCATCTTCTGCTTGTGGTTAGTTATCTTTTGGCATGAGTCAAAAAGTCACCCCAAACTCATTATGTGACTCAAAAAGAAAGTAAAAGTTTTCTTGATAATAAGGGATTAAAAACATGATCAGCTGTACCTTCCTCAATTCAAAATGAGCAATGAAACACAAATTGCATCCAATTTAAAGTAAATTGTAGCAAAGTAAATTTAAAGACATAGAGTTCTGTCTGCACCCTAAGAAATCTTTTTGCTGGGTTTCTCTTGCTAGGAGCACCAGTCCCTTGGGGGAAATTTTGATATTTGACATGAGAAACTTGAACCAGTTCCCAGTAAATTGGAAGAAACATTATCTTTCTCTTGCCTAATCAGTTTCAATTAGGACATGGCAAAACCATCTGTCAGATGTTGAATATTTAATAGAAGAAACAGCAGTGCTGGGCCTTAACTGACAGTGACAAGTATGTCCATACCTGTGTGCATCCTTCAGTTAAGCTGGAACTGCTTTTTAGGAAAGGCCCTTTGCCTTTACAATGGTATGCTTGTGTCAGCTTTGGAAGCCATATTTTACTTAGAAGCTTCCACACTGCCACATCTTGGTGCCTGGGAATTTGGGAGTGGGGATTTCAGAGAGAGGTGGAAGTTTAGACATAACAACATTCTTCTTCTAAAGTCAAGGACAAGTTATCCTGCACCTGGAAAGGAGTGGTTAGAGGAATGTCTCCAGTTGGGACAATGTGTGATTGGACCATGTGATGAACTGGGGGGCGCAGGGGATGGGTTTTGATTTTCATAATTTTTGAATTATGAAGGGAAAACCCGGAACTCTCAGATTCGGTTTTCCCAGATGTGCCAATATGACCTCTCTAATAAATTCTTACTTGGGTAAACTTTGTTTCTGAGTGCTGAATGAGATGGAGAGTTTCGTTGGAACGCTGACAGCTTGGACTTTGTCTTTCAAAAATTAGGTTTTCCCTAAGTCACAGGTGTTCAACTCACTGCGTCATGTTGCCATCAATTGATGTTTCACAACAGTTTTCCCCTTTGTGGAGCTGGGATGGGCGTGGCCTGCATGTGATGCATCAGGCCTGTGGGCTCCCAGTTTGATGCCCCTGTCCTAAGTAACTAAAACTGCTTTTGTCTAAGGTCTAGCAACACACAGCACAGATGAACAATAACAAGCACAGTAGTCCAACAGGATATGAACATCCAGGTTGGAGAGGTGCTCTAAAATACAGCACGTGGGAACACTGTTCATGCTAGCTGGGTTTGCTAGAAATTGGAATTCAGCCATACCTTCAGGACCGCAAGTTCTCTGCTTCTAGTAATAAGCCCTGTTCAGCGATTCCTACTTCCATCCTTCTCTCCTTATTGCACAATGTCTCTGAAAGATTCTCCAGGCCAGCTCTCTTCTGTTTTATATGAGCTGTTAGGTGGGCAACTATGAGTGGTGGCTTTGAAATACCTTTTCTGTGATGATGTGCCTAGTAACCTCATTTATTTGTTTGGATTTTTTTTCATTAGACTTCCATGGTACACTGTGACTGTTGGATGGCTTCGAAGATTACAAAACATATATTGAAGAATTGCTAGTGCCCAGGTTGAATGTTTCCAAGTTAGAGTGCTACCATGGGAGAGTTCTTAATGTATGTGTTGCAATTTTCTCCAACATAGCAATTTCCAGATGCATCAGACTATAATGCTCATCATCTCCAGCTACCAGCACAACAATGGCTAGGGACAACAGGTGTTTAAGCCAGTGCACCTTAGAGGACCAACACAAAAGGGAAAGTGATAGATGGTATTTTATGCTTTTATGTGCATTTTGTTTGACTGGATTTATTAGGTCATGCTTAAGATGTTATATTACTGACAATCCCTCAGGTAAGCAGTTAAGAATAAGCATGTCAAATAAATCCTTCAAAGCTTTCTTTTCAAGCAAATGGTGCAATCATCCAGAAAGGAATTTGTTGCAATAGGAATGAGCATGCAATCATCCACAAGGGTCTGCTAGAATTCTCTTGAAAGATTCTTCTGTTTAAACATCGAATTTTAAAAATGAATACTTGGAAAAATTGTATGCAAAACCGATGTATCTTAGGAAAAGATGTATACAGGATAGGCACAAAATACACACATGTCAGACAAAAAAATCAATACAAATTATCCTGTGTGAATGTTTGCATAAGTTTGTAGATGATGCAAAACTTTGAGAGAAAGGAGTAACACTAAATAAATGACAATAACTAAATGCAGAGGAGTCCATGCTCCTTATATTAGTTAGATAGGAGCTCTGATCCTCTGAAATTCATCTGCTCTTATTTCATAGAGCTCTGAGGACATCAAAAATCATTTTGATCTGGCCAATAAAAGGTCATCATTTCTTTAAAGCAACCACATATTTTTCCAGGTCGTTGTACAAGCCTGAAAAAAGCCTCTACTTTAAAAGTCACTTAGCTTTAATGACGTGATTTAATAAAGCTGCAGTAACACTTTTGGGATTGTGCAGGAGCACTGTGTCCATGAAAAGTTGGAAGCACATTTGCCAAATCCATTTGAAATGTGCATGATCTGCCTATTGAAATGCAATAGAAGTTACAACTCACCTGAGGATCAGCCAATCTGGAAATGTCTGGGTTTAAGTAGAATATAATTCCATCTAAAGCCCCAGGGAGTGTGACTCCTCGAATTAGCAACACGATCAACATTAGATAAGGGAAAGTGGCAGTGAAGTAGACTACCTGGGAATAGAACAGAAGAAGCTTCAGAGATCACTAAAACTAGTGAATAACCAAGACCCCTGATCTTCAGAGCTAATAACAGACCCTGACCAGGGCAGACAACCTCTGACCCCAAATCTATATGAGGACTTTCAACCCATTGCTTCAGCTCAAGGGGCTTGACCACAACTTCAGAAGAAAAAATGTCAACCACCCACACTGCCAGCTGGATGCAAAAAAAAAATGTAGGGAAAGACCTAAAATACAGATAGCATCAATTAAAAAAGAAAACTCTTATCACTTGAATTGAGGGGGGGGGGGAAGAAATGCTAGCCCCAGGGATGGGCTGCTACCAGTTCGCCCCGGTTTGGGCAAACCGGTAGTTCCAGTGATCAGTTGGCTTCTCCCACCCACCCCTTCCCTAGTCTGTCCTATATTCCCATGTTTTGCAGCTCAGCGGATTTGCGTGGCATGGTGGATTGCCGCACAAATCAGCTGTTGTACTCCCTGGGGCTGCAGTAGAAGGTGAGTTTTAGAGCTGAAAATGGGTGGTTTTCAAACGCTTCTCACGCAAATCACACGCTTACCGAACTGGTTGTTACACTGGTTGAATCCCACCACTGTCTCATCCCATGTCATGCATATGATTTGGATTCAGTTACTCTGCAATATCACCTTACCCTTAGCAGGTTGATCCTAAAAGGCAGTTATTATTCACCACTTGTCAATGTTCCAACTGACGAACCCAACCAAAGCAAGCACAGTTGAGACCTTCCAATTTCTGAATGCAAAACTTTATTGAGTACATCATTTTGGCACTGATGAAGGGAAAACCAGATCTATCTAATTCCCATGCAAACCCACATAATGACAGTATAGATTTCTCCCTCCCCTCTATTAGTGCAGGTCACATTGTCTAATTGAGTGTCATTTTATTGTTATGAGAAAAAGTCTCTGGTCTTGGCAAACACCTGCTAAAGTGCCCTTGGCTCTCATAGCTTGTCTTCTTGAAGTCTGGAGCCTGCATCCATCTCACCCTTGCCTCCCCCCTGGTTCTTTGGTAAGTTGAGAAGCAATAATGGTTGCAACAGCACAAGTGCGCTTCAAACTTGACACCACTTTAATATCTTCATTGTCAGTTTTCAGGCTGGTTATTCTATCTGTTGTCAATAGTTTGCTCTCCTTTGTGTATTTAATTTTACTTCCTTTTCTCATTGTGCTGCTTTACTTTTATTACTAGAGGGTGCAGGGCTTCTGCATTTTTGGCTATTAAAGCAATGTCATCAGCATAGAGTAGGCCAGATTATTGATATTTCTTCCCAAAATTTTTAAACCATGCTCATTTTTTCCCAAGTCCACTTCCTTTCATAAATATTCAGAATATAGGTTGAATAATTAAGGGGAGAATATGCAGACTTGCCTCACACCTTTAGTAACTTGGAATCAGTCCATCTTACCATATTCTGTTCATACTGTGTCTTCCTGTCTTGTGTATAGGTTTCTCATGAGGACAATGGTTCTGTTTTGTTTTTTTACACACAACTGAATGTGATCCACACAATTAATGGTCTTTTTATAATCAGTGAAGCACACAATGGCTTTTTTTTTTTTTTTTGGTATTCTTTGGCTTTCTCAGTTTTCCAGTTGCATTAGAAATAACAAGCCACATTATTCTGTCTTTTCTAAAGCCACTTTCAACATCTGTCATCTCTTTTTCCATGTAAGGCTTGAATCTGTTTTGGATTATCCTATTATTTTCTAATATGTGATATTAAGAATATTATTAACACTCTGTTAAGTCTCCCTTTTTTGATATTGGAATGTAGATTGACCTCTTTCAATCTGTTAGCCAATATGTCATCTTCCAAATTTGTTGGCATAGCTTTTTAGAACATTTATTATTCCTTCTTCTATTGCTTGCCATGTTTCTATGAGCAGAATGGGACAACTCGCTGAGGCCAACACGTCGTGGCCAACTTGCCACAGCCAACTCACCACTGTCAACTTGCTGCAAGACAACTCACCATGGCCAATCCATTGCAGGACAATTTCCCCTGGGACAATTGAACAATTCAGTTCCTCCTTTTGCATCCTTTCTTTAATGATACTAGCCCCCCATTTCTTTGATATTAGTATAACTCTTGTCATGCAGCAAGTAATCCCATGGTGAGTTAGCCATGCATAGTTGTCTCTTGGCGAGTTGGCGGCAGCTTGTGTGGGCAGCCTGTTGGCCGGGAGATGAAGACACTTGCCTCAGAGGTGAGGTTCAGAGTTCAAACTTAGGCAGTGGAAAATGTTTCTCTATTAAGGCGCAAAGAAAAAATATCTGCTATGAACTCTGCATAGGAATCAGGAAGAACATCCAGCCAGTAAACTCTTAGCTCCATTCAGTCACCCCAACTCCACTTTTAATCCATAAAGGGATTAAAGGGATGTTAAAAGAAAAAAAAAAAAGAATCCAGACACTTGTCAAGCAATGTGCTTCATCAGCCCTTTCCTCTCCACCCACTTTGACTCTGGTTTCTGCTCACAGGGCATTTGCAGATTTGAATAAGAAGAAGGAAGGAATTAAAGGAATTAATAGCAGTACTTCAGTGCATATGGCACATTTCAAATAATAAACGAATGAATGAATGAATGAATGTTGCCATGTGAAGATTTCTCTTTGTCCTTCCAAAAGAAATAGCACAACCTACTTTAAATTATGGTCGTGTAGCAGCTTGGGTTTCCCGGCCTACAACAAGAGCATGATAGAACTGACAGAATGGTGAAATGTTCAATGTTGTAACAGCAGTACATGATACAAGTACATTTTGAAATCCAAATACTGATCTCTGTGTTCTCCTGGAATCAATAAAAGCGTGTTTTTTTCCTGAATAGTATTCATTTGCATTTTCTTAATTCAGTGTAACTTTAA
The DNA here is from genome assembly GCA_033807585.1 of Hydrophis major. Taxonomy (NCBI): domain Eukaryota; kingdom Metazoa; phylum Chordata; class Lepidosauria; order Squamata; family Elapidae; genus Hydrophis; species Hydrophis major. Next base: position 196,380,269 of record CM066331.1, read on the forward strand.
TGCAATGCTAATTTAATCAAACAGACACTTTTTATTACCACTAGATCCTATAATGTAAGTAGCCAAGTGGGAATATACTTATGTGTTTTGGCTTTCAGTTAAGGAATATCAGTTAAGCTCTTGAATTTGCTTTGTCAGATTTATATTTCTCATTTCTATCCTGGCAAATACCAATGTGTGTAACAAAAAATGTTAAATGAAATCAAATATTAAAAATTTAAAAACACAGATGAATATGAATAATAATGTAATAATTAACAGTTGGGAAAGAGATGTGTCTTTACAGGGGCTGTTTTTAAACTGGGAAAGTGGAGACCCAATGCAACTTCCAAGAAATGTGTGTCATAATCAGGGGGGCAAATGCAAGAGAAGAATAGAATAGAATAGAATAGAATAGAATAGAATAGAATAGAATAGAATAGAATAGAATAACAGAGTTGGAACTTGGAAGGGACCTTGGAGATCTTCTAGTCGAACCCCCTGCCTAGGCAGGAAACCCGACACCACTACTGTATCTCCTGCTTGCCAAAATGATAGGCCTCTAGCAATGATGGGAGTACTGTCAAAAAGGAGAGTCTTTTAATAATCAGATACTTTCCTAACTGCAAATGTGCTCCCAACCGTTCATAGCTTTAAAAATTAATACCAACAATTTTAATTATGCCTAGGATTTGGCAACCAATGCCATTGGAGATCGGTTAGCAGTGTAGCTATGCATTTTACAGCAACTGCAACTTCCACATACTTTTCAAGGATAGACCCATTTCATCCCCATGCAGTCAAAGCATGAACAAATATTGCCAAAGCCAACAAGTTCAGATCCAGTTTCCTATTTATGTATAACACCTCTCTCTTATCCAGAGGTAACATCAGCTTGTTTTCCTCATCTAGCCCATTATTAACTTAGGCAACATTCAAAAGTATGAATTAACCTCTGATGTTCCATAGAACACCAAGATTAATAGTATAAAGATTAAACAATAGTTTCCCAACAAGAACTATTTTCCCTTCTTAAACTATTTTCCCTTTAAAAAGGGTCCCACCAGGAAAGAAAGAAATTATTGTTAACAATGTTCCTCAAACCCAGTCTCACAAATGGACTAGACGTATCATCAACAATAGTTTCTAATATTGGCTACTTCGATGGTTCTGGGAAATCCAGAAGCAGGAGAACTCTTCTGCCTCTAATTTCCAACAACTGGTGAAATCTAGTATAAGATAGTTCTACAGGAAGTTTACAAAAGTTGAACAAAACTATTGATACTTCAAGTGCTGGTATACCTACCCTCCATAAATTTTCCTATATAGTATCCATTGTCACCTCCTATTGTAAAAATTTTCACAAGTGAATGCAACTTTTGAAATTAATGTAGGTCTTAGCTACAGATTTTGATCAGGCAATGTAAGCCAACTATGGACTAGACTAGATCAATTTTTCCAACTTGGAGTCTTTCACATATGTAGGATTACAGTACCTATCACACTATTGTTCCTGTACTACACTATTGACTGTGATGGAATTTGTAATCTGAAACATCTGAAGGTACAAAATTGAAATAGGTTGGTTATGATGATTTCTTTTTGGAAAGTTATTTCTAAAAGAATTACAGCTGGGGCTCTAATCTGACCTTTTTCTCAGGTCTTAAAGGCCCACTAAAATGGACCAAATTATTTCTAATATTCCCACTCCACATAGACATGTATACTTTTATCCTGCTACTCTCCGATGCAAAAAGACTGACAGGATAGAGCAAAGCAATTTAAGCGTTAACCAAGCACAGGGTAACTCCTACTTTGCCAGTGGACTTGACTCCTTTCCAGATGCAGAAATAGCAGATGATCCAGGCCAGCAAGAGGCAGAGGGCCAACTCCCAGCGCACAGTGCCCAGGTTGTGAAGACCTTCTGTTATTTTCAGCGTTCGTCTCCTAAGAAGACAGATGAAAAGATGGAGGAGGTAAGCCATCTTTCTGCCAGCTCTTATTAACCCTTCATACTTGCTTCCTTGACAGCTTTTCCTCACTAAAGGTCTTTAGTTTAACTTGGCCATTGCAGGATAGACCCAACAGTTTCTGTTAACCCAGGGGTGTCAAACTTGATTTCATTGAGTTTGAGGGGAAGTTCGATGTCACTTGTGTCAGGCCTGTGGTGGCCCAAGTGCTCTGCCAGCAAAAATGGGCTCCCAAGCTGCATTTTCAGCTGCGACAGCTGCCTACAACCCTCTGCCAGTGAAAACAGAACTCAGGAAGGCAGCCCTCCCGAACTCTGTTTTCACTGGTAGAGGACTGCGGGCCAGTCCTTTACTGTTTCTAGGATGGCCCCATGGACCAGGTTTAAGCATCCCCTGGGCCAGATCCAGCCCCCGGGCCTTGAGTCTGACATCCCTGTGTTAGCCCTTCAAAGTCCTCAAGCCCAAAACCATGATTAACACTACTCTTATTTTAAGCTGTAGTAACAGAATCTTGCAAGTTTGAAAGCACTTTTCCCTCTTTGACTTTCCAGAAAAGGGTTCCTTCCAAGATGTTTCCATGCCAACTTTTCTTGTGTGGGCTGAGATACCTTATGCATGATTATTGACAAAGCTGTGGCTCTTCCTCCTGTCTCCAAGGTCATTCTCACAGACCATTACTCTGTCTTACCAGAAAAATGATACTACTGGTTGTCCTTGCTATCCAGACTAAAGGCTACAAACTGTACTGCCTTTATTGGTGACAGAGTGTTGAGGGAGAGAGAAAATATGTTGACGATACTGATAAGCTTATGGATAGACAACGGCATGTATTTCTCACTTGCCTTCATAAGATTAGGCACTTTCCCCAGAAATTAATCAATAACTTAATTAGGTTTGAGTTGATCACATGTACGTTCCTCCTCAAAGAGACAGTGGGGGGTGGGGAAAAACAGCTTAATATTTATACAACATAATTTGGCACTACGATTCAACAGAAAAAACTGGTCAATGTTTATAACATACTGTAGATACTTTTTGCAATAAAAACTGCAAGTGCAGAAAGCCCTAATCCTATGAAGTATTTCATTTAGAGGCTACCGCTATTATCTAGTCACCATCAGGTTGCTTTCCTGCTATTTATTTACCTTCTCTTATTAATCTAGATATTTGGATTTTTCTCTCTGCTATTCTCAAAACAGCCTCCTTGTCCAGCCATCATACTGGAACTGCAGTGATATCTGAACTCAGGAGGAAACATAAGATAAAAAGGTGACAAATAAATACATTAAACTCTACTAACAATTTACATGCCTCACGTTATTTTAGAAGCTTTATTTCTGGGAAGATGCTGTCCAGATGTTTAGGACAGTAAAAAAAAAAAAAACTGGTAGGAAGTGGGGAAAAAGCAACTGTCAATTGCAGATGATGTAGAATGCAGCGCTGCCATATTGATATTTTTTAACCATCTCTCACAGACACCCCTGGGATGGTGGATATCCTATAAGTAAAGATAAAGCTTCCCCTCGCACATACATGCTAGTTGTTCCTGGCTCTAGAGGGCAGTGGTGATCTCCATTACAAAGCTGAAGAGCCAGCGCTGTCCAAAGATGTCTCCTTGGTCATGTGGCCAGCATGACTAAACACTGAAGGCGCATGGAACACTGTTCCCTTCCCACCAAAGTGGTCCCTATTTTTCTACTTGCATTTTTACATGCTTTCAAACTTCTAGGTTGGCAGAAGCTGAGATAAGTAACAGGAGCTCACTCCGTTACATGGTGCTAGGGATTCAAACTGCCAAACTGCTGACCTTTCTGATCGACAAGCTCAGCATCTTAGCCACTGATCCACCGCGTCCCTGGATATACTATGCATGTATATCCAGGGATATACCAGTGGTAGGATTCAATTTTTTTTACTACTGGTTCTGTGGGTGTGGCTTGGTGGGCGTATAAAATCTCCAGTCAGAGGTGTTTTTGCCAGTTCTCTGAACTACTCAAAATTTCCACTACCGGTTCTCCAGAACTGGTCAGAACCTGCTGAATATCACCTATATACAGTATATAATTCCCTTTGAACTTCAGCAAGGCCAGATCTACAGCTATCCCCTCTAAATCTCAGGGAAGACATTTAAGGAAAGGAAATAAATAAGGAAAGGAAATAAATAACCCGAACAATTGAAATACGTACTCCCAAAACTCGATAACTGGAGAGGTGGCATTAGTGTTATTCCCAGGATCGGAGACATTCAGAACATCCACACAGTATTCTGCCAGAAGAAAGAGATGTTTAAGAGTAAGAAGGGGTACTGAAGATCAGTTGCTCCAACTCCATAATCGGTACAAATCTCCATGTGCTTAGAACATCTATTCAGGATCCAAACTGACTGGTGTGGTACAGCAACTAAATAGGACAGGTACAGACTCCAACAGATAGTTAAGACTGCAGGGGAAAAAAAAGAATTGCAACCAGCCTATTTTCCATAGAAGACCTGTATGTTGCCTGGGCCAGAAGGAGAGCTGATAAGGTATCTGCAGACCCCTCGTATCCTGGACATAAACTGTTTCAACTCCTTCTTTCGGGATGGCATCGTAGGGGATTGCAAGACAAAACAACCAAACATAGGGACAGGTTTTTCCCTCGTGCCATCACTCAACTGAACACCTAATTCTCTCAGTGCTGCCTAATGTCTATTAACCCATTTACCGTGACTGTAATCGCCTTATTATCTTCTTTACTCCACTTTTTATTGGCCGTATTATTATTATTCTGTTGCTTTGCATACACACTAAGTGTTTTTGTACCAGAGATAAATTCCTTGTGTGTCTAATCACACTTGGCCAAATAAAGTTCTCAATTCAATTCAACTTTTCTGAGTTGCTTTTAGCAACGTAAATGTTTTTGCTCCAAGAAAACTGACCCTGAGAAAGACCCCGAGGCTTTATTAAAACATCCATCCTTCCTTTTATTGGATTCCTCCTGTCGGGGCTCCCAAACAAACATATATGAAATCCAGATGTCTCTGGAATGCAGATTGTTATCAAGTCATGCTGACTGTTGTAATTTAGGATTACAGACCCAAACCCCTTCCTTCCTCTTCACATTTGCCTCTCTGTGTATATTCTGTCCCCCATATCCCTTTTCATGTATGCAGCTGCCCCAGAGAGCAGTTTGTAAAAACGTTTAGAGACACAGAGCACCACCAAAGCATCTAGGAGTGTTAGATAAATAAGAGGATGAGAGGATATTGTGGAAAAAGTGTGACTAATGTAGAGAAGAAAAAGCAGGAGAAAGGTTATGATGCACAGAATAGGTGGCTTGCCTTTAAGTGGCTTGGAAGCCTTGCCTTTAAGGGGCTTGGAAGTGTAAACTGGGAGGAAGGATTGAGTAGCCAAAAGGGGAAAGGTTTAGTTTGGGTGTCAATATGCTGTGTTGCAAGGAAGTTGCTTCTAATAAACAAGTTGTAGTAAATTGATTTAGTCAGGCAAATGCATGTTCTTACAGAACCAAATGTTACTATTTTTATGAAAGAATAATACTGGTTTTATTTCTCTTGGATAGAAAATGATGCACCACATAAAAGAGAGGGAACTGACATCGGATCAGCAGTTTGTATGTTGCTGGAGTCTGCCTGTGTTCATCATGTTGACAGTTTGGCAAAAAAAATTTTCATCCAACCTTTATTACTTAACAAGTAACTTAAGGCAATGAATATACCCAATACTCCTTCCTCCTCCTATTTATCTCACAACGACCACACTATGAGGGATGAGGGTGAAGGTTTGTTTTCTGAGTTTATGAACTGATTTCTGAACGTTTCGTTACCAGTCTTGTAACATCTTCAGTGGAGTGTAGAAGAAACTAAAGTCCACGGAAGATGTTACCTAGCCTGGTAATGAAACATTCAGAAACCAACCCACAAGCTCAGCGAACAAACCTTCACCCACATCCTACATCTGAGCTACAGATATTCACCACTATTGCAAAACTAGGAGGTGTGTTGGGCTGAGGGAAACAGCTTTCATGACTAGCAGTAGAACTCACAGTCTGCTGGGCCTGGTGCCCTAATCACTAGATCAAACTGGCTCTTTTTAAACTCAATGCCTTGAAAAAGTAAAATTCAGGTATGTTTACCTGTAAAGGTAACTTTTGGTTATGTAGTTCAGCAGCAGTTTCTACTGTCATGGGTAGGAGAGGTTTGCTGCATGACACCTGAGGAAATTGAATGGATGGGTTACACCATTTCATCTAAGCGACTTCCAGGTCCATCTTCAAAGAATATAGTTATTGACATAATAGGACTCTTTGATAGGATTCCAGTGGGTTACCATTGTGCTATAATGTTGATTAAGTGGCCAGAAGTAGCTTTGGTATCACACTTCAGCAGGAATGACTGAATATTGTTCTGTTGTTTTTAGCAGGGAAGAAATTCTTCTCTAATAATGGGAGGCAATTTACTTATGAAAATGTTTAGCAAAGAATAAAATTACAGAAGAGAGTGTAAGTGTATTATTATCAAGCAATTATTATTATTATTAAATGTATTATTATCAAGCAAGTATTATTATGTTTGAGAGATCCAACAGAATCTGAAAGATAGACTACTTACAGCAAAATTATAAGGAAAAAGTTAGGAAAACTTGATTATGGAACATTAGCAATTATACGCCATTGAATAAAATATAAAAGTGTTGCACGGAAGCTCTGGTATCGCAAAGATAAGATGGTGAAATGGTCATGATGCAAGCCTTCCTTACATCATCATCATCAACAAGAACAACAAACAAACAAACAACACACACACACACACACACACACAGGATGCCAATACATGGAAAAGAGACCAAAAGAATGTGGCTGGCTCAGAAGATCAAAGCCAGATGCTATCTTAGGAGAGCAGATGAATGGAAAAGAGTGAAAAAGACATGAGAGGAATGTTTAAAGTATGCAGGCTAGGATAGTGGTGCTAAGGGTTAGAAATGTAAATGTGTTTGATGTGTGAAAGATTTTAAAATATAGGTACTAGAGATAAAAGAGACACAGTAGTAGATTTATATCCCTTTATAAATGTTTTAAAATAAATGAGTTTCATATTTACAAACTGTTTGATGGATGAAGGGTAGAATGCTTCCCACTTTCCTAAGAGATAGGGATGTCCACAAAGAAAAAAGGAACAGGCCTCGAAGTGCACAATCATGGCTGCAATCTTGATTACATCTCCTTATTTATTATTTAATCTTTATTATTTAATTAAGCAGGAGGACGGGCAACTTTTGACAGTGCTGTATGAACCCCAGGTTGACCAGTCAAATCAGAAAAGCTTCACAGGAGGTAAAGTTGAACAAAAACAGTGAGAAGTTTGAAGCTGAAAGATGGCCAGTCCAAACAAAACATCTCCCAATTTGGGCAAAAGACTGTGTTATGTAAAAGCTGAGTGAGTCATGCGATATTATAAGGAAGAGAAATGTACCCTCTGCCTTTAAGCAACTTGGGAGAATAAGACAGCAGGAAGACAGGAGTAACCAAAAAGGAGGTTTGGATATCAAAGTACTACATTGTGAAGAAGTTGCACCTGATAAACATTATGTGAGGTTTATTACTGCCTAGGGGACCCAACAGAAACATAGGGGAATACATAATGTTGCACACCATCCTATAATTTTTTTTTCTTTGCTAGGACTCAGCTTAATTTCTAGTAGTCCCATCAGTGGAGGACTTAGAAGTTTTAGTTTCCCTTTGGTAAAATCAGCTAAAGGATCCCCAAATACAGCAATATTGCATAATTATGTTTCAAAGGAAGTAGTGTCCATTGTTACCATCTCTGGGAGGGTCTATGAGAATTCGCTGTAGCCAACTCACCATGGGTAACTTGATGTGGCCAACTCATCATGGCCAACTCACTATGGCCAACTTACTGTGGCCAACTTGCTGCAGGACAAGAAATACAGTAATATCAAAAAAATGGTGGAACAGAATCATTACAGGAAGGATGCAAAAGGAGGAACAGAATTAAATGTGGATGGTAAAAGTTAAAGTAAGTTTTTATTTATTTATTTTTTAAAATGTTAAATTGTCCCACAGCAACTTAGCTGTGGTGAATTGTCTTGTGGTGAATTGGGCATGATGAATTGGCCGCAGCAAGTTGTCCCATTCCTCTCTGGAAAGACAATTCTCTGATGCAACACTAATTCCAGGGTTTAAAATTATCTAGTTGCATTGCTGTCTCCTAGATACGTGTACAGAAAAGTCTGCCTACAAAACAGAAGTAGAAGGCTGTGTCTTCAGTGGGACATAAACATCTGGTTATAGGAAGATATAGAGGGTAAGGGAATGGCCTTGAGAGACAGGAGGCAAAGATAATGGTCAAAGAAAAGAGGTCTGAGTTCAGGGTAAGAATGTAATGTGAGTAAATGTCTCAGTCCTAAGATGAAGTGGTGGAAATGCATTCAATCTTCTAGGATTCTGTTGATGTAGATTAACATTAAAAATATTGCAGACTTAATGACATTTATTTAGTCTGATGTACCTTCAAGGATTGACTGACAGAAGATGGAGAATAATACTCATGTTCTACATTCCCCGTCCCCCAGAAAAAGGAGGTAAAGTGAATATGCAAAGCAGAGTATATCAGAACATGAAAAACATTCAGAGGTCAACCTGAATCATGAGATGGACAGCTCATATTGAGCTGTCTTGCTTTATCCATTTCCCCAAAATAAAACAAATAGAATTCTGCCTAATTAAAGATATGGATAGCATGTAAGAGGTAGGCAAGGAATTTTGCTGCATCTAATACTATGGGGAAGACTCAGTTTATGCCCTTATTCTTGAAGCCAAAGGTTGAGACCAACTTTTTAAAAAATGGTCTGCAACCCAAGGAATCAGAGAGGTATGCTAAGATTGTAGAGAAGAGCTTGAAATTATTGATGGGAAAACAGTTTTCAGCCATCTCCACTAAAGGAGCATGGTAGCTCAAGTGGTTGGAATGATGAGCAGGAGGTTAGCAAGCCCATGTTCGAAACCCGAGAGCTGCCATTGGGTGGGATTGAGCTCTTGTCCTTCACTCCAGCTCCTGCCAGGAACATGAAAGGGGCTCCCAACTGGGCATTCCCAAAGCAAATGATGTCACTGGCTAAACTTGTTAACCCGGAAGCACTTCAGTACTTCTGACTCAAGTGCAAAAACCAACCCCACTAACCTACCATCCAGATATGCTGAGATCAGAAGTGTGAAAATGAAAGAAGCCAGTGAGGGGATTCAAAGATTTTTACCCCTGGTTTGGTGGATGTGGCTTGGTGGGTGTGCTTTGTGTGCGTGCATGCAATTTGCGTGCACAGGTGCCAAATACATACTTTGCGCAGGCGCAGGGGCATTTGCATAGGTGCAGAGGCATTCCAACTCACCTCCTGCAATCCTGCCCTCTCCCTGTCGCTTCAGCACTCTGCATGTGCCACGCAAAGCAGCTGCGCTTCAAAAGCAGGGAATCAAGGTGAGTATGGGAGCCCAGGTGGGTGGGTGGGCCCAACAGCAGAGCGGCGGAGGGAACTGGTTTGGTCTCTGTTGCTCATCAGCACTATCGGCTCGGGAGAACTGGGAGGAACTGGTAGAATACTGATAGAAGCATGACCATACCATTGTGACGTAAGTTTCATCACTTTTGTATATCACAATGCACAATGCACAAGAAGTAGAGCTTACATGATGTTGGCATGATGATCCTTTCATCATCTGCTCCCTCTTGAGCCTCAATCTACCCAAAGATACTTTTGGTTGGACTACATTATTTTTAATGGGATGGGATTTTTATTCCAATTCATTGGAGGTGTGAAAAATTAGGGAATACTCATCTACAACATGGCTGGCTAAGTGGGAAAGAAGAGATGGAGATGTAGCCTCTCTCTGCTTCCTATCCAGACAACACAAACACAAATCTGGGGGTTGCAATCCACTTATAATCTTGCAACCTTCCCTTCATGAGGAGCTCCATCAGTACCTCCACCAACCAAAACAAAAAGTTTTACCATAAGGAATTTGTTTTCTTAGTGAAAACAATGCTAAGGTTGTTCAATTTCAAGAAGTTCACATCCCACCACATATGTAACACATTTACTGAGTCAGAGAAAGAAAACATGACATGCTGTCCACTTAAAGCAGTGCTTCCTAAACTTGACAATTTTAAGAAGAGTGGACATCAGCTCTCAGAATTTCCCAGCTGGCCTTGCTGACTGGAGAATTCTGAGAGATGAAGTCCACACAGCTTAAAGTTGCCAAAGTTGAGAATCACTGACCTAAAAACACCGGTGCACATATCATAAGTCCATGCTGTTTTGTCACTCAAAGCCAGTAGATGTACTATTATTACTGTTGTTATTTGCAGCAGACAATTGCAGGCATGGGTATTTATGCACCTACCTGAGTTCCAGTAATTATTGCAATTGGACCAGGGTAATACAGCTGAGAAGGAGTTGAAGAGGTAAAATAGGGCCCAAGACAGAATGACAATATAATAAATATTCAGATAAGATTCAATCACTTGTGAAGCATATCCAATTCCTGAAAGAAGAGAAAAGACAGGTAAGCGTTAAATCAGGAAATGGGAATTGGGCAATTGACTTTGATTCAATGAGTATTGATTAGAGTGCAGATGGAGTCTCCATCATTCTTAATGACAGAACTGCAAAGAAGCTGTTTACATAAAATACCAATCCATGGGTAATCAGAGTGTGGCTTGTTCAATTAACACTTTTTTTGTTCACATGTTCACAGTGAACCAACTATTAAAGGGATGTCAAACTGATCAAACTGTGGGCTATATCATGACGTATCGCGATGTTTTTTGCCTTTGCAGAGCTGGGTTGGGCGTGACCTGCCAGGGCATATCTGGCCTGTGAGCCGCCAGTTTGATAGGCCTGAACTATTAGCAATTCTGGCTAGTTTGCAATAATATGCCAGCTAAAATTGATATCCTTTGGACAACATCCAAGAGAGGGGTGGGATTCTACCAGTTCGCACCTATTCACTAGAACCAGTTGTTAACATTCTAAGCAGTTCGGAGAACTGGTTGTTAGAAGAAATTACTGGCCTAATCCTGTAAGGAAAGCAGGAAGGAAACATTCTGGTGTTGCTTATAGAAACTGCGTCTCCATTAACCCTTATTACATTATTGGCAGGACTAGACTTCCTGTCTTAGGAACATCTCTGGAGTTTTTTCCCCCTCCTTTGCTGGTACTTTGCTTGTGTGGAGTGACCATTCAAAGTTACAATGGCAATGAAAAAAGTGACATGACCCTTTTTCACACTTACGACTGTTGCAGCATCCCCACAGTCATGAGAGGCCAGGCAAGGAGATGTGTGCCTCGATGTGTGTGCTATTGAGTTGGCTGCACCCAGCCAATAACATGACCACCAAGCCGCGTCCACCAGTCACATGACCACCAAGCCACGGCCACCACCTAAGCCACGGCCACAGAACCTGTTGTTAAAAAAATTGAATCCCATCCCTGCATGAGACAATAGGATTCTTCCAACCTCCCCTCCAAAGTCAGCATAGGAGTTGAAGGAGGAGAAAGAGGAGGAGAAATCCAATATTGGTTTTGATAGCTTCCTTGCTATACATTTTTGGAAGCAAAACTCAGCACGGAGTTTTATTTTTAAAACAGTGCAGTGCCCTTGATCTACATCTCAAATGAAATTGTTAGATTGAGAATTGTTGATGAAATATGTATTTATCATCACATGCAATTTGGCCTTTAGATTGGTCATGCATCATAGTCCAAACAAAGCCCTTGTTTGGAATATGCACAATGGAAAGCCTGTGGGATGATTTAACTCTTCTTTGCTGGTTGTTTCTGGATGCTAACAATATATATGAGGCAAAATGGAAAACTCTGGAGAAAAATACTAGATTGGATCTATGCAATGTAAACTATAGCATTAAGTAAGGTACTTTAGGGGTTTAACCTGGAAATAAGGAGAAACTTTCTGACAGTGAGAACAATCAACCAATGGAACAGTTTGCCCCTGGAAATTGTGGGAGGGTCATCACTTGAGGCTTTCAAGAAGAGATTGGACTCCCATCTGTCAGAAATGGTGTAGGGTCTCCCACTTGGGTGGGGGGTTGGACTAGATGACCTACAAGGTTCCTTCCAACTCTGATTATCTGTTGTCTGTTAGGAATTCATGCTTTAGCAAAGGGCTGGAGTAGAAGACTTCTAAGTTCCCTTCCAGCTTGATTTTGATGGATGGATGGATGGATGGATGGATGGATGGATGGATGGATTGGACTTTCACACTGTTTCATTGTACGATCAACTTAACCCACCTTAACTTTAGGTCTGCAGTTTAGGGTGTAGGGATTAGGGACCTTGTATGCTTATTCCTTGCCCCACCCTAATTTATAAGCTGCCTTATTGGTTCTCCTTTCGACACCACTCCAAATGTTTAGACTGGCCCAGCTTGGTTAAAAAAAATCTGCAATGTGGCAACAAGGTTTCCATCAGGGCATTTTTCAATGACCATAGTCAGAAGTACCACTTTCAGTTTGGCACTATACATTTGTGTGTGTGTGTGATAACTGTCAGAATTTGTGCTTTCATATAAATAATTTTTTTTAAAAACTATCAATATGCATTTGGAAAAAAAAATCTTTGCTTTTCAGATTTCTTTTCTAAAGTTGTTTGTAGAGCAAAACACATAAGCCAATGTACAATTTATAAACTTTGTCATATTCTGTTGGCTGACTTCCTTACGGTTGCTCTCATTAGACACATTCTAACGCGGATGACCTCTGTTGTACTTCTGCCAACCCTTCTCATTTTGCTGCATGAGATAGACCCAATGAGCACCTTCCAGTGGTGGGATTCAAATTTTTTTACTACCTGTTCTGTGGGCATGGCTTGATGGGCATGACAGGAGAAGGATACTGTAAAATCTCCAGTCAGAAGTGGTATTTGCCGGTTCTCTGAACTACTTAAAATTTCTACTACCAGTTCTCCAGAACTGGTCGGAACCTGTTGAATACCACCTCTGGCACCTTCCCATTCCATTTCTAGCAGCCAATTGGGATTGGCCTTTGAATCATATTCAGCACTGGTTGTAGTCCTTCATCACATCTGGAAAAACAGCAGAAAACTTAAGGAATGCTGAATTGGATGAGTAGTATAAATAGGAGAATGGAGAAGGAACAGTTGAAAAGCTCTACTTCAGGGCTGTCAAACTCCTGACCCGTGGGCCAGATGCATCACGTGTTGGACATGCCCACTCCTGGTTTAGCGAAGGGGGGGGAAAGTCCCGATACATCATGTGACATCGCTGTGACAATGCGAGTTTGACACCCCTTCTCTACCTGATCCAGGAAGAGTAAGTTGGTGGACAAAGTGTAGGAGGAGCCCAGTACTCAGTTCTGTGTCCTACCAGTACAAATGGCTGGCTGTATGATGTGTGGTGTACCATCAGTTACTAGACATTACTCATCAAAATGAAGGGACATCTCTAACTGTGCAATCCATCTTTCTTCCACTTCTCTGTACACAAGAGTAAAATTAAAATGGCCCTTGATCTCAAAACATCTATTTATAACATGGTTCAAAATGTCCTCCTTGAGCTGAAGACAAAGAATTTGCGGCTATGGAATTCTGGGAGTTGAAGTCTACAAGTTTTTAAAGTTGCCATATTTGGAGACCTCTGCTCTAGTGCATTCAATGTTATTCCTATTTTCTTCAGCCCATCTTCCAAGCTGTTTCCTTGTTGGAAACACATCTGCAAAGCCCCATGCAGGAAACTTAGGTTCATGATAAATGACTATAATTGACACTTCCCATCTGCAGATTGAAATTATGTAGGTTGGCTGTTTCTGAACAACCCACCAACACAATTGACTGAGGCTGACCAAGACATTGATTTGAAAACTAACTATATACTTTGGGGTGGTGCAACCCACTATGCTAAAATGTGTTAAGCTAGACCATGATCTGAACGGAGCCAAGAGTTTTCTCTACTGGGCAGGGGGCAGACACTGATTTGCTGGCTGGCCAGAAAGAAAAGATCTGAGTGCATAATTCACATAAATAAAGTCTAACTCTTGCAACAGAGAATTAACCTCTATTCAAAGTTTTCAATTTCCAGCTGCTTCTTGAAAGAGATTCCTTCATAAATTTACCCAGCCCGGTCCATAATTTGCTTTGCTGCTACTTTCATCTAAATCCCATCACTGGACATGTTTAAAACTAACCACTGGCATATCTTTTTGTTTTCATTCCAGGCTCCTTTTCCAAGTATCTGCCCTTTGTTTTCTCCAGCATCCTGGAGGGGTTCCAACTCTATGGCATGCCTTGTCCCAGTCTCCCCCAGTATGGTCATTTCTTTAGCTCTCTCTTTGGTTGCACAATAGTAATTCTACTTCCAACAGAGAATCTCAGAATGACTCACACTTTTATCTTTAAGGATAGGATAAAACAGGTGCCCTGTCAGCATTTGGCCCTCAGCCATGCCCTGTGGCTAGGAAACTCAGAGGGAATCAGATCAAGGTACACCGAGTTCTTGATGGAAAGTTACCAGGATTTCTGATCTACCACCAATGTACCTTCAAAGATAGGACAGATCTTTCTCCAGGCAGTGATTCCTCCTTGACTGGTATATTGTCCCAAGGCTGTCTCCAAGAGGAAGACTGGAATTCCACAGATAAAGAGAAAAATGGCATATGGAATTAAGAAGGCCCCTGTTGGTAACAGAAAGGGAGGAAATGTTGGTGGAACAAATGTGATTGTTAAATGTGCTATCAAGAAGAAAAGAGAAAAAAAAAAAGAACCACACCATCTATCTCCAATCTACAACACAGTCCTTTCAACAGTTCCAAGAAGGCTCCACACCCATTTGCACCACTCAGGTGACTCTGATGAGACAGATAAACCTCCAAGTGGCCTCAAATACTTGCTAAAAGAATGCAAATGATCAGCTGTCTGCAAAGGAGTATAAATCCTTCCATTCCCCACCACCCAGTCAGAGCTGAAGAAGCTTCTTGGATGAGAAGCAATTGTCTTCAAACAAAAACTAGAAAGTCCAGTTGCCTCTTGGGGGAAAAAAAGCACCTTTGGAATAACTATCTCCATATATTTTTTAAAAAGAGCATTTCACATTAGGGTAATTATGCATATTATCCACTGTGAATTTCTTTCCCAAAAGGTATTTAAGAGCAGGTGGACTACAAATGTCCCAAAGGTGCTTTTGAAAAGGTAAGTTTTAAAAGGCAGTTGCCTTTTGAAAAGCACCTTTGGGACAACCATGACTTGGATGATTGAGAATCTCCATAGACATGTAGCACTTCTTTGCAGCTTTTTGAAGCACCCTGCTTTTTTCCCAGAGTTGTGCAACTAGGACATGTTCTGCAAGATTCTTTCCAAATCCCTTTTTGGGAATTGCATCTGAAGCACTGCACACCCTTGTTTATTAATTAAATCTATACCCTGCCCATTGTCACTATTTGAGGTAACTCTAGGTGGCAAAACTGTGACACAAATTCTTGTATGAGGCCAAGAGTAAGCAGCAACCCAAGGCATTCCAGTTTTTGCTGACTTGCAATATTGTTCTTTCCAAGCAGGTCATACCTCCTAGGAATATTGCTAGTTATCGTTCACCAACTTCTGAATAATCACTTGCTGTTTATCATTAAATCGGATCCTAAATGAAAACCGCTTGAAAAAGAAGATAATGGTGAGAACATAGAAACTGTAAGAAAATTTAAAAATTGTAATCCAACCAGTTAAGGAAGGCTCTGTTATAGAATTGAGAAGACGTTGAATAGTTATTGTGTATGACTAACGTATTTGGCCTCGAAATAGTCAATGCTTTCTCGATCTCTTTGCTACTATTCAGTGGCATCTGGAATTTAGCAGTGCAGAAATGGTGGCCCTAATATAAAGAGTTCTATAGATAGAGGAAATTCCAAAGCTGCAAGCATTTTAGCCAAAGTGTGATTCCCTGGGAACCAGGCCAGATGACTCTTAGCAATGTCTTTGTAATATATGGTTTATTTAATTATAAACCACAAGCTAAACAAAAGTAAAAAAAAAAAAATCAGCCTCATTAATATCCTGGCAGATTTTTTGAGATGATCAGAGATTTATTTATTTGTTTGTTTGCTTGTTTATTTGTTTTTTTCTCCCTATACCCACCGAGCAAGCGACTTTGGGCAGCTCACAATTCAAAAATATGTATTACAGTTAAAATCTTAAAAACATTTCAAAAGAATAAAAAGAATAAAAACCTTTCAACTACAAAAAACATGAAAACATCTAATTTGAGTCCAGGTAACCCTCAACTTACGATGACAACTGATCCCAAAATTTCTGTTGTTAGGTGAGACATTTGTTCAGTGAACCTTGCTCCATTTTAGGACATTTCTTTGCCACAGTTGTTAAGTGAATCACTGCAGAGGCTATGTCACTAACATGATTGTTAAGCGCATCTGGTTTCCCCATTGACTTTGCTTGTCAGAAGGTCACAAAAGCAAAAGGTATCACATGACCCTGGGACACTGCAGCCATCATAACTATGAGTCACTGGACAAATGTCCAAATTTTGATCCCCTGACCATGGGGATGCTGTAATGTCTGTAAATGTGTGTTGAGGCCCCGACAGCGGCCAGGGGAGCTCTGACAGTGAGGAGGTTGGGGAGGAACCTGGGCCAGTCCTGGAGTCTGGGGAAGGTTCTGGTGAGTGCTCTGCATCGGAGGCAGAGATGGTGCCAGGGCCGCCTGACAGTTATCAGCTGCCTTCAGAGTCAGGCATCAGTGAGGCAGAAGAACAGCTGGAGCCTGTTCCCAGTGTGCGCATGTTCAAGGTTCAAGGTTCAAGGTTTCTTTATTGTCACTCCAATACATGACAGTCATATCATATATAGGGATGAAATTTCGTTCCCACTCTTCCACAGTGCAGTAAAAAAGGTAAACAGACAAATACAATAAAAACAATGGACAAGTAACACTAGTGCAACAGATTCAAGGGCAATAAAGTGCAGGATAAAAGTTAAAACATTAAAAGTGTTGTAAGTACAAAGTGCAAGGGAAATAGCAGCAATTGAGACACAATGTATGTATGTGTATGTATGTAGTGTTTAGTCCGGGGGCAGCGAAAACAGACTGAGGGGGAGAGCTGGCAGGGAGTTTAACTGCCTGACAGCCTGGTGGACAAAGCTGTCCCTTAGTCTGCTGGTCCTAGCCCGAAGGCTCCTCAGTCTCCTGCCTGATGGCATGAGGCTGAAGTAGCTGTGTGTGGGGTGAGTGGCATCGCCTGAGATCTGGATGGCTTTGCGGGTCAGGCGTGTATTATAGATGTTGTGGATGGGTGGGAGGGGGGCACCGATGATCTTCTCAGCTGCTCTCACTGTGCGCTGCAAGGTCTTACGGCAGAATGCTGTGCAGCTGCCATACCACACAGTGAGGCAGCTGGTCAGGATGCTCTCAATGGTCCCACAGTAGAAGGAGTGCATGATGGGGGTAGGGGTTCTAGCGTTTCTCAGTCTGCGGAGGAAGTAGAGGCGTTGTTGTGCTTTATTGTGTAGTGATGTGGTGTTGGTGTTCCAGGTGAGGTCTTCTGTGATGTGCACGCCCAGGAATTTGGTGCTGCTCACTCTCTCCACAACTGTGCCGTTGATGGACAGTGGGGGGTGCTGGGTGTGTGCACTCCTGAAGTCGATGATGATCTCCTTGGTTTTGTCGACGTTGAGAGAGAGGTTGTTGTCACCACACCACGTGGTCAGCTGGCTCACCTCATCCCTGTAGTTGGACTCGTTGTTGTTGTGGATGAGACCAACAACAGTTGTGTCGTCCGCGAACTTGACAAAGATGTTGGTGCTGTGCTTGGGTGTGCAGTCATGGGTCAGCAGAGTGAAGAGTAGGGGGCTGAGCACACATCCCTGGGGGGGCCCCGTATTCAGAGTGATGGTTCTCGATGTGTTGCCGCCAACCCGAACTGCCTGGGGTCTCCCAGTCAGGAAGTCCAACAGCCAGTTGCACAGTGTGGTGTTCACGCCCAGCCGATCCAGTTTTTGTATAAGCTGCTGGGGGATGATGGTGTTGAACGCTGAGCGAAAGTCTATAAACAGCATTCTGACATGTGAGTCCTTGGTGTCCAGATGGGTGAGAGCTGAGTGGAGAGCGGTGGAGATTGCATCATCAGTGGACCTGTTGGCCCGGTATGCAAACTGGAAGGGATCCAAGGTGGGAGGAAGGATGGATTTAATGTGCTGCATGACTAACCGTTCGAAACACTTCATGATGATGGAAGTCAGTGCGACGGGGCGGTAGTCATTAAAACAGGAAGGGGAAGCCTTCTTGGGTATTGGAATGATGGTGGTTAGTTTGAAGCATGTGGGGACAGCAGCCTGGCTCAGAGAGGTGTTAAAGATGTCTGTGAAGACATCCGTGAGTTCCACTGCACAGTCCTTTAGTACGCGACCAGGTATGTTGTCCGGCCCCGCAGCCTTGCGGGCACTAATCCTAGAAAAGGATCGTCTCACACTGGCTGGAGACAGGCGCAGCACATGGTCATCAGGTGGAGGTGCGGACTTGCGTGCAGGAGTGCTGTTCTGTGCCTCAAAACGACCGAAGAAATCATTCAGGTTGTTCAGCAGAGTGGTGTCGCTGTCACAGGTCCGAGGTCGGGGTTTATAGTCCGTGATGGTCTGAAGACCCTGCCACAGGCTCCTGGTGTCACTGCTGTCGCTGAAATGGTGGGCTATCTTCCTGGTGTACTGCCTCTTTGCCTCTTTGATGCCCCGGTCCAAGTTGGCCCTGGCTGTTCTCAGGCCGACATCATCACCTGCTCTGAAGGCGGCATTCCGGGCCCTCAGTAGCCTGTAGACTTCTCCTGTAAGCCAAGGCTTTTGATTGGCCCGTGCTGTGATGGTCCTTGTTTCCGTGACATCATCAATACATTTAGTGATGTAGGCAGTAACAGTCTCTGTATATTCCTCAATGTCAGTGTGGCCATTATAGGTGGCTGCCTCTTTGAACATGTCCCAGTCTGTAATTTCAAAACAGTCCTGGAGCACAGAGGAAGCACTTTCTGGCCACACTCTAATTTGTTTCTGAACCGGTTTATTGAGTTTAGTCCTTAGTCTGTATGCCGGCATTAGCATAACTGTAATGTGGTCAGAAGCACCCAAGTGGGGGAGAGGGGAGGCTTTGTAGGCTCCTCGCTGAGTAGTGTTGCCAGAAGAAGGGAACAGGTGAGGAACAAGGGCAAACTTGGGAGTTGTTGTGGTTAGCCGGCAGCAGGTACAGGACAGCTGAGGAGAGCGAGGACTCAGATGAGGGGCCAGGACCATTAGGGAGTGGACTGCTACCTTCAGAGATTGTGGGGGCTGGCAACAGTGATGAGGAGGTTTCTGAGGAGCCTGTGCCAAGTGCACATGCATGAAGGATTACTCGGAGGAAAGAACAATTACAGTAGCACAGGTGACTCGGGAGTAAGATAATGGCCCCTCCTTTAAGAGGATAAAAGTCAGCTTTGGAAAAGCGTTCTTTGCAGACAGCAAAGATGTTCTGAGACTCAGCCTCGTGGACATCATAGGTAGTATTTGAAAACTCTTGGAAAAGAGTTCTTATCTCTGGGTTTTTGGCAGCCTTGACAAACAACTTGGCAAGGCTCTTTCTTGTCGGAGCTAATTAGTTGGAAGCATCCTTTTATCTGTGAAGAAACAGAATTCGTGGATTAAACCTTAAAAGGTGGGGGCTGCTGCCTTTGTCTTGTGTTTGCTCTTTTGGAACCAGGTTGGGTCAGAACAGGAGTAAAGGCAGAGGTGGACAGTGAATGGCCCCTCCCCTAGAGTATAAAAAAGGAGTGAAAGGGGAGTGGCGCTTGGCGAAACTATCAGTTCATTCGAGCTTGCTTGCCAAGTATTGCGGCATCTGAAAGATATCGGCCTAGCCACTCTCCAAACCTGATAAAGGTCTGTAATTGAGAACTATTGAAAGACTGTTGGCCGGGACTTTGTTGGAAAAGAAATTCATTGTAAATTAAATAAAAGAGGTTTATCGGGACGATGACTTGGCTCCGTGCTGTTGAGGAAGCCTAGGTCAGAACAGTGTGAAAACTGTCCTAAATCACTTTTTCAGGGCTGTTGTAACTTTGAATGGTTACTGCATGAATTGTTATAAGTCGAGGACTAGGTGCACCATGCGAGGTATGTAGAATGCAAATGAACTCAATGGATCTTTGGACTTGAGAATGCTGAAACAACCCTTTTTGTCTATGCCAAAGTTACTTTTTTCATTTGTTATCTTATCAGTACAACCTCTGTACAAATTGTTTCCTAAGCCCATAAAAGTTGATTGAAAGTAGGATCATATAAGACAAAGAGGGCTCATCAGCAATGGATATTTAGTAGTGTAGTCATTCATTGATTTAAGAATTTCCCACTCTCTTCCTTAATTGAAATACAAAAGCAGCAACCATTAAAGTGCTGTTTTTTTTTTAAAAAAAAGAGATATTTCACAACTTGATCCTGGGTTTTTGGCCAAGGCAGAGATCTGTGAATCAAAATCAGCAAATTTATTTTCAGGGTGTTTCATGATTCTAATCTTTCCATAGACAAGGTGCAAATCCACTCATATATAAAGAAAAAAAAAGGGGGCCTTCTTTCATACTTTAATTTGGTACTTTTCCCTATTATTAAATCACTCACTTGATATAGGAAATCTGGAAAACACCTGGTTTAAGCTCTGATTGTGGATCAGGGCCTACATGAATATCAGAACTGGATTAGCAAGGAAGGCACTAATAAGAAGCTAAAGTCCAGTTTCTGTTCTGAACCTAAGATACTCTTAAGAATTTGTGGACATGGTAAATGAATAAAAGAGTTAGAGGGAATACGCAACACCACAATAGTACTTAATCTACAAATAACCTCAGTCTCAAAGTTTGGGGACCTTTAAATGAACAAGAACTTTGAATCCTCAGACTTTTCCAAGAGTATTTGTGGATCTTGGAGTTTTGGAATGCAAGAATTTTCTCTCACACACTTTGTGTCTTGCAAGCTATCTGTTCTAATTTGCTCAAAGGAATTGTCTCGGTGGCCAACCCATAAGGTTATAAACTCCATCCATTTTTTGAAAAGAAAAAAGAAAAAAAAGGAAAAGGAAATATGCTTTGTACTCCACACTGACCCGTGTTTTCTGGACTGTTGCAATAGTCCATCTGTTTGCAATACTCACATTCTGTTTCCTAGGGGGAAAAAACCTGATTTTGTTTTCTATGGTTGTTTGTCTAGTCCTGACAATAATAACTCTGAGTGAGATGCATTCCCACGATGGACAATTAACTACAAGGCCTCAGCAAGGAGCATTTCCCTCTGGCCTGAATGCTAGTCATGTTAAAAACATTAGATCTCTGACATCCTCAATTATTTTCTCAGCACCAATTTAAATCCGGATAACTGGAACTTGAGACCAAAAATAAAAGGACAGTACCTTATTTTGCAACCACACTGAACCCAATGAGATACATGGAATAATGCATCATCCGCTGTATGTTATAAAAATGTGGGTCATTCCAAAACATCAGTTTCTAGTACATCAAGTGTGCAATATTTCATTAGTCTTTGGTTACCAGAACTTCATCAAGAGCTTCTGCTGACGGATAGCCTGTTCCCAGTTTCTCAAGCACAATATGTTTTCACTGGGAAAATGTGATTTCCTGTCCCATTATTTAGTCAACAGTCTACACTTGGATTACAAGTAAAATATAGCCAGTGGTGGGATTCAAAAATTTTTACTACCAGTTCTGTGGACGTGGCTTGGTGGCCATGGTGTAGCTTGGTGAGTGTGGCTTGGTGGGCATGGCAGGGGAAGGATACTGCAAAATCCCATTCCCTCCCCACCCCACTAACCTGTTTTCCAGCTCTGTTCTCCTGTGCAGGGCAACAAAAGAAGACCCAGCCAATCAGCTGGGACTCGAGAGGCAGAGAATAGATGGGGGCAGAGGCAGTATTTGCCAGTTCTCCAAACTACTCAAAATTTCCAATATCGGTTCTCCAGAATTGGTCAGAACCTGCTGAATACCACCTCTGAATGTAGCTATAGAAATGTGAGGAATCCCTATTAAACAAGGTATGTTGAGCTGTTAAAAGTCCTGATGATTCTACTACTCTCTGTAGATTCTCCATGCATATCAATATTTTAAATTAATTCTTACGGGGTGGTATGCTCATTTATCATATTCATTCACTTTGGTATTTGCAGTGGAACTAAGGGGATCAAAAGATGAAGGAACACAATATTGTAATGCAAGCCCCACCCCTTTTCTATATGCACTATAATGTGAGATACACATATACAGATAGCCCTTGACTTACAACAATTCATTTCGTGATCATTCAAATTTACAATGGCATTGAAAAAAGTGACTTATGACTGTTTTCCCACAGTTAGGACCTTTCCAGCATCCCCATGATCACCTGATCAAAATTCAGATGCTTGGCAACTGGTTCAGATTTATGACCACTGATGTATCCCAAAGTCACGTGATCCCCTTTTGCGACCTTCTGACAAGTCAATGGGGAAGCCGGCTTCTCTTAACAACCAGATTACTAACTTATCATCTGCCTCTTAACAACTGAAGGAAGGAAGGTCATAAAATGGGTCAAAATTCACTTAACAAATGTCTCACTGAACAACAGTAATGTTGGGCTCTATTGTGGTCATAAGTCAAGGACTGCCTGTATAAAGGGAAGTCCTTGTACTGTGAAAATGTGCCATAACAGCCACAAAGGCTGTTTATGTTTGTTAGACTTACATATCCTATTAGCCAATAAGCAAGCATAGCCTGGGTATTTATTTATCCCAATCCTGTATTAGACAGGAAAATCTTGTAGTCAGGGCTCATGCTGTTATACTGTCTCTTATGTAGTGTCGTAAGTCTTCTATTCCTCTCCTCAGGAGTTTCTTGTCAATGCTGGTGTTTCATTTTTGTAGCATTTGATTGCACTCGGCCAATCGCCTGACGTTTCCTTGGAGGGCTGAGAGGTAGCCCTCTTGTGGAGTACTGTGAAGCCATTACCATGGCAAGTCCACTGTGCTGTACAGTAGAAACCATTTTAAGGCGCGCGCACGCACACACACACACACACACACACACACACCGAGGGATTTTAGGGGTGTCTTATACCCACAGTATATGTTTCCAGGGGGTAAATAATCCGTGTACCAAGTTTGGTTGAAATTGCTTGAGACATTCAAGACTTATGCTGGAACACACACACAAACACACACACACACACACGTCTGTTTTTATATATATAATAAAGAAAGAAGAAGATTGTTCCTCCAGAAGTTCAAGAACCATACCTAGCACTTCCTCCTCCAAATTCTTCCATAAGTTAGATTGGACCAGGAGGGATGGGCTAGGGGTAAGTTCACCCTTACTCATTGAGGTTTCATGGCTTGCATCTCTCTGTTTCTTTTCATTTCCTTAAATACTACACTAATGCTGCTCATTATAGACTCTTGCCAAGTATAGTAGACACGTAAAACTCCAGACAACAGCTGCTACTATCTAATAGTCATAAATATAAATAAGAATATTTATGACCATTCGATAGACATGGTCATTTTCCATTCCCATTCCATGTCCGTTCTATTTCTTCCCTAGACCAAGGATTTTGGCATGATTTTAAAGCAGAAAGTCTAACATATGGAAGGCTGTACAGATTTGTGATTTTCCTACTGATAGGGACAAATATGCGGCTCGTAACATTTTGCATTGCCAGCACAAACGATGTGCAAACAATCTGTCACATCAAATATGATGATAAGATGTTATCTGACGATTCACAGGTTGCTCTATCACCCAATGATTTTATTATGAGTTGTTCATTTTACATTGTAAATGTTTATAGCCAGTTTTATGTTTTAATCTCTATATTGCACATGGTGTGCTAATTTGCAACTTCACGTTTGTTTCAAAGCTGTTGCCTAATAAGCAATGGTCACAAGCAATTACATGACACTGACAAATTAGGGATATTGGATACTTACCTCCTCCATTCTTGTAGCAGAGATAAGGAAATCGCCAAACGTTTCCCAGACCGATGATCTCTCCAGCCACAGAAAGCACATATTCTACTTTGTTGGTCCACTGGCCTCTTTCTTCTAGCTCATCCTCCCCCTTCCGTGGTTTTGCCTTTGTCTCTGGCACAATCATAGCCCCATTGAGCTCCACATCCCAACTCTTTTTGTTCCCCATGGCCCTGAAAGTTTAGGAAAGATTGAGAGAAAAGAAGATCACAACATGATACAAGATGGTGGCATCATAATGTGCTTGTTTAGCATCCTGAGCAGGTATCCCTGATGCCTGAAAGTAACCAAAAAGAAAAGCCATGAATTTGTTACTTGAAAATGAACAGAGATGGTACAAAGCACTTCGCTGCATGTCTTGGACTAGCCAATGGTACCTCCAGGGGTGGGCTGCTCTGTTCACGGGGGTTCAGGAGAGCCCCTAGCTAAGATTCACCTGGCTGGCCCCATACCACTCTACCCCCCCCCAGGAATCCCCATGCAGCCCGTTTTGGATGCAGGTAAGTGCAGAGTGCGTGCAGAGGCTCGGGGAAGCTGAAAAACAGGCCTCCCAGAAGTTTGAGAAGGCCAGAAATGGGCCTGTTTCCACTTTCCAGAGAGCCTCCAGAGCCTAGGGAAGCCGTTTTCGCCCTCCTGGAGACTCAAGGAAAGCCTTCAGAGCTCAAGGAGGGGAAAATGTTTGCCCCCCCCCCCACTGTGGTGCAGGAGGCCGACTAGGCCACACCCACCTTGGCCACACCCACCCAGCAACCAGGCAGAGACCCCTTTGCTAAAAAACTCTTGGGTACCTTCCTTTCCTTCAGTCAAGATTCTGGTCTCCAGGCCTTCAGATTATTTCATTCACACACACACCAGGGCTGGCAACCTTGAGTGATAGTTCGGAGTGAGACACTGCGAGGGAGTGGAGCGACCAAGCCCGAGGGAGCGAAGCAACCGAGGGGGGGATGGTGTGGAAGGGGGGGTGTCCCCCCTTCCACAGTAGGGAGCTTTGACAATTTTACATTTTAAATGGTGCAATCTGATGCATACTTTAGTCATGATTTGGACATATACATACATACATACATGCAAGCAGCACCAATGTACTTGAACCGGATTTGTAAGATATTAATAATGCAGTTCACTGACCATGAATAATTGAAGTTCCTGACTTGTAACTGCAGTATTCTACCTCAACTGACTTTATTAGCTTAGTGATGTACTATAGACCACTATAGGATGAATTCAATGTGCAACAAAAAGACAAAAAACCCGAAACAACTACAGAGATAATGCAAATACATCAATGGGTATTCTTCTTTCTGTATCAAATACCATACTACATGCCAATATCAAATGCTATAGTCTCAGTCTTTAATTATATACTAACTTGTTGACTGAAATAGGGGTTCATAATTTCAGACATGTATAAACTAAACATTTAATCGAATAATGAGTGCTTCATATAAATATACATATTGTTAACTGTAAAACTCATCTACTGTATTCTGAAGCTTGGCCCTAGCTTATTATTTATTGGGTAAGTTTAGATTCTGAACTTAATGGTCTTACTGCTCTTTGGATGGTAAATTGTGTTAAGATTAGAATATGTTCTAGTTGAGTCAGGGCTATCCCAATTTGGGGCTGAGAAGCCTACTGGCATCAAAAAAAGTCCTTATTGAGTCCTTATCTAAGGGTTTGAAAATATGATAATAATGTAGTACAGTCCTGTCGATCTGGTGCATGGAGACCTAGGATTTAAAGTCAAAGGAGAAAGAGGAAAAAGTGATTCCTTCTTCTGAAACAAAGCCATTACGGAGTGGCTTCCATTTAACCACCAAAGATGTTTCTTTATTTTCTCTGGCTGGATTTCTGACCCAGGGGAGAAAGACCATTTAAAAAAGCAAAAAGGACAGAAAGAACAGAAAGAACATCAAGAAAGAATGGGACAACCCCCCCCCCCCAAAAAAAGAGAGATCCAATACAACTCTGAATAAAATTCTGTGAACATTATATTTTGCATCAGTCTTCTTTTCTTCCACCTTCCTCTCCTTTCCTTGTATCTTACACAGTGTAAACCCCAGGGTGGTGCTCGTAAAATTACTTTTTTTAAAGAGCCATTATAGCAACTTTATTTGGCTGAAGAATTAAGCAGATGTTTAATTAATTACCATTTGGAGGAGACTGCTTCCAATATTAGAAAAAGGGAAACCCTAACCTTGTTTTTAAAGTATTTTCAAAAATGCCGTCTTGAAAACTCACCTGCTACCAAGGCCCAGAGTAAACCGGAGGGGGAGAGGGGGAAGGTTACTAAACCAAATCCAAGTTATTAAAGGAACCCAACTGCACTGTCAATGCTGGAGTGTCATGCGATTGCTTGGAAATACATAACCTTTCATCCTGGTTGATCCCATTGTCCTAACAGAACATTGTCCTAATGCTTTTAGCATGTGGGTGTATGAGCAAACTTCCACCACCACCACCACCCCTTTACACGCCTTATGCTCTCTTTTAGCTGATCCAAAAGAGTCTTCCCAAACCAGCAAGGCGAGAAGCGCGCCAGGCTGATCTATAAAGGGGCTGGGCAGCTTTGTGCAAAATAGAAAGTTGGAGGACTGACAGGATGTGATCCTCTGGAACAAATGTCTTTCAGAGAGAGAGAGACGCCCCAGCTTCTAGTTACATCTCTGGCAGCGGACAATTCTCAGCTTTGCTTACCAGGGTTATTACTGGCCGAGGCTGTTGCCTGCAAAAGAGGCTTTGCCAGCCCCCTCGTGTCCTTCTTTGAAAAGGGCAGCTGGCTTGTCCCGGAGGACATTGCAGAGAGGGAGAGCGCGGGGCAAAGTGGCTGCGAGCGCCCCGGGTGGGAAGAAGCCTCTTGCTCTTCACTTTCCTGAAGCGAATTTGCTAATCGGCATCATGCACAGTTACGGGACGCCGAGGCAGAACGAGGATTAAGGCGGGAAAAGAGGCGCGGTGGGGTGGCTGGGCAGGGCGGGGCGGTGCTGGGAGCTCATCCTTCTCCTAAGGGGAATATTCGGAATATCAGAGAATGTAGAGATATATTTATTTTTGTACATTCCATTTTGGGGGTTTAGCGTGAGATTTCGTTTATCAGAGTGAGACAGTCAAAATTGGTTGAATTGCGTGAGTCTCACTCTGATTGCGTGAGAGTTGGCAGCACTGCACACACCCAGGTGAATCCTTTAATTCCATTACTAAAAATCTCCCAAACTCCTCTTTCTGAGCGTAAAAATATAACACTAACAAATTAGACAACTGGCTTTCTATATCAGCCAAAAAACACAATTGCTTAAAGCGTCGGATTCATTCTGCTTAATTGGTCGTGCAATTTTCTTTGGCTCGGTTCTGCGTTGCAATTCAGTTTCCATAATCCCCCAGCCAGCCTGGCTTTCTTGCTGGAGAATCTGAGAGTAGAAATTGTCTTTGTGAAATGACTGTGGCACTAGGGCAGGTCCAGAACTTACTATGGTGATTAATACCTATTCTGAACTTATTGCATTAGCAACAGGTTTCCATAGTCAGTTGAAAACATTATTTATCACATATAAGCATATAATGTAGCACCACGATATGTCAGAAACAGTCTTGACAAATGTTACTTTCCTCATCCAACCCAAACATCCAGAGAAAGTCTCTAGACAATCATTCTCATGGGGGAATAACCTGGATATCTTTTGCAACACGAGTGCTCATTCTCTGGAATACAGTCCCTACCAGAGGTATGTTTGGCCCCCTGACCCTCTTTGCATTTCATTATCATATCAAATTATATACTGAAGGATAACAGGTTCAAGGGAGTTATTTTAACTCTCTCTCTCAACACACCACCTTTTTTCATTTCTTTCTTTTTAGCTCACTCATTTCCCCTTCCATTCCAACTTCAGCTTTCCAAGACAAATTGTCTTTCCTAATTTGCATCTTCCACTGATCAGTGGAAACCACTTTCAATATGGTTGAAATAGTTTTTATCTATCACCAACTCTTTTGCACATTTACGTCAACAAATTTGCACTTTGCTGTGCAAATCAGCCTTGTTGTTGTTCAGTCATCTCACCCTGCTCCTTTTGTCAAGAACTTTAGAGATCTTTCTTTGAGACATGGCATCTGACCAACCAGCTAGGCTGAAAATTCATTCAGAGCAGATTCCTCCTCCAGCTTATTATTTCATTGCTCAACAGATTGAAAAACATTGTTTTCTAAAAGAACCTTAGTGGAGCAGATGTCACTCCAAATTGTTACTACAAATACAAATCATTCAGCACAATGGAGTATTTTTCCTCCCCACACTGAAATTATTGAGATTAGCATCAGTTCATCGGCATATTAAGGATGAAACAAAGCAAATCTACAGTACATTACTGTAACACTATTACTGTTTTAATTATTATTTATTTTAAGACGATGGTAACATGATTTTTCTCATTAAATGCTCAAGTAGCAGACTCACCCGACCAACTGGAAGTCAATAGATTGCTGTCTCTAACTTTATGATCTCCAGGTTTATCTCCAAATCACCCTAGATTATCCACTTGGGAAGTTTGATGTGCTATAAAGTGACAGAGCTGAAGACTGCCTTCCCTTTACCATGCTGGCATAGATTTCTTGGCCCTATTGCAGAAACTGAAATCTGAGATGCAGAACCACAAATGCAGAGAGGCAGATTCTACTGGAAGAAATTCCTAACAGTGCTAATAATTTCACAATTCTGCAGAGAAGTGAAGGAATTTTTTTTTACTGGAAGTGATCAGATAAGAGTCCCTTCCTCATCTTCTGGGAT
Source organism: Hydrophis major (assembly GCA_033807585.1). Classification (NCBI taxonomy): domain Eukaryota; kingdom Metazoa; phylum Chordata; class Lepidosauria; order Squamata; family Elapidae; genus Hydrophis; species Hydrophis major. The sequence continues at coordinate 196,409,065 of CM066331.1, forward strand.
ACATTAGTTTGGCTTCTTGTAGTGATAAGAGCATTTTGACTTATGACTTTTCCCCAACTTTCCATGATGAAATGCCAGACAAACCGTATTTTGACAAAATGGTTAAATTAGTGGGCCAGCGAAATGCCATGGACATAGTATACTTGGGCTTCAGTAAGGCATTTGATAAAGTAGACGACAACCTACTTCTTAGTAAGATTGGAAGATATGCAATAGGCAGCATCACCGTCAGATGGATTGATAACTCATTGATGTAGTCCTCAATGGAACTACATCTACATGGGGGGAAGCATATAGAGGGTACTGCAAAGTTCTGTCTTAGGCCGAGTACTCTTCAAAATCTTCATAAATGATGTTAAATAGATGAGGGAATAGAAAGAGAAATAATCAAATTGGCAAAAAAAAGCAAATGCCGTCCTAGGCTGCATCAACAGAGAGATAGTATTAAGGTCACATTCGTACCTCTTTATACTGTTTTGAGAAGGTCACATTTGGAATACTGCATCTAGTTTTGGTCAATAGAGAAAAGATGCTTATACTCTAGAAGAGAAGAGCAACAAAGATGATTAGTGGCCTGGAGGCCAAAGCATATTACGAACGTTTGCAGGAACCAGGTAGGTCTAGTCTAGCGAAGAGAAGGACTGGGATGACATGATAACAATCTTCCAATAATTGAGGTGCTATCACAGAGAAGAGGGGTCTCCAAAGCACCTGAGGGCAGGACCAGAGGTGGTATTCAGCAGTTCTGAAGAACCGGTAGTGGAAAGTTTGAGTAGTTCAGAGAACCGGCAAATACCACCTCTAACTGGAGATTTTACATTATCTTCCCCTGCCATGCCCACCAAGCCACGCCCACAGAAGCAGTACTAAAAAAAAAATGTGAATCTCACTACTGGGCAGGACAAGAAGTAATGAATGGAAACCTATCAAAGAGAAATCCAACCTAGAGCTAAGGAGAAATTTCCTGACAATGAGAAGAATTAATCACTGGAATTAATCAGTGCTCCATCGCTGGAGGTTTTTGAGAAGATATCGGACATCCATTGGTCCAGAATGGTATAGGGTCTCCTGCTTGAGCAGGGGGTTGGACTAGAAGACCTCCAAGGTCCCTTCCAACTCTGTTATTCTGTATTCTAAATGAGGATAATGGAAAAGAGATTTCACAAGCATAAGAATGAATACCAAGCAGTCAGGGACTGCAAAGTTCCTGAACAATGTTGCATGGTTTATATTTCCCCAAAACAGGAAAACAGATCATCCACAAGCTCCAGTTCTGCAAAATAAAAGACCTTCTTTCAAATCATCTGGCCCAGAACCAGAAAAAGCTGACTAAGCTCTCAGGAGGAGCCAAAATCCAACATCTAAGTCATGTCCAAAGCTAATTTTTAACTGGTAGAAAGTCTTCACGTGGAGGGGTCTAACAGTAGAGAAGAACTGGGCACGTATATCCAAGGTAAAATGGAATCCATTTGGTAAAGCTTAGTATGAGTCAGATTCTTAAAAGTCCACAATATTGGCATCAGGAAAAAAAAAATGTTTGGTAGATCTACATTCAGCTATTTTCCCTAACTGTGAAAGTGTTATAAAGGCAGAGTTAAGCCCTATACAACATAGAATAAGACTTGCAGAACCCAAGTCGTATGTCCGTATAATTATAGTGTAGGGCAGAGGTTCTGCAGGTTCTGACCAGTTCTGGAGAACCGGTAGCGGAAATTTTGAGTAGTTTGGAAAACCACCTCTGACTGGCTCTGTCCCCATCTATTCGCTGCCTCCCAAGTCCCAGTTGATTGGCTGGATCTTTGTTGCTCTGCACAGGAGAACGGAGCTGGAAAGCAGGTTAGTGGGGTGAGGAGAGAATGGAGATTTCACAGAATCCTTCCCCTGCCATGCCCACCAAACCACAGCCTCCAAGCCACACCACGCCCACCAAGCCACGCCCACAGAACCGGTAGTAAAAAAATTTGAATCCCACCACTGGTGTAGGGACATGCATGTGTGTATGTGCATGTGTGACCAGGCATGTATGCTATGAAAGAGAAAAAGGGAGAGATGGGGGCAGATTCAAGAGCATCTCTGAAGTCCATATTGCCAACATGACAAGCAAGAGAACATCAATAGACAAGATAATATTTTCTTGTTTGCATATGAAACTCTTCGTCATATCACTTGACTTTACTCATATCATCTGGTCTAATGAAAACAAATTAAAATCAACATAAATCCACGTCTTCCAAAATCCAGCCTCATCAATTTGGTGAGAAAATGATAAAGACTACAACCCCCATGCCTGTCCGGAAATGAACCCATCCCAAGTAGAAAAAAAAAAAAAGAGCAAAGGTAGAAAGAAGTGTCTTGTGGACTGGGAAGCAAGAAAGGATGGTAGGTACCAGGCTTCATAACTGGATATTTCCCCAACTACCCAGGCCTTTTATTTCTAGACATAGAAAATTGATACATTCTGTTTTCCAGGAGCCTAGACTGAAATTTGATTCCTTAATATGCATTTATACGGTATTTCACTAGACTGCGAGTTAGTACAGGTAATCCTCTTTTGCAACAGTTCATTTAGTGACTGTTCAAACTTGCAGCACTGAAAAAAGTAGACTTATGACCATTTTTCAGTTATGATCTCTGCAGCATTCCTATCAGAGGTGGTATTCAGCCAGTTCTGACAGGTTCTGGAGAACCGGTAGCAGAAATTTTGAGAAGTTCAGAGAACCACCAAATACCGCCTCTGACTGGCCCCACCCCCATCTATTCTCTGCCTCCCGAGTCCCAGCTGATTGGCTGGGTCTTCTTTTGTTGCCCTGCACAGGAGAACGGAGCTGGAAAGCAGGTTAGTGGGGTGGAGAGGGAATGGGATTTTGCAGTAACCTTCCTCTGCCACGCCCATCAAGCCACACCCACAAAACCAGTAGTAAAAAAAATTGAATCCCACCACTGATATGTATGTATGATTTGAATTAATTACTTCATCCACTTTTGCCCTGAGTCCCTTGGCAATGAAAGTCTAGTTTGAAGTTCTTGCAACTCCATTCCCAGAAGTCATGGGAAGACTTGTTTTGCAATCTATTCCACTGACATTTTCTGTCTACAGTAGGGGTGTCAAACTCGATTTCATTGAGGGTCACATCAGGGTTATATTTGACCTCAGGGGGCCGGGGTGGGCATGGCCAGCTCGACATCACTCATGTTGGGGGTGCATGTGATGGTCCGAGCTCTGTTTCTGACTGCGATGGCCTCCTGCAAGCCTCTGCACACAGCCCTCCCAAGCTCCGTTTTCGCTCACAGAGACACTCATGGGCTGGTCCTTTGCTATTTCCAAGCCGGCCTGCAGGCCAGATCTAAACATCCTGTGTGCTGGATCTGGCCCACAGGTCTTGTGTTTGGCACCCCTGGTCTACAGTGTAGACATATAGACAAGATGGGGATGGTTGTTGTTGTTGGTGGTGGGGTCTTTGTTCCTTTTAATTTTGCTTAAAAATAAGCTGGTAGAGATTCTTGAAATTTTGATTTAGCAGCAAGGAAAGTGAAGTCAATGTGCTCAATGATGGGCATAAATGACTACGCAGAGTTTCCATAGATGGTCTATTCAAGAAAAACAGAGCAGTTGTCATTAGTTAATGATCCAAGGACAGATAAGAGAATCAACATGATAAGGCATCAATCCTTTTATAGCTTATCACAAATGACACCCAGCCAAGCTAATACCCACTTGGATTTCTCTGGAAGCCAGAGAGACAATGTTTAGATCAGAACTGCCAGTCCTGGCTCTGGCACAACTCCAGTAGTAAAGTCCAAGTCTGAGGAACATACAACAGAAAGCCGGAGGATTGTAGCAACTTTGCTTTTCATTACAAGAATTTACATAGATTAAAGTGATTTTCCATTTATTTATTTATTTATAAACTTTTATGCTGTCCATCTCCCCTACAAGGTGACTCTAGGTCATTGGTTGCCAACCAGTGAGCCGGGGACCACTGGTGGTCCACAGAGAAATGTCACTCCCAAAGCACCCCTCAAAGCAATTAATCCAGGCTGCGTAGGAACACAAGGCTGCGCTGCTCACATGGCCCATGGAAACACAAGTCTTGTGTCACTTGCATTGCGACCAACACAAGGTAATGAGGGGAGGGGGGAAAGGACGGAGGGGGGAACCTGGTCACCAGGCTGCTTCTTTCCGCTTCTTTCTTCTTCTGCTTTTGACTGCATGCAAAGAAAGCAGCAAAAGTCTTTCTTTCTCTCCCCCAAACTCTGCCACAAATGAGTCTTTGGGACCCTGTAAGGCATCCTGCTCCAAGAGGCTGTGCCAGTGTGACAAGTCTCATAAAGACTCATCAGAGTTTGGAGGAGACAAAGATAGACTTTCTGCTGCTTCTGCTGCTTTCCTTGCATGAAGCCAAAAGTCTCTCTCTCTCTCCCCTCTCCCTCTCCCTCTCCCTCCCTCCCCCCCTCTCTCCCTGAGAACAGATCTGGAAATAGTATCCTGCGATGCCAAATAAAGAATGATTGATCAGTAGGAAATGGGGTGGGCAATTTTCCTGCAGTCTTTTAGGGGGATTTTCCCAGGGTCTCTGCTGCTTCTGCTTTTTCTGCAGAACTCCAGGAGGACCAAAGGCCCATCTTGTGACTACTGCAGCTCTGGAATTTGGGACCAACTTTCTCACCAACGTCAGCAAGCCACTGTCAATCAAAATTCACATTAGTGGTCCGCGGGATTTAAAATTATGAGTTTGGTGGTCCCTGAGATCCAAAAGGTTCCACTGGCACAAGTAGGGGAGGCTGTCCCATCAAGGGAGAGATGCAGAGGTACTATTCAGCAGGTTCTGACCAGTTCTGGAGAATCGGTAGCAGAAATTTTGAGTAGTTCAGAAAACCAGCAAATATCGCCTCTGACTGGCCCTGCCCCCACCCATTCTCTGCCTCCCAATTTCTAGCTGATTGTCTCGGTCTTCTTTTGTTGCCCTGCACAGGAGAGTAGAGCTGGAAAGCAGGTTAGTGGGGTGGGGAGGGAATGGAGATTTTGCAGAAATCTTCCCCTGCAATGCCCCACAGAACTGGTAGTAAACATTTTTGAATCCCATTACTGGAGAAAGAGTTGCTCAGATATCCTGGACCCAGGCCATGTAGCGAGTGGGTTATTGTTTAAAGTAGTCACAAAATTATTTAAAGTATCTCTTGCAAATTTACCAGCACATCTTGTCCATAGCCATTTATGCTTTTGTCACCTTCTGTTTGCCTTTGTACAATGCACTCTAGATGGTTTGTCCTTGGACATCCAGATGTTGCAACTGTTCCCAAAGGCAGTTTTGAATGCTCTGATGTTCATCCAAGGAACACCACAGCTGAATGAGATGCATCATCTCTCAATTGCTTTCTGGATGCGGTTCAAAGATCTGATTACCAACTTTACAGCCCTACCTACATGGCACAGAGCCAGATTATGTGTGGGACTGCCTGTCCTTGTGGATATCTGTTTACCCTTCTAGTTTAGAATGGATGTGCTCCAGGTCCACTCCCTTAAATGTTGCTGATGGGATCTCAGAAGCTTGCCTTCTTGGTGGCTGCCCCACTGCCTGGACTTTGGAGCATCTTCCTATATGAAATCCAGGAATCCCTACCTTTTAGCCTTCTGGAGGCTAAAGCATTGGGAAAGGGACTTTTGTTTTTAATCATGTTTTTATGGAGTGTTGTGAGCTATCTACAGTCCTAGGACATAGGCCGGGGTCTTCAAACTTGACAACTTTAAGGCTTGTGGACTTCAACTCCCAGAATTCCTCCACCAGTCATGTTAGCTCAGGAATTCTGGGAGTTGAAGTCTACAAGTCTTAAACTTGCCAAGTTTGAAGACCATTGAAGGCAGTCCAGTAAATATATAAATCTGTAGCAATAAAGTATATGGAAGCTTATTAAGCAGATATCTGCATAGAAATGCACGGAGATGAGACACTTATGGAAAAAGATACTTTGCCAGATGAAATCTTCAGTTGAACCATAGTCACAGACCATTCCATTGAATTACTTCTGAATGGGCATGTATAGGACTACATATTTAAGAACCTAGTGCCATAATTCTCTAATGGGTTGGTTCAGTGTTTCTCAACCCCAGCAACTTTATGTAGACTTCAACTCCCAGAATTCTCTAGCCAGGATGGGGAAGATCTTAAAGTGGCTGAGGTTGAGTAATACTAGACTAGGTTATTCTGACAAGCATATATTCAGCATTCAAATTATTCCAGAAAAAAACAAATATCCTGCGTAACACACCTTTTTAAAGATAAGTCAAAGGCTGGAATTTGTAATAGTGTGATTAGCCTAAGCGCTGAAAGATTAACATATTTCTCTGTATTCTCACTACCGGTTCCCACTGAATCTAGCAAATAAGCAGATTTCGGTTTCTAAATGACAAATCCTGGTGGATCCAAAGCATATAAGCTAACTTGTTGCAGGATAAGATTTTGCTCCAGCAGCATACAAAGAGTTCAATTCCAAGGGTATATTCAGTTATTCTTAGCTTTGGATCATACAGTCCAGAATTTGAGGTGTCAACTTGCATTCCCTTGAAAGCAGAACCAATGGGAAGGGACAATTCCCCAACATTTCCAAAGCTGTTATGTCCCCCCACACACACACAATGTACTCCAGCCATATGTTATTCATAAACAGTTGTCTGTATGAATTGAAAACTCATTTGATCCATGCCTTCTCAAAAAAATCTCCTCTGTCCCTAGAGTCTTCCAGATGCTGGTTGTGTTTACTGGGAAATGTGGCAATTATAATCAAATACATCTGGAAGACACGATATAGATTCAGGATACTTATGCACAGATTTAAAAGTCATTACTCTTCAGAGTTGGTATTTTGCTAACTTTTGCGATGCAGTTCTGCGTCACCTCCCTCTCCCAAGAAAATTACAAAAATGTTTTTCAAAGTATGTTTTGCAGTAAAATTGAGCTACACGTGCTGCCATCTCAATAATTTTTAAAAATACTACTTTGGGGTGGGGGAATACACACCTAAATACACACGCAAATATATGGAATGATAATTCATCTCTGTTATTTAAAAGAATCCTACATTCAAGAAAAAAAATCAGAAATAATCCACTAGACCAGAAGTAATCTATCTTCACTTGTCCTCTCCTAGATCTTAAAGGTAAGAATTTCTTCTTGTATCCTTGAAACATGTGCAATAATAACAGTATTTCCCATCACACCAGAACAATACAGCTGTTAAAAGTGGTAGACATTGGCATCAAACATCCGATTCAATCTTTCCATCCTAAACGGGTCCTTCTGGACATGAGGTCAGTCAGAGCCAACTAGAGCTAGCCCAACCATTAGCCAAAAGAAGCAGCTGCCTCAGGAACAGCATTAACAGCTCCCTGGTTATAACTCATTGGTGGCTCAGTCTTTCTCCTGAGGGACATCATCTATGCCAAGCAGCTTCTCTTAAGCTATGCCGGATGGAAGATCATCTCCCTTGGCCAACACGAGAAAGTCAAGTGGGCATCCCACAGACTTTAATGCATGGGGTGGAAGCATTCCTTGCTTCCCCTTAGCTCTGTTGAGTTTGGAATATGGTCATCGAGTTTAAAACCTGCTTTATTTGTATTTATTTTTATTTCATTTTGTCGAGCTTGTATTAGTTAACAGATATAAGTGTAAACATGATTATTAATACATGAAATGGATACGAATAAAAAGGAACATTAGGACAGGGATGGTAATCACGTTGGTGCGCTTATGCACGCCCCTTAAAGGCCTCTTAGGAATGAGGTGAGGTCAACAGTAGACAGTCTAAAGTTAAAATTTGGGGGGTTTGGGGAAGAAACCAAACACAACTGTCAAGTGTGGCAGGGCACAGGGAAAGACAACATGATTTCTCAATCTAAGACAAACCAGTTTCCAGCCCAGATTTATTTATTTACTTATTTGATTTGTCAATCGCTTACAAGATAATAGGTATAAGTATAAACATAGTTGTGAATGCATGAAACGGATACATATAAGAGAAATAAAAATAAACAATAGGACAGGGATGGTAGACATGTTGGTGCACTTATGCATGCCCCTACAGACCTCTTAGGAAAGGGGTGAGGTCAATAGTAGACAGTCTAAGGTTAAAGTTTTTGGGATCTTCAATCCCATTTATTCGTGTTGCTTTATTTGTCCACCTGGACTTTCTTGAGCATTGCTTGCCCGCATCCCAGCCTATAGCTTTCCTTTCCAGAAGGAACCAGCCTCTTCCTGCCTCTTTCTCCTGAATCCTTGCCACTGCTGGCAGCTCAGCCTCTCCTACAATGGTGTTCTGTGCAGAGCTGCAAAATACCCATTAGTCTCTTCCCCACACCCCCACCCCACCCCAATTCCCATGTCTCCAGGATCTTGTCTTGTCTCTTTGGCTCCTCTCACTTTCTAGGTGGAAAGATACAATCAGAAGGGGAAAAAAGTTTCTTGGAAGCTTAGCTACCCTTTAAATCAGCTCCTTTTCTTCAGCTAAAGCCACTAACGAAATAAACCCGAGAGTAAATCCCCTGGAAGACCTGGCTTTTCCCCACTGAGTAAACTAATGATTGGGGGGAATTAAAGGTGGCTTTGCACTACAGCTCGCGTTCCCTCGCACACCCAGATGTTTAAGTTCCGTCAGGTTAGCAAACATGGAAAAAGGCAAACTGAAAAGTCACTCACCTCTGCTCTTAACTTGTGCCCCTAGGAATCAGCTGTGGACTAGAATGAGAAATTAACAGGGGAGGTTCAGAGCCATGTGGAGAAAAAGCGTTGTTTGAGCAAACAGTGAGTCCGCTCCTCCCTCTCCCCTCCTCCTTTCCCTCCCCTACACTACAAGTGATTTCAAACAAATAATCCCCAGAGAGATCTGGGGTGGGTGGAGGTCTGGAGAAAAGCATCTGTGCGCTTGTTTGGACGTTTTGTTGCAAAGGGAGGGAGGGGCGAGGAAGAGGAGTCACCCACAGCTCCAATCTCATAATATTTCTCCCCTTTATGAAGTTATGCAAGAGGGTGGGTAGAGACAGGACCTGCCAAGAGGCAGGTTGGCTGGCAGACAAAACACAAAAGAATTAACGGGTGTTAATTCAGGAGATGGGTGTTTTGCACCTACTTGCAAGGAGCGTCTTTGTACGGGGCGGGGGTTCAAGATCACAAATACAGCCCCGTGATAATAAATGTGTTTGTTTGTGTGTGAGTGTGTGTTTCTGCTTGCCCCCTCCCCACTTTTTTTTTCCTTTTTCTCCTGTATCTGGAACATTGCGTTATGGATTTCATTTGTATTCCCTGCCTTGCTCCCTTCAAGAATTTCAGGCGTGGATATGAGCCCTACAATAGCCCTTTGAAGGAAGTACAGCCCAGGGCTATTGGCAGACGGTCCTCATTGACAGGGCAGCTGAAGAGAGTTTCTCGCATTGAACAACCTAGCTGTCTTCTGTTGTTGTTTTCTCCTGCCCAGCCAATGTTCAGAGAACACTAGGCAAGAAGCACCAGATGGGTTCTAATATTTAACAGAATAACAGAGTTGGAAGGGACCCTTGGAGGTCTTCTAGGCCAAACCTCTGCTCTTGTGGTTAGCCGGCAGCAGGTGCAGATGGCTGAGGAGAGCGAGGACACAGATGAGGGGCCAGGACCATTAGGGAGTGGACTGCTGCCTTCAGAGATTATGGGGACTGGCAGCAGCGATGAGGAGGTTCCCAAGGAGCCTGTGCCAAGTGCGTGTGCATGCAGGATTGCTTGCAGGAAAGAGCAGCTACAACAGTAGGGGCGACTTGGGAGTAAGGCTGCAAGGTAATGGCCCCTCCTTCAAGAAGATAAAAGGCAGCTGTAGGGGAGAAGGCGGAGCTTCGTTCCGGCGATACAGCTGTGATCTCGGGGCTCTGAGATCGTAGCCGATATTTTCGCCCCTGGTCGGTCCTAACGGACCTAAACCGTCCCGTAGAGACGGTGATCGTGAAGGGCACTGTTCCAGGATCCCAGAGATATCGCAAAATCTCTGGTTAGATCCGGAAGAAGCCCTTTTGCTGGCGGCGGAGAGGCAGCCTCCATAGCTGCTGAAGTCGGGACAGCTCCGGAAAGAAAGTGATTGGATTGAAGTGTCGGCTGGGTGAGAAAAACTCTTTAGTGTTGTAAATTCGCTGAGGTTGGAAAGTTCATTCTGAAGAGAGGAGGAAGCTGTGAGATTTTTTTTTTTGATTGAAATTGTTTGAGCTGCGTTTTTTAAAGTGATGTCAAATTGAGGTTTGGGGTGTTTTTTTTTTTTCTCTTTTCTCTATATTTTTCGGGAAAGATTTTATTGTGACTTTGTAGGTAACCGGATTGAATTTTCTTTTATATATACCTTTAGGCTCCCTTTGATTTTTTAATTTTTTTTAGGATAGAGGCTTCCTTTGGCTATTTTTTCTTTTTTTTTCTGTATATATTATTCCTTTTTTCCGGTTGGGGGGGAGAAAGAGCATTAAGAAACTTTGTAACACTGCCAACTAGAGGCTTGAAAGTATTCTATTTGAATTGGAGAGAATTGCAAAAAGACATCTTCTCAAGGACATTTTAATGTGATAAGATAGAGGGAGTGTACAGCAAAATATTATTGCAGGTGCTTTCCTGGACTGTTATCAACAACACTTGAGGTTTGGCTTTGAAGCTGCTGGAGAAGAGAGTCATAATAAGAGCCTTGGATAAATAACAAAGTGCAGTGTGCTCTCTTATATATACCCCATTCGCTAGCCTTTTTTAAAAAATTTCAATTCTAGTAATATTCTTATTTTTGCCTTTTATTTTAAAGGGAAAAGCCTCAGAGTTTTTCTTTTTTTTTCTTTTTTCTTCTTTATTTTTCTTTTCTTTCTTATTGGGACTTTTTTGCTTTTCCTATTTATGTTTTTGGACCACTTTGTTATTGTTTTTTTTTTTTTTGGATTATTGAGATTTTTTAAGTGGATTAAGGTGTGAAGAATTTGAAGGAACTTTTTGTCTTTTCTCTTTTTGCTTTTTGCTTTTTCTTTTCTTTGCTCTCAATCAATATTATTATTTTTGGATTTGTTTGTTTTTGCCTTTTTATTTTTTCCTTTTTCATGGTGGACTATTTCGTAATTGGATTAGGGTTTAGAAGAACCTGAAGATCTTTCTTCTTCTTTTTTTCCTGTTTCTTTTTTGGTTTTGTGTCTTTTACTGTTGGAGTTTTCCATTTTGGATTATAATTGGCTGCTCTAGCAGTTGGATTAAAAGTTAAGAAGAATTTGAAGCTTTGGAAGCATTGAAATGAGCAGGAAACCAATACCATCTGGCATCTCTGCTTCTACCTCTGCTTCCCCGCCAGCTGGAGGACAACGTTTAATTCAGACAATGTTAAAGCAAGATAAAGAACAAGAAAAAGTAACTTTACAGATGATTATGCAAGGAATACAAGATCTCAAGATAAAATCAGACACCATTGAACAAAGGATAGAGAACATTGAACAAAGAATGGAGAAGACGGATGAAAAAGTGGAAAATATTAAACAAATGATGGTCAAGTATGAGGAGAGATTCCAAAAAATTGAGGAAGAAGGAAAACAAAGAGAGAAGAAGATTGGAAATATTGACAGCAGACTAACAGCGGTTGAACAAGAAAAAGGTGGGATGTTGAGGTGGGAGATGGAAAGATCAGAATTTTACCTTAGATTTCAAAATGTAGAAGAGGAAAAAGGAGAAAATTTGGCAGCGGTGATGATAGAAATTTTGGCAGATGCTTTGGAAATTACAGAGGAAAAGATGATGGATGGAATAGATGAGATATATCGAGTTTATACAAGATATGCGATGAGAAATAAATTACCCAAGGAAGTCCATATTAGATTTACCAAAAAATCCACTAAAACGCAAATATTACAAGTAGTAAGAGAGAAAATATTGAAATACAAAGGTAAAGAGGTTGTGGTTTTAAAACAAATACCCAGAAGAGTGAGAGAGATGAGAAGAGAAGAGAATATCGATTCCTGACCAAAATGCTATTGGAAAACGAAGTGAATTATAGATGGCTGATTCCAGAAGGACTAATGTTTAGGTGGCAAGAGCAGAGATATAGAATTGATTCAATTGAGAAAGCAGAACTTTTTCATGCAGAATTTTTCGGAGGAAGAAGAGAGGAAGCAGAGAAAGAGATTTCATTAATTGAGTTTCAAGATGAACAACTGGAGACTGAAAAAGAGAAAGGAGCAACAGGGGGACAGATGGATAGCAAAGAACAGCGTGAAGTGAGATCCACGAGAGCTGTTAGACCTAAATATAAAGCATAATCATGGAAGAAAAAAAACTGATTACAATGAATATAAATGGGCTTAATTCGGCTGTTAAAAGAAGGAAAACTTTTCATAAATTAGAGAAATTAAAATTTGATATAATTTGTTTACAAGAAGTTCACATTAAAAAACAACATGAACAATTGTTATTGCAGCCAAAATTGGGGAAAATATTTACTTCTTTGACTCAATGTAAGAAAAGAGGAGTGGTTTTATACATTAAAGAGGCTATCCCGGCAAAATTGATTTACACGGATGAAGATGGAAGAGTATTAATGGTAGAAATAATGGACAATAATATAAAAATACTCTTGATTGCAATTTATGCTCCGAACGATAAACAAGAAGAGTTTTATAAAAAGCTACACATGAAAATAATTGGACTAGACTATGTTAATATAATTATGATGGGAGATTTTAATGGAATTGTGGATAATAAATTGGACTATATAGCAACAACAACAAAACAAAATAGAAAGGCTTTCCCAAGGTCTTTTTTCAAAATGACAGATGAATTAACTTTAAAAGATATCTGGAGAGAAAGAAATGTTAAAGCTAAACAATATACTTTTTATTCAAATAGACATTTATCATGGTCCAGATTAGATATGGTCTGGATCTCAACAGAATTAATATCTAATATTAAAGAAACAAATATTGAAACAAGTACTTGGGCAGATCATAGCCCAATGACAATTAAATGGAAAGGACAAAAAAGAAGATCGAGATGGACATTAAATAATACTATTTTAAAGGAGAAAGATTTTATACAATGGATGGAGAAGGAATTGGCTTTTTTTTTCAGAGAAAATAAAAAAGAAGATACTTCAATGCAGAATGTGTGGGATACAATGAAGGCATACGCTAGAGGTTTGATAATAGATTATACAAGGAAAAAGAATATTAGGAAAAGGCAAGCTTCTAAGGCCTTGGAAGATGAGTATAAAACTCTTGAAAAAGAATTACAGAAAATGCCACAGAAAAAGGATATTAAATTGAAGCTGGATGTAATTAAACATAAAATGGAATTAATAGAGAAAGAAGAACTGGCACAGAAAATTAGAAACTCTAAACAGAATTATTTTGAAGATGCAAATAAACCAGGTAGATGGCTAGCATATAAATTGAGAAAAGAGAAGGAATCAAGAAAAATATTGAAGTTAATAGACGAACAAGGCCAAGTTTGTTATGGGAATAAGGAGAAAAAAGAAATTATTCGAGATTTTTATGGACAACTATATAAACAAGAGAATATTGATGAAGAAAAAGTTAAACAGTATTTACAGGAAGCTAATTTACCAAAGGTACCTAAAGAGACTGAAGAAATGCTAGAAAGCAATATAACAATGATGGAACTAAATGAAGCATTTAAGAGACAAAATAATGGGAAAGCACCGGGTCCAGATGGGCTTCCAGCAGAATTCTATAAAACATTTCAAGAATCATTGAGCATTCCATTTTTAGAAGTTATGAATGAAGTTATGTTAAAAAAGATAATACCTAAAACATGGTCAGAGGCTTATATTACACTTATACCGAAGGAAGAGACTGACCCATTGCAAATTAAGAATTATAGACCTATTTCTTTATTGAATGCAGACTATAAAATTTTTGCTTCAATCTTAGCAGAAAGACTTAAAAAATATTTAAATAATTTTATCCATCCAGATCAAAATGGATTTCTGCCAAAGAGACAAATCAGAGACAATATGAGAGTAATCTTGGACACTTTGGAATACTATGAGGCTCATCCTGAAAAACAAATGGCTTTGATATTCCTAGATGCTCAAAAAGCATTTGACAACGTGAACTGGAGATTCATGTTATTATTATTGGAGCAGATGGGTTTTGCTAAAAAATTTATTCAAGCAATAGAAGCCATATATAATAAACAGACAGCAAGGGTAATGATGGAGGGGGAACTTATAGATTTTATTAATATAAGTAAAGGCACAAGACAAGGATGCCCCCTATCTCCTTTGTTATTTGTATTGACCTTGGAAGTGTTGAATAGAAATATTAGGGATGATAAAAGGAATGAAAATTAAGAAGGAAGAATTTAAGCTACAAGCTTTTGCTGATGATTTAGCTTTTATTTTGGAAGATCCGCTAGAAACAGCTCCAAAGTTATTGGAAAGGATAGAGGCATATGGAGAGGTGGCTGGTTTGAAAATAAATAAAGACAAAACAAAGATCTTGACAAAGAATATGCTATCGAGACAGAGAGAAGAACTGGCAGACCTTTTGAAAATTCAAGTTACAAATAAGGTTAAGTATCTGGGGATATATTTGACAACAAGATGTAGCACATTAAAGGAGAATAATTATATTAAACTTAAACAACAGATAACTACAGATTTGAAGAAGTGGGAAAACTTGCAATTGTCATTAATAGGGAGAATTTCAACAATTAAGATGAATATCTTACCTAGAATTTTATTTTTGTTTCAAACAATACCAGTTAGGCTTGGAAAAGACTATTTTGAAGATTTAAATAAAATTATGTCGAAGTTTATATGGCAAGGTAAAAAAGCGAGAATAAAGCTAAAGCTTCTGCAAGATGCTCGAATTAGAGGAGGTTTTGGCCTGCCTAATTGGGAATTGTATTACCAAGCTGCAAGTTTGACGTGGGTGAAAGAATGGATAACATTAAGGAAACATAGGTTGCTGACATTAGAAGGGCATGACTTGCTGCTGGGCTGGCATGCTTTTTTATGGTATAAGGGAACTAAAACACAGGGTTATTTTAGAAGACATTATGTACGGGAGTCTTTGTGGTTGAATTGGGAGAAGATAAAAAGACAATGTTATTTGAAAATTCCAGTTTGGTTATCGACCATTGAAGCATTTTCCTATCCTATAATTTATAAGAAGGAACAAACAGTTAGATATGGGGAACTTTTAGATGAAAAGGGTGAACTTAAATCGATCCAAAACTTAGAGGAACAAGGTATAAAGATGAATTGGTTTTCATATGCACAAATACATTCAAGGTATGATGAAGATTCCAAAATGGAGGGATTTTATGATAAACAGACTGATTTAGATAAGATTTTGATGGGTACTGATGAGAAGGTGATTAAAAAACTATATGGTTATTTACTGGGAATTAAATTAGAGGAAGAACAAGTCAAAGAAACTATGATTGTTTGGGGGAAGAATTTTGGATATGGGATTGATTTAGAGAAATGGCAGAAATTGTGGTCTCAAAATTATAAAATGACAATGTCAACAGCATATAAAGAAAATTTGTATAAGATGTTTTAAAGGTGGCACTTTCCTCCAACAAGAATAGCAAGAATGTTCAAGAACAAATCTGAAAAATTTTGGAAATGTCATCAGATACCCGGCTCGTATTACCATATGTGGTGGACTTGTGAGGATGCTAGAAAATATTGGACTATAATTCACATGTGGTTGGAAAAAATGACAAAGAAACATATAGACTTGAAACCGGAGATCTTCTTATTGGGAATTTTACCTGATATATATAGTAAAGATTTGAAATACCTGATTGTAAATGTATTAACAGCGGCTAGGATTGTATTTGCTAAAAATTGGAAGAATGAGAAAATACCATTACAGGAAGAAATTATTAAGAAAATATTGGAATGTGCTGAGATGAGCAGATTGACATTTGAAATTAGAGAGCAAGAGGATAAACAATTTTATGAAATTTGGGATCTTTTTTAAAAATGGCTAGATGATAAAATACGATAATAGAATATTTAGAATGTTAGAATGTTTTGCTATTATTTTGTTATTTGACATTATATTTATAAAGGGTTTTTTAAGGGTTTATATGATATGATTATAGGATTTGTTATAGAGTAAATTGGTTTAAAGTATTGTTAGCTCATAAAGCATGAATGATTAAAAATATAGTCAAAAATAATTTTTTTTTTTTTTAGTGATATTAAGATACATAAGTTTGGATTGATGATATGAGTTGTTATGTAACATAATTGTAATTGAGACTACAGAATGAATGCACAAAAATGATGAACCAACTGACACACTTGATGTACATATGAGAGTTGATGTTTTTATGTTTTGTTTGTTTTGTTTGTCTGTAGAAAATTAATAAAATCTTTTTAAAAAAAAAAAGAAGATAAAAGGCAGCTGTGAAGCGAACGTTCTTTGCAGGAAGCAAAGACATTTTGAAACTCAGCCTCGTGGACATTATAGTTGGTATTTGAAGTCTCTTGTGTTGTAAACTATTTCTTATCTGTTGTTTTTTTGGCAGCCTTGCAAAAACTTGGCAAGGCTCTTTCTTGTTGGAGCTAATTAGTTGGAAGCAACCTTTTATCTGTGAAGAAACAGGATTCATAGATGAAACATTAAAAGGTTGTGCTGCTGCCTTTGTCATGTGTTTGCTCTCTTAGAACCAGGTTTGGGTCAGAATACCTGCTCAAGCAGGAAACCTGTACCATTTCAGACAAGCGGTTATCCAATCTCTACTTAAAAACCTCCAGTGATGAAGCATCCACAATTTCTGGAGATTTCTGTTCCTCTGATTAATTGTTCTAACTGTCAGGAAATTTCTTCTTATTTCTAGCTCGGGCCTCTCCTTGTTTAGTTTCCTTCTTGTTCTTTGAAGAATAGGTTGACACCCCCCCCCCCTTCTTCATGGCAGCCCCTTAGCAGGGGTGGGCTGCTGGGGATTCACAGGGGTTCAGGAGAGCCCCTAGCTAAGATTCTGTGCAGTTCAAAGAACCCCCAAATCCCAATCCTGCTGGCTCTACCTGCACCGCTCCTCCCAGGAGTCCCCATGTGGCCTGTTTTGAATGCACTTGGAGGCTCAGGGAGGGTGAAAAATGGGAAGGCCAGAAATGGGCCCATTTTCAGCTTCCAGAGAGCCTCCAGAACCCAGGGAGGCAATTTTCGCCCTCCCAGAGTCACAAGGAATGCAAAAGCTCACAAAACGCCTCCCACCCCACCATGGTGCAGGAGCCAAATAGGCATGGGGCCTGTTAAGTCTGGAGCATGGGTGCGAATAATGGAGACGAGCCTGTAGAAACAATGAACTTCAAACTCTTTATTTAAATGGTGTGACAGCTCAAACTCGAGGGCTGCTATAGCCTTCCTTATATAGGCAACTTATTAACTATTCAACCAATAGCAATCCTGGAGCGCTAGCTCCGTTAACCAATGAGGATGGCCTGTTAATGGCCAATCAGATGCTCCTGAACGGACCAATCCGATCCTGCCATTAACAGCCAATCAGAAGTGCAGGGCCAGAACCCTGCACTTGACTTCAAGCTCAAGATAACTTTATTGGCATTATTCATTCACAACACCCCTTTCCCCCAGCTTCTGCCCACGGGGCACGGTTACATAGTCCTTGAGGTAGGACGGTTGTCTTATCAGTCTTTTTGATTTTCGCAAAGTGCCTGGCAGTTAGCTGCACTTCTGTTGAGGTAGATCGTTGTTTAACGGTAGGGGTGCCTCTGGTTCCGAGTTCGCGTTCCCATCGTCACCAATATCACTGGCCACTCCCTGAGGTGAACTCACTCTGGTCCCTGGTTCCTGTTCCTGCGTTTCAGTTGCATTATCAGTCTCATCGAAAAGGATTCCCTCTAATTGTAATTCACTTTCCTCTGTATCTCCCCCCCCCTCAGTTTGGTCATAAGGGAGTTCAGAAATGCGAGACAGTAGCCGCGATCGTAGTTGATCTATGTGGCGCTTCCAAAGTCTGTCGTCAGGGCACTGAACAAGGTATGATCTTGGGCCGGTTATGTGGATTACGGTCGCCTCTACCCACAGCGGATCGCCCAATAAGTTTTTAGTGAATACTAAATCGCCTACCTGGAAGGTACGGCATCGGCTGCTGGATCCGAGTGGCTTTTCCGGTTCATAGGCTGGGTGTAACCGATCGAGGTGGGAGCAGAGCTTTCGTCCCATCAGCAGCTCGGCGGGAGTTTTGTTGGTGATGCTGTGAGGTCTGATGTTCTGCAGGAAAAGGATCCGGTTGATTTTCTTATCGATGTTGTTGTAGTCTATCTTTTGGAGAGTCTTTTTGACGAATTGTACCATGCGCTCAGCCCTACCATTGGCAGCAGGGTGCACAGGTGAAGTGAGCGCATGTCGAATACCCTGGTCAGCCAGGTACTGCTCAAAAGACAGCGCGGTAAATTGGGGCCCGTTGTCGGATACCAGAACGTCTGGTAATCCGTGGGTTGCAAAAAGTCTTTCCAGTCTTTTGATGACCGCGTCAGTGGTTGTGTTGCTCATTCAGTGAATCTCGAGCCAATTCGAGTAGGCGTCGACGGTTATCAAAAACGTGTGGCCTTTGGTTGGCCCAGCAAAGTCCAGATGGATGCGGGACCAGGGTCCCCACGGTGTCTCCCATTCAGTTGGGGTTGCCTTTGGTGGAGTGTTGCTTACTTCTTGGGATCTCTTGCAAGTTTTAACCCAAAATTCGATTTGTCTGTCGATGCCTGGCCACCACGCGTAGCTTCCTGTGAGGCCCTTCGTGCGCACGATGCCAGGGTGGCCATCGTGCAAGGTTCTTAGCAGTGTCTGTTGGAGTTGTTCTGGGATAACGACTCTATCGCTCCAGATGACACAGCCCTTCTGCGAGAACAACTCTGTTTGATGACTTTTGAATGGTGCAAAGTCATCTGGTACTTGGTCCAATGGCCATCCGCGTTCCACCCATATGAGGACTCGCGCCAAGATGGGGTCGTGTTTTGTTTCTCTCACGATGTCACGGGCAGTTAATGGCGGCGTGTGGAGTGTCTTGATCTGCAACGCTGTTATTGTTGGTGCAGGATCATTGATAGTTTCAGGGAGCGGTGTATGGCTCAGCGCGTCGGCGTGGGAAATGGCTTTACTGGGACGATATTGTAGCCGATAATTGTAGGCAGCCAAGAATTCTGACCAGCGGGTCATTCTGGGAGAAAATATGTGGGGAGTTGGCTTGTCCCCAGCGATGATCCCCAGCAATGGTTTGTGGTCAGTTACAATGGTGAAAACCCAGCTGTACACATACTCATGAAATCTTTTAACAGCTGATACAATCGCCAGGGCTTCTTTATCGATCTGGCTGTAATTTCGCTCAGTTTTCGAGAGCGTCTTTGAGAAGTAAGCAACAGGGGCTTCGTTACCATTAGGCAACACATGGCTCAAAATGGCGCCCACTCCAAAAGGCGAAGCATCACATGTAATGTTTATTGGAAAAGTCTCATTGCACTGCATTAGTTCGGCGTCTGAAGTCAGTAGTTTTTTCACATGACGGAATGCCTGCTCTTCTTTGTGACCCCCATACCCAAATTGATTTTTTATCTAACAGACGATGTAAAGGTTCAGTGACAGTCGCCTTGTGCGGCAAGAATACATTATAGAAATTGATGAGGCCTTAGAACGCCTGGAGGTCGGTCTTGTTCTGCAGTCTGGGAGCGTTTTTTATTGCTCTCAATTTGCTATTGGTAGGGTGAATACCCTGACTGTCAATTAAGTACCCTAAGAATTCAACACGATCTGTACACAGTTTGCACTTTTTTTTTTTGACTTTCAGGCCTGCTTCCTGGAATTTTCGTAATACCAGTCTTAAACGCTCCCGTAAGATTTTTGGAGTGGGGGCAGCAATGAGTACATCATCAAAATAGGGGACAACGCCCTTGATCCCCTGCAATAGTCTCTCCATTAGGCTCTGAAAGATCCCTAGGGCTACACTGACTCCGAATTGGAGCCACGTGCACTTAAAGGCACCTCAGTGTGTTACGATAGTCTGTGCCT
This sequence comes from Hydrophis major, assembly GCA_033807585.1. Taxonomy (NCBI): domain Eukaryota; kingdom Metazoa; phylum Chordata; class Lepidosauria; order Squamata; family Elapidae; genus Hydrophis; species Hydrophis major. The sequence goes on from CM066331.1 coordinate 196,429,088, forward strand.
GTGCCGTTTTTTCATCAACCAGCAGCTGCTGATAAGCCTGAGCCAAGTCTAGTTTAGTGAAGACTTTTCCTCCCCCCAGGGAATGGAGGAGGTGTTGTACCACTGGCACCGGATATGGGTTCTGTTGCAGAGCGTGGTTTAGGGTGGCTCGGTAGTCCCCACAAATTCTAATTGAGCCATCCAGCTTAATTGGTGTCACAATAGGAGTTTCCCAAGGGGAGTGGTCAGTTGGCTTTAAGACTCTAAGACTTTAAGACTTATCAAGCTGCTCGTCGATTTTCGGTTTCAGAGCGAACAGAACTCGATGAGGCTTAAGGCGGATGGGAGCTATCTTTGGATTAAGGCTAAAGGATATCAGGGTCCCCTTGTACTCACCTAGCTTTTCCTCGAAAACGTCCCTGAACTCGTGGGCGAGGTCTTCCTCCCAGTCACTGCCGCCGATTCGGTTAATGCCTGCCACTTCAATGCCAAGTGGTGCGAACCATTGCAGGCCTAACAGACTAGGCTGGTCCTTATCGATTATCGTCAGGGGTAAGTACGCCGTGCGGTTCTTGAATGCAACCCGGACTTGACTGGATCCTGCGACTGGAATTCGGTTCCCCTGGTAGTCCTTTAATATGAGCTGTTGGAATTGAAGGTCTTTGCGCCGGATAGTGGGGATGAGATGCTTGAGGGTCTTCCATGAGACCATTGAAAGAGATGATCCCGAGTCAACTTCCATTTGGCAAGGCCGATTTTCAATGTTCACGTTGACCTGAATTTTCTTAGCGTCTAGTGAAGAGGCATGGCCAATAGTGAGTGTTTGGTGGGCCTCTTCCCATCTCGCTAGACGACTCACGGGTCGGTTTCTGTAGGAGTGGTTTACTGGTTCTCGCCTTACAGGGCGATTCCCTGTCGATTGGCGGAGATTGGTTCCTTTCGAGGTCTGGCTGGGTCCGAGGAGGCTTCAGCAGCCCCCTCCAATGTGGCCTCATTTTCCGCACTCATGGCAGAGCGCGTTGCGGAATTTGCAATTGGAGTGGTAATGGTTGGCCCCGCAGCCAGCGCACGGTTGCTAGGACTTTGGGTATCGGTCCCGATCGGACTGCAGGCGATGGACCTCTTCTTCGTTGCTGTCTGACGACGAAGAGAGGTCCTCATGATGGGCCGTCTTTAGCTGCCCATCTGCATTAGGTGAAATTTCACCGGCCGGTGGGTGTGCTGGAGCGCAATTTTGGCGTAGTTGGGCAGCTGACTTCTTGGTCGCCTCCGCTGCTGTAGCTTCAGCTATGGCGTCTTTAAGGGTGATGTCGCCCTTTGCCATTATTTTGCTCTGTACGTTTAGAGTGTCTAGCCCGAGGACTACTCGGTCTCTCAAAGCCTCTTCTAGGTCGGTGAAATCGCAAAGGCCTCCCAAGTTCCGGAGGTCTGCAATGAAATCGGCAACGCTTTCTCCTTTCCACTGGTTCCTTTGATAGAACTCGTGTCGTCTCACGAGCGTTGGAATGGTTGGTGCATAGTGGGCCCTTAGCAATGGTTCGAGGATGTCCCAGTCCATGGCCTTCACTTCAGCCAGTTTCGCTAATGCCTTGGCCATTTTGAGTACCGTCAGGCCGCAGTGCGTTAGGAATACCACCCGTTTCTTCCCGGTTGTGGCATCCTTCAGTTTATTCATTTCCAAAAACACTTGAAAATGATCCATGTAGGACTCCCAGTCCTCTTGAGCTGGATTGAACGGAGCGGGTGGTACTATGCCGCCGGACATGGTTCCGCCGTTGTGCGCTTCAGCCACGTGCTTAGTTGTCTTTAGTTGGTTCGGATGTCATCCAATCCCACCCTCGTCGCCAGTGTTAAGTCTGGAGCATGGGTGCGAATAATGGAGACGAGCCGGTAGAAACAGTGAACTTCAAACTCTTTATTTACATGGTGTGACAGCTCAACTCGAGGGCTGCTATAGCCTTCCTTATATAGACAACTTATTAACTGTTCAACCAATAGCAAACCTGGAGCGCTAGCTCCGTTAAGGAATGGGAATGGCCTGTTAATGGCCAATCACATGCTCCTGAACGGACCAATCCGATCCTGCCACTAACAGCCAATCAGAAGTGCAGGGCCAGAACCCTGCACTTGACTTTAAGCTCAATATAACTTTATTGGTATTATTCATTCACAACAGCGCCCACCCAGCAACTGGGCAGAGAAACTTTTGCTAAAATTTTTGAAGCCCACCCCTGCTCCTTAGTTATTGGAAGACTAGATATTGGAAGACATATCACCCCTAGTCCTTCTTTTCATTAAACTAGACATACCCAATTTCTGCAACCATTGTTCATATGTTTATATAATGCAGAAAGACTAAATCCTACAAGGTCACAGATAAGGAGCCTCTTTACACAATGCTTTGTAACAGGGGTGTCACGTGACATGTCAGGACTTTTTTTTTCCCCTTTGCTAAATTGGGCATGGATGGATGGCCCATGGGCCAGGAGTTTGACAGCCGTGCTGTATAATGTAGCCCACCTCAGTACTGTCTTCTCAAAGCCAGTTCTTTCTACAATGGTGGTTATTTTGCCCATGCACAGAAGATTACACAGTTAGCTGGTGTTGGTGGAAGAGACAAGTCCAAGAGGTGTGGAAGATAGTCATTAATGATATCCAGTTTTCATGAGATATACCAGGAAATACCTCAGCTTCCTTGAAGTACACAAGAAGAAAGTGTTGTGTATGCAATATAATTAATAAAGTGTGAGCTTGGAGTAAGTGCAGGGTTCTGGCCCTGCACTTCTGATTGGCTGTTAAATGGCCGGACCGGATTGGTCCGTTCCGGGGAATCCGATTGGCCCTTAACAGAGAGTTCTTATTGGTTATAAAAGCTAGCATTCCTAGCTTGTTATTGGTTAAACCTTACAAGGTTTGCCTATATAAAGTGGGTTTTACTGATGTTAAATGAGCAAGTCACAATGTAAATAAAGAGCTGAAATTCACCGTTCAGAAACTAGTCTCCGTTCTTCTCGCCCATGCTCAAACTTAACAGAAAGGTTGTCCAATAAAGGTCCAAAGTTGTCCAAAAAACTTTGTCCAATAAAGGTCCTTCACCTCCATGTCAAGCATATCACTAAAGTGAACAATTTTCTAGCAGATATCTACATATTGTTAACTGAAAACTAAACAGGAAATCTTATATACACTGCTCAAAAAAATAAAGGGAACACTTAAACAACACAATGTAACTCCAAGTCAATCTCACTTCTGTGAAATCAAACTGTCCACTTAGGTAGCAACAATCCATTTCACATGCTGTTGTACAAATGGAATAGACAAGAGGTGGAAAGCATAGGCAGTTAGCAAGACATCCCCAATAAAGGAGTGGTTCTGCAGATGGCGACCACAAACCACTTCTCAGTTCCTATGCTTTCTGGCTGATGGTTTGGTCACTTCTGAATGCTGGCGGTGCTTTCACTCTAGTGCTAGCATGAGACGGAGTCTACAATCCACACAAGTGGCTCAGGTAGTGCAGCTCATCCAGGATGGCACATCAATGCGAGCTGTGGCAAGAAGGTTTGCTGTGTCTGTCAGCGTAGTGTCCAGAGCATGGAGGCGCTACCAGGAGACAGGCCAGTACATCAGGAGATGTGGAGGAGGCCGTAGGAAGGCAACAACCCAGCATCAGGACCACTACCTGGAGAGGAGTTTCAGTTTTAGTTTCACAGCAGCAACCAGCTTGAGTGCAGAACAGTTGAGCTAAGCCATGTCCAGACTCCTTGCTGTCTCCTTGCTCAGACATCAAATACTGTTTCAGTTTCCAAACAGCTATCAACTCTCTCACACACTGACAGGACGCTAGCCAGATGAATACAGATGGATGCTGGTAGGCAGAGGCAGTATTTTTTCCCCTTATTTTCCTCCCTAAAAACTAAGCCCAACCACATAGTTTTGTAGCGAAGCACGGGTATCAAGCTAGTTGTGAATAAGACAATACGTCAAACTAAGTTTCAGAAATATCTTTACTACCATTTCTTCTTCCTTTAAAAAAAAAATTAAGATAGGAAATAGAGAACTCATCAATCCCAGATATCTAAATTAATACTAATCTGTGATAAGAAGTGGTTAGAGAGAGAGAACCTTCTTAGTGTAGCTCTCCATTTGTACAATTTTTTTCACTGGAGACCACTGAGGGTTTTAATTTTCCTGTTTTTAAATATAAATCTATTTTGTCCTGCAAGTTTGTGAACTGTGGAAGGATGTCTCCTGGGACCCAGACAGGTGTGTGTGCGTGTGTGTGTGTGTGTGTGTGTGTGTGTGTGTGTGTGTGTGTTGAAAGTTTTTCCCCCTCAAAGCCAGGAAGAAAAGGTTTTTGGATCACCTCTCCACTCACTGGTAAAATCACACTGTAATACATTGAGGTATCTTATCACTGTGTGTTTAACTTCTTTGTTACATGCCTGAAAAGTTTATCTTGAGAGGTGGCATAACATTTTTTTAAAGTTAAAAATTATTTAAAGAGATATCAAAGACTTCTGAAGGTTCAGTAGTTGGGACAAAGATGAATGTTCATTAGATGTGGCTTTTGTAACATTGTTTAAAATAATTAAAATAAAAGCTGATGATGAATGGCCTTCTGAAATTCTCCCTTGAATGTGTGGGCAGGGAGGTAGCGGGCTTTAAGGACTGAAAAGTTGCCTGCTGATGAGGTTCCATTTCTGATGAAAAATCATGTTCATGATTTGAAAGTGCTCTTCAATCTTCAACAGTTCAAGCAGCAAGCAGCAACTACTACATCTATTATACCAGCCTCAACTTTGTATGACGTGTAACAAAATTTCATATGTCTTGACTTCTGCAAAGTGCTTTAAAGGAAGCTACTTTTCAAAACTATCCAGAAAAAAAAATGGTGTAAAATAAGCAGGATGTTAATCATTGCAAAATACATGGATTACAATACATTTATCTTGAAAGATCTACACTGGCTGCCATTTGCCTACCAGCACAAATTAAATTGTAGAGTTATGTTTGAAACTCTCCAGTTATTTAGAGGAGTAGGTGGGACCCCTTTGAAGATGTCTCCATTGCAAAACCTATTTTTTATAGTGATTTAGCACAAGACGGCTTGGGTGTTCATAAAACACACAATCAGAGTATGAATTCAACAAACAAACAAAAAACGAATGGATAGTTTCATTACATGTCTCCAGGGGAGGGGGAAATTCTCCAACGGAGACTCAATAGAAGGATTCTCTCTTAGGGGCAAAACAGTACCACCTATCCTTCCCCCACCCCCAAGGGTACCTGGGAGATGACAGAAAAATGAAGAAATCATATCAGCTTTATCCTGAGTCAAGTGCATCAGAGCAAGACAGATAATGACAGCTGAGAAATTGCACAAGATATTTGAAAGATTTTTGTATCAAAAGGTCAAACTCCCCAAAGGTTGTATTTTTTTATCTCATGGGATATATTAAAGGATTTGTTCTGTACCTCAATTTGAATTCTTGAAATCCCCGCGCTTTGATTGGCCAAAGCGCGGGGCGACCGGATTGGTTAGGCGAGCTGCGCTGATTGGCTCGCTGAGAATCTCCCGCGATTGGTGGACTCGAATCGCGGGAGATTCAAAGTGGTGCCATTGGCCGCGGCCGCCGCGGCTTGGAAATAAAAAGCCGCAAAGTTTTCCTAAGAGCCCAGTTCAGTTCCTGACTTCAATAAAGAGCTTGAACACAGTCACTGACTCCTGGCCTCTTTCCTAACGGACACGACACTGGCGACGAGGATGGGATCCTGATCCTGAACCCCGAAGCACGTGTCCGACGGAAACCAGCAGACCGACGAGATGGCCAGCATCGCACCGCCAGCACCCTTCAACCCCGCTAGCAAGGACTGGGAATCTTACATGGACAGATTCCGCATGTTCCTCGAATGCAGCAACCTGAAGGACGCCACCGGACCGAAGAAACGAACCGTCTTCCTAACGCACTGCGGGAAATTAAACACTTGGTGCCTACCATCCAGAGAAGGGGACTAGAAAACCTGAGACTAATCCTCAAAGACTACCAGGGAAACCACATCCCTGTAGTCGGAACAGGACAGTTCACAGTAACATATAAAGGGCGCACCGAAAAACTTCCCCTAACCATCGTCAATCGAGACCGACTCAGCCTGCTGGGACTTCAATGGTTCGCACTGCTCGGCATCGCAGTCACGGGCATCGACCACATCGCCGAAGCCGACTGGGAGCAGCAACTGGCCCGGGACTTCCAAGAAGTGTTCGACGGCACCGTAGGCAAGTACCGAGGGCCCCCTATATCCTTCAGCCTAGACCCAAACGTTCCCCCGAAACGCCTAAAACCAAGGCGGGTACCTTTCGCACTCAAACCAAAAATTGACGAGCAAATTGACAAGCTCATCAAGCAAGGGGTCCTACAACCCATAGACCACACCCGGTGAGAGACCCCAATAGTCACCCCAATCAAGTCTGATGGGTCAGTGAGAATCTGCGGGGACTATAAGGCCACCCTAAATGGCGCCTTGCAACAAAGCGCTTACCCCGTCCCAGTAGTGCAACATCTCCTACACTCACTGGGAGGGGGCAAAGTTTTCGCGAAACTCGACCTGGCCCAAGCATACCAGCAACTGCCGGTCGACGAGGAAACTGCAGAGGCGCAAACCATAGTCACCCACCAGGGAGCTTTTAGATGTAATCGACTCCAGTTTGGAGTCAGCATGGCACCTGGAATTTTCCAGAGCCTCATGGAGAGACTCTTACAAGGCATCAAGGGGGTGGTACCCTACTTTGATGATGTACTAGTATCGGCAACCAACCAGGCCGAACTAGAGAGTCGCCTAAGGGAGGTGCTAACAAAATTCAAAGAAACCGGGCTTAAGGTGAAGAGGGAAAAATGCCAGCTTTACACAGAGCGGGTCGAATTCCTAGGATACCTCCTAGACCGACACGGCATTCACCCCACTGACAAAAAAATTAAAGCCATCAAAGAAGCCCCCACACCCAGGTCAAAAACGGAATTGCAGGCGTTTCTGGGGCTACTTAACTTTTATAATGTCTTCCTGCCCCAAAAGGCGACCGCGGCGGAGCCTTTGCATAGGCTTTTGGACAAGGCGGCCACCTGGACTTGGGGGAAATGCGAGGAAGCCGCTTTCAGGAAAACCAAGGACCTGCTCACTTCGGATGCCGTCCTCATCCAATACAACGAAACCCTACCCCTAGCCATCACATGTGACGCATCACCCTTCGGCGTAAGTGCTGTCCTCAGCCACACTCTCCCCGATGGAAAAGAAGCACCCATCGCGTTCTTTTCAAGGACCCTCACCAAACCGGAGCGGAACTACAGCCAGTTGGACAAAGAGGCCTTGGCTATCGTCGCCGCAGTGAAAAGGTTTCATGAGTACCTCTATGGCCAGACGTTCACCATCATCACTGACCACAAGCCGCTGCTGGGAATACTCGCAGGGAACAGGGCCACCCCGAACATTCTGTCTCCCAGAATGACAAGGTGGTCCGAATTCCTGGCTGCCTACAACTACCGACTCACACACCGACCCAGTAAGACTATCTCCCATGCAGATGCCTTAAGCCGCTCACCATTACCCGAACCAGACACTGACCCAGCACCCACGACGACCACCCTCAGCATAGAGACTCTACCTGACCTACCCATAACCGCGTCAGACATTGCCCGAGAAACTAATAAAGACAAACATCTGGCGCAGGTTTTGCATTGGGTAGAGAAAGGGTGGCCGGAAAAGGACAACGGTAGACTTTCAGAACATTCCGAAACCGGCAAACGGAACTCTCATTACTAAAAGGGTGTATGCTATGGGGGGATAGGGTGGTCATCCCGGAAAAACTACAAGGGAAGATACTGGAACTGTTACACGAGGGGCACCCGAGCATCGTTAGAACGAAAGCCCTGGCCAGAAGTTACGCTTGGTGGCCAGGGATGGACAAACAGATCGAGGCCTGGGTAGCATGGTGTCAACGATGCCAGGAAACTAGACCAAGCCCACCCACAGCACCCATTCTAGAGTGGGAAACCCCCAGGGGACCTTGGTCTAGGATCCACATAGATTTCGCCGGGCCCACAAAAGGACACACTTTCTTAATAACTGTAGATGCTTACTCCAACTGGCTGGAGGTAAGCAACATGAGAACAACTACCACGGAGGCCGTGACCAAAGAACTCTGCAAACTCTTCGCGACACACGGCCTCCCAGACGTCGTCGTTTCCAACAACGGGCCCCAATTCACCTCGCTAGAATTTGAAAAATTCCTAGCGGAAAGGGGCATACGACACGCACTGATAGCACCGATGCATCCGGCGGCAAACGGAAGGGCGGAACGGATGGTTCAATTTACAAAAAAGCCCATCCAGAAAATAGACCACGGGGAGATCCAAGACAAAATAAATAAATTACTCTTTATACAGCACATAACCCCGAACACCACAACAAATAAAAGCCCGGCAGAACTGCTAATGGGGAGGAAAATAAGGTCCCCACTCGATAGACTACACCCCACTTACAACCCAGAGAAACCCCCAGACTCCACCAGCAAACACCGAACCTTCGCACCAGGTGACGCCGTCTATGCGAAGAACCTAACCGGAGACCCACTATGGGTACCAGCATAACACAGCTATTAGCATTTTCAATTCTATAGATACACCTGAGTCAGTTTTTACCCTAGTGAAAGAACCACATCAACCAAGATATATACTTCAAACATACTTTCCAGTAGGTTCAGCAGTATTTTTATTTCCAAAGAAGCATGCATGAGACTATGCTACAAATCTGGGATCCTTGGCGCTCTCTGAGTTTGTTTGTTTTCTTGCAGATGTTTCATTACCAAAATAGGTAACATCATCAGTGCTAGTAGGGAATGGGGTGGGTCTCATTTTATATACTAGTGGCTTCTCTTCTATCTATACCACAAATGCTACATAAAACTAGATATTAACAAGCATTATGATATCAGCCATGGTATTCCCGATTGAAGCCTAAGTTAGACTTTGAAGAAGCAAGTCAACAGGTCGATTGACGGACAGTGCCATGGTTAACCAGGAAAACAAACAAATGATTAAATCAAATAAACCAAACCAAAAGTTTTCACTTAATGCACAAATGACCAGGCTCAAATTATCCTACTTTGGACAATTATGCAAAGACCCAGCTTTCTGGAGAAGGTTGGAATGTTGGGAAAGGTGGAAGAAAAGACAAGAAGAGAACAACCAGCAGGAAAGTTATAGTGGTTACAATTACAGTGGTGATGGGGTTGGGGGAGGGTATTAGAATTGTTGAAGACCCACGCAAAGGACTGGTCTACAGTGCCTTCACCAGCTTACCATCACTCATGTTGAAGGCACCCCTCCCATGCTCCGTTTTTGCTGGCAGAGCGCTACAAGATGCCATCACAGCCGAAAACAGAGCCTGGGAGGGGTGGTTCCGACATGAATGATGCTGAGCTGGCCACGCCCATCCTGGCCACACCTACCCTGCCTCCGAGGTCAAACACAACCTTGATGCAGCCCACAATGAAATTGAGTTTGATACCCCGATATATGGAATCACTAAGAGTCAACCATGACTTGAGGGCATACAGTCAATCAATCAAGGTAATCTTGTTAATCTCATGCTTTCCCATTTGGTTGGGATTATAACTCTGAGCCTTTGGAGCTGGGACCTCTTAGAATTATCATCTTATTTCTCTGCATGGTGCACAGCGGGAGGAAACTGCTTTAAATTTTTTTAAATACAAAAATACAACTACTAAAGATGTAATTATAGCATTTTCCTAAGAAGAAAAATGTATCAACTCAAATCAATATTATGGGCAGTTAAGCATTCAGTTCATATTAATTTGTTGCACCTTCTCGACCATTTCAATTTATCAACTTATGATGAAGTTGTTATGTGATTGCATATTTATGAAACATCATTCTACAGTATCTATTATTGTTTAGTATCTATCTATAGCCTGAGGTTTAATCAATCAATGCATTATTTTCATGCATTTATAGTTAGATTATAACTAGAGTTGTAATCTATAAGAAGAAAACCTTTTAATGAATCTGGATTAGGGTAAACCTTCAATATATATTGACTAATTCAAGCAGTTTGTATAAATGATTTCTGAGACAGTGCAAATATATGCATTATATCAAATTATGTTCACATTTTAGATAATTTTTATTCCAAAGTGCACAAATGTAATATGTTTGATCAATATGTTAACAGATTATTGGGCAAACATTCTTAATTAAAAACAGACCTCAGAAGGGAATAAATATAACTAATTTTCTGGCCAAGACTGGTTTTAATAATATACCATAGACAATGAAAAAGTGTTCTGGTTTATAATGAAAACAAAGCACATACTCAACCAAACTTTCTAAATCCTATTAATCTCAATGGAAAAATAAATATCTCATAGTGACTTTTTATTTATTTAATTAATTAATCTTCATTTAAAATCTTGCTTTTGCTCTTATAGTTAACAGTCTACTGAGATAGATTGCAAGAAATACATTAAATATGGACCTCTATATATACAGTATAAGATTCCTTCAAGGAAATCAGGACATATATTTGCAGTGCATATATTTGAAATTTTCTCAATGACCCAAAGACAAGAGTCTAGCCACCATGCCATACCAAAATTAGAATCAAAATTTAAATGTCCCAGCCCATCACTTATAGGCAACAATCCAAAGTTGTTTAAGCTCAGTAAATAGATTTTCTAAAAAAAAAATCTGGCAATCTAAAGGTACTGTCATCAGCATGCACAATAATCCTATTATTTATTGTGTACATTTTACACCCCACCCATATGGTTTGCCGAGCAATTTCTTGCAGTCATAGCTTCCAGTATTGGAAAACCTTTGCAATGTCATAGAAACTTAAAGTTTTTAAAACAAAAATAAGGATAAACGGGATTGGGTAGGTAGCCATGTGACCGGAAAGACAAAAATAGAATAACAAAAACCAGCTGCTGTGTTATGAATGCCACCATTTTCATTTCCATTGGCTAGGACCAGAAAAGCCACATAACATGTTCTCCATGCTCAGATAAATTTCTAGGACAATATCTATTATATTCTGCAAGAAATCCCTTTGAAATCTGCAATTCAAGAAGGGTGAGCACTTTGGGATTCATAAGCACCAAGATGGCGGAGGACAACTTCATTAGCATCTGTCAGTTTGTTATCTGCTCTGACTCTAATTAAAAATAAACATTTCAATGTTTTAAAAAAAAGTTAATGGGAAGCAAGCCTGCCCCAAAGCAAAGCACCAATCGCTAGCACTCTGAGGTTTTATAATAATGCCTCTTGGTCCAATGTGCTGTCCCACCTGAAAACCATCACAGATCCGCTATTAGATCCCATGCAGTTTGCATACTGAGCAAATAGATCAACAGATGATGCTGTTAATATGGCTCTGCATTACATTCTACAACACCTTGAATCTCTACACGAGGATCCTCTTTGTAGACTTCAGTTCAGCATTCAATACCATCACTCCAGACATTCTTCTAAGTAAATTAAACCAATTAGAGGTATCTGAACACACTTGTAAGTGGATCATTAGCTTCCTAACAGACAGGAAGCAGCAGGTGAAGCTAGGCAGAATCACATCTGATACCTGTACAATTAGTACAGGCTGTGTGCTTTCTCCACTTCTTCCTATATACCAATGACTGCATCTCAAATGATCCATCTGTTAAAATACTGAAGTTTGCTGATGACACAACAGTCTCATTTGAGACAACAACAAATCCACATACAGACAGGAGGTTGCATAACTTGCCTCGTGGTGTAACTGGAACAATCTGGAACTGAACACACTCAAAACCATAGAAATAGTAGTAGACTTTAGAAGAAACTCTCCCTTACTACCATCTCTTACAATACTAGACAACACAGTATCAACAGTAGAGACCTTCACATTTCTAGGTTCTATAATATCACATGGCCTAAAATGGACACCTAACATCAAAAACATTATCAAAAAAGTACAACAAAGAATGTCCTTTCTGCACCAACTCAGAAAGCTCAAACCGCCCAAGGAGCTGCTGATACAGTTCTACAGAGGAATGATTGAGTCTGTCATCTGCACCTCTATAACTGTCTGGTTTGGTTCTGCAACCCAACAGGACAGACACAGACTTCAGAGGATAATTAGGACTCCAGAAAAAACTATTACTACCAACCTGCCTTCAATTGAGAACCTGTACACTGCACAAGTCAAAAAGAGGGCTGTGAAAATATTTACAGACGCCTCACATCCCGGACATAAACTGTTTCAACTCCTTCCCTCAGAACAACCCTATAGAGCACTGCACACCAGAACAGCTAGACACAAGAACAGTTTTTTCCCAAAAGCCATCACTCTGCTTAAAAAATAATTCCCTCAACACTGTCCAACTATTTACAAAATCTGAACTACTAGTACTGTTAATCTTCTCATCACTTCTTATTACTCATCCCCTCCCACTTATGACTGTATGACTGTAACCTTGTTGCTTGTATCCTTACAATTTATATTGACTGTTTCCTAGTATGAATTGATTGCTTATTGTACCCTATGACTATCATTAAGTGTTGTACCTATGATTCTTGACTCTTGACAAATGTATCTTTTCTTTTATGTACACTGAAAGTGCTGCGAATGTATAAAGTTTTAATAAAGCGTGAGCTTGGAGTAAAGTGCAGGGTTCTGGCCCTGCACTTCTGATTGGCTGTTAAATGGCTGGATCGGATTGGCCCGCTCCAGGGAATCCGATTGGCCCTTAACAGAGAGTTCCTATTGGTTATGAGAGCTAGCGCTCCTCGTTGGTTATTGGTTAATAGTTACGGGGTTTGCCTATATAAGGCAGGTTAAAACTGCTATAGAAGTCAGAAGTCACTATGTAAATAAAGAGCTGAAGTTCACCGTTCAGAGGCTTGTCTCCACTCTTTCTTGCCCATGCTCAAAACATAACACTGGTGACGAAGGTGGGATGTGGAGACATCTGAACCAACGAAACTTCAAAGAAGTTACACAGACGACACTACACAACGGAACCATGTCTGGCAGCGTCGTACCACCTGCTCCGTTCGATCCAGTACAGGAGGACTGGGAGTCCTACATGGATCGCTTCCAAATGTTCTTAGAAACCAACAACTTAAAGGACGCCACACCAGGAAAGAAACGGGCGGTGTTCCTAACGCACTGCGGTCCAACCGTATTTAAGATGGCTAAAGCACTAGCAAAACCCCGAGAAGTGAAGGCGATGGATTGGGACGATCTCGAACCTCTCCTACGAGATCACTACGCAACGACCGTGCCTACGCTCGTGAGACACCACGAGTTTTATTAGAGGAGCCAGCGAAAGGGAGAAAGCGTGGCCGACTTCATAGCAGACCTCCGAAATTTGGGAGGCCTCTGCGGATTTGCCAATTTAGAAGAAGCACTAAGAGATCGCATAGTTCTGGGACTAGATGCACCAGGCGTTCAAAGCAAGCTGATGGCAAAAGGCGACATCAGCCTTGCCGATGCCATCGCCGATGCCACTGCAGCAGAAGCAACCAGGGAGTCAGCTGCACAACTGCGCCGAAACCGCGCTCCGGTACCACCACCGACAAGCAACATCTTACCCAGGTCAGAAGGGCAGCTTGCAATGACGCACCACAAGGACATCTCTTCGTCATCAGACAGCGACGAAGAAGGGTTCCATCGACTGCGGTCCGACCGGGACCACCACCCGAAGGCTTTACGCCCTTGCGCTGGCTGTGGAGCCAACCATGCCAGGTCCTAATGCAAATTCCGCAACGCGCTCTGCCATGAGTGCGGGAAGCGAGGCCACATTGGACGGGTCTGCCAAAGCTTACCAGGACCCGGCCAGGCCTCAAAAGGGACTAACTATTGCCAAATGACAGGAAACTGTCCTGTACGGCGAGAGCCAGTAAACCACTCCTACAGAAATCGAGTTTTGCAGAGAGAAGAGGCTCACCATACTATCACTATCGGTCACGCCTCAGCTTTAGACACCAAGAAAATACGAGTCACAGTAGCCATCGAGAACCAGCCTTGCCACATGGAAGTCGACTCGGGATCATCCCTCTCGATGGTGTCCTGGAAGACCCTTAAGCAACTCATCCCCACGATTCAACGCCAAGATCTCCTCTCCCAAAGACTCATCCTCAAGGACTACCAAGGGAATCGAATCCCCATCGTTGGTTCCTGCCAAGTCCGAGTCTCCTTCAAGAAGCATGCAGCGTACTTACCACTAACTGTCATCGATAGAGACAGGCCTAGCCTACTAGGCCTCCAATGGTTTGTGCCACTCGGCATTGAAGTGGCTGGCATAAACCGAGTCAGCGGAAGTGACTGGGAGGGAGACCTCATCCATGAGTTCAGGGACATCTTCGCGGACAGCTTAGGCGAGTACAAGGGGACCCCGATTTTGTTCAGTCTAGACCCAAAGATAGCTCCCATCCGACTTAAGCCCTGTCGAGTTCCGTTTGCCTTAAAGTCAAAAATCGACGAACAACTCGACAAACTGATAGCTCAGGGGGTGTTAGAGCCCATCAATCACTCCCCCTGGGAAACTCCAATCGTAACACCCATTAAACCAGATGGGTCGATCCGAATCTGTGGGGACTACCGGGCCACTTTGAACCACGCTCTCCAGCAGAACTCATATCCAGTGCCGGTGGTGGAGCATCTCCTCCACTCCCTGGGGGGGCGGGAAAGTCTTCACTAAATTAGACTTAGCTCAGGCATATCAGCAACTACCTGTTGATGAAAAGACGGCACTGGCACAAATGATTGTGACGCACCGAGGTGCCTTTAAATGTACCCAGCTTCAATTCGGAGTTAGTGTAGCCCCGGGGATTTTTCAGAGCCTTATGGAGAGGTTATTACAAGGGATTAAGTGCGTGGTACCCTATTTTGATGATGTATTAATTGCGGCCCCTACAAAAAAAATCTTACAGGACCGGTTAAAATTAGTCCTAAAACAATTCCAAGAGGCCGGTCTTAAAGTAAAAAAAAACAAATGTAAATTGTGTACTGACAGTGTTGAGTTTTTAGGGTACCTGATTGATAGCCAGGGGTATTCACCCTACTGAAAGTAAACTAAGGGCGATAAAAAACGCTCCCAGGCCACGAAACAAGGCCGATCTCCAGGCGTTCCTAGGCCTCATCAACTTTTATAATGTATTTTTACTGCATAAAGCAACGGCCGCTGAACCGTTACACCGGTTGTTAGATAAGAAAGCAAATTGGTTATGGGGTCACCGAGAAGAACAGGCATTCCACAACATGAAAAAACTGCTCACTTCTGACTCTGTACCCATGCAGTATAACAAGACTTTGCCGTTAAATATAACATGTGATGCTTCGCCTTTCGGAGTGGGCGCCATTTTGAGCCATGTACTGCCTAATGGGAACGAAGCCCCTGTTGCATATTTTTCAAAGACACTTTCAAAAACTGAGCGAAATTATGGACAAATCGATAAAGAAGCCCTCGCAATTGTGTCAGCCGTTAAAAGATTCCACGAGTACGTGTATGGCTGGGCTTTTACCATCGTGACTGACCACAAACCATTATTGGGGATAATAGCTGGAGATAAGCCGACTCCCTACATATTACCTCCTAGGATGACTCGATGGTCAGAATTCTTAGCTGCTTATCACTATCGGCTGCAATACCGCCCGGGGAAAGCCATTCCCCACGCTGACGCATTGAGCCGAGCACCGCTTCCAGAGACTCTCGACGATCCTGCACCAACAGTAACCACGTTGCAAATTGAGGCACTCAACTCACCGCCATTAACCGCCCGAGATATCGCGAGAGAAACCAAACATGACCCCACCTTAGCGCGAGTCCTAAGCTGGGTAGAACGTGGATGGCCATTGGACCAATTATCAGATGACTTCACACCATTCAAGACTCGACAAACCGAGTTGTTCTCCCAAAAAGGCTGTGTCATCTGGGGCAATAGAGTCGTTATCCCAGATCGACTCCAGAAAGCGCTTCTGAGAACCTTTCACGATGGCCACCCTGGCATCGTGCGAATGAAAGCCCTTGCGCGAAGCTATGCATGGTGGCCGGGCATTGACAAGCAAATCAAACATTGGGTTAAAGCTTGTCCAAAATGCCAGGAAGTGAGCAACGCCCCACCTAAAATCATTCCTACTGAATGGGAGACACTACGCGGACCCTGGTCCCGAATTTACTTGGACTTCGCGGGGCTGACCAAGGCCACACCTTTCTACTAACCGTCGACGCCTATTCAAATTGGCTCGAGATTCATCGCATGACGACTACAACCTCCGAGGTGGTTATCAAAATCTTGGAAAGACTATTTGCAACCCACGGACTACCAGACGTCCTGGTATCTGATAACGGGCCCCAATTTACAGCACTGTCGTTCGAGCAGTACCTCGCTGACTGCGGCATTCAACATGCGCTCACCTCGCCTGCGCACCCTGCGACCAATGGCAAAGCAGAACGCATGGTACAGTTTGTGAAGAGAACCTTACAGAAGGTAGACTACGACAACATTGACGACAAGATCAATCAAATCCTTTTTCTACAACACATCACACCGCATAGCGTCACCAACAAAACTCCCGCCGAACTGCTAATGGGACGAAAACTCTGCTCCCACCTTGACCGGTTACACCCAGCTTACGAACCGGAAAAACCACTAGGATCCAGCGGCCGCTGTCCTGCCTTCCAGGTAGGAGATTTGGTATACGCTAAAAACCTATCGGGCGATCTATTGTGGGTGGAGGCGACAGTAGTTCGTGTAACCGGCCCAAGATCCTACCTTGTACAATGCCTTGACGATAGACTATGGAAACGCCATATTGATCAATTACGATCGCGGCTTCTGGCGGGCAGTCCTGAACTCCCCTATGACCAGACTGAGGGGGTGGAGATACGGAAGAAGATGAATTCCAAGGAGAAGAAAACCCGTTCGAAGGGAACGATGGTATAATAGAGACTCAGGAAGTGGAACCAGAGAGGGAAACAGTTGCACCTCAGGGAATTACAGAGAACATGGGCAACGACGGGAAAATGAACTCTGAACCAGAAACAGCCCCACTGCCAAACAACGATCTACCTCAGCATGATTGCAATCAAATGACACAGCGAAAATCAAAGAGACTAATAAAACAATCGTCCTACCTAAAGGACTATGTAACTGCGCCCTGCAAACAGAAGCCAGGGGGAAGGGGTGTTGTGAATGTATAAAGTTTTAATAAAGCGTGAGCTTGGAGTAAAGTGCAGGGTTCTGGCCCTGCACTTCTGATTGGCTGTTAAACGGCCAGATCGGATTGGCCCGCTCCGGGGAATCCGATTGGCCCTTAACAGAGAGTTCCTATTGGTTATGAGAGCTAGTGCTCCTCGTTGGTTATTGGTTAATAGTTACTGGGGTTTGCCTATATAAGGCGGGTTAAAACTACTATAGAGGCCAGAAGTCACTATGTAAATAAAGAGCTGAAGTTCACTGTTCAGAGGCTTGTCTCCATTCTTTCTCGCCCATGCTCCAAACATAACAGAAAGTATTTGCACCAAGACAAATTCCTTGTGTGTCCAATCACACTTGGCTAATAAATAATTCTATTCTGTTCTGTCCTGTCCTGTCCTATCCTATCCTTTCCTATTCTATGTAGGGCAACACAGACCTTCTAAGAAAATAACATTGGCAAATAGATGTAACCAGAGGTGGGCTGCTGGGAGTTTGCAGGGGTTCAGGAGAGCCCCTAGCTAAGATTCTATGCAGTTCGGAGAACCTCCAAATCCCACCCCTGGCTGGCCCCACACACCCAGGAGTCCCCATGCATGCAGGCAAGTGCAGGGTGCAGGAGGCTCGAGGGGGGTGAAAAACCGGCCTCCCAGAAGTTCAGGAAGGCCAGAAATGGGCCTTCCTGATTTTTGATTTCCAGAGAGCCTCCAGCACCCAAAAGCAGTGGTGCATTTCAAAAAAAAATTATCACCAGTTCAATGGGCATGGCTTAATGGGCAAGCTTTGCAACATGCGCACATACTTTGCATGTGCACGCATGCCAAACATGCAGTTTGTGCAGGCACAGAGGTGTTTTGACTCACTACCTGCAAGCCTGTACGATCCTGGTCGCTTCAGCAGTTGCCATGCAGCATTCTTCTGTGCAGTGCAAAGCAGCTGCGCTTCAAATTCAGAGGATAAAGATGAGTGTGGGAGCCCAGGCAGGTGGGTGGCCCCAACAGCAGAGTGTTGGAAAGAACCAGTTCAGTCTCTGCTACTCAGCGGTGCTACCGGCTCGACAGAACCAGGCTAAACCAATCGAATCCCACCACTGCTGGGGAGGTCATTTTCGCCCTTGGGGAAAGCCTCCAGAGCCCCGGGAGGATAAAAACACCCCCTCACCCCCCCACCGTGATACAGGAGGCTGACTAGGTCACGCACACCATGGCTGTTGTGAACTAATAAAATACTCAAATAAAGTTTATCAAAAGCTTTAGAAAATAGCAAGGTTCTAACCCTGCACTTCTGATTGGCCGATAATAGCGATATCGGATTGGTCTGTTCAGGAGAATCTGATTGGCTGTTAACGAGCCACTCTCATTGGTTAAGGGGGTTAACACTCCATGTTTCCTATTGGTTACTAGAGCAGCAGCTTGCCTATAAAAGGGCTGCTTTTGCTCTAGGGTTTTGCTCTGTTCAGAATGTATAATAAAGAGTTGAAGTTCACTGTTCACCGTCTCGTCTCCGCTCCTTGTGCCCATGCGCAGAACTTAACAATGGCCACGCACACCCAGCAACCAGACAGAGAACCCTTTGCTAAATTTTTTGAAGCCCACTGCTTTCCTTAGAAATGTGCCCTACTCTCTCTCCATAATGAGAGAGTAGAATGGCAGACAATATCCTAGAAGGAAGAAGAGAAGCTGGGGAATAGCCTCTCACCGAATTTACCTTCTAATATATAGATCTATTTTGTGACTGTATATTATCCAAGGGCATAATAAAATGTACCAACAAACCAAAAGGCATCAGAGACTGGACCAATGAACTATGGTTCTTTCCTTAGATATATCCTAGAGATTTTTTTTTCCCATCCTGCTTTTAAATATTAAACTTTCATTGAAGCATTGTGAAGCCCTGTGTGTCAATACTATCACAAGAATTGCTAACTCAGAAAGGTTATTCGCTTTTTAAATTTAAGTTTAAATTGGGGTTTTTTGCTTAATCGGCTTTGAAGAAGCATGTGATATTAGCTATGTGATCAAAAGTGATGTGCTATGCCATTTGTAGATAGCCATCCAAGGTTCTATAATCTGACTTCCAGCCCTTTTTTTCTGGCTTGTCAATGGAAGTTGGCCCTTCAAAATCAAACCCTAATGAAAATATAATGAGGACAAAGCTGGCTGTTCCATGGAAAGTTAGAAATCCATTTCAGGAAGTCCCCTTAACCAGACATAGCAAGGTTTCCTGCAAATGTCTCTGGATCTTTTAACTCCTGCCCAGAGAGAGTAGGCAGTCTGGAATCCAAACAGACATTTTATTTACCATGAAGATTCAAAGCTTTATTTACTCCCTCCAGTAAGCCTACTATAAAGCACAGGAAATAAATTCCTGAGTCCTATCTAAATATCTTATCTGAACAGATTGACATGTATGGCATCTCATCAGTCCTTAAGTGGAGAGGGGATAACGCTCCATAATGAATTAATGGTCTGGCCGATACTTTGATTTCCTTTTAACTGTTCTTCTGTGTCTTCCAACTATCACTAATGCTTAAGTGATATAACTTTAATCCAGGAATAATTGTTCTATTATAGCTAATAAAACAGACTGACAGTGTGGCAAAATCGAATTTCAGACCTCCTTAAGACATCCCCATCTTCAGGAATTTCTTTCCTTACCAAAAAATAGCAGGCTTAAGGCATATCAGAGGTGGTATTCAGCAGGTTCTGACCAGTTCTGGAAAACCTGCAAATACCACCTCTGACTTGCCCCGCCCCCATCTCTTCTCTGCTTCCCAAGTCCCAGCTGATTGGCTGGGTCTTCTTTTGTTGCCCTGCACAGGAGAATGGAGCTGGAAAGCAGGTTAAAAGCATTCAATTGCCCAAATTCCATCCCGCAAGGGATTATGGGGTCATTAAAAGGAGATAATGATGATGATGATGATATCAGATAATAATAGGTAATCCCCTTGAATATTTCAGAGACCTGCAACAGCATTCACTGATCTCTTTCTCTTTCCTGCCCACTTATTTTCTGTTGAAAAATGCTCTTCCATTGAAACTGCTGATCTGGGTAAATCTACATAAATTACAGGACTGATACAAAATCACACTTCCGTTTGGATCCATACTGGGGAGATGGAGCTTGTAAATTTCACCATATCTTTTCTTTTTTGGAGGAAACTTTCTGGTTTTAGAAAGAAGCAAATTCAGAGAGATGAAGAAGATGCTTCTAATGTCATATTTCTCCTCTGGACTCATGAAACCCACACAGGGCAGTCAAAAAATTGAGTTTAAACAATAAACTTAGTCATCAAACCTTAGGCTCACAAGTCACTGCCTCAATTTAACTACAGCAGTGAAGGTTGCTTAGCACTGCTGCAGTACAGATTGAGTGGGGACTCCTCCCATAAAGTGCTGCCATTGATATGTGTGTGGCAGAGATGGTATTCAGCAGGTTCTGACCAATTCTGGAGAACTGGTAGCGGAAATTTTGAGTGGCTTGGAGAATCAGTAAATACCACCTCTGACTGGCCCCACCCCATCTATTCTCTGCCTCTGAGTCCCAGCTGATTGGCTGGGTCTTCTTTTGTTGCTCTGCACAGGAGAACGGAGCTGGAAAGCAGGTTAGTGGGATGGGGAGGGAATGGGATTTTGCAGTATCCTTCCCATGCCATGCACACCAAGCCACACAAGTATCTGTTACCAAATACTGTGATGTACGCTGCACCATGACATCATCACACAAATAATTAAAATTACATCATCATGACAAGTGTGATGACGCTGTCCCCTTATTATGACCCCTCGATTAAAAAGGGGCCATAATAGTGACAGTCTCATTCCACCTTGCTACATTGTAAAGTTGTGATATTGCTGGAGAGAAATTCTAATGAGCCTTTGTGGAACACAATATTCAAAGTATATCTATTTACAATAAAAATGCTAAGTCAGGGATACGAAAAAGAAACAGCATATTCAACAGAAAATGCTCTAATGTGAAATACAAATGCAAATTGATTGTGTTAGTGATATTCTAAGGAAAATTGTTCATGAGAAAATAAAGAAAAATTAGCTACAGTTTTTCATCCAGTTAACATGTTTCTATCCTTAATATAGCATGTGCAGATTTTTAAAGAAGAAAGTTATAATAATAATATAATAATAGCATCAAGGAAGTTCATGCATGTTCCAGCAATAACCAAACTGCATCAGAAGTTCCATTGGAAACTTAGAAGCCATCATGCATGAAAACTGAGTTATATATTCTTATATATTCTCATATATTATGCAGTATTTAATAACAGGAAATACAAACATATACCTCAGCACTCATCGTTAATAGGTTCCAGCAGGCACAATAAGTAGTAAAAAGGATTTTCTCATAAGGAATAATGTACTGAGCTACAAGGCAGCCAACACCAACAAGTTCCAGCTTGTGTGTTGAGTACCAAACAAACAATGAGTACCGGGACAAAATTTTCACATCAAAATGCTGTTAAGTACTAAATTCAATGAGATTCAAGGCATTGAGTACCAAGGTACTACTGTACTGGTCTTAAAAATATCAAAGTGGAGAACATGGAATTTAAATTTAAATATGTATATGGCCATTTACACTGGACATAAATACCAAACATAGCTAACTCATATATAACAAAAGCCACATATAGCACATTAAGACTACTTGGTATCAATAATTTATATATTGATTAAAATTTAATTGAGAGGCAGTTTGTAAGAGACATGAGAGTTCATGCCATCCAAACCAGGGGTGTCAAACTCAAGGTCCACAAGATGGATCTGACCTGTGGGATGCTTAGATCTGGCCCGCAGGGCCGCTCTGCAAATAGCAAAGGACTGGCCCACAGTGTCTCTGCCAGCAAAAACAGAGCTCGGGATGGTCAAGTACAGTCCTCCTGGCCCTCGTTTTCAGCCAAGATGGCCTCCTGCAGTCCTCAGCCAGCTAAAATGGAGCTGGGGGCAGGGGCACAGAGAGCTAGCAAAACAAACTAAAAACAAAACAAAAGGATAAATGTTTCCCCTTTTCCATTTGAGCATACAAGAAGGGACAGGAAAAGAGAAAGGGAAAGAGAAAAGAAAAAGAAGGAAAGATAGGAAGAGAGCAAGGAAGGAAAAATAAGGAAAGAGGAGAATGAAGGAGAAAAAAGAATGAAAAGGGAAGGAAAAATAAAGAAAAGGAAGGAAGGAAGGAAGGAAGGAAGGAAGGAAGGAAGGAAGGAAGGAAGGAAGGAAGGAGATTATAATGAGAGTGAGGGAAGGTCTGAGGGAAGTCTTGTCTAAGCACTTGGCCACCGTAGGTGCCCTCAACACAAGTGACATCAAGCTGGCCACCCACACAGGCCACGCCCACACAGGCCATGCTCACACATGCCCGCCAAAGTCAAACACAACCTTGATGTGGCCCTCAATGAAATCGGGTTTGACACCCCTGATCTAAACAATGAAAAAATAATCTACTTAAAAGAATAAAAGCAGTAACAGATTATGACTGAAATATATGGAGTGTGCCTTGTTGAAAAAGACTGCAATATACGTATAAACTGCAACAAAGATTTAAGTGGCCCACTGAGACAACTGTTTTGCAGCTCTAGACCATTACAAATGTGATTTTTACATCCTTCATTTACAAGAGATTGACTACAATGGCCATTTTCCACACCATTATCTGAATAACAAAGATCCCAAGGGCTATAGCCTGTATCAAATTCTGTTTTAATTTGAAATCATCCTATTATTCTAGGGAGAAAAAAACAACAACAAGATTTCCAGCAGTCAACTAGAGATCCTTTCTACTGCTCCCAGACACAGCCAGGTTGTCCTTTACTCAATGCACAAATTCAGAGTTTCATTTAAGAAAATGGGCAATAAAACATTGTGTGTCCTTTCAGAGGTTGAATAATGGATCCCAGCAGCAAAACTACTGGCTAAGAATACCAAGTATTACACTTCAATGATACCTGAGAATGTGACTCCACATTTCTCTGACCTGTGATAAAGATCACATATAAATAATGCAACTCTTCCTCGTGTACCCATCTAGCATTTGGTATAATAAGGTATCTCACCAATCCCCCAATCCTTCTTTGAAGCTTTGCAAACACAGCGTATTTATGGTCTATTCAGAAATGATGAGATTTCTGTGGTCCTTTGGCTTGGTTTTCTCCTGACTGTCCTTATGCCATAATCCAGGTTTGCAAAGCCCAACTCCCGTTGTTAATTTCTGCATTTGAACTCTAGTAAAACCATGTGATGTACTCCCTATCGAAGGGGCACAGGCATGAGATTACATTTTGGCAATCAAACAATGTAACATTGCCTCTGGAAATTTCTGGGATAGAGTAGGCAATCCAAGACATG
This sequence comes from Hydrophis major, assembly GCA_033807585.1. NCBI lineage: Eukaryota > Metazoa > Chordata > Lepidosauria > Squamata > Elapidae > Hydrophis > Hydrophis major. Next base: position 196,452,672 of record CM066331.1, read on the forward strand.
TGAGATCTGCATTAGATTTAGATTCTGATCTTTTAAATGTACCAGAGTCACCTAATGTAACCTCGCTATTTAAGTTTCTGCGTGTATCAAAAATACACAGGATTTCATATGTTCATCCTGCCACTAGCAAGCTTTCTCGGAAATCAAAGCTCCCAAAGAAATACCTCTGCAATATAAATTTAAGCTGTCAGTTCTCTAATTATCACTGGTGGCAATAGAGCAAGGCAAGATCACTTTTGCCTCTTCAAGATTCAGAGGAGAACAGGATGTTACAGTCCCTGAGGGAAAGAACAAATTAAATCCCCTATTTCCATTCTAGATATAGACATGATCCAACTTCTAATTGACTCTTGGAGGCTGGCACTCTCTACTACATATGTGGACAGCACATCAGTTTAAAGGCTAAAGCAAGTCATCAGTATATTCCTTTCTATCCGTCAAAGGAAGAGTTCAGTGGGAACAGACAGAACAATACTAGTAGCTGCCTTTTAGCACCTGCTGTTGCCTCACTATGTCTAGGTAGGGTGGGACAGGTATTGCTTGGATGCCAACCTCAATCTATTCCAGCCATTATACATAAGGAAATAGTGCTAGCAATAGGAATAGTGAGGGTGAAGGTTTGCTCCCCGAGCTTGTAGGTTTGGTTTCCAAATGTTTCATTGCCAGATTAGGCAACATCTTCAGTGGAGTTTACCGGATAAACTCAGAAGTGATATTCAGCAGGTTCTGACCAGTTCTGGAGAACCGGTAGAGCAAATTTTGAGCAGTTCAGAGAGCCAGCAAATACCACTTCTGACTGGCTCCACCCCCATCTCTTCTCTGCCTCCAGAGTCCCAGCTGATCGGCTGGATTTTCTTTTGTTGCCCTGCACAGGAGAACAGAGCTGGAAAGCAGGTTAGTGGGGTGGGGAGGGAATGGGGATTTTACAGTATCATTCCCCTGCCAGGCCACCAAGCCACGCCCACATAACCATTAGTTAAAAAAATTGAATCCCACCACTGGATAAACTCCCTTAAACTTCCCTGAAGATGTTACCTAGCCTGGTAATGAAATGTTCAGAAACCAACCCACACACTCGGAGAACAAACCTTCACTCTCATCCTACCACTAAGCTAGAGATATTCGCCACTATTGTAATAGCACATAGACTTATATACTTCATAGTGCTTTACGAGGCCTCTCTAAGTGGTTTAGGATATTGTCCTCAACAATCTGGGTCATCATTTGACCGACCTCGGAAGAATGGAAGGCTGAATCAACCTTGATCCGGTCAGGATTGCACTGCATTCTAATCCCTGCACCACTACAGTTCAGATGTTGGGAGCTGGGCTCTAGCAAACATTTGGAAAGCCATCATTTCTACACCTCTCTTAAAACCTCAGATTATTCAACTGAACTTAGCATTCACAGCAAATATAAAGTCTTTTTTCTCTCCCAGAAATATGTCCAATAACCACACCATTTCTTAATCAAGGTAGTTATTTCAAATGTTACATTAAAATAACTTCCTTAGCATCAGGACGGAGAAGGTTAATGATGTACCAAAGAAGCACCCACTTTTCAGAACTTGCAAAAATATTCTTCTGATTAACACAGGGGCAATTAGGAGCAAGAGTCCTGCAAAATGAAATATATTGTTGCTGTTCTATAGCCAAGAGTTAATTGAATGGTAGCAATGAATACAATCATTGCTTCTTTAATTTGGAAATTTTACAGTGTGACCATGGTGCAAAGGTGGACACACTTTGTTTATGCATGGCTCCTCAGCTTTCTTTTTTTTGTAATCTCAGAGTTTCAGATCACTATCAGAATTCACTGGAAAAACATTAAGCAATGTAAATTTTCAGAGTATTTCTTAAAATGAAAAGCAAAAAAGAAAGGACACTTGGATTCCACTCGATTTAACATACTTCTTTTCATTGTTATTGTTCTATACAATCATCTACATTCTTATAGATGCCGTGCTGTGATTGGTCAAAGCACGCAGGGATCCGATTGGTCAAGCGAGCCACTCTGATTGGCCCGCTGCGGATCTCCCGCGATTGGTGGAAACTAATCACAGGAGATTCAAAGCAGTGCCATTGGCCGCGGCCGTCGCAGCTTGGGAATAAAAAGCTGCAGTTTTTCCCCCAGAATCCGAGCCGTTCTCGGGACCAATAAATGAGCTGAACCAAATCACTGAGTCCTGGTCTCCTTGCCACGCCGGACATAACACTGGCGATGAGGATGGGATTCCAAGGCTAATTCCCCACCAACACGTGTCCGGAGGAAGCGAGACTGACGAGATGGCCAGCATCACACCTCCTGCACCCTTCAATCCCGCTACCGAGGACTGGGAATCATACACAGACAGATTCCTCATGTTCCTCGAATGTAGCAACATGAAGGACACCACCGGGCCAAAGAAAAGAGCTGTCTTCCTGACACACTGCGAGCCCACAGTGTTCAAGATAGCAAAAGCTCTAGTAAAACCCACGGACGTCAAGGAGATGGACTGGGCCGACCTTGAACCATTGCTCCGGAACCACTATGCCCCCACTGTGCCCACCCTCATCAGGTGGCACGATTTCTACCGACGGGACCAGAGAGTGGGCGAGAGCATCAGCGATTTTGTGGCTGAACTGCAAAGCCTAGGGGGCATGTGTGGGTTCTCGGACATGGATGAGGCCTTACGGGACCGCATCGTACTCGGACTCCGAGACCCAGTGCTACAGAGCTGACTGATGGCCAAAGGAGACATCACCCTCGCCGACGCCATTGCTGAACCCACCGCAACCGAGGCAACCCGGAAATCGGCGAACCGCATGCGGAGACCAGACACCGGAGACCGCACCATGACCGCCGACCCAGGACGGGCGACCGAGGCCCACCCGGAAGTAAGTCACTGCGAGACCACCACCCATCATGGTGAATTCCACTCCGCTTCCAACACCACGGACAAGGAGGAGGAGATCTACTGGCTCCAGGCAGGACGTGACCAGTGAAATCGGCGGGGTTGTAAGTCGGGGATTGCATGTGCCAGGTGTGGAGGTGACCACCCTCAAGCAGAGTGCCGTTTCTTCGATGCAGTCTGCCGGCACTGCGACAAAAAGGGTGGCCGGAAAAAGACGACGACGAAGCATTCAAGACATTCCGGAACCGGCAAACAGAACTCTCGCTACAAAAAGGGTGTGTACTGTGGGGGGATAGGGTTGTTATTCCGGAAAAACTACAAGGGAAGGTATTGAGGTTGTTACACAAGGGGCACCCGGGCATAGTTAGAACGAAAGCCCTGGCCAGAAGTTACACTTGGTGGCCAGGGATGGACAAGCAAATCGAGACCTGGGTGGCAAGATGTGAACGTTGCCAAGAAACCAGACCGAGCCCTCCTGCAGCACCGATCCTGAAATGGGAAACCCCCAGGGGACCATGGTCCAGGATCCACATAGATTTTGCCGGGCCCACTAAGGGACATACATTCCTTGTAATGGTAGATGCTTACTCCAACTGGTTGGAGGTAAGCAACATGAAAACCACCACCACGGAGGCTGTGACCAAGGAACTTAGCAAGCTATTCACAACCCACGGCCTCCCAGACATCATCGTGTCGGACAACGGTCCCCAATTCACCTCGCTAGAATTTGAAAAATTCCTAGTGGAACGGGGCATACGACACGCATTGACAGCTCTGGCACATCCAGCGGCAAACGGAAGGGCGGAACGGATGGTTCAATTTACAAAAAAAACCATCCAAAAAATCTAACACGGGGAAATCCAAGAAAAAATAAATAAAATGCTCTTCATACAACATATAACCCCAAACACAACAACGAACAAAAGCCCGGCAGAGCTACTAATGGGGAGGAAAATAAGGTCCCCACTAGACAGGCTGCACCCCACATACAACCCGGAGAAACCCCCCAACTCCTCTAGCAAGCACCGATCCTTTGCACCAGGTGACGCCGTCTACGCAAAGAACCTAACCGGAGACCCACTATGGGTACCAGCAACCATAACCCAACTGACAGGCCCCCGCTCGTACCGGCTGAAAACAACCGATGGACGAGCCTGGAAACGCCACATCGATCAATTAAGATCGAGAACAATCACAGGAAACACAACCAACATGCAACCAAACACAGACAATCCCCCTAATACAAGCCAAGAGGAAAAGGAATACCCCGGGAACCAGAACCCAATAGAAAGAAACCAGCAACACTTTCCGACGGACAGCCAGCTCGAAGCCTCACCAGGAAGAAGCAGCCAGGCCAGCTCAACCAGCCCAGAAAGACTAGGCGGGAGCGACGGAAACCGCAACTCAACCAGCCCGGGTAGACCGGGAGGGAGCTGCGACAAAAGGCCCGGCAAGACCTTCCAGGCGGTTCCATCAATGAGGCCGAGAGCAACAGAGAACCCGACCGAACCGGCCAGGAGCCAAGCAACAACTGACCTGCTCAGGTCCAGTAGGCAAGTACGGAGCCCCGCCTACTTACGGGACTACGTCACGTAGGACCGAACCAAGAGGGGAGGGGTGTTCTGTACGGTCATTTACATTCTTGTAGATGCCGCGCTGTGATTGGTCAAAGTGCGCAGGGATCCGATTGGTCAAGCGAGCCGCTCTGATTGGCCCACTGTGGATCTCCCACGATTGGTGGAAACTAATCATGGGAGATTCAAAGCAGTGCCATTGGCCGCAGCCGCCGCGGCTTGGGAATAAAAAACCGCAGTTTTTCCCCCGGAACCCGAGCTGTTCTCGGGACCAATAAATGAGCTGAACCAAGTCATTGAGTCCTGGTCTCCTTGCCGCGCCAGACATAACAGTTATGCTTTTAAAAAAAAGTGAAAAAAAGATTTGGCTATTAAAAGTTATCCTTTTCTATAAGGAGGATACTGGAGTGGTTCACACAAAGCAAGATAAACAGAATTATAATCCTCCAACAACCAGTTTCAGTGACGAAAAGTCTGGGCCACCATGGGACAATCAGAGATGTCACAACATTTGATATGCAAAGCTCTGTAAGAGGGTTATGCAACTGGGGATGTTATTGGAAACAAGACTCTTCCCTATCTTCAGTTTGGGGTTTAGATGGGGATACTGGATGAAGACCAGCAGTGGGATTCAGGGGTTCACACTGGTTCAGATTAACCAGTTGTTAAATCCCCCCCTCCCCGCCCCTGCTATCAAAGTGGATCCTGGGTGCTGTGCTGCACTACAATGGAGAAAGAGGAAACAGAGCAGCTGATGCAAGGGAAAAAGGAGGCCGCTTTCCCTCTTTCTTCTCTCTGCTCCTCCCACTTCCCTCATGCTGGCCATTCCATTTCCCATTTCTCCATTGTGGTGCAACACCCATCCACTTTGATAGCTGGCGGGTAGGTAATTTAACAACCAGTTCTCCCAAGGTCAGGTTGGCTATCACGGGAGACTCATCCCACATGTGTGGTAGAGATGGAGGGTAGGGTTGGGTCACGCCTCCCACAACAGCGAACCTGACCTTGACGAACCCATTGTTAAATTATTTCAATCCCACCACTGATGAAGACCAAAGGATGCAGCTGAAAAGATAGCCTTGCATATTTAAAAAAAAAACTCAGAAAAAGACTAGGAATACCATGGTGTCTCAAGCAGTTATCTATGGTACCTCTGAAGCACTGAAGCAGCAAGTTTTGGATTTGACCAATATTTATATGCCTAGTCATATAAATATGCCTTACACTGCTGATAAGACAATTCAAAAGAACAATGAGAGAGTTGAATGGATACAAGACCTTCATTGAGAGGTTGCCTTTGCTGGCCTAGCTGGCTGGCAAATGGCTCAGGAAGACTCAACTTCAGTTTCACCTTAATACTTTGATCATTTTCTCTCTAGCGACTTACAGCATAGTCTAGAGTTATCCAATTATTATCATGCCAAAATAAAAATAATGAGGACAGGCTTTGCATCACCTCAACAACGGCTGGGTTATACTATGAAGACCAGGTGAGTCTTAGTGGGGAATGGTTATTGCTATGCCCATCAGGCATCAATTCCCTTCCCTAAAGCTTGAGTAAATTTAGCAGTCATATGATATAAAAAAGGTTCACATATGGATCAATATCGAGTTAATAGAAAGCGGAGAACAGGAATAAATGTTCAGCTCTCACAGCAGACAGATGCAAAAAGAAGGGACCCCGTGGGAAATCTGTATTGGTGCTTTTATTAGGGATGAACAATAACAGCTCCACCACAACATTCAGCTTCAACCACAACAATATAAGAGCACACAATAAATACAAACTCAAGGTAAACCAAACTTGATTGCAGAAAATGCGACTTCAGCAACAGAGTGGTCAATGTCTGGAATACTCTACTTGACTCTGTGGGTTTTTTTCCCCAAACCCCAAAAACTTTAACCTTAGATTGTCTACTATTGACCTCACTCCTTTCCTAAGTGGTCTGTAGGGGGCGTGCATAAGCGCACCAATGTGCCTACCGTCCCTGTCCTATTTTTTCTTTTTTATTCATATCCATTTCATGTATTCATAACCATGTTTATACTTATACCTGTTATCTAATACTTGCTTGACAAATTAAATAAATAAATAAATAAATAAATAAATAAATAAATAAATAAATAAATAAATAAATAAATAAATAAATAAATAAATAAATAAATAACAGTTTGTAATCAGGAGTGAGCAATATCAAGTTATCCCAAAGCCCTCCCTGCCCTGAATCTGTAACCTAGCCTGAATAGCATTGCTATTCAGTGCCAACTACTGTTCAGTCTAAGAGAATATAAAATAATAGACACTGAATTGGGGAGATGTCTAACTTTTCATATATGTAGGTAGTGTTCTGGAATAATGATGAAAATACTTATTTTTCTTTACCATCTGTATTGCAAAAGGGAAATTCCATGCTGGCAGTGACTGTTTTGCAAAAAGGGAAATTCCACCCACATAAGCGCCATAAGCACTATGCGCTTAAAGCTCAAAAAATTGATAGAGAGCACACACACACACACACACTTTACAGTCTGTTTCTGTTGCTCCCCTGTGGGGGGAGGTTTCAAAGTATTTCTAGCAGGACTACCAGCTTCTGTAACACTTTTGTTCCCTATGCCATCTGTCTGGTAAACTCACAAGACTCGTTCTTCTCTGAACTAGACTGTTCTTTCTCTGTGCCATATAATATATGTGGGTATATGCGTAATTTTGTATTTATTTATTTATATTTTTGTCATGCTTATGAATGTATACTGGAGGTGGTAATCCTCTGAGAGGTGTATGCAATGAAATTTCATTTTAATTAGTGTACATTTAAATGTACACAGTTGATGTACGTTTAAAGTGACAATAAGTATTTGGAAAAGGATCAAGAATGTAACTAATAACAACATGAACTCTTCATTCAAACCCAAAGGTCTTTCCTGTGGATAGATGGGGAGACAAAATTAACTCTACATTGATTATATCAGATTGAGAGTTGGTGTTTTTGACAAACAATTTCAACTTAATCCTGCATCTCTGGAGCCACATGCAGGGAAATATCATCAACATGACTTCAGATCCAATGCTTGAATGCTACATGAAGCCATGGCTGGATTGGCAGTGAATTCTAGTGCTGGAAGAACTTCAACCTGCTGTGATGACCCAGGGTGGGGATAAAAAATAAACACAGTCACAAAAACCTGGTGAAGCCTCTTTTATTCCTTCACTTTGCTTCAAAGCTCCAAATAGCCTTGATGGAAGACAAAAAAACTCCCACACAAGCAGTTACAAGAAGGAGGGAAAAAACAACACAAACTAGGCAAGATAAGGGTTGAAGGACGTCTACAGATAACAGAACATACACAGGGAAGGACGCCAAATTCAGAGTGGAACCATAAATTAGGGATATTTCTACACTTTGTTTCCAGCACTCACCCGTATGCATGTCCGTCCTTTTATTGAGTTGTCACAGCTGCAGCCCATGATGAGGATCAAGGCCCTCTCCTCCCAAGTAGACCACATCTCCCTTATCCTCTCCTCCCTGCATGCCCTAGGATGGAGAGGGGATGGGTCTGGGTCTTCCTCTGACTGCCCAGCCGGCCTCTGCCCTTCCCCAGCCTCCTCCACAACCTCCAGAGCCACACTACCACTCTGTTGGCTGTTCCTCCTTTCCCTCAGAGTCAGTCTCCACCAGGGACATGACACCTGCCTTCCTTTACTGTAGATTATCAAGGGGCTTGGGAGTTCATACCCACCATGACAACCCTGGATCTGATAGCAGTGATCAAACATTCGACTTGTTTCTATTCCCTCTGGAAGAGTGGCAGCATGATCTGGAATGGGGGAGACACAGGTAGTCCTTGATTAGCAACTGCCTTGGACAGCGACCATTTTACAGTTACAACAGTGACAAAAAAGTAACTTTGTGATCTAAAGTAACTTTGAGAACAATGCCCTCATTTACAAACATTGTAGCATCTTTCTGAGCCATATGTTTGCCGTTGGCTTATACATCATCACTGTTCATGTCCTGTGCCTGACCTATTTTTTTTCCTTTTCCCTATTTCTTAAAGAGTGGAGAGGGGCATAGTGCATTCCCTAAAAAATGCTATCTGCATATTAACAAGCTTTGCTCTGTGATCTTAATTGGTTGATTAGAAGCTCCAGCTGCTGCCTGACACTTGACAAGAGTCTAACTCAATTTCACATTGAAGATTTTTTTGCCAGTACAACATAACTGCTCATATTGACCCTTGCATAGGAGAAATGTTGTCATCTTTCATGGGGAAGAATGAACAGGAGGAATTTCTACAGCAGGTGTGTCAAACTCATATCATCATGGTGGCATTATGTGATGTATTGGGACTATTTTTCCCCTTCACTAAACTGAGCATGGACGTGGCCAGCACATAATGCATCCGGCCCTGCTCTACAGAGAGAATGTGAAAACTCCTTCAGGCATCTATTGGATACAATCACACAGATTCATTCTGGTTATACAGGTCTCTTGAAAGTGACAAGAGGCCTAGTATAGCCCATTTCTATGGGAAAAGATTGAACTTGTTGATGCTGAGGAAGTAGACAAGATTCTTGGTGGTGTGAGTGCAACCTGTTGTATATTAGATCCATGCCTTTTCTAGTTGATTAACACTTCCTGGGAATGAACATATGACTGGATTCAGGCAATGGCAAATGTATTTTTTGTGGGAGGACACATTCCTTCTAATTTTTAAAGATGTCATAGATCATCCCCTCCTCAAGAAGCCTTCTTGGATCCAATGATACTAGAGAATTTTTGTCCAATCTGTAACAGTCTTTTTAAGGAAGATTGTTGAGGGTCCTAAAAATGAATGGATTACCTAGACTTCTTTCCACTGATGACTGGGTTAATATACTGATCATCCTCATAGGCAGGAATAATGATACAACCAGTAGTGGGATGCGATATATCACCCCATAGTTTTACAGGACTTTCTGGGCAATATACACTTTCAGCATATTTCCCCCAACAATCTGGGTCCTCATTTTACTGATCTTGGAAAGATGGAAGGCTGAGTCAATCTTGAGCCCATCAGGATTGAGTTCATCTGCAATACTGCATTCTAATCTCTGCATCGCCAGGGTTTCCTTAAACTTTCAGTGGCTTCTGGTAATATTGATTTATGATATCCTTCTGGACCGGTTTCAGTGTTTACAAGTGGGAGGCATTGTGCTGCATTGGATCTCCTTTTTCCTCCAGGGACATTTCCAGCTGATACTGGAAGAGCTCTAGGCCAAAACCAATCATTAGAATCCTATTCCCTTCCTGCTCTTATTTAATATTGCTATGAAACCACTCGGTGTTGCCATTTATTGGGAAAGACCAGAGATTGCCAATATGCCAGGGGTATCCAATTATACATCTCCACCCTAAGTCAATCAAACAAGTTTTTTCAAGTTGTATCAAGTTCTTTGTTTTTTGAGAAATCAAGTTCTTTGTTTTTTGAGAAATCAAGTTCTTTGTTTTTAATAATTTGTGCACCACCCAGGATCAGTGTCACAAGAAGGACAGTTACATAAACAAATAAGTGAGAATGAATTGGGTTTTTTTAAAAAAAAAATTATTCTTTTGTCATATTTATTCTATTGCTTTCTTTGGCTCTGAATGTTTCTTGTGTTTTGTTTCCAGTTTTTGTTTTTCATGCTATTATCCAATTGTAAACACCTCCTACTGAGTCATTAATAAATAAATATTTGCCTTGTGCTTGAAAGTAGTCTGTTGAAAGGGCTTCTTGGTTGCTCCATCTAACAGATGTTATCTAGTTGATCTGATCAGAACCAGGTGTTAATTTCTTTTCTAGGACAGCACATCTCTCAGCTTGGCCTACAGTAATTTGCAGTGTGGCAGACAGCATACTTAGCACAAGGAAGCACCAACAGTATGTTGAAGATGCCCAGTTGGCTGGAGGAGTAACTCTTTCTGAGGAAAGCTATCCCTAAACACATTAGTCTATGTGCCCTCTCCTGCTGCTCAGCTTGCTTTGTCCATTATCTGCTTAGGTTTTGCCTACAGGATTCCATTTTGTCCTTCCTGAAATGAAACTTCTGTACTGAAACCACTGACAGAGTCTTAGAGCAGAGTGTCATCAGTATGCTGATGATACCTGGCTCTATTGCTCCTTAGTATCCAATTTGTAGAAAGTAATCAATAACCTGGAATGTTCCCTACAACAGTTTGAATTAGAGAGAACAATCTGAAATTAAATCTAGGCAAGTGAGAAGTGGTTATATAAATAGGAAAGTGCACTCAAAAGTTGAGGTTCACTTTGTTTTGAATGGTGTGGCACTACAACAAAAACAGCAGCTTCAAAACCTGGGTCCCTGAGATGTTATTGGGATCACGGATGGCAATTGTATCAAGGAACGCTTATACAATTGATTCTAGTAGACCAGATAAGTTCCTCCCTAAGCTGTCTGGATTTGGCAGTTGTATGTTTGTGCTAAGGGATGCAGTAGCTCAGTGGCTAAGATGCTGAGCTTGTCAATCAGAAAGGTTGGCAGTTCGGTGGTTTGAATCCCTAGCACCACATAACAGAGTGAGCTCCCGTTACTTGTCTCAGCTTCTGCCAACCTAGCAGTTCGAAAGCATGTAAAAATGCAAGTAGAAAAATAGGGACCCCTTTGGTGGGAAGGTAACAGCGTTCCCTGCACCTTCTGTGTTTAGTCATGCCGGCCACATGACCATGGAGACATCTTCAGACACCTCTGGCTCTTTGGCTTTGTAATGGAGATGAGCTGGTAATGACTAGCATGTACTGTGTGCACGAGGGGAACCTTTACCTTTACCTTACCTATGTTTATTGCCTGGTTGCATATCACTTTGATTAATGTAACATATTCTATCTTGGGGTACCCTTATAAAGATTTGAGAAATTGCAGTTGGTCAAAAGTTCAGCAGCTAGGCTACCAATGGATATATAATACAAATAAAACATAAAGATGATACTAAAATATTTCCACTGGTTGCCAATTATTTGCCAACACAATTCAATTTGTTAGCATTGATTCTTAATACTCTAAGTAGCTTTGCCCAGATTATTGGAGATTGAAACATTGTTGTATAATTATTAGGGAAGTAGATTTTACCGCTAACGAGTTTTATTTGGAAGAAACTTATTACTTACTGAGAAATGTTTCTCAATCTTGGCAATTTTCAATTGTGTGGACTTCAAGCATGCTGGCTGAGGAATTCTGGGAGTTGAAGTCCACATATTTTAAAGTTGGCAAGGTTGAGAATCACAGCATTATAGAAATAAATAAAGCCTTGTTGTTGTTAATCATAAAGTCATGACCGACCCATTGCAATCCCATGGACAACAGTCCTCCAGACTTTCCTGTCCCCTACCATCCTTCGGAGTCCATTTAAGCTCATGCCTAGAGCTTCTGTGACTCTCTTCAGCCACCTCATTCTCTGTCATACCCTTCTTCTTTGGCCCTCAATCTTTCCCAGCATTAGGCTCTTCTCCGGTGAGTCCTTCCTTCTCATTAGGTGGTCAAAGTATTCATCTTCAGGATCTGGCCTCCAAAGTGCAGTCAGAGTTGATCTCCTCTAGGACTGACCAGTTTGATCGCCTTGCAATCCAAGGGACTCGCAGGAGTCTTCTCCAGTACTAGAGTTCAAAGGCCTCAAAGGATAAAGCCTAGCTCCTAGCTAACAACATCCTATCAGAGAAGAAGAATCACAAGTTCAGTGCATGTAGCAGATCCAGATAACTTTATTCTGCCATCATTTAGAAGACCAGTTAAGAGCCTTTGGCAAGAGAAAGAAAGACTCCTTGCTTCATTCCATCTGGTTTGTCCCATTGCTATCTTTTATCTTTCAAATTTCATTGATTTTACTGTTAATTGCCTTGTTTGATTATTTTGAGCTTCCCAGAATTATGGGGAGTTGGGCAACATATAAACTCAATAAATTATTTTTATGTAAATAATATAATTCTATCAATAATATCTTTTTAAAATCTCTTATTATAGGCAACAATGTGAAATCCCAGCTGCCTGTTGGCCTTCATTCCCATTGAGTTCTTTCCAAGAACTTAGGATGTCATAATGTATTGGGGGGGGTTATATGTTTGGAGCAAAACAGTGTAACCTTTTGCAACTGACAAATGGAAATTTTGTAAGTATGCAGATTTTTCTAGGCTTTCCAAGGCTTTTTGGTGTGGCACTCAGTATGCTGATAACCATTGGGATCACCACAGCCAGTTTAAGCCATAATATTTCAACTTTGTTTTTCAGATTTTTATACTTTGTAATCTTCAATTATTTGTCTTTTGTTCTACTATCCCTTGCTATTGCCACAACAATTATAAACATTTTCATGTGTTCAACCATAGCTACATCTGGTGTGTTACATGTCAAGACTTTATCTGTTTCTATATAAGAAATTTTTTTAACCTGTTCAGTTTCAACTATTTTTCATCTATGTGCCTGGGAAAAAAGGCAGAAGAAACTAATCTAAGTGTAGTAATCCCATAGAATAGAATAGAATAGAATAGAATAGAATAGAATAGAATAGAATAGAATAGAATAGAATAGAATAGAATAGAATAGAATAGAATTCTTTATTGGCCAAGTGTGATTGGACACACAAGGAATTTGTCTTGGTGCAAATACTCTCAGTATACATACAACAAAAGATACATTCATCAAGAGTCAAGAATCATCAGGTACAACACTTAATGATAGTCATAGGGTACAATAAGCAATCAAATCATACTCGGAAACAGTCCATATAAATTGTAAGGATACAAGCGATGAAGTTACAGTCATACAGTCATAAGTGGGAGGGGATAGGTGATAAGGAGTGATGAGAAGATTAATAGTAATAGTAGTGCAGACTTTGTAAATAGTTGGACAGTGTTGAGGGAAATATTTGTTTAGCAGAGTGATGACGTTCGGGGAAAAACTGTTCTTATGTCTAGATGTTCTGGTGTGCAGTGCTCTATAGCATCATTTTGAGGGTAGGAGTTGAAACAGTTTATGTCCGGGATGTGAAGGGTCTGCAGATATTTTCACAGCCCTCTTTTTGATTTGTGCAGTATACAGGTCCTCAACTGAAGGCAGGTTGATAGTAATTGTTTTTTCTGCAGATAACCAGGCATAGTGACAATCCGCAAGTCTGTATCAATATCCTACCACTTCCTTCTTTCAGTCCAAGAGATGCTGAAGAGTCAATGCCATTGGAACTGGATTGCCAACAGAAGTACTCAGATGAGATAGCATTCTCATTGCAAGAGCTTCTGGAAGAAGATCCTGTCACTGGGCCCTTCATCTTTCTGGCCATCCGAAAAGATTCGTCTGCTGCATGGCTCCCATGATATGAAGACCATTCCTTGCCCACTCTTGGTCTTTAGGGAATCCATAAAGATACATTTAAATATTTATTTTTATTGTACACCGCATTTGACTTTTTTATATTTTAAATGTTTGGCCCACCTAATGAGAAGAAAGGTCTCACTGGAGAAGAGCGATTGCTGATGAGGGCAATAGAAGAAGGGGACAACAGAGAATGAGGTGGCTGGATGGAATCACTGAAGCAGTTGGCTGAGCTTCAATAGACTCCGGGGGATGGTAGAGGACAGGAACGCCTGGAGGAACATATCATGGGGTCGTGATGAGTCAAACATGACTTTGCAACTAGCAACAACAAGGTGCACTGAGTGCTCACCAGCAGACAAAGACAAAGTATCAATCAAAACAACAACACATCCAGAAGGCATTAGGTTGGGGAAGGAGATTAGGACCATTTTTAATTTTTTAAAAATTATGATTTTCAGTTTGTAAGAAGTTAACCTGACATGCTTCCTTTTTCCCACTCTTTCCATTGCCTTTTCTTATGCTCCATTTCATGCTTCAACCTTGGTATCCCTCCACTCCAAATCCTGAAATGAGTCTAACTTTTCTGAAGGAGAAGTGGAAAGAGGAAATACAATGCGGGAGAAACAAAAATACTTGAAATCACCGCTGCTAGAAAGAGATCCTTGCTTTGAATGGAAGGTAGAAGTCTGCTTTTCAAAGGTAGTTGTGTTCCCCAAACAATCGTTATTGCACAAACACTTTTAATGATTTCATTTACAGAGCATTCCATCGCTTTGTGTATAAAATAGTGGTGATGAAAGGATCTGATGCAGAGACATGCCTGGAACTTAGCAAGAGAAAGAATTTCTTGAGAGGCAGGATGCAAACATTTTCAGTCCATAATTGAATAATGTTAGTGCTTCACGAATTCTCTTGCAAGGATTCTCCTTCTGAGACATTTCTATCGGTTCAGAGCTCTCCAAGCTTGCCAGATAAAAATAGGGAAGGGACACATTGTGTAGAGAGGGAACCTCACTCCTCAAGGACAGAGCCTGATGCAGTGATGGGATTCAAAAAAAATTTACTACCTGTTTTGTGGGCATGGCAGGGGAAGAATACTGCAAAATCCCATTCCCTCCCCAACCCATTAACCTGCTTTCCAGCTCCGTTCTCCTGTGCAGGGCAACAAAAGAAGACCCAGCCAATCAGCTGGGACTTGGGAGGCAGAGAATAGATGGGGACGGGGCAAGTCAGAAGTGGTATTTACCAGTTCCCTGAACTACTCAAAATGTCTGCTACTGGTTCTCCAGAGCTGGTCAGAACCTGCTGAATACTACCTCTGGCCTGATGGGTTATAGCCAGGGGTGGGATTCTACCAGTTCGCACCTATTCGCTAGAACCGGTTGTTAACATTCTAAGCAGTTCAGAAAACTGGTTGTTAGAAGAAATTACTGGCCTAATCCTGTAAGGAAGGCAGGAAGGAAACATTCTGGTGTTGCTTACAGAAACTGCCTCTCCATTAACCCTTATTACATTCTAGATTTCCTGTCTCAGGAACGTCTCTGGAATTTTTTTCCCCTCCTTTGCTGGTACTTTGCCTGTGTGGAGTGACCATTCAAAGTTACAATGGCACTGAAAAAAGTGACTTATGGCCCTTTTTTACACTTACAACTGTTGCAGCATCCCCACAGTCATGAGAGGCCAGGCGAGGAGATGCGTGCCTCGATGTACGTGATATTGAGTTGGCCATGCCCAGCCAATAACATGACCATGAAGCCATGCCCACAAACTAAGCCATGCCCACAGAACCAGTTGTTAAAAAATTGAATCCCACCCCTGGTTATATATAGCAGGATCTTACACAGTCCAAGATCAAATGTTGCATGTATCAGGAGTCATCCTTGGAAAAATTGAACCCAATTTTACGATCAACTAACCAATCTGTTACGAACTAAGCAAACTCATTAACTTGCAATTCTAATAGTTTTACTTTCACAGCAGGCTCGTAAACCTGCACTTCTGATTGGCCCGCTAATAGCGGATCGTGATTGGTCGTTGTCGGCTAATCTGATTGGCTGTTAAAGGATCACCGCTGATTGGATGCTTTCCAGCACGGCAAACTCAAGTCATTGGTTGTTGTGACAGCAGCCAGCTCTATAAAAGGAGCTGCTGCTGCCCTAGCCTTTTGCTCTGTTCTGAAATCACTAATAAAGAGTTGAAGTCACTATTCGATGCCTTGTCTCTGTTCTTGCATCCACTCTCCCAGACATAACACAATCAATCAGAATGGAGCTGAAAGAGACCTTGGAGGTCTTCTAGTCCAACCATTGTTAAAACAGAAGATCCTATACCATTTCAAACAAGTGACTGTCCGGTCTCTTCTTAAAAACCTCCAGTCATGAAACACCCACAACTTCTGGTGGCAAGTGGTTCCACTGGCTTTTTGCCCTCACTGTTAGGAAGTTTCTTCTTCCCAACAGTGAGGACAATTATGTCTGAAAGCAAGTTCCTCTCATTAATCAGTTCCTGGGTATTGTATATGCACTCATATTTAAACCAAAGAATTGGTCAAAATGTATGATTTACTAAAATAATTCACAACTAATATTTTTTTAAAAAAAGAGAATTGCAAGCACTCAACTAATGGATGGACCCAGTTTTTCAAAATAAGAAATATTACAAATGTGCATGAGTGAAAAGGAAGAATCTGAGAAGATGGAACAACAGTAATAGAATATGTATGTTGCACACAGAACATCTCAGATTTAATTTGGACACTCCTAGGGAAAGG
This sequence comes from Hydrophis major, assembly GCA_033807585.1. NCBI lineage: Eukaryota > Metazoa > Chordata > Lepidosauria > Squamata > Elapidae > Hydrophis > Hydrophis major. The sequence goes on from CM066331.1 coordinate 196,469,252, forward strand.
TGGAAAATGTAATGTCTGAAATCCTGGAGATTTTCTGTCAGTAAAGGTAGACTTTGTAGTCCCTCTGAAATACCTTAGGACTCCATTTCCCACAATTCTTCATGGTGTTGCTAGCTGAAAATCCCATATTTGTAATATGTACACTTCCAGAAGGCACCAGGTTGATAGAGACTGCATGAATAATAATGCATTGAATGGATTGAATGGGGTGACTTCATAAGCTTGCTTATATTCCTATTAACTCAGATCACATTTCTGGTAAACACATTAATTGTACACTGGCAGCACATAAATGAAAGTCTGATGATTCAATTCTGTTTCTTTTAAAATAGCCACAAATTATATTCACATTTGATATGTATGTATGATATGTATGTAGTTATGTATTAGATGCATACCACAAAATGAGGCATGCCTCAGATATTTAATATTCTGCTACCATATAGCAGTGTTTTTCAACTTGGCAACTTGTATGGACTTCCACTCCCAAAATTTCTCATTTGCATGAAATTTATTGTGTATGCATTATTACATTTCTACACCACCGATCTCACCTAAGTGCCTGTGATGACCCAGAGTGTACCACAAACATAACAAAATCCAAAACGTAAATAAATGTCCTTTAATGACTCCAATTTGGTGCCATTGTTCAATAATACTCAGTTGGAGATAAAACATACTCAAAAATAGTCTTCAAAAGAAAGCAATACAGTCCGAATTTAATGAGCAGATAGAGGTGAAATAAAAAATCAAACAAATTACAATGAAAACATTTCCACAACAGAACAGGAGAAGTATTTACCAAATTCAAGAATATAACAAGGCACAGTCTGTTGGAAGGACGCCAACCAAGATAACTTCAGACCAAAATAAAATATGCTTTGTTTCCAGAGTTTGCCAGTATGCAGGTCCAAACTCTTATGCAGTTCTCACATCTGCAGCCCATGAAGAGGATCAAGGCCCTTTCCTCCTGAGTAGACCATGTCTCTGCCTTATCCTCTCCTCCCTGCGTGCCCTAGGGATGGATAGGGGATGGGCCTGGGTCCTCCTCTGACTGCTCAGACGGCCTCTACCTTTCCCCAGCCTCCTCAACAACCTCCAGAGCCACACTTCCACTGCTTGGGCTGTTCCTCCTCTCCCTCAGAGTCAGTCTCCCTCAGGGGCATGACAGTGCCTCTGTAAACTATGTGAAATGTCTCCAATTTCATTTCTGTCCTTGGCTACTTATATCAGGCATGTTTGTAAGATTAATCTCAGGAAATGGGATTTTTCTATGTTATATATTCTCAGGCTCTTTTTCTTTGTCAATAAATGGTAATTCAAACATTTGAACAACAAACTGCTAGTTTAGCAATTTTGTTGATTCTACCTTTCTACTTCTTTTCAATTTGTGCCAATTGGCAATACTCCCCTTCTATCTCTTTCTTCTCAAAACAGCTTAGTCCAGTTTATTATCTTTCCCACCTGATTTTGTGGTATTAAGTCTCTTTCTGACAGTCCTTTTAAAAGATTATTCAGGTAACTTCCTTCTTTTCCTAGAGCAAAGGCAAAAAAAGGCCATATTGGAGCTTCCAGCTTTAATGTTATCTATTCAGCTATCTTCAACTAATAAAGATTTTGTCAAGTAATTTATAGTGCGGGAGAATAAGTCTGACAAAGTATTGTCCTAATTCCAGATATAGCTTTTGAATTCTCATTTGGGAGAATGTGGAGAATCAGAAATAGAAGACATTGTACATGTTCTATTCAATTGCCAATTATGTGCCTCAGCTAGGACTTGGTACTTAAAGACACCACTTGAGAGAACCATATTCTGAGACTCTAACAAAAGATTATCTTATTTTTTTTCAGGGCATAAATACATATGTAGACAGTAGACCTGTTAGGTTTATAGTCAGGGCTGTCCAATGGAGAAGATGTCTTACAGACCACATTGGGATTCATGCAAAGATGATGAATTGACCTAAACACGTACTGTCTTTGAACTTTAATATTCATTTTATTATCCAGGACTTCTGGTTTCAGCTTCTTCGGTGACAGACCGAAACCGTGACTCTGTGCGGTTTCGATGCGTGCTTACCGCTGGAGCACCCTGAGCCAGCTGGTTTTGGGGCTAAGCCACCCCGTAGAGGTGATGAAAAAGGGGGAGACTGCCTGAAGAGTTGAGGAGAGCCACATCTCTCCTCCTCAGCTGGCCATTACTCTCTTTCCCGAAGGTGGTTGCAGTGGTGGTCAGAAAAGGCCACCACAAAGAAGAACTTGACTGGAAAAGAATGTGCAGGAGGAAGATAAGATGAGAAAGTTTTGGTTGACCAGGTCAAACAGCAAAAGCAACAAATAAGGTACCCTGGAATTGAAACTATTAAAAAAAAATAACTCTGTTCCCAAAGATTTCTAAGTAGCAAAAGAGAGAGAAAGGGGAAAAGATTTGGGTTTTTTCTCTCCTCTTCCTATACTGACAGCTAAGAGACCTAAGCAAGGAATTGGAGAAAAAAATCCACTTTGACATTAATAGGCATTTAATGCTGAAAATAAAAAGTCAAAGGGATAATAAAGATTTCTGGATAATTAAAAGCTTTTGAAAATAGGAAAGGAGAGAAAAAGAATAAAAGTGCAGGATCTGGAAGGGAGGAGACTGCCTGGAATTAAAAAGAACTTACAGTAAAATCTCAACAAGACTTTCAAAAGATACATCTTAACTGAAACATCGCAACAAAATAGTAAAACCCTAGGAAGAGAAAGTGAAAAAAGAAATAAGAAGAAACAGCTTGGGACCATTTGGATTATTTGGTGATCTCTGGATTCTTGGTTTCTGCATTTGAATGACTAAAATCAATTGGGTGGTTGTTTAAAAGTGTTTAAAATGGCTTCACTTTTAGAAGAATTGAAAATGGAACTTAAAAAGTACAAAGAAGATGCACAAGAAGGGAGAGGTTCTTTTGGCTTCGTATTCCAGTTCTTGGAAATTGAGATTTGGAACTATGAGAAACAACAAGAAATGCCTGCAGAGCAAGAAGAGTACGACAAAGAAGAAGCCATCTTGAATGAACAAGTAATCTCAGGTGGGGGGAAAAAAGGAAAGGGGGGAAAGAGAATGGAAAGTTTAAGAATGGGAAAAACAACCCAAAAAAAGAATAGAGTGAAAAATAAGTATAAAATCAGAAAGCAACAGAAGAGGGAAACGCAGAAGAAAGAATTAGAAGTAGAAAGACAAGAGGGTAAAAAGGGGAGGGAGAAAAAGAGAGGGAAGAAAGAAAGGAAAAGAAGTTATAAAGGACAGAAACAAAATATAGAGAAACAGGGCCTATTTAGAGATAATGGGTGAAAATCTAATTGAAAAGGGGATTCTGCAAAGGAACATAAGACAGTATTGTTATATTAGAAATAGAAATAATTTCAGAAAATATGAAACAATGTATTATTAAAATGTTTGATAAAATAGTTATTGCAACTTAGTGGAATGCTTGTCAATAAATAAATGTAACAAAATGAATATAAAACATATGTGAAGAGAAATAAGGGAAAAATTAAGTATGGAGATTATACGTGTCTTTAAGGAAGTGTGATATTTAATTGAAAAGAAATGTTAAAGATGTTTAGACTTTAATAAATATTAATGATAGAACTGAATTGGGATGGAATGAGAGTTTAAATTACATAAATTTACAATCCTTTTTTTAAAGAACATAGTGTGTATTATAAGAATGTACCAAGCACAATTCAATTGGAAGTTATGTATTATGTATTATATTGAATGTCACAACCTTAAGGTATATATTGAAGTTTAAATAAGAGTTGAATGGATAAAATTAAAAGATATAAAGGTGTCATACTCCAATTAGTAACTACAGAAGAAAATTTGTCTAATGAGAAAAGATAATATGAAATTGAAACAGAACAGAGGACAAAAGTACAAATATAATGATTTGAATTGAGGTGAGATAATCAAAATAAAACTGAGAAAATTAAAAGGGGAAAATTATATAGAAAATGCAGAATAGTAATAAGATATGGAATAGAACACAAAAATGAGCATGAAATTGAGTTTGTGTCTGTATAAAAAAAGATGTTTTACTTGTATTTTGTGTGTGTGAAAACCCAAATAAAACTTTATTTAAAAAATATTCATTTTATTATCCATCCTTGGATTCTATTTTATCTTATTCTACTTTACTTTACTCTTTTATCTTCATTTTATCTTACCCTACTATTCTATTTCATCTCATCACACCACTGACTGGCCCCTCCTCGCCCCACCCTGGAGACTTCCTTGAGGCTCAGTCAGGGGTGGTATTCAGAGGGTTGGGGGAGGGAGAAGTGGCCTGAGAGCAGAGCTGAACCTTCCTTAGGATTGAAAAATCTATTTTTCAGTGCAGACTCAGGCAGCAGATTGCAGAAAGATAAATCTGGGAGTGAAGCTGTGATTCTACTAGCAGCTTAATTTGCCTGTTTGCTTTGCCGATTTTGGGTAAAAGTTGCTCTTTTTTAAATAAAAAAAATCAAACTTTACATATATATTTACAATATTTACATACAAGCCATGCCCAGCCAGTCACATGACCATACCTACAAATTAGGCCATGCCCACAGGACCAGTTGTTAAGAAATTTGAATCCCACCCCTGATTATAAGTTGTATTCCTGTTAGAAAAAAAATATTTATTCTTACACCAGTTTTCTCTCTCCCTTTTACCTCACAATATAAGAGCTCAGATGCTCAACATTTATCTGACCCAACTTTCAGTTCCCTTGACAAGACGAATAACCTGAAAGATGACCTATAGGACAATGGTTCCATGTTCTTACCTTCCTTCTTAGCCCTTTGCAAATGGAGAAAAAGATATGACACAATTTCTAGAAAATTTAAGAGTACAAATGGGTGAGCTTTCCCAAACGTCAGTCGGCAAGGTGGAGCGCATCTAGAGATCAACTCAGCAGGATGATTGGTTTATTGATGGTTTATCGATACAAGCTGTGGAAAAGAATTTGGCTTCAAGCTGCAGATCAGATTGTGGTTTTCATCCTCTTCTTTTTATGTCCCTGTGAATCAGGGAGGAACTAGCTGAGTCTCTTCTTAATGCCCAGCTACTGTGGAAATTACTAGGAAACCTAGATTAGTTTTTTAGGTTGATGCCCCTTTTGTTCTCCATTATTTAATTCTAAGCATCCACTAGCTAGCCATTTTTTAGAGTTCACATAAAACACAGTCTGTTTCTCCAAATAACACATTTTGTAGCCTTGTCTGTGGAGATTCTCAGTCATCCAGGTAATGTTTCAGTCAATCATGTTTCAAAAGGCAACTGGAGTTTCTTTGTTTTTCCTTGAAGACATTTTGCTTCCTTAAATGCTTCCATTCTCCAGCATTTGGTCAGACCCTAAAGAAGCTTCTTGAATGAGAAGTGAAATGTCATCAAGGAAAAACAAACTCCAATTGCCTTTTGAAAAAAAACACCTTTGTGATAATTTGGTAGCCTTCTTCCTGTTATTTTATAAGACATTTCTAAGATAACATTTTCTGGTACGTTGGTTTAATTAACATGCATGGTTTTGTTTATGATTTTCCACAATGTACATGTTTTCAGTGTTTACATCTGCTATGTTTTAACTTGCATGAGAAATTTTGAAAAATGCAGATCCTGAGAGATACTTACAGTCTGAGATAGTATTCAGAGCAGGTTCTGACCAGTTCTGGAGAACCGGTAGCAGAAATTTTGAGTAGTTCGGAGAACCGGTAGCAGAAATTTTGAGTAGTTCGGAGAACCGGTAGCAGAAATTTTGAGTAGTTCTGGAGAACCGGTAGCAGAAATTTTGAGTAGTTCAGAATACCACCTCTTACTGCCCTGCACCCAACTATTCTCTGTCTCCCAAGCCCCAGCTGATTGGCTGGGTCTTCTTTTGTTGCCCTGCACAGGAGAACAGAGCTGGAAAGCAGGTTAGTGGGGTGGGGAAAGAATGGGGAGTTTGCAGTATTCTTCCCCTGGAATGGGGTGGGAATGGAGATTTTACAGTATCCTTCCTCTGCCACACCCACCAAGCCACGCCCATCAAGCCAAGCCATGCCCACCAAGCCACACCCACCAAGCTACGCCCACTAAGCCATGCCCACAGAACCAGTAGTAAAAAATTTTGAATCCCACCAGTACAACTCTTGATCCAACTATCTAGGGATGACCACAATGGGTCAAAAAATAAAGATGGTGAGCACCATCAAATGATAACAGCTCTTTCCCTGCAATGCATATGAAAAAGGAAAGTGTTGTGTCTTCGGAAATGATGCCAGGAGTCGGTGACTTCGTATTGATGTAGGAACCGAACTGGCGCTATAGGAAAAGTTTGCGGCTTTTATTCCTTTAGCCGCGGCGGCCGCGGCCAATGACACCATTTTGAATCTCCCGCGATTCGAACCGACCAATCGCGGGAGATTCTTAGCAAGCCAATCAGCGCGGCTCACCTAACCAATCAGAGTGCCCCGCGCCTTGGCCAATCAAGGCGCGGGGATCTCAAGAATGCTAATGAGGGGACAGAACACCCCTCCCCTCTTCGTTTAGTCCTTACGTCGCGTAGTCCCATAGGTAGGCGGGGCTCCGTCTTAGCCTACTGGACCTGCGCAGCTCAGTCGTAGGTTGGATCCCGGCCTGTTCGGTCGGGGTCTCTGCTTCTCCGGATGCCATCGTGGAAACCGGCTGGTCGGTCGGGCCAGGCCGCTCTCCGTAGCTCCCTCCTGGGCTTCCTGGGTTGGCTGAACTGCGGGTTTCGCCGCTCCCGCTCGGTCTCCCCGGGTCGGTTGAGCTGGCCTGGCTGTCTCTTCCTGGCGAGGGGTCATGCTGGCTGCTTTCCGGTAAGTATGGTTGGTTTATTCTTCTTTGGTTTTGGTCCCCTGGGTATTCCCTTCCCCCTTGGTTTGTGTTGTGGGGGTTGGTTTTGCCTGCTTGTGCATTGGTGGTCTCTTGGGTGGTCGCCCTCGATCTTAATTGGTCGATGTGGCATTTCCATGCTCGTCCGTCTGTTGTTTGTAGCCGGTACGAGTGTGGGCCTGTTATTTGTGTGATGACGGCCGGTACCCATGACGGGTCTCCCATCAGGTTCTTTGCGTACATGTGGTCGCCTGGTGCGAAGGTTTGGTGTTTGCTGGTTGAGTCTGGGGGCTTCTCTGGGTTATACGTGGGGTGTAATCTGTCGAGTGGGGACCTTAATTTCCTCCCCATTAACAGTTCGGCTGGGCTCTTATTCGTTGTGATATTTGGGGTTATGTGTTGGGTGAAGAGTAATTTATTTATTTTATCCTGGATCTCCCCGTGGTCTATTTTCTGGATGGTTTTCTAAGTGAATTGCACCATCCGTTCCGCCCTACCGTTCGCCGCCAGATGCGCCGGTGCTGTCAGCGCGTGTCGGATGCCCCTTTCCGCTAGGAATTTTTCGAATTCTAGCGAGGTGAATTGGGGCCCGTTGTCGGAAACGACGACGTCTGGGAGTCCGTACGTTGCAAAAAGTTTGCCGAGTTCCTTGATCACGGCCTCCATGGTTGTTGTTCTCATGTTGCTTACCTCCAGTCAATTGGAGTAAGCGTCTACTGTTATTAGGAAGGTGTGTCCTTTTGTGGGCCCGGCGAAGTCTATGTGGATCCTAGACCAAGTCCCCTTGGGGTTTCCCACTTTAGGACGGGTGCTGTGGGTGGGCTTGGCCTAGTTTCCTGGCATCGTTGGCACCTTGCTACCCATGTCTCAATCTGTTTGTCCATCCCTGGCCACCAAGCATAACTTCTGGCCAGGGCTTTAGTCCTAACGATGCCAGGGTGCCCCTCGTGTAATAGTTCCAGAACCTTCCCTTGTAGTTTTTCTGGAATGACCACCCTATCCCCCCATAGTATGCACCCTTTTAGCAACGAGAGTTCCGTTTGCCGGTTCCGGAATGTCTTGACGGACTCGTCGTTGTCCCTTTCCGGCCACCCTTTCTCTACCCAATGCAACACCCGCGCCAGACGTTTGCTTTATTAGTCTCTCGGGCAATGTCTGACGCAATTATGGGTAGGTTGGGTAGAGTCTCTATACTGAGGGTGGTTGTTGTGGGTGCTGGGTCGGTGTCAGGTTCCGGTAGCGGCGAGCGGCTTAAGGCGTCTGCATGGGAGATCGTCTTACCCGGTCTGTGTATGAGTCCGTAGTTGTAGGCCGCCAGGAACTCGGACCACCTTGTCATTCGGGGAGACAGAATGTTCGGGGTGGCCTGGTTCCCTGCAAGGATTCCCAGCAGCGGCTTGTGGTCGGTTATGATGGTGAATGTCCGGCCGTAGAGATACTCGTGGAATCTTTTTACTGCGGCAACGATAGCCAGAGCCTCTTTGTCAGGCTGGCTGTAGTTCCGCTCCGGTTTGGTGAGGGTCCTTGAAAAGAACGCGATGGGTGCTTCTTTTCCGTCGGGGAGGGTATGGCTGAGGACAGCGCTGATGCCGAAGGGTGATGCATCGCATGTGACGGCCAGAGGTAGGGTCTTGTTGTATTGTATAAGGACGGCGTCTGAAGTGAGGAGGTTCTTTGTTCTCTGGAAGGCGGCTTGCTCGCGTTTCCCCCAAGTCCAGGTCGCCGCCTTGTCCAGGAGCCTATGCAAAGGCTCCGCCACCATCGCCTTTTGGGGCAGGAAGACATTATAAAAGTTAAGTAGCCCCAGAAATGCCTGTAGCTCCGTCTTCGACTTGGGTGTGGGGGCTTCTTTGATGGCCTTGATTTTTTTGTTTGTGGGGTGAATGCCATGACGGTCTAGGAGATATCCTAGGAATTCAACCCGTTCCGTGTATAATTGGCATTTCTCCCTCTTTACCTTGAGCCCGGTCTCTTTGAATTTGGTTAGGACCTCCCTTAGGCGACCCTCTAGTTCGGCTTGGTTGGTTGCCGACACTAAGACGTCGTCGAAGTAAGGTACCACCCCCTTGATGTCTTGTAATAGTCTTTCCATTAGGCTTTGGAATATTCCCGGTGCCACGCTGACTCCAAATTGGAGCCGGTTGCATTTAAATGCTCCCCAGTGGGTGACTATGGTTTGCGCTTCTGCCGTTTCCTCGTCGACTGGAAACTGTTGGTATGCCTGGGCGAGGTCGAGTTTGGCGAAAACCTTGCCCCCTCCCAGTGAATGCAGTAGGTGTTGCACTACTGGGACGGGGTAGGCACTTTGTTGCAACGCGCCATTTAGGGTGGCCTTATAGTCCCCACAGATCCTCACCGACCCATCGGGCTTGATCGGGGTGACTATGGGAGTCTCCCACCGGGCGTGGTCTATTGGTTGTAGGACCCCTTGCTTGATGAGCTTGTCAATTTGCTCGTCTATCTTGGGTTTAAGTGCGAATGGCACCCGCCTTGGTTTCAGGCGTTTTGGGGGGACGTTTGGGTCTAGGCTGAATGATATAAGGGGCCCTCAGTACTTGCCTAGGTTTCCGTCGAAGACCTCTTGGAATTCCCGGGCTAGTTGTTGCTCCCAGCTGTCGTCGGTGACGTCGTCGATTCCCGTGACTGCGATGCCGAGCGGGGCGAACCATTGCAGTCCCAGTAGGCTTGGGTGGTCGCGATCGACGATTGTCAGGGGAAGCCTTTCGGTGCGCCCTTTGTATGTTACGTTGAACTGTCTGGTTCCGACTACCGGGATGCGGTTTCCCTGGTAGTCTTTTACGATTAGTCTCTGGCTGTCTAGGCCTTTCCTCTGGATGGTAGGCACCAAGCGCTTTATTTCTTGCCATGCTATCATGGAGAGGTAGGACCCGGAGTCCACCTCCATTTTACATGGCTCGCCTTCGATGCCTACCTCCACGTAGACCTTCCAGGCGTCATTGGTTGTGGCGTGGATTAGGATGGGCACCTCTGGAGCGTAGTGTCGCCGAAGTATTGGCTCGAGGACGTCCCAGTCCATCGCGGTCGCGTTGGCGGGTTTGGCAAGTGCCTTGGCCATCTTAAATACCTCGGTCCCGCAGTGGGTCAGGAAGACGGCTCGCTTCATGGGGCCGGTGGCGTCCTTCAGGTCGCTGCACTCGAGGAACATGCGGAATCTGTCGGAGTATGATTCCCAGTCCTCGCTGGCGGGGTTGAAGGGTGCGGGGGGTGAGATTTTCGCCATCGTGGAGATTCGTCTGGCTTCGGTCGGACACGTGGTTCGGTTCAGGGTCTGGATCCCATCCTCGTCGCCAGTGTTGTGTCTTCGGAAATGATGCCAGGAGTCGGTGACTTCGTATCAAGCTCTTTTATTGATGTAGGAACCGAACTGGTGCTATAGGAAAAGTTCGCGGCTTTTATTCCTTTAGCCGTGGCGGCTGCGGCCAATGGCACCACTTTGAATCTCCCACGATTCGAACCGACCAATCGCGGGAGATTCCTAGTGAGCCAATCGGCGCGGCTCTCCTAACCAATCAGAGTGCCCCGCGCCTTGGCCAATCAAGGCGCGGGGATCTCAAGAATGCTAATGAGGGGACAGAACAGAAAGGCTTTACTGTCATAAAGGGGTCATCATCATTACACACCCCTTCTACATCTTGGATGCTCCCGTTTGATGACTTTATAAGCAGAAAGACAAGCACAAGCAAGGTTTTTTTTTTTCCATAACAATTTCTAAGAAACATTGCAAGAGAACTGAAATTCCTATAAGTTGACAGTAATTTGACACACCCTTCAAGAAGCAGCTTCATTTACTACTAAGTACAAATGAAAAATCAAAGCATCAATTTTCCACAAACCCATTTGCTTAGGCTTAGAATAGACTTATCACAATTTTCTCTGCTTTTCATTTGTTCAATAAGAAACCCCTTTCTAAAAAGGAGGTGGGGAAAAGAATAATGCTATCCCTCTGCAAAGGGAAATTGTTAAAACATTCACTTTTCCCAAATCAAATTGTGTATGCTGAATGATTTGCTGTTGAAAGGCTGGGAGAAGAAAAGGATTCTGACTGCCTTCAAGCCTCTTAAGCTCTTTATTTTTATTTTGTGTAATATTCTTACCTTGCCCTTTAGACAAAAGAACCCCCAGGACTTATGAAAGTGCAATAACAAAGGAAAAAGCCCCCACAGATTCCTGGTTATATTTGGAAAAAAATGAATAGGAAAAGAAAAATGCAAGGACATTCAAAGGAACACATGAAATATACTGTATTATGTCCTGGTAATGATCAGCTTGAAATGAAGCCGTTTGGGGGAAGGAAGAGGAACAAACTAAGGAAGAGTTACTAAGTTGAGACAAAAATGCACAGTCAGATGCAATAACTATAGACCAGGAGTGTCAAACTTCCAGCCCGTGGGCTGGATGCAGCAGAGGTGGTATTCAGCAGGTTCTGATCAATCCTGGAGAACCGGAAGTGGAAATTTTGAGTAGTTCGGAGAACCGGCAAATACCACTTCTGACTGGCCCCGCCCCCATCTATTTTCTGCCTCCTGAGTCTCAGCTGATTGGCTGGGTCTTCTTTTGTTGCCCTGCATGGGAGAAAGGAGCTGGAAAGCAGGTTAGTGTGGTGGGGAGGTAATGGGATTTTGCAGTAACCTTCCCCCAGGAGTGGGGAGGGAATGGAGATTTTATAGTATCTTTCCCCTGCCGTGCCCACCAAACCATACCCACCAAGCCACACCATGCCCACCAAGCCACGCCCACAGCACCTGTGATGACCCAGGGTGGGATACAAAATAAACACAGACACAAAAAAACAGGTAAAGCCCTTTTTATTCCTTCACTTTGCTTCCAAGCTCCAAATATCCTTGACTGGAGACAAAAGTCTCCCACACAAGCAGTTACAAGAAGGAGGAAACGCCATTTAAATTATAAAGAGTAAAAAAACAACACAAACCAAGCAAGATAAAGGCTTGAAGACATCCACAGATTTCAGAACACTCACTGGGAAGGACGCCAAACTCAGAGAGGAACAATAAAGAGATATTTTTACTACTGGTTTCCAGTACTCTCCCATATGTATGTCTGTCTTCTTATCCAGTTGTCACAGCTGCAACCCATGAAGAGGATCAAGGCCCTCTCCTCCCAAATAGACCACATCTCTCCCTTATCTTCCCCTCCCTGCAACAAGCAAAGTCAATGGAGGAAGGCAAATTTGCTTAGCAATCACATGATTCACTTAACAACTGTAGCGATTTGCTTATGCGCGCAAAGCAAAGCGTTCTCTCCAAACTGGCAGGAAAAAATTTGGAAACCCACCATTGGCACAGTGGTTAGAATGCAGAATTGCAGAATAATTCAGCCCACTGCCAGGAGTTCGATCCTCACCAACTCAAGGTTGATTCGGTAAAATGAGAAACCCAGATTGTCGGGGAGGCAATAGGCTGACTCTGTAAACCACTTAGAGAGGGCTGTAAAGCACTGTGAAGAGGTATATAAGTCTGAGAGCTATTGCTATTATATTAAGATTTGAGGAGCCGTGATGGCGCGGTGGTTAGAATGGAGAATTTCAGGCTAATTTACCTCACTGCTAAGAGTTAAAGTCTCATCAGATCAAGGTTGACTCAGTCTTCCATTCTTCTGAGGTCAGAAAAATGAGGACCCAGATTGTTGGAGGGAAATATGCTAACTCTGTAAACCATTTAGAGAGGGCTGTAAAGAGGTATATAAGTCTAAGTGCTATTGCTATTGCTTTGCATGATTTGTCAGAAAGAGGGCTTGGTCTGAAAACTGAAGCATTGGAAAATGTGCTATATTTCTCCCTAGTTCATCATTGTCCACATTAACTGTCAGCAAGTCTGCATTCCTTCACTTCTTTTTAACTGTGCCTAGACTAGCTGGGGATCTACTGCATGCAAATCATGCAGCATTGTTTAGCACTGTACATGCATACATTAAAACTCTCTGATCCTTAATAAATTGTATTGGTACTACAGTGAACATCATTTCGTGCACCTGTATATGTGTCTATGGACACACACACCAGGAGATTGGATAGAAAATAATTGTTGAGTGCCCCCATCATGTAACACAATGGTAGGGACAAATTTGCAGGGCTGGCGCAAGTGACAATACCATTTCTTGCCCAATGTGTGTAACACCGATGGACTTTATCTACAGCATAGGTAGAGTAGCTTCTTATAAAGGTTAGAACCTCAGAAAGAAGAATTGCCACTTTTTAATTAACTGCATTAAGATGCTATACTTCCTGCATTTGTTTTTACATTTTTATTTGGAGGTCAGCACACAGCTGCCCAATTACAGCTTGTATCTTACTTGTGGCATTCTGAATTGATTTTAAAGTGGGTAAATCAAGGTCAACTCCTGTCAACTTGATGAACACTGTTAGGAATATAAATCACCTAACAGGTATTTGGGTTAGAAATATATAAACCAGGATAAACATTTTAAAACTGTATCTTTAAGAAAATGCAAAACTGTAATTAGGTGTGGTTTCTCAAATGGCCATAAGATGGAGCCAAAAACCTGGTTTGTCTTCGTCTTAGTCTCAGAAGAGAGTGTGAGTGTATCTCTGTTTCTGTGAGCCCTCAAGATACCTTCCTCTGTTGCTTTTCTGCTATTATTTCATTATTTCTCTGGCCTGTCATGACAACGGTGGGAGGGGGGATTTTGCTGGGGAAGAAGACTGGAGGTGTTTGCATTCCTTGCTGGGCTAGCAAGGGGAGGGGGAATTCTTTTCTTTAACTTTCCGTTTCTTGACTATCTTCTGTCCTCTTTTGCGCAACTGCGAACTTTTATCAAAATATGTCAAGGTCATTTGACAAGATACCTCATCACCATCTGGAGATGATCACATGAGCTTATTCAGAAGTTTTAATTGGAAGAATAATTTGAACTTTGGGGGGTGGGAACAAACCTAATTCTTTGTATGTGGATTCTACCCGCCAATTTCTCAGTTTCAGAATTGATTTGTAGCTTCCACTTTATTTTCCAGTAAAAGGATAACTTTGCTCTACACCATGGAGTCTGAGTATTTCTTTCTTGGGATCTAAAGGGAGCACAGACTGACATTATTCCGAAACCCCCACATCAACCCACCCGGAGAAAACAGCAACTTTTCTTCCAAGGGGGTTTCATCTCAGGTCGTCTCCAACCAGCGATGAAGAGGATCAGGGAGCTGCGGGGGGGCAGCCGATGCTGCTACCGGAGACGTTGGTGACTGACCTGCTGGCTGACTTGACTCTGGAAGAAACCCCAGCCAAGATGCCCAGATGGTCATTGGGGGTTGGTTGGAGAGACTCTGAAGACCCCCCTCCTCCCAGAATCACTGTAAGACGAAAAGGTGCGAGGGAACGGCTGTTGCAGGAGGGGGAGGAAATGGAATGCAGATTGGATCAAGCCGGGAAATTCCTTATGGATGTTTCTGAGAAGCCCGGCATGGCTCAAAGGTATGAGGGGGAAGAGGGAGCGAGATCAGCCCGGGGAAGTCAAGCTATCCCTACCCCCCTTGCCCAGCCTACGCCAGCGCAGCCATCCGCTGCCGCCCGGGGAGCCCCAGCAATAGGGGTGGTTCCTGGAAGACGCCACCTGCCCCTCCTAGATGTGAAATTTGGAGGAAATCCCAGAGATTTTGGATTTTTCCTGGTACAAGTTGGGAATTATATGGTAGAATTTGAGCAGGAGTTCACCTCTGAAGCAGCCAAAGTGAGATGTGTTACCAGAACCCTGGAAGGGATGCCAGCAGACTGGGTGGTGACTTTGTACAATGATAACTCCCCCCAACTGCAAACCCTCGATGTTTTCATGACTGCACTGAGGAGAAGGTTTGGGGACCCTCTGGCAGAGAGAAAGGCCAGAATCGGAATGAAGACTCTAGTCCAAGGGGGGAGATCGGTGGCAGACTACACCCAAGAATTCAGGCAGCTGGCATACCACATCCGAGGTTGGTCCCAGGAGGCCCTGGTGGAAGCCTACAAAGATGGCTTAAATGAAGATGTATACCACATGTGCATCTCCAGAAGGGATCCACGTGATTTACAGTCGTGGTACTTGCTGGTGGAAGAGGTGGACATTGATCTAGCCCGAAACATATGCAGGGGAGGTCTCGCCTGGAGAAAACCGCTCCACCCACGTCTCCGAGAGACCTCAACCCCCCAACCTGGAGGGGTGGCAGCAAGAGCCAAGACCACGGCATGTTTCCGTTGTGGGAAGGAGGGCCACCAGATGGCGGATTGCCGGGTAAAGACGAACCCACCGAAAGCGCGGGACCCCAGGAGGAAGCCTAAAAACCCCTCAACCAAGCCCCGTGAGACCGGGCTGAAGACAAGAGAGATTGTAGAGGTCGCCCTTTCGGTGGGAGAGGACCTGGGACCTCCAACCCCACTCGACGAGAACGAGACAGATTCGGAAGATGACATCCCGGTAAGTCCTAACCAAGGGCCCATGACCATCCCAATAAAGTTAAGGCAGCCCACCTCTGGGACTGAGGGAGTGATGTTGGCCTTACTGGACTCGGGGTGCACGAGGTGTGTAATTAACATGAAAGTGGTTAAGGGGAGAGGCATCTGACTGAGAACTTTAAAAATGCCCATATCTTTCTGCCAACTGGATGGATCGGTGGCAGGAGGTTGCCCCACACGTTTTATAACAGAACCCCTAGAGATGACCATAGGAAACCACCATGAGACCCTGTGTTTTATTGTGGCCCCTGGGATGGAACAGCCTCTAATATTGGGACTACCATGGCTTCGGAAGTGGAATCCCCATGTGAACTGGAGAGAGGGGTGGATACGCATCCGCACCGATTGGCCACCGGAAGGGGAGGAGCAACCCTATCCGGAAGGGGAGGAGAAATCCCATCCGAAGTCCCAGGTACCTGCCGAGATAGCTTCTACAGGTGCCGAACACGTGGAAGGGAAGGAGAAAATCCTGAAGGAGTATTGGGACTTAAGAGAAGTGTTTAGTGAAGAGGCTTCTGATGAGCTCCCCCCACATCGGTCGACCGATTGTAGCATTGAATTCCTGCCGGGGGTGATGCTCCTGAAACCGAAGATGTATCCGATGACACCAGGGGAGTTGGAGGAATTGAGGGCATTTATCGACAAGAACTTGCAACGGGGTTTCATCACGCCTGCCAGACCTCAAGTGGCGGCCCCTGTGATGTTCCGCAAGAAGAAAGATGGCTCCAAACGTCTGGTAGTAGACTATAGAAACCTGAACGCAGTATCCGTACCCCCTCCCTCTGATGAAGGACATGTTAGCCCACCTGGCAAAGGGGAAGATTTTCACAAAGCTGGACTTGAGGGAGGCGTACTACCTAATCCGGATAAAGGAGGGAGACGAGTGGAAGACTGCGTTCAACTGCCCAATGGGTTATTTCCAGTTCAATGTTCTCCCTTTCAGCTTACAGGGGGCGCCTGCTGTTTTCATGCAACTGATCAATCAGGTGCTTCACGAACATTTATACAAAGGGGCTCTGGTATACCTTGATGATATTCTTATCTACACGGAGACTTGAGACGAACATGTGAAACTGGTACGCTCTGTGTTGCACAAGCTGAGGGCCGCCAAATTGTACGCCAAACTATCCAAATGTGAGTTCCATCAAGAAAAAATCGACTACTTGGGATATCGTATCTCCCCCGAGGGCATTGAAATGGACCCAGAAAAGGTATGAGCCGTTTTGGACTGGGCCCCACCGAGAACTCATAAACGGCTTCAAAGTTTTCTGGGATTTGCCAACTTTTATTGGCAATTCATCCCGTCTTTTGCAAAAATAGCCATGCCCATCACCAACCTCCTGAAAACAAAGGGGGAATTGAAACCAAAGCCCAGTCAACCATTGAATTGGATCATGGAGTGCCAAGCTGCATTTGAAAAACTTAAGAGACTTTTTGCTGCAGAACCAATACTGAAACACCCAGACATGGACGCCCCTTTTTGATCCAAGCTGATGCAAGCGATGTAGCAGTGGGGGCAGTCTTACTTCAATTAAACAAGAAGGGGACACTACAACCATGCGCTTACACTTCTCGTAAATTCACTGAGACTGAAAGGAGATGGGCCGTTTGGGAGAAGGAAGCCTTTGCAGTCCGTTGGGCTTTACTAGCTTGGAGGCATTTTTTGGAAGGAGCGAAACACCCATTTGAAGTGTGGTCTGACCATAAGAATCTAGAAGCTTTAAAAACCCCTCGGAAGCTATCCCCTAAACAAGTTAGGTGGGCTCAGTTTTTCAAGCGGTTCAATTTCTCCTTGAAATATATACCAGGGGGGAAAAATTTTATGGCAGATGCTTTGTCTCGAATGCCTCAATACAACAGTATCCATAAAGAAGTGATAAGGCCAATCGTGTCCACTACACAACTGGCTGCCCCTGTAGTTACCCGCACTCAAAAAAGAAACCAAGAGAAGAATCTATCCACTGATCTGATGGAACAGTTTAAGGAGGCTTTGAAAATGGATGAGTGGTTTCTGGAAAATGCGAACAATTGCACTGTTCGAGATGGCCTAGCCTGGATGGGGGCGAAATTGTATGTACCTCAAAACCTGAGAAGCCACGTATTGCAACAAACTCATGATTCCAAAGTGGCTGGTCATTTTGGGTTTGTGAAGACCTTACATTTGGTGAAACAGCAGTTTTGGTGGCCTTCGTTGAAAAAGGACATTGAAATTTATGTGGCGAGTTGTCCGATTTGCGCCTCAGCAAAAAGACCTCCTGGTAAGCCACCAGGACTGCTGCAAAATGTGGCCAGCCCAACTGCTCCTTGGAAGGAAATTTCCATGGACTTAATAGTAGATCTACCCGAGAGCAGTGGACACACAGTCATTTGGGTAGTGACTGACTTGTTCTCCAAACAAGCCCATTTCATCCCTTGCTCAAAGATCCCTTCAGCGAGGTCATTGGCCAGACTGTTCATTCTTCATGTCTACAGATTGCATGGTGTATCTGAACGTGTAGTTTCTGATCGGGGAGTCCAATTTACCTCAAATTTCTGGAGGGAATTTTTGAAGTTAATAGGCTCCACCCAAAGCTTAAGCTCCGTCCACCATCCCCAAACTAATGGAGCCTGCGAGAGAACTAACAGGGTGCTAGAACAATACCTCCAATGTTACATAAATTGTCAGCAAGACAACTGGGTGGATCTACTACCTTTTGCGGAGGTGGCATATAATAACTCTGTTCACAGTAGTATGGGGTTTACTCCTTTCAAAATAGCAATGGGGCAAGATTTTGTACCCATACCTGCCTGGTGAAAACCCAACTGTCCAGTCACTGAGTGATTGGATACCTCAGCTTCAACTTAATTGGCTGGTCGTCCGCAAAGCTTTGGACGAGGCGCACCAATCTCATAAGAAATTTGCTGACAGAAAGCAAGGTCCGCAGATGTCATATCAAGTGGGCGATAAAGTATTTCTCTCGACCAAGTATTTGCAGACTACCCAAAAATTGAAGAAGTTGGGTCTTAAGTATGTAGGACCTTTCCCCATTGAGAGGATTATAAATCCTGTGACTGTTCAACTGACTTTACCAAAGATTCTTCGTCGTATTCATCCAGTTTTCCACATTAGTTTGTTGAAACCAGAACGTACCTGTACCTTGAGACCGACCCAGTCTGATCCCCCCGTACCATTGTTAATTGAGGGTGAACAGCATTTCGAAATTAAAGAAATTCTAGACTCTAGAAAATGGAGGGGTCGTACCCAATACCTGGTAGCTTGGAAACAGTTTCCTCCCGTCCCATTCTGAGTGGGTAAATGAAAAGGACCTTAGAGCTCCTGAACTATTAAAGAAGTTTTATGCCAAATATCCTGATAAACCATGAAAATGTATGACAATGTTAACATGTAATTATGTTGTTTTCTTTTAGGGACTTATGTCCTTTTTCTAGGGGGTCCGAATGTCAGCCCTCAAGATACCTTCCTCTGTTGCTTTTCTGCTATTATTTCATTATTTCTCTGGCCTGTCATGACAACGGTGGGAGGGGGGATTTTGCTGGGGAAGAAGACTGGAGGTGTTTGCATTCCTTGCTGGGCTAGCAAGGGGAGGGGGGATTCTTTTCTTTAACTTTCCGTTTCTTGGCTATCTTCTGTCCTCTTTTGCGCAACTGCGAACTTTTATCAAAATATGTCAAGGTCATTTGACAAGACACCTCATCACCATCTGGAGATGACCACATGAGCTTATTCAGAAGTTTTAATTGGAAGAATAATTTGAACTTTGGAGGGTGAGAACAAACCTAATTCTTTGTATGTGGATTCTACCCGCCAATTTCTCAGTTTCAGAATTGATTTGTAGCTTCCACTTTATTTTCCAGTAAAAGGATAACTTTGCTCTACACCATGGAGTCTGAGTATTTCTTTCTTGGGATCTAAAGAGAGCACAGCCTTACAGTTTCCTTCTGTTGGAAAGTATTGCCATTCCTCCATTTTTTCTAATTGACTGATATTACTGGATTTGATGTAAGTCTGATACTGAACTGTTTTTGACACTGGATTTTGTTATTGGATTATCCCTGGATTGAAAACTGACTGATTTACCTGTGAATGACTTTGGATTGCTTGTTTGGACTTTGCTTAACGTTTCTGGAAGTAAAAACCTACATTTACTGTACTGTATCTGTGTTCTCTGTGTGTATTATTCAAACACTTCTCTCAATACGTCTCCCTGTATGCGCTCATTCTCCTAATGGGGAATTACCTCAACAAACACATCCATGTCATTTTCTTGGCAATAGCCTGGAAGTTTGGGCTAATGCTTACTTTTTAAAAAATCAGTTTCCCAGTATGCCCTACAGCCCTAAAAATCAGAGAGTTTGATAGCACCTTTTCAAACAACTAATTTTATTAAAACGCACAAGCTTTTGTCAGCTGCAACTCATTTCATCAGATGCAGAGGCTAATCTGACATAAGATGAATGAGACAAATTTTGCACAAAAGAATTAAGGGATGCAAGTTTGACATCAGTTGTAGAGTTGTAATTGCAGGAATGTTCCAATCTTGGATGGCAAACCTCAGATAAAGAATGTTTCCAAGCAAATACAACTCAGGCAAACAAAGTCACTAATCTATGGATAAAGGAGGATTAGAGAGGGGAAGTAGACATATGTTAGACTTTAACTAGAGATAATTAATTGTATGGATTACTGTACTAAACAGTATCAAAAGTTAAGCAGTAACCAAAGTTAACGAATGATGGAGGATAACTAAAAATGTATATAAATGCAAGACCATACTCCAATAATTCAGTTGTTCATGATTAAACAACTCGACTGCTTCGTCATTACAACAATCAGGATTCCCCCCCCAAAAGGACAAAATAACTTTGGAGCAGTACAACCTCCCTGGAACACTCCATGACAGACTTTAACAGCACAATTGAGATCACATACATCACTGTTCTCAACTTTAGGAATTTGAAGATGTATGGAGTTCAACTTCCAGAATTCCCCAACCAGCTGCCTGGGGAATTCTGGGAGTTGAAGTCCATACATCTTCAAGTTCCTAAGGTTGAGAAATATGGCATACATCAAAAGGTTTTGGATTATCTCAAAGGATCTCAACAAATGCAGTGGTTTTAAAGATACATCATTAAGGTATTTGTAATCTGCCTCACAAATATCCACACTCTCTTTTACTCACCTCATTCCAATTTAAAGCTTACCTCAGTTTATCAACTTGATGCATTTAATAAAGTGGGCTGCGGAGCACAAAAGTGTCTGCTGGTGGGAAAAAGTATTATCACATTTTTATCCATATTAGACTAGCACAGATCTCCTCCTACAATGCCTACAAGCCCTAGAATTTTCCTGCAGGATTTTACTGGAGAGAAACTCTTTATTTGAAGTAAAAATCAATCCCTTGGAGATTATAGCCTTTCCAGGTAGTATATTCCCTCACTGCAAAGGCCATTTGGGTAGGTAGAGTATTAATTTCCTGTTGCTATATTTCAAGAAGATAAGAATAGATGATTTATTCTTAGTCATTTTCTATTCTGCAGTAGAATTGTTTGTTTTTAAGAATTTTTAAGAATTTGGGGAAGCAGGAGAGAAAGAGTGCTCAAAACCGGACGTATTTAGCTGAAAAAAGAGAAAAAGGAGATAGATACAGGTACAGATCAACAGAGTTGGAAGAGACTTTTTAGGTCATCTAGTCCAATGCCCTGACCAAGCAGACCATACATCATTTCTGACAGATGGCAGTCCAGCCTCTTCTTGAAAGCTTCCAGGGATGAACAACTTCCCACAACTTCTGAAGGCAACTTCTTTTCCCTTGGTTGATTGCTCTCATTGTCAGAAAATTTCTCCTTCTTTCCAGGTTGAATCTCTCTTTGATCAATTTCCATCCATTATTCCTAGTCTGGCCTTCAGGTGCTTTGGAAAACAGCTTGACCCCTTCCTCTCTGTGGCAGCCCCTCAAATATTGGAACACTGCTATCATGTCTCCCCTATTCCTTCTCTTCACTAGACTAGCCATGCCCAGTTCCTGCCTCCAGTCCCCTAATCATCTTGGTTGTTCTAGAGTCTCAACATCTTTTTTATAATGTGGTGACCAAACTGATAGAACATATAGAATGGGATAGAATCCTATAACTGTGGGATATAGGATATATTCTATGGGATGTAAGATTCTGTAAAAGATAGGATTAAGTAATGGAATTAATTCACTTGATCTCAACATATACTATAGATTTTGGAGAAGCCATGCAGGCTGACCAGAACGCTGAAAAAGCGACCACTGTTGGGAGTTATACTGCTCCACAAGATTTGTTGCTAGCTTCCATTTGTACAAGTATGGATACTAGCACTGTATATAATGCATTTTAAAAAGGTCCTTCACAATATGTGTTAGTATAACTGAATGCTTCTCCTTAAATCAGGGGTGTCCAATCTTGGCAACTTTAAAACTTGTGGACTTCAACTTTGCTGGCTGAGGAACTCTGGGAGTTGAAGTCCACAAGTCTTAAACTTGCCAAGGTTGGACACCCCTGCCTTAAATCATTACAACAGATGCATAGCTGCCTGAAAGCCATCACTCTGCTAAACAAATAATTTTCTCAACATTGTTCAACTATTACAAAGTCTGCACTATTATTACTGGCAATCTTTTCATCATTCTTTGTCACCCATCCCCTCCCACTTGTGACTGTATGGCTGTAACTTTGTTGCTTGTATCCTTACAATTTATATTTCCTGTTTCCTAGTATGATTTGACTTCTTATTGTACCCTATGATCATTAAGTGCTGTTTATTGTACACTATGATTAAGTATGATTCTTGACTCTTGATGAATGTATCTTTTGTTTTATGTACACTGAGAGTATTTATGTACATTGAGAGTATCAAGACAAATTCCAATCACACTTGGTCAATAAAGAATTCTATTCTATTCTGTGGGTACGTATAGTGATACCTCCACTTGGAACACCAGCAGGATGAAGGATGCACATACATACACACACATACATGCATTCCAATTAATGCAACTGTCAGTACTTTGTAGAAAGTGGCTCCATGTGCAAGAAATCTTTGTAAAGCATCTCTCTCAATTGCGTTGTGCAATTTCCCTCATAATTTCTTCGCTGTAAAGGTGAAATATAGCCAAGAAAATAGAAGAATTCATGGTTTTTGTCACAACGAAGCTGTATTACCCTACGTACCATCCTTCAATCCGCTGAGTTGATTGACTCAATATGAAGGACTCCAAATGAATTCTAATTATGTTAAAATGATGCTTTGAGGTAAGGGTCATAAGAATTGTTTGCTATTCAGAGGCTATTTTGGACTCCAGAACATAAATCCTGCTGCTACTGAAGACTCTGCATACACAATAACTTCACTCCAAGTTCATCTAAATTGTTTTTGCCTGTTGATCACTAGGAGAAACTAATGTACTAGGGACACCTTGTGGTGGAGAGAATTAACTTTTCCTCTTCAAATACAAACCAATTACTCATTTTCTGATGTCATTCTAAGACACTTTCTCTTCTAAGCTCTTTTCTGGCTCCTGAGGAATGTGGGCACTTCATAAACATAGATTAATGTTTGTTTGGTATTGTCAGTAGTGGCATTCTACCGGTTGGCCCGGTTCAGCCGAACCTGTAGCTCTAAGGATCATCTGTGAGCAAACTGGTTTGTTCCAACGATCAGCTGCAGGGCCCTCCCACCTGCCCTGGCTCTATACTGACCTTTATTTCCTGATTTTGAAGCTCAGCTGTTTCATGCGGCACAGCCGATTGCCGCACATCAGCTGTTAAACACACAGGGAGAGTGCAGATTTGCAGGAGAAGGTCAGTAGAAAACCTTCTTCATGCGTGCAAAGCGCCCATGTGCACACAAAGCGTGCCCACCAAGCCATGCCCACTGAACCGGTGGTAAAACAATTTGAATCCCACCATTGGGTATTGTTATTTATTCAGATTTGTGATACTCACCCAACCACCGTGGACTCTGGCAGTGCAAATGCTCTGTTCGGATTCTGTCTGATAATCAGTTACAAACATCTGGGCTGGATCTCAAAAAGCATCTGCTTCCCCACTACTCTTTTGGGATGAAGGAGGCAGGTTCTAGAGGACACAACAGTTCTCCAAGGGGACAGCTTGCTTTGAAGCAGCCAAATAGTTCAGGCTGACTATGTAGTTGCCTCTTATCTCCTTTCCTTTGTGATTTTGGGGAATTGCTCCACTCTGCATTGGGTCTGCCATTCTTAATTAATTTGGTATTCCTTAAACGGTCTCAGGTTGCTCATTCAAAGGGATGAAACCCTGAGTAAGCTGAGACTGCAAATCCCTTCATTTGAATTCAGTACGGGGTGGAGGGGGGGAAGCAGCCAATGAGAGGCCCCATTTCAAGGCATGTGCCATGATTTGTGAGGCTCAGTGCCTAGGCTAATCCTGCTGCCTGCTGCATTTGCAGAAGATGAATGCGACTGTTATAGGAGGAAACCAAGGATAGGAATGGATCGGCCCAGGGGTGCCAAACTCGATTTCATTGAGGGCTGCATCAGGGTTGTGTTTGACCTTGAGGGGCAGGTGGACATGGCCAGCTTTATGTCATTCATGTTGGGGGCATATGTGGTGGCCCAAGTGCTCTGCCAGTGAAAACGGGCTCCAGAACTTCATTTCCAGCTGCGACGGCTTCCTGCCACCCTCTGCCAGTGAAAACAAAGCTCATGCAGCCCCCCTCCCGAGCTCCATTTTCATTGGTAGAGGCAGCAGGAGGCTGTCGCAGCTGTAAATGGAGCCTGGGAGGGCCACATGCGACCCTCCCAAGCTCCGTTTTTGCTGGCAAAGGTACCGCGGGCCGGTCCTTTGCTCCTTCTAGGGCCACCCTACGGGCCAGATCTAAGAACCCCCAGAGGCCAAATCTGGCCCCCAGGCCTTGAGTTTGACACCCCTGGATTAGCCCCTTTGCCTTTGTTAAAATAATAATAATAAAAAACATATAGGATACAATATTTAAATTAGGATAGATAACTCAGTGCATACCAACTGCTTTGGATTTCAACTCCTTTCAGCCACATCCAGTAGCAGCAAGAGATTATGGCCGTTGTAGTCAGTGGTAGGATTCAAATTTTTTTACGACTGGTTCTGTGGGTGTGGCTTGGTGGGCGTGGCAAAGAAGTATGTTTACAGAGTATAGAATAACAGGGTTGGAAGGAACCTTGGATCTTTCCTAATCTAATGCCCAGTTTAAGCAGGAGAACCTATGCCATTCTGGGCAAATGACTGCTCAATCTTTTCTTAAAACTCTCCAGTGATGATAGAATAGAATGGAATGGAACAGGACAGAGTTGGAAGGGACCTTGGAGGTCTTCTAGTCCAACCCCCTGTTTAGGCAGGAAACCCTGCACCACTTCTGACAAATGGTTCTCCAATCTCTTCTTAAAAACTTCCAGTGTTGGAGCATTCACAACTTCTGGAGGCAAGTTGTTCCACTGATTAATTGTCCTCACTGTCAGGAAAGCACCATGACTGTGTTTCGTGCTTGTTTCATATGTTTTTTGCACTGATTTTATTCTTCCAAAATACATCGATATTCTCAAAGTGAAAAATCATCTCCACTTAAATCAGTGGAACGACCTATCTCCAGATATTGTGAATGCTCCAACCTGGAGGTTTTCAAGAAGAGATTGGACAACCATTTGTCTGAAATGGTATAGAGTTTCTTGACTGAGCAGGGGGTTGGACTAGAAGACCTCCAAGGTCCTTTCCAACTCTGTTATTCTGTTATAGTTGTGAAAAATGTGAACATTTGCCTAGCCACATTTTTCTCATCCTTTCCTCAGTGGCTTTAGCCCCATATTTTAAAGAAATGAAAGTGTCCAAGATGGGTAAACAGGATTGTTCTGTATATGGGAAGATTTTTTTAAAAAAGTTCTCTTACTCCATCCATGAGCCAGTGAATATCCATCAGAAGTGGCCAGCAACAAGATAAATTTGCACCAGCCCTGCCTATCATGTTTTCCCCAAAATAAGACCCTGCCTATATTTTTGTCACCAAAAAAGGAACCAGGTCTTATTTTCAGGGGATGTGTTGCCCCTGGCCTCCTTTTCACTGTCAGAGGCCTTCAGGAGCTTCTTCTGTGACTGGCAAGGCTTCCCTGAAGGCCTTTGCAGAGGATAACAGAGCTCCAGCTGCAGAAGAAATGGACTGGCAAGGCAGGTATCGGGGTGTGTGAGGCCTGGTTACAACTGTCCAAAGGTAAGGAGTAGAACAGTTCCACCCCCCCATCCCCGCCCTAGCTTAATTTTTACCCATCCACTCTGCAGTTGGCATGATCTTAATTAAGGCTTATTTTGGGGGAGGGGAGGGCTTATATTGGGCACGTGTGTAAAAATCCAGCTAGGACTTACTTTCAGGATAGGTTGTATTTTCGGAGAAACAGGATATCATGTGGCTCTTAAAGAGTAAGAGTATTAATTATGAAAAATGTGATACCAAGTTCAACAGAAAAATAGTTAGGCCTGGAGTTGAAGCAAGGGCCCACTCCCCCTTTAAAAAAAACACAGACACATAAGCAATAAATCATTGGAAGAAACATGGATTTTATAAATGGGCTGGAACACTCCCTAAACCTTATGCAAGTGGAATTCTGTGCTCCTGTTAAAAAGTTTCCATCACAGTATTCTGTCCTTCCTGTTCCACTCCTAGAAGGAGCCGTAGGAGAACATTGTGGTTTAAATTGCCTCCTCTAAATACGCTGCTAAACAGAAGCAGCAGCATGGCCTTGCACCCCAATGTTTGGGGGAGAACTCTCTTTCTCGAGCAGCCTTCCCAGGTTCTTTCAAAGAGAGGGAAACGAGGTGGCTGGTTTCTCTCTTCTTGGTCATGGGCCAAGATTGTCCAACACAGATTGAGGATTCCATTCCTAACAGTGAGAATCTAATTCTGTCATAGGGAAGAGGTGATGGCCTGGACACATTCTTTGAGGCAAGTCTTCATCTGGACAGGCAAGCTGGTGGAACCTCTGGAAAACAAGAGAGGGAGAGAAAGAAAGAAACACCATATGAAGGGGTGGGTGGAAATTAGAGGTGGTTTTCAACAAGTTCTGACCAGTTTTAGAGAACTGGTAGTGGAAATTTTGAGGAGTTAAGAGAACCGGCAAAGACCACCTCTGACTGGCCCTGCCCCCATCTATTCTCTGCCTCCCGAGTCCCAGCTGATGGTCTGGGTCTTCTTTGGTTGCCCTGCACAGGAGAACAGAGCTGGAAAGCAGGTTAGTAGGGTGGGGAGGGAATGAGAATTTTGCAGTATCCTTTCCCTGCCACGCCCACCAAGCCATGCTCACAGAACTGGTAGTAAAAAAATTTGAACCCCACCACTGAAATTGGAAAAGTCTATGGAGATTCTGGTGAGATTATATAAAATGGTACATGGAAAATATTGCTGTTTGCCAGAAAAGTTGTGGTTGGAGAATCTAACTACAGGCCTCAATTTTGGGCTAAAATTTGTGTTGCTAAGCAAGGCTGTTGCTAAGCGAGTTGTGCCTCATTTTATGGGCTTTTGGCCACACTTGTTAAATGAATCGTGTGGTCTTTAAGTGAATCTGGTTTCCCCCACAGACTTGGTTGTAGTTTCTGTCCTTTTGCGAATGTTTAAGAGCGTGCCTTGTACAAAAATTAACAATTGGATATATATTTGATTCATTTCTCCTCATGTCTCCTCTCCGAAAGCACGGAAATGGCTTTAAGACAACCAACCTACAGTTAATCCTCAACTTAGAACCATTCATTTAGCAACTGTTTGAAGTTACAGTGCTACTGAAGAAAGGGACTTACAAGTAGTGCTTGTACTTCCAAACCATTGCAGCATCTTCACAGCCGTGCGATCAAAATTCAGGTGCTTGGCAAGAAGCAGCATGCACTCACAACAGTTTCAGAGCCGTGGTGGCACAGCGGTTAGAGTGCAATACTGCAGACTACTTCTGCTGACTTTTGGCTGACTGCAATTTGGCAGTTCAAATCCCACCAGGCTCAAGGTTGACTCAGCCTTCCATCCTTCCGAGGTGGTAAAATGAGGAGCCAGATTGTTGGGGTCAATAAGCTGACTCTGTAAACCGCTTAGAGAGGCCTGTAAAAGCACTGTGAAGTGGTATATAAGTTTAAGTGCTACTGCTATACAGTGTCCCGGGGTCATTCAATTGCCATTTACAAACTTCCTTGCTGATTTCTGGCAAGCAAAACCTGAATTTTCTTGGCAACCTCATGATTCACTGCAGTAATTTGCTGAACCATTATAGCCAAACAAGGTCATTAAAATGGACCTTGCTTAGCAACAGAAATTCTCATTCCAATTGTGGTTGTAAGTTGAGGACTAAGGGTTTTGAACATGAAAAGCAGCCCATGGTCCAGCATCATTCCCTGGATCATTAAAGTGAACTGAATTCATACCAAACACTAGAGTCCGCAAGTTGCTCTTTCAGTTAATTATTTCCAGAAGGAACCCTACTCTGAAACAGTGGAACCAATATATCACTTGGTATTCATTTTGCACCCGAAAAAATACAGCTATAGCATTTTTGGGTCACTATTTTGGGACAATTTAATCTTGAATAAGATTGCTGAACTTTATCCTCTGAAACGCAGCATTGTTTGTTTGTTTGTTTGTTTTAAAAAACAACTCTCCTGCATACAAGTTGCATATATTTCTTTTACAGTAATTCTGAACTGGATACTCCTTCTAATCAAAAGAAACTAGTTGCAAATGTCACAGAGGAAATAAGATATTTGACTGAAAGTCAATAAGCATAGGAGGAGGAAAGAAATGATGGGATACTGCTAAGCTAAGTGCTCAGTTGTGACATTGCTGAAGTATTATACAGCTAATAACAAACACCCAGAAAGGCAATTTAGATTGTGCAGCCCTCAAGCCAACTCAAATCCAATAAAGTCACCAGTTCTTGCCAGTAACAGAGAGATTCCTAGTAAATTAATGCAGGGACCTCATTTGTTATTTTGGAACACAGCAACGTTACCTCTGAAGACCGAGGTAGACTTCCTGGCTCAGCCACTTTGCATCACAGTCACCATCCAAAAAATGCCAATCTTACCTCTTTCAGGGATCCTTTAATGGTGGAGAGTTTGTAGATGATCCAGAGGGGGATGCAGATCATTGAAGAGAGGGCAAGCAGCCAGCCGACGGTGTCTCCCCACCACGGGTACACATATTTCTTGTTGTATGTCAGTGGAGTGTATTTAATCAAGGAAAAGAGAAAGGTTGCCTGGAAAAATTGAGCGAAGGAGGAAGCATTAGAATCAGATGCACCAATCTTCAATAAACTACTTTGGGCCGAGAACATAATCCCTGATTTCAACCTGGTGAATAATCAATCTGGTGAATACAGATAGTCCTTGACTTACAACCATAACTGGAAGCAGACTTTCTGTTGCTGAGCAAGGTGGTTATTGAGTTGCACCCAATTTTGTGACCCCTTTTTTCCCTACCATTGCTAAGTGAATTATTGCAATTGTTAAGTGAATTGGGTGGCTGTTAAGATGTTGGACAACCATTTAACAGATAACAGATAATAAGAGTTGGAAGGGACCTTGTAGGTCATCTAGTGACTAGTCCAACCCCCTGCCCAAGCAGGAGACCCTACACCATTTCTGACAGATGGGAGTCCAATCTCTTCTTGAAGGTCTCAAGTGATGAAGCTCCCACAACTTCTGAAGGCAACTTCTGTTCCTTTAATTGATTGTTCTCACTGTCAAAAAGTTTCTCCTTTTTTCCAGGTTGAATCTCTCCTTGTTCAGTTTCCATCCATTATTCCTTGTCTGGCCTTTGGGTGCTTTAGAAAATAGCTTGACCACCTCCTCTCTGTGGCAGCTCCTCAAATATTGGAACTGTGATGACCTGGGGCATGGCACAAAGTCAACACAGTCAAATAAGCAAGAAGAGCCCCTTTATTATCTCCAACTTTGCCCCCAGTGTCCAGGTTACCTTCAGCTGGAGAAAAACTCTCCCAGGAACAGCCTTTAACTGGAGAAAATTCAGTCCAAAACAAGGTATATACAAACTGTAACTAAAAATCCAAACAAACCAAGCTGAAATAATTAAGTTGACAGGGCAGAAGAAGGAATTTCAGACTTCAGAACGGCAAAACTCACACAGTTGGGAAGACACCAGGAACACAGATAAGCCTTGATAATACCAGACAACTCACAATTTGTTTTTAACAATTTGCTGTGCGCAACCTTCCTTTTTAAACACTGTGTTCCCAGCTGCAGCTAATGAAGGGAATCAGGGCCCATTCCTCCCCTATAAGCAACACAACTCAGGTTGCTCCCTTCTCTGTTCCTCCCTGTGTGCCCTAGGATGAAGAGGGGGTGGGCCTGGATTTTCCTCTGAATTCCCTCTCCCTTGCTATACCTCTTCCCTGCTCTGCCCACTTGGACTTTGCTCTTCCCCAGTTTCTTCCACACCCAATGGAGCCGCACTCCCACTCCTTGTCAGTTGTTCGGCCTCCCCCTCCAAATCAGATTCCAACAGGGGCATGACAGGAAGATTGCTATCATGTCTCTCCTGGTCCTTCTCTTCACTAGACTAGCCATGTGCAGTTCCTGTAACCGTTCTTCATATGTTTTAGTCTCCAGTCCCCTAATCATTCTGGTTGCTCTTTTCTGCACTCTTTCTAGAATCTCAACATCTTTTTTATAGTGTGGTGACCAAAACTGGATGCAGTAGTCTAAGTGTGGTCTTACTAATTTGTCTAAAGTGATATGGGTTTTCCTGCCTAGGCAGGGGGTTGGACTAGAAGACCTCCAAGGTCCCTTCCAGCTCTATTATTCTATTCTGTTTTATCTATGCAGGAGTCAGAATATGTTTCCAAAGTTGTGAGACCTCTTTGAACAATGCTTCTACTGCTGAAGAATTGCTCTTAAGCACTTAATTGACTGTTAAAACATCACTGATAGGATTTATGCAAACTTTAGTTTTGCCTGTTCTCTTTGGATTATTTATTTTTCCATTCTCACCATGACTCCCTCCTTCTTTTTTGCCTGGCAGCAGGCACAAGCTGTGGTCAAAGTTTCTTTTGCCCAAAAGTCTAACCCATTTCTCTGTACACCCTCTGGATTGGTCTCCAGATCAAGGTGTTCCACCTACCAGGCAGACAGCTGGTGTTATGAATAACCAGCAGTACTTTATAACAGACCATGGTCGGTACCCAATCATGTCTTCAATGTTACTGTAGAAACGATCAGCACCTGTGAAAGGGGTTGGGGACAAAAGATAGTAAGACAGGTAGAATAATTCTGCTCTAACACCCATGGAACAGAGAAGAAAGCCAGGATCAATAAAATAAAAAGCACAGCAGATTAAACAGAAAGGAGAAGCAAGCAAGGAGAAGCCACTGAAGCAAAACAATGGCAAACAGCTTCTCAAGGTCAGTTAAATTAGTAATATAAAACTGTTTATTTCTTTTCTTATATTGGTTTCTGATAGGCTCAGAGTACTCAAGGATACACTTGGTTTTCTTTTCTCTCTGAAGTCCTCTGCATCTGCTCCAGAATCTTTTTCCCAGAAATCCCCTCAGTCTTTCCAAAAGGACTTGAAAGAGCAGGAGGAAAAATGAGGGAGGAACTGCCCCCTTATCCTTCTGCTAATGAAAGCAGTTACACCTGTGTGAAACCAGTATTGGATTCCACCTCGGATCCCCCTGCTTATTCCTATCAAAGAGGAAACTAGATAGGAAGATAGTTCGAGATATTTCAACAGAACAGGAGTACTAGTCAGGAACAAGTTCGGGGATAACATTCCAGCTCCAGAGATGTTTTAGACTGGTCTTTGACAAGTATCTTGAGATATGTTTTCTATCTAGCTCTATCTATGCAGGGGTGGGCTCCCAAAAATTTAACAAAGTGTTCCCTGCCCGGTTGCTGGGTGGACGTGGCCATGATGGGCATGGCCTAGTCAGCCTCCTGCACCATGGCGGAGGGGGGGCATTTTTGCCCTCCCTGGGCTCCAAAGGCTCTCCTCAAGCCTCTGGGAGGGTAAAAATGGCGTCCCCCAGGCTCCGAAGGCTCTCTGGAAGCTGGAAATGGGCCCGCTTCTGGCTTTCCTGAAGTTCCGGGAGGCCCATTTTTTGCCCTCCCTGAGCCTCCATGCACGCCCTGCACTTCCCTGCATCCAAAATGGGCCACATCGGGACTCCTGGGAGAGGACAGCCAGGAGTGGGATTTGGGAGTTCTCTGAACTGCACAGAATCTTAGCTAGGGGCTCTCCTGAACCCCTGCGAACCCCCCAGCAGCCCACCCCTGTATCTATGTGATTGCTAAGAGTTGAACCCAGTGTGATGGCCCATAGTCAATGAGACCCGTTTCCTATTGCAATTGTACTTACCATACACCCAGCCAATGCACAGGGTCTCAAAAATGGCAACAAAGAGCAAGCACATCCCACTGGCAGCATAGTAGTCAAAGAGCTGGAAGACATACATCCCACCCTAAAGAGGGGCAGATGTCCACACAGTGGAGAGATTGGGAAAGAGATGGAGGAGAGAGAGTTTAAAACTTGTGATGAATATCAGATGAATATCTTTTTACACCGCTAAGCCCCCAAGTGCTGAATTTATTTTATATATACTGCTAGACAATCTGTGAACCCCTTGGCTCACTCTTTCAGAGATACATCCATACCAGATTCCTCACTGCCTTCAACAATGACAGAACTTTTAATGTACTGCCTTCACTGGAAAAGTTGGGATACAGGGAAGTATCTGCCTTGAAAATAGGCTATGTTGAAGTGTATTACTCAGTCAAACATCAGGACAGGAAATGGTTTTTGACATTTTGTATGATGTCATTAACTGTTTTACAACAACTTTTGTGTCACAAAATGCTTTATAAAGCTTATAAAAGTTTATAAAATTTGCCAAATTTCAATTCTATGGAAATCATGGGTCCCAGATATTGGACACAATCTGTAAGAGCCTCAGTGGCACAGTGGTTAGAGTGCAGTACTGCAGGCCACTTCTGCTGACTACCGGCTGCCTGCAATTTGGCAGTTCAAATCCCACTAGCTTAAGTTGACTCATCCTTTCATCCTTCCAAAGTTGGTAAAATTATTGGGGGGGCAATATGCTGATTCTGTAAGCTGCTTAGAGAGCGCTATAAAGCGGTATATAAGTCTAAGTTATGGGCTAAGTTAGCCCATTTGAGGTACCTTGATTGAAAGGTTTTATTCTCTGATTCAACATATTGTCCATGTCAGAACCAATCCTTCCTTCTCTTCCCCCCTCCCACACCATCCAGGCAGAACTGATGAAGCTTCTTGGATGAGAAGCAAAAAAAATTTTTTTCTTTCTTAAGGAAAAAAGAAAGAAAAAACATTTTTTGCAACCAGTTTCCTTTTGAAAAAACACCTTTAAGATAACTATGATCTGGATGACTGAGAATCTCCACAGATAAATATATTGTCTCACTTAAATATAGCAGTATAAGCTTTAGCAGTATATGGACAACTTTAACTTCATTCCCAGAAATATCTGTTCAGGAAATTATAATTCGTATTTGTTCATACATGTTCTAGTGTTTTCTAGACAATATTTTCCTAGACATTTCTTTCTCTTATCCTAAAATTACTTGCAGTGACTCAATAGGCTTTCGGTTCCTGCTTAGTTGCTACTGGTAGAAAATATCAAGTGGGAGTGAATGTGCAGTCCTCTGTTTATACATATTATGCCAGGATTATGAATATTTCCTTTCAATTTAACTGGTATTTGGAGAGCCTGATAACTCAACATATCTAAAGATAGCATGTTATTTGTTTCTGGGATCAATAGAACCATCTGTCTTCCCCACCTCTGGGTGTTCTTCTCCCTTTTGTGATAGAAAGTTTCTGAAAACCAGCTAATACTGAGGTGGATCATTTTTTCAACCTCCATATCCTGCAAATGTCACGCATACACACATACACGCAGAGTACATACACATACATACCCACGTCAGAGGTTTTATCTTAAGCTTTGTCCCCACATACATTCCAAAGACAAGACAAGTTTTCAGAAGAATGCCATCTTCACATATTTTTAAGTTTCTTATTACCATGAGGAGTGAAAAAAGAAGTTATAGTCTGGGAATGTGAAATATGAGGAAAGGGAGGATGAGTATGGGGAAAGGGAGATGGATGGATGGATGGATAGACAGACAAAGATGATAGATAGATGATTGATAGACAGACAGACAGACAATATGGATGGATGGATAGACTGACAAAGATAGATAGATAGATAGATAGATAGATAGATAGATAGATAGATAGATAATGGATGGATGGATGGATGGATGGATGGATGAATGAATGGATGGACAGACGGATGGATGGACGGATGGACGGATGGACGGACAGATAAACAGACACAGATGATATGGATGGATGGATGGATGGATGGATAAACAAAGATGATAGATGATAGATGATAGATGATAGATGATAGATGATAGATGATAGATGATGATGGATGGATGGATAGATAGATAGATAGATAGATAGATAGATAGATAGATAGATAGATAGATAGATAGATAATGGATGGACAGACAGATGGACAGACAGATAGACAGACAGAGAGATAATATGGATGGATGGGTGGACGGATGGATGGATGAATAGACATATAAGTCTCCACCTGGAGAAAAATTAGGAATGTGAATTCTTGTGAACTCCATCTACAAAGCTACTTTATGCGACTCTGGCAAAATTGGTTCTGTGCCCTCTCACATTTTCATCCAAAGGACAGTAAATTGACTTCAAGCATCAATAGGGAATGACATAAAAAGCAATTCCAGATAAATCACAATGTACTGATATGTGGGATTCAAACTATTTCTCATCTTTAATTTTAGATTTCAGCATCGAAGCATTCGTCTCTCACAGTAGAATGGAAATGACGGCGCAACTGTTGCTATGCACAAGAGTGTCAGGTGGCAATTTAAGAATTTCTAGCCTGCATTGGTACTGAGAAAGTCAACAGGGAGGCATTTCTTTCCCTGTGCAAGAAAAGTGATAACTGAAAGGTTATCAAATAAAGCTGTACAATGTCAAGTTCAGGATAGAGAAATTTTCATTGAAGCATTCTTAACCTGTGGAATCTCAGCTGAAGTTGGGGCAATGACCACTAATTTGGAAAGCTATAAAAAGAGATTAGACAAATTCAAGGAGGCATAAACACATGCTTCTCTTTTTTTTTTTTTTTTTTTGGAAGAAACAGAGGCAAAATATTTCTGAATGACAACTGCTAGTAGAGAGTACAAGGGAGGGGAGAACTCAGTTGCTATCATGTTATTTTCCCCCAAACCTAATTATGATTTGTTCTAGTAAAGAAACACAGTGCTGTAAAAAAAAAAATCAGTTCATTTATTATCAAAGTTTATTACTATAATTGCTTGTTATTTCTAGGTAAGGTAGAAAGACAAATAGACACAAACATACCAGTGGGGCTATTCTACTGGTTCAGCCCAGTTCTGGTGTACCGGTAGCGCCGAAGATCAGCTGAACCGGTTCTCTCTGAGAAGCTGCTGTTGGGCCCACATGCCTGCCCAGGCTGTCATACTGACCTCAATCCCCTGCTTTTGAAGTGCAGCTGCTCTGCAAGGCACCGCAGATTGCAGCGTGTCAGCTGTTGAAGCTACAGGGATTATGTCAGCATTCCAGCAAACCTCCATTCCAACCAATAACTCCGAGACAGACATCATCTCAAAAGTTCCTTTTATTTTGGATAGTAACTGGCAATCCCGAATCTGGGGAATCCCGAATCTGAAAGTTCTGGGCTTCCTTGCTACAAATCCATCCCCTGCACCCATCATCACATCACATGCCCCAATCACCATCCATCCCAACTTAAGACTTCCCTCACTTATGCACAGAATAACATGACCTTGAATTAGAAAAAGAATGTTATTATGTCTAACTACATACACTCCAAGAAATTCCCCCCTCCCATTTTCTCAGGCTCAAAATATGGCAGCGTGGGAGCATCTGTCTCAGTATGGCTGTGTTCTGACCCAAGCCTCGTTCAAAGCAAACAAACACCAAACAGAGATAAAAGCAAAAGCTTCTTAATGCTTTTCTGTGGATTCCGTTCATTCACAGTAAAACGCTATTAAAAATTAATTGTCCCAGATAAGAACAAGCCTTGCCAAGGTTGTGCAAGGCTGCCAAGAATACTAGATTAAATTGCAAGGAAATAATCAAAACCAAAAGTCTCTAAACACAAACCAGGATAGTCCAAACTTCCACAAGACTTGAAGTGCAAGAACTTCTTTGCTTCCTGCAAAGAATCCCACCTCTAAGGGCTGGCTTTTATCCCTTAAGGGAGGGGCTATGAACTTGCAGCCTTACTCCTGATACGCCCATGCTGCTGTAGCTGCTCTTTCCTTTGAGCAGCCCTATGCGTGCACACACGAGGCACAGGCTCCTCGGGGTCCTCTTCCTCACTGCTGCTAGCCTCCACAATCTCCAAAGGCAGCATTCCACTCCCTGATGGTCCTGGCCCCATCCCTACATCACACGCAGGCCCCTTATCTGAGTCCTCGCTCTCAGAGACCTCAGCCATCCCACCTGCTGCCAGTGAACCACAAGCTGACAGGAGGTGAATAGGAAAGCTTCTGTGCATGCGTGAAATGTGTGCATATGTGCAAAGCATGTCCACCAAGCCGCGCCCACAAACGGTGGTAAACCTCTTTGAAACCCACCACTGAAACACATGCACACACATAAACACACAAAGTTGTCAATTGAGCCAGAAGCCACACATTTTGGCCAGCTATACAGGGCATAATGGTTAAAGCATTGCTTGTCACATCCCTTAAACCTCTAGGAATCCTGCTGCCAATCCAGCAACAAACCATGAAATTAGGATAGAGTAGAGTAGAGTAGAGTAGAGTAGAGTAGAGTAGAGTAGAGTAGAGTAGAGTAGAGTAGAGTAGAGTAGAGTAGGATAGGATAGGATAGGATAGGAGAGGAGAGGAGAGGAGAGGAGAGGAGAGGAGAGGAGAGAAGAGAACAGAAGAGAAGAGAACAGAAGAGAAGAGAAGAGAAGAGAAGAGAAGAGAAGAGAAGAGAACAAGAGAAGAGAAGAGAAGAGAAGAGAAGAGAAGAGAAGAGAAGAGAAGAGAAGAGAAGAGAAGAGAAGAGAAGAGAAGAGAAGAGAAGGTAACAGAATAGTTCTGGCCAAGTGCGATTGGACACACAAGGAATTTGTCTTTGTGTAAATACTCTCAGTATACATAAAGAAAAGGTACAGAATCAAGAATCATAACGTACAACACTTAATGATAGTCATAGGGTACAATCAACAATCAACTCATACTAGGAAACAGTCAATATAAATCGTAAGGATACAAGCAACAAAGTTACAGTCCTACAATAACAAGTGGGAGGGGATGGGTGATAAAGAGTGATGAGAAGACCAACAGTAATAGTAGTGCAGACTTTGTAAATAGTTGAACAGTGTTGAGGGAATTATTTATTTAGCAGAGTGATGGCTTTCGAGAAAAAACTGTTCTTGTGTCCAGTTGTTGTGGTGTGCAATGCTCTATAGTGTCATTTTGAGAGAAGGAGTTGAAACAGTTTATGTCCGGGATGTGAGGGGTCTGTAAATATTTTCACAGCCCTCTTTTTGACTCGTGCAGTATACAGGTCCTCAATTGAAAGCAGGTGGGTAGTAATTGTTTTTTTCTGCAGTCCTAATTATCCTCTGAAGTCTGTGTTTGTCCTGTTGGGTTGCAGAACCAAACCAGACAGTTATAGAGGCACAGATGACAGACTCAATCATTCCTCTGTAGAACTTTATCAGCAGCTCCTTGGGCAATTTGAGCTTTCTGGCTGGTGCAAGTCAGAAAGAACATTCTTTGTTGTGCTTTTTTTATGACATTTTTGATGTTAGGTATCCATTTTAGGCCATGTGATATAATAGAACCTAGAAATTTGAAGGTCTCTACTGTTGATACTGTGTTGTCTAGTATTGTAAGAGGTGGCAATATGGGAGGGTTTCTTCTAAAGTCTACCACCATTTCTACGGTTTTGAGTGTGTTCAGTTCCAGATTGTTCCATTACACCACGAGGCAAGTTGTATAACCTCCTGTCTGTATGCAGATTCATCGTTGTATTGAATGAGACCAATCACTGTTGTATCATCAGCAAACTTCAGTATTTTAACAGATGGATCATTTGAGATGCAGTCATTGGTATATAGGGAGAAGAGAAGTGGAGACAGCACACAGCCTTGGGGGGGCCCTGTGCTGATTGTACAGGTATCAGATGTGATTCTGCCTAGCTTCAAATTACAAAGCTATGATTTCCTGCTGTTTGTTCAAAAAGAAAAAAATAAATAAAAGCAATGGGGGAGGTGGTATGAATAGGTTTTTAACACACTTGAAAAGTGTAAAGAAAAAAAAAACACCCTCAATCACCAAAGGCATGAAAACTCTGGGCCTGCCTGTGGAAGAACAGGCTGCTTTGAAAAATTGAGGTATTTGTGCTGTTTTCCTCCCTTCCTATTTGAGTCTTTTTTTTTTTCCCCTCAGCACAGGAGAGTTGCCCATAAAGAGTTGCCTATAAAAGGTGCAACCTTGAAGCAGGTGTGGGAGAAGATATGTGTTTTGAAAGCTCTGCAGCCACCAGCAGAGAAAAACAGCTGAATAAAAGAAGGCTGCTGTGTTCAAAGACTAGCAGCAGTCCTCCCTCCGGTCCGCCGCCAACGCGGGAGCGCCGATCGCTCCCATTGGTTGATGCCGTTTGACAGCCGGCTATAAAAGGGAGCTGTCAAACGGCATCAGCTGTCGCCGCCAGCTGGCTGTCAGATAGCCTCGGCAGCCGCAGCGACCCTTTATTCGCAAGAATAAAGTTGTTAGCCTTTAGCCTGGCTCCGTCTCTCTTTGTAACCGCCGCTCCACAACGCTGGCGATGAGGGCGGGATACAGCTAAGACGACCAGGCAGGAAATCGAGCCAAAGTCACAACAAGAAAGAGCCGAAGCCGCTACGAGCTGATCGAGTCACCGCCACTGACGCTCTCCAAAGAGCGCGAAATTTAAAAGCTCTCTCAACTGAGGAGCCGAACGCCGCTGACAAGCGCAGCCAGAAACGCTTTTCTAAAAGCGAAAACTTTATTTTTTCCTCAGCTGAGGAAACCAACGCTGCCACTCTAATGGCCTCTAATCCGACATTCCTGCACTTCCAACTGGGGGCAGAAACACGGGAATCATATATGAATAGATTTGAATGTTTTTTAGATGCCATTGATCTAACTGAAGCCACGGATCTAAGGAAAAGCGCCTATTTTTTAAGTTTCTGTGGGGCCACAGTTTTTGACACAGCCTCGCGCAAGTGTCCCCACGTTCTATAAAGGCTATTCCCTGGGATGAGTTGAGAGAAATCTTGTCAAATCACTACTCCCCCAGACCCTCTAAGATAGCCAGGAGACTGGCTTTTAGAAGAAGAACTCAGGCTGAAGGGGAGACTGTGAGTCAGTACATGGCAGCATTGAGATCTGCTGCCATACACTGCGGTTTTAGGGACTACCTTGAGGACATGCTGCTCGATCAAATTGTGGGAGGAGTAAGGGACCTAAAGCTGCAAAGGCAGTTACTGGCTAAAAAAAGACTTAACCCTAGCCTCAGCTATTGAGGAAGCTCAGGCTGCTGAATTGTCAGAATTATCAGCAGCTGAAATTCAGGGGAACACCCCTAAGCAAAGGCAGGCTACAGTCCACTACGATGAGGTCTCCCAAGAAGTGGAAGAAGAACCTCTGGAGGTAAACCGCCTCACGCGTCCAAGACCCCCCCCCCCCGGGCCACCTAGGAAATACAACAATCAGACAGCCAAACAGCAAACCCCTTGTATAAGCTGCGGGGGCAACCACCATAGGTCAACCTGCAGGCTCAGAAACGTTATCTGTCTGAACTGCCAGAAGAGAGGGCACATAGCCAGAGTTTGCCAAGCTGAGCAGGCCTCCATACAAAGACCTCAAGTTTCTGCCTCCTACCAAAGGCAAGTGGAACATTGTTACACTTGTTACCACGCTTGTTACCACACCACCTCTAGGCCTAACAAATTAAACATTTCTCTTTTTATAGAAGGTAAGCCCTGCCGAATGGA
Source organism: Hydrophis major (assembly GCA_033807585.1). NCBI lineage: Eukaryota > Metazoa > Chordata > Lepidosauria > Squamata > Elapidae > Hydrophis > Hydrophis major. Next base: position 196,508,713 of record CM066331.1, read on the forward strand.
AGTAGACACCGGGTCAACCCTCTCCATCATTTCGTGGGCCTCCCTGAAGAAGTTGCTGCCTTCGCTCTCAAAAAAGAAGCTGACCAACTGCCACCTGACTCTTCGGGACTACCAGGGGAAGACCATCCCAGTCCTGGGTAAGGGAAAATTCCTCATTCAATTCCAAAACTTTAGGGGTCACTTGCCACTGGTGGTTGTAGATGGTGCCCTTCCTAGCTTGCTAGGATTAGATTGGTTTCCTGCCCTAGGCCTCAATGTTACAAGAATTCACTCTGTGGAAAATTCTGATGTAGATGCCCTTTTTAAGGACTACTCTGATGTTTTCAGCAGTGAACTAGGCTGTTATTCAGGCACCCCCATATCTTTTGATGTAGGTCCACAAGCCACCCCAATTCGTTTGAAACTTCGGAGGGTACCTTTCACCATTAGGCCTAAGTTAGATGCTGAATTAGATAAACTTATCAAACAGGGGGTACTAGAACAGGTAGACTTCGCCAAGTGGGAAACCCCCATAGTCACCCCTTTAAAAAAAGATGGCAGCGTAAGAATTTGCGCTGACTATAAGACGTCCCTCAACCGTTTCCTACAAATTAGCGCATACCTAGTACCTGTAATCCAACACCTGCTCCACTCTTTTGAGCCAGGCATAATTTTTGCAAAGTTAGACATGTCCCAGGCATACCATCAATTTTCCGTTGACCAACACACTGCTGACCTACAAACTATAGTTACTCACAGGGGCGCATTTAGATGTAAACATTTGCAATTTGGAGTTAGCGTAGCCCCTGGCATTTTCCAATCACTCATGGAAAGAATCCTCCAGGGCCTACCTGGGGTGGTTCCATACTTAGATGACATTTTAGTTTCTGCCACCGACAAAACACAACTTTTACTCAGAGTGAGATCTGTCCTTGACAGGTTCAGGCTAAACGGGCTTAAATTGAAAAAAGACAAATGCACCATTGCCACCAAACAGGTAGACTTCCTGGGTTATCGAATTGATGCATCTGGAATTCACCCCATACAGGGTAAAGTTAGGGCTATTCACGAGGCACCCACTCCCTCTAACAAAACTGAATTGCAGGCCTTTTTGGGACTCCTTAATTTTTATGCTTCCTTTTTGCCTCACAAAGCCTCCGTAGCTGAACCCCTACATAGGCTCCTAGATAAGAAAGCCCCATGGCAATGGGGACAAAGGGAAGCCCACGCCTTCCAAGCAGTGAAGTCTCTCTTAACTTCAAACTCTGTGTTAGTTCAGCTTAACCCAAACCTGCCCCTAGTGATAGCCTCTGATGCCTCACCCTTTGGTATAGGAGCAGTATTGAGCCATAGGCTCTCAAATGGATCAGAGGCACCCATTGCTTATTTTTCAAGAACTTTCTCTGCTGCAGAGAGAAACTATAGTCAGATCAATAAGAAGGCCTTGGCAGCTGTAGCCGCTGTAAAAAAATTCCATGAGTTCCTTTATGGCCATAGTTTTGAACTTGTAACAGATCATAAACCTCTATTAGGACTGCTAGCTGAGGATAAGCAAACCCCACAGGTGTTATCCCCAAGAATGACCAGATGGACTCTATTTCTGGCCGCCTACTCTTACACACTGGTACATCGCCCGGGGAAGACCCTGTGCCATGCTGATGCCCTCAGCAGATGCCCCCTGCCATCACCAGTCGAGGACCCAGCTCCCATCCACGCAATCTTTGACTTCAATGAACTTAACCTACCAGTCTCAGCTGGGGATATTGCTGCACACTCCAAGAGGGACCGTGTTATTTCCCAAGTCCTGGACTGGGTAGGGAGGAGGTGGCCTGACATTCAGTTCGCCCCTGAATTCATGCCATTTAAGACCCGCAGGCAGGAGCTTTCTTCACTACAGGGCTGTCTGTTATGGGGGACAAGGGTGGTCATACCACCCACCTTGCAAGAACTAGTTTTAAGGGTACTGCACGAGGGTCACCCTGGCGTCGTAAGGATGAAGGCCTTGGCCCGCAGCTACGTCTGGTGGCCAGGATTAGATGCCCAGATTGCCAAATGGGTTAACACGTGCCAGCCCTGCCAGGCAACAAGAGCAGCCCCTCCAGCAGCTGCCCCAACCAAATGGGAAGATTCGGGGGCTCCTTGGGCCAGGCTGCATGTAGACCTGGCTGGTCCCATACAAGGGAGGACATTCCTGGTGGTTGTAGATTCGTTCTCCAAATGGACTGAAGTAGCCTTGTTACCCTCCACCACAACGCTGGCTGTCATGAGGGCCTTGACCAGACTGTTTGCTACTCATGGACTTCCTGACACATTAGTTTCAGATAATGGCCCCCAATTCAGTTCTAACAAGTTTGCTATCTTCACAGCTAATCTGGGCATCAGACACACTCTCACAGCCCCCTTTCACCCAGCAAGTAATGGAATGGCAGAAAGGGCTGTCAGGTCTGCCAAGGAAGTTCTGGCTAAGCTGGGCCAGGCAGACTGGCACGCCAAACTGTCAACTTACCTACTCACACAACATGCCACCCCGTGCCCTTCCACCAACAAGTCCTCTGCTGAACTGTTAATGGGCAGGCACCTTAGGACCACCCTGGACAGGTTGCACCCCCACTACGCTCCCAGCACGCCACTAACCTCTGACAGCCATGCCAGGGAATTCGCCCTGCAAGACCAGGTGTACGCCAGGAACTATGCGGGGCACCCCTTATGGCTGCCAGGGCAAATAGTCTTTGTTGCAGGACCCAGATCATATAGAGTCCTTCTGGAAGATGGCCGGATTTGGAGAAGGCACGTAGACCAGCTGAGGAGGCGTTGGAATAAGACTGCCACTGAAATCCCGGTCTACCCGCCGCCAGACGACCTGGTCTACTCACCGCCAGCCAACCCGCCAAAGGACCCGGTCTACCTGCCGCCCGACAACGCAACCAGCCGACCGCCGTGGGAAGACTCACCCGAGCAGTCGCCAGACAGCAGTCCAGGGATGGCCAGCGACCCTCTGCAGGTTCCAGTCACTGCCCGGGAGGAACAAGACGCACCAGCCACCGACAAGCCTCAGGAACTTCGGAGATTGGGGCCGCGAGCGAAAGCGGCCATCATGGCTACAGGACTACGCATGCTCGTGGCCAGGGGGAAGGAGTGCTGTGTTCAAAGACTAGCAGCAGTCCTCCCTCCAGTCCGCCGCTAACGCGGGAGCGCCGATCACTCCCATTGGTTGATGCCATTTGACAGCCGGCTATAAAAGGGAGCTGTCAAACGGCATCAGCTGTCGCCGCCAGCTGGCTGTCAGATAGCCTCGGCAGCCGCAGCGACCCTTTATTCGCAAGAATAAAGTTGTTAGCCTTTAGCCTGGCGCCGTCTCCCTTTGTAACCACCGCTCCACAACAGTTGATTCCCTGAAACATATAAACTGAAATACATAAGTTACTAAAGCCATTATATTTCATCATAAACTCTTGCAGGGGCCTTTTATGGCTGTTGTATTGAACATCCCACGAAAGAAGTTAGACTGGTTTGGCTAATTCTTTGTACTGATACTTTTTTCACATTCCTCATTGCAAAATTTAATCTTTATAAAGTTTATCCTGTGGCCAATATATTTAAATTGATTGTTTGTTAGTATTTGAGAAAGCCTTGCTTTCATACTTATCCAACCATGCCTGTATTTATTCCATTTGCATCCAGGATTGCCCAACGGGTATAATCACATCAAATTTTAATCTAGTAAAATATGTTAATTATTATTTTTTTTGCAGTGTCACAGGATTGAAAAATGAAAATTCAACAGTGCTGCTGCTTTTTCTCCTGCATGAAAAAATAAGCAGATCTTGATCTTTTCTAAGGTGGAAATTAGACTATATCCATTAGTGACAGGGATGGGCTTCAAAAAAAATTAACTACCAGTTCTCTGCCCAGTTTCTGGGTGCGCATAGCCATGGTGGGTGTAGCCAGGTCTACCTCCTGCACCACAGGGGAGGGGTTTGCCCTCCCTGTAGTCCGGAGGCTTTTTTTGAGTCTCTGGGAGGGCCAAAATGGCCACCCTGAGCTCTGGAGGCTTTCTGGATTCTGGCCTTCCAGAGCCTCCAGGAGGCCCATTTTTCATCCTCCCCAAGCCTCCACGTTGGCCCTGCACTTATCTGGGATCCAAAATGGGCCATGTGGGGACTCCTGGGAGGGGGGAGGGGAGGGGCCAGCCAGGGGTGGGATTTCTCGGTTCACCAAACTGGCCATGAAATTAACAACCAGTTTTCCTGAACCAGGGCAAACTGGTAGCAGCCCAGCCCTCATTAGTGATAGTTGGTAAGTAGATTTCCTAGTTCTGCACCAATTGTGATTACCCCAGGTTCTCTGTTCTTCATTTCCTACAGCAAACTAGAAAAGTGTTAAATGACAGAGAACATAATTAAACATCTGTTTAAATGCCCATGAGACTCCTGGTCCAATGCAGGTGCATGTACAGTGGCATTTAATGGCATGATTTGTCAATCATTCTTCATATAGTGCTGAAGGAAGCACTGAAACATGTACAAATCACACAGTTGAATGTTGCTGTTTAATAAATACTGTATAGCTTCGCTGGGCTTACAGAAAAGCAGGCAGAAGAGATCTAACTTTTGAGCAATTCGGGAATTATTCAACTAAGTCCCCAATTTTCTCCTGCCTCAACCCTTTTCAAATAATAAATATTATACAATATACCATAGGCAACTATGGCCCCTTTACAACTTGTGAATTTCAGCTCCCAGAATTCCTAAACCATCTGCTCAGGAAATGGTTAGATCTATCTGTCTGTCTGTCTGTCTGTCTGTCTATCTATCTATCTATCTATCTATCTATCTATCTATCTGTCTGTCTGTCTGTCTGTCTGTCTGTCTGTCTGTCTGTCTGTCTGTCTGTCTATCTATCTATCTATCTATCCATCTATCCACCTATCCACCTATCCATCTATCTATCTATCTCTATTTATCTATCATACTATCCTATCCCATAAATTAAAGGCATGAGGTATGTAAAAAAAAAAAGGAAATGTAGTTAAATCTTGCTTATACCAACATTCACCATCGCGGTCCATACTTTTTACCTGTGCAAATCACCCTCATTCCCATCATTCCAATACCTCCTTTTCCTACTATCTTTTATTCTTTCAATTTCTGACCTCTTTATTTTTGAAGACATGGTATTATCAGCTGCATCTAACCACCAGCTGACTTGGTCTTCCCCTCCTGTTGATCTGTATTTCTTTTTTTCATATCTTTGGGGTTTTTTTAAAAAAACAAAACAAAAACGATCCATATTTCTTCTTTTCAGTGTACTTCTTTCACATTGGTTTCTCATTTTCTGCACTCAATTCACATCCATTCAACACCCATTGATTTTTTTAAAAAAATATATCTTCTTGTTTCTCCACAGAAATTCACAAACTATATTCCACTGTCATAACATTTCACATGTATTTTTGTTTTTCTTCCACAAACCCAACTATTCACTTGCGTACAGCGGTTGGTAAAAATATAAACAAACTTTTTTCCTTTTTTTTTTTTACAACAAACATTCATTCCTCACAAGATAGCAGAGCATATGATCCACTTGTTTTCTACTAACATTTGCACATTCTTCTTTCAATCCACCGTCTCGTCTCCGTTCCTTGCGACCATGCGCAGAACATAACACATTTAATAAACATTCCATGCAAGGAACACAAACCTTTTTCCTCGTTCCGGGTTTTCCCCATTTATGTATAATTTGCAACCATTCACTCCATTTTCTCTGTTAAACATAAGGACCTTGGACTTTGATACAATAATTTTCAAATCCACTCTTCCCATTGTATCAACAATCTAACATTCACTATAAATCATTCTGGTGCTCAGCCAACAGCACCGGATCATCTGCATACAAATGAACAACTATGTTCGTGTCTCCAATCCTTTTACCTCTTCACTCACTACCAGAATTCCTTTTGCATTTATTCATAGATGCATTAAGCACTCAAGGGGGGGGGGGGAGCCATTCACTAAGGACACCATTTATTCTCACCTGTGCTTAACTTAGATCATATACTATACCGTGTCACATTCAATCCACAAGCCAATCAAGCAAGCCAACATATTACAATCCTCCTTCCTCAGTGACATCATTGTACATGTGTCAGGTCCCATAGAATTCTGTGGCTTAGGGGGATCTCTGTATGGGGTTTCTGTTTCTATTTGCTTTACTGTAACTTTTGGGACCTAGGAAAGGAGAAACGAATGTACCTCAAGCTGCTGCCTTATCTCGTCTCTGGAAAAGAGCATTGCCTTGGAGTATCACCTTCCCGGCCTGAGTTTCTCATAATATCTTCACACACTGGGATTGGCTGGATGATGTATTGGACTTTGGGAGGGGCTCTGTCTGCAATGGTTTGATGTAACGCAGGGGTCTGCAACCTTAAACACTCAAAGAGCCATTTGGACCCATTTCCCACAGAAAAGAAAACACCAGGAGCCACAAAACCTGAGTGGGTGTGGCCAACTCAATGCTACTCACTCCCATCCAGTCACATGACCCCCTCACCCACACCTACCCAGGTTTTGTGGCTCCCGGTATTTTCTTTGGGTATTGGTATTGTTTATTTAATTGAATAGTCATAAGACCTTATCAATAACATAACATAAATATATAACAAGACAAAATACAGATGAGTTAGATATATAAGAAAACAGTAATAAAAATATATGTGGAAAACCAGGAAGTCAGAAATTAGATAATAGATCACCCTTGCAGGATACACCAATTTGTTCAATATGTTGGGTTCTTAGGACCATTGCCTTGGTTTTAAACTTAGCAGTCCTACGAAAAATGTGTACATTAGAGGCCTGGAGTGTTGTGTATGTACCATAGTTAATAAAGTATGAGCTTGAGGTAAAGTGCAGGGTTCTGGCCCTGCACTTCTGATTGGCTGTTAGGCGGCCAGATCGGATTGGTTAGTTCTGAGGAATCCAATTGGCCCTTAACAGAGGATTCTTAGTGGTTAAAAGAGCTAGCGTTCATAGCTCGTTATTGGACAATTCTTACAAGGGTTGCCTATATAAGGCAGAGTTCACTGTTGTTGTTTGAGAAGTCACTATGCTAATAAAGAGCTGAAAGTCACTATTAAGAGGCTGTCTCCATTTATTCCGACCCATGTCCAAGTACTTAACACTGGCGACGAGGATGGGATTTGGAGACGTCTGAACCGAAGAAGCCAGGAAGCAATACCAAGCACGTAATAGATGACGCCAACAACGGAACCATGTCCGGCGGCATCGTACCACCCGCTCCGTTCGATCCGAACCAAGAGGATTGGGAATCCTACATGGATCGCTTCCAAATGTTTCTCGAGACGAATAACTTGAAGGACGCTACACCAGCAAAGAAGCGGGTACTGTTCCTGACGCATTGCGGCCCAGCTGTATTTAAGATGGCTAAAGCACTCGCCAAACCTCGAGAAGTGAAGGCCATGAGCTGGGACGACCTTGAACCCATCCTGAGAGACCATTACGCGCCAACCGTGCCTACACTCGTGAGACGCCATGAGTTTTATCTGAGAAACCAACAAAAAGGGGAGAGCGTGGCCGATTTCATAGTGGACCTCCGAAATTTAGGGGGTCTCTGCAGGTTCGCCGATTTAGAAGAGGCACTAAGAGATAGAGTAATTCTAGGATTATATGCGCTAGGCGTGCAAAGCAAGCTGATGGCGAAAGGCGACATCAGCCTTGCTGATGCCATCGCTGAAGCCACGGCTGCAGAGGTGACCAAAAAGTCGGCTGCACAATTACGGCGAAGCCGCACTCCGGTAACACCACTGACCAGCGAAATCTTACCTAACTCAGAAGGGCAGCTACTAACAACGCACCACGAGGACCTCTCTTCGTCGTCAGACAGCGACGAAGAAGGGGTCCATCGACTGCGGTCCAACCGGGACCTTCACCCAAAGCCCTTATGCCCTTGCGCTGGCTGTGGAGCCAACCATGCCAGGGCCAAATGCAAATTCTGCGACGCACTCTGCCATGAGTGCGGGAAATGAGGCCACATCAGCCGGGTCTGCCGCAGCTTACCAGGACTCAGCCAGGCCTCAAAAGGGGCCAACTATCGCCAATCGACAGGAAACCATCCTGTTCGGCGAGAGCCAGTAAACCACTCCTACAGAAACCGAGCTTTGCAAAAAGAAGAGGCTCACCATACTATCACTATCGGTCACGCCTCAGTTTTGGACACTAAGAAAATCCGAGTCACGGTAGCCATTGAGAACCAGCCTTGCCACATGGAGGTCAACTCGGGATCGTCCCTCTCGATGGTGTCTTGGAAGACACTCAAGCAACTCATCCCCACAATTCAACGCCAAGACCTCCAATTTCAACGCCTCATCATCAAGGACTACCAAGGAAATCAAATCCCCGTTGTCGGGTCCTGCCGAGTCCGAGTCTCCTTCAAGAAGCATACAGCGTACTTACCTCTAACGATCATTGATAGAGATAGGCCTAGTCTATTAGGCCTCCAATGGTTTGCACCACTCGGCATTGAAGTGGCAGGCGTGAACCGAGTCGGTGGTTGTGAGTGGGAGGAAGACCTTATCTCTCAGTTCAGTGACGTCTTCGCAGACAGCTTAGGTGAGTATAAGGGGAACCCAATCTCATTTAGTCTAGATCAAAAAGTAGCCCCCATTCGCTTGAAGCCCCGTCGAGTTCCGTTCGCTCTTAAAGCAAAGATCAACGAACAACTCGACTAGCTAATTGCTCAAGGGGTGTTGAAGCCCATCGATCACTCTCCATGGGAAACCCTTATTGTAACACCCATTAAGCCAGACGGGTCAATCCAAATTTGTGGAGACTACCGGGCCACTTTAAACCACACCCTACAGCAGAATGCGTCTCCAGTTCCAGTGGTGCAGCACCTCCTCCATTCTTTGGGGGCTGGAAAGTTTTCACTAAATTAGATTTAGCTCAAGCTTATCAACAATTACCAGTAGATGAAAAAACGGCCCAAGCCCAAACAATTGTAACACACAGAGGTGCCTTTAAATGTACCCAGTTGCAATTCGGAGTTAGTGTAGCCCCGGGGATCTTCCAGAGCCTCATGGAAAGGTTATTACAGGGAATCAAGCCTCATGGAAAGGTTATTACAGGGAATCAATCCTTATTTTGATGACGTATTAATTGCAGCCCCTACAAAAAAAATCTTGCAGGATCGTTTGAAATGCGTTCTTAAAAAATTCCAAGAGGCTGGACTTAAGGTGAAAAAAAATAAATGTCAATGATATACTGACAATGTTGAGTTTCTAGGGTACCAAATTGATAGCCAGGGCATTCATCCTACCGAGAGTAAATTAAAAGCGATCAAAAACGCTCCCAGACCACGCAACAAGGCCGATCTCCATGCGTTCTTAGGCCTCATTAATTTCTATAATGTATTTTTACTGCACAAGGCAACTGTTGCTGAACCGTTACACCGATTATTAGATAAGAAAGCATTGTGGGTATGGGGTTACCGGGAAGAGCAAGCGTTCCGGAATGTTAAAGAACTGCTCACATCTGACTCTGTACTTATGCAGTATAACGAGACTTTGCCGTTAGTCATAACCTGCGATGCATCGCCTTTCGTGGTGGGCGCCATTTTGAGCCATGTACTGCCTAATGGAAACGAAGCCCCTGTTGCATACTTTTCGAAGACTCTTTCACAAGCAGAGCGGAACTATGGACAAATTGATAAAGAAGCCCTCGCAATTGTTTCAGCTGTAAAGAAATTTCATGAATATGTGTATGGAAGGACATTTACCATTATAACTGACCACAAACCGTTGCTAGGGATAATAGCCGGGGACAAGCCAACCCCCTACATATTATCCCCTAGAATAACCCGATGGTCAGAATTGCTAGCTGCTTATAATTATCGCCTGCAATATCGCCCGGGGAAAGCCATTACCCACGCCGACGCATTAAGCCGAGCACCGCTTCCAAAGACTCTCGACGATCCGGCACCAACAGCAACCACATTGCAGATCGAAACACTCAACTCGCCGCCTATGACCGCCCGAGACATCGCGAGAGAAACCAAACGAGACCAAACCCTAGCTCGAGTCCTAGGTTGGGTAGAACATGGATGGCCATTGGACCAAGTACCAGATGACTTCGCACCATTTAAATCTCGACAGACTGAACTTTTTTCCCAAAAAGGCTGTATCATCTGGGGCGATAGAGTCGTTGTCCCAGAACGACTCCAGAAGACGCTGCTACGAATTCTGCATGAGGGCCACCCTGGCATCGTGCGGATGAAAGCACTTGCACGAAGTTACGCATGGTGGCCGGGCATGGACCAGTAAATCGAGCAGTGGGTCAAAGCGTGTGCCAATTGCCAACAAGTTAGCAACGCCCCACCAAAAGCCATGCCTACTGAATGGGAGACGCCACGTGGACCCTTGTCCAGAATCCACCTGGATTTCGCGGGGCCAACCAAGGGCTATACCTTCCTGCTGACAGTCAACGCGTACTCCAATTGGTTAGAAATTCACCGTATGATGGCTACAACGTCCGAGGCGGTGATCAAGATCCTAAACAGACTCTTTGCAACCCACGGATTGCCTGACGTCCTGGTGTCCGATAATGGGCCACAGTTTACTGCACTTACGTTTGAGCAGTACCTCGCTGACCATGGCATCTGCCATGCGCTCACCTCGCCTGCGCACCCTGCGACCAATGGCCGAGTGGAACGCATGGTCCAATTTGTTAAAAAGACTTTGCAAAAAGTGGACTATGACAATATCGATGACAAGGTCAACCAAATTCTCTTTTTGCAACACATAACCCCACATAGCGTCACCAGCAGAACTCCCGCCGAACTACTGATGGGACGAAGACTCCGCTCCCACCTCGACCGGTTGCACCCTGCTTACGAACCAGAAAAGCCAATAGGATCCAGCGGCCGCTGTCGCACCTTCCAGGTAGGAGACCTCGTTTACGCACGAAACTTATCGGGCGATCCGTTATGGATAGAGGCAACAATAGTACGAGTGACCAGCCCCAAATCCTACGTAGTGAAATGCTGTGACAATAGACTGTGGAAACGGCATATCGATCAATTACGGTCACGACTCACAACGGCCAGTCAACAACTCACTCATGACCAAACCGAGGGGGGGGAGGTACGGAAGAAGATGAAGTTCCAGGGAACCTGCTCGAAGGGAGCGACGAACTAAATGATACTCAGGAAATGGAGCAGGAAGGAGAATCGTTTGCACCGCAAGAAATTGCACCTGAGCAAGAAGCAGAACCACTGCCAAACAACAATCTACCTCAACAGGATTGCAACCAACCAATCCAACGAAAATCCGAAAGACTTAAAAGACAACCGTCCTATTTAAAGGACTGTATAACTACACCATAATTAAGAAGCCAGGGGGAAGGGGTGTTGTGTATGTACCATAGTTAATAAAGTATGAGCTTGAGGTAAAGTGCAGCGTTCTGGCCCTGCACTTCTGATTGGCTGTTAGGCGGCCAGATCGGATTGGTTAGTTCTGAGGAATCCAATTGGCCCTTAACAGAGGATTCTTAGTGGTTAAAATAGCTAGCGTTCATAGCTCGTTATTGGACAATTCTTACAAGGGTTGCCTATATAAGGCAGAGTTCACTGTTGTTGTTTGAGAAGTCACTATGCTAATAAAGAGCTGAAAGTCACTATTCAGAGGCTGTCTCCATTTACTCCGACCCATGTCCAAGTACTTAACATGGAGGAAATATAACAATCTGTGGTTTGATTCCCAATAGGCTGTTCTTTCCAGTAGAAAGGCTAAATATTTAAGCCTAATGGGGGCATATATTTGGCAGTTGAACAAGATGTGGGAAATATCTTCAATGGCAGATGAACCACATAAGCAGGTTCTCTTGTTCTTTTCTTTGGGAAACAGGTATCTCTCTGTCTGTGTGTCCCTTTCTGTGTGTGTGTGTGTGTGTGTGTGTGTGTCTTTCTCTCTCTCTCATCACTCTCTCTCCTCTCTCTCTCCTCTCTCTCTCTCTCTTTCGTGTGTGTGTGTGTGTGAGTGTGTGTGTTCCCTCTTGAACCATTTCCAAAAAACAGGGGAGGGTTGGCGTGTTTTGTTTTGTTTTGCTGATGTTGTTCTTTCTTCTTCTTTGGGTGCTTTTTACCTTATGATTTAAATCAAGAGTCATTTCAGGTTCCCAGATAAATGAAGTTCATTCATCCCCCTGCTGTGGCTTCCTGTCAGCTGAACTTACCCTGGCTGGCCCCACCCCTGGCCCTCCCCTCCCAGTCACTCCTACCTAAGAAGGTAAGGGTGACAGTGGTGGGTGGAGACTTGCTCCATAGTCCAGAGCGGAAGCGAACCCCCTGTACTTGCCTCTTCTTCCAGCCCTTGTTGGGGCTGAACACACCTTGGTCATTTGGGGAGACATGCGTGACTTTCCCTCTGCTCTGGGACACTGGCCCAGCCCGGTTGCCACCAATGGTCCACATCGGAGGAGTAGGGGATGCCATCTCCCCCATTGTGAAGCACGCTAAATTTAAGTGTGCTGCACAAGGTAGCAAGCAGGCCATGGAGGTGGCAAGAGCAGCAGTGCCAGCTGCAGCTGGGCCAGTGTCTTGGGGTGGAGAGCAAGTTGCACATCTCCCCAAGTGACTGAGGTGGGCACAGCACCAACAAGGGTCGGAAGAAGAGGCAAATACACAGGCGCTTCACTCCCGCTCGGGAATATCCAGCGAGTCTCCATCTGTCACTGTCACCCTTACCTTCTTAGGTGAAAAGTGACTGGGAGGCGAGGGCGAGGGGCAGGGCCAACCAGTGGTGGGTTCAGCCGATAGGGAGCCACAGCAGCTCCAGAGCCACGGATTGCCGACACCCGATCTAACGTTTCAAGCTGGAAAAGTAACTTCCTGCCCACATCTCTTGCTGTCACAATCTTCCAATAAAAGTTTTTTTTGAAATGGCTTTTGTTTCAAGAGTTCTGCTTTCTTGAGAAGACTGGCAAGGAGGACCTTACAATATGCCTCTTTTTTATTTGCTTACATCCTATATTGCTGCAGGGAGGGATTTGTGTAGTGGCTTCACTGCACATACTCAGACACCATGAGAGCACACCTTCAGTGCTTACTCTTTTTTTTGCCTGTAATTGACAGTTGGCCAAGAACAGAACAGCTACAGCCCTTTGGCCTTTCTGTTGTTGGCAAAGAATAATTAAATCACCTATTAGCATAGCTCTTTGCTTGGATTCTTTTCTAATTTTCTTGGAATCAGATTTTATCAATTGATCTCAGATTTTATCAGTTGATCTCAGATTTTATCAGCTGATCTCAGATTTTATCAATTGGCAATAGTGTGGGTTCCTTTGTTCATTTTGATACTATGAAATCATGATTGCCCCATATGCAACATTTTTTTATCATCTTTGTCTCATTCACTCATTTTCCTAACCTTTCACTGTAAACAATCAAGCCACAATTAGCTTTTAATGGAAAAGTCAAAGTATCAAGCCACAATTAGCTTTCATTGCTAACCCGTCTTCTCTGTATGCATGCCGCAACTATTTCCTCATGACATGTATCCTCCTACAGTTGTAACCTTTGTTACATCAATGAAAGGCCTTTGATTCACAAATAATATATTTCCATAAATTGCAACATTCTCAGGATAACAATAATGGGATGCTTACAACTCTTCCCATTCAAAATGTGATGTAGAGGCCAAGCTGTTAGAATTAAAGTCAGTGCAACTGCCATTCATACTTCTCACAGGTTAAGTACCTTGAATGACAATGTATTCTCTTTCTGGATACAAGGAAACCCAAATTCTTATCCCTATCTATACTACTTAACAGTTTTAAAATAATTCTTTGTTGATATTCAAATGTGTATCTTTCTTCAATCTCTTTACATAAGAACCTGGTTGGTCAGTTGCCAGCATTCTTCATTCTTAACAGCAAAAGACCATTGCATTTTGCTAATTTTGATGAAACAATTGTTGACTTCTCTCTGGTTCTCTGTAATTCTTAGATTAGTCCTTCCTCCATAAGAGTAAAGACAAACTTGGTATATTATGGCATATTTTGCCACAAGCCAAGGTGAAACTCAGTTTTCTCCAAGCATGCACATGTTATTCCTTACAAGCTAGGATCTTTAATTAAGAGATTATGTTGCATACGGACATTCTGCTGCTTGCATCCCACACACTCAACAGTGAAAACTCAGCCAGGCTTCAAATGTGACACATTATTTTTTTTATCACTACTTGACATACGATGATCATCTTCATTATTTCTATTCTGTCTTTCATTCATGGTCTTCAAGTTGGAACACATAATTTCTGGATGTTCTCTCATTCAACAATTAGCCAACTACTGTTATTGGGGTTATGTCTGCTGTGTAGGCAGCACTAACCCTTTCTAGCATTCATCTCCATTGTTCTGTGATGCATTTTTTGTCTCTCTAGGATTTACCTCTATAAACACACACACACACACACACACACTCCCAATGATGGCTTATGACTTTTAACTGCATTTTTATTAAATTTCTTGAAACAGCTACAGACGTTCTTAGCTTCAGCAGGAATGGGCCTTCAGATCACAGCTTTACTATTATCAACATTAATAAATGGCTACAAGCTCCTTTTGACCCCTCCATTAAAGAACTCTCTCCAGAATCCTACATTTGAAATAGGGAAAACCCATCAGGGGTAGGATTCTACTTTGGGCAAACCAGGAGCTCCAAAGATCAGCTGTTGGGCCTACCCACCCGCCCTGGCTCTAGTCTGTGCTTTATTTCCAGGTTTTCCATCTCGGCTGCTTTGCATGGCCCAACAGATTGCCGCGCATCAGCTGTTTTACACACAGAGCTTGCAGCAGAAGGTGAGTTCCAAATGCTGCACACACACATAAACCTCACACTCACCAAACTGGTTGTTATACTGGTTGAATCCCACCCCTGAAACACATGTAATAAGCAGGAACCAAGGGAGCTCAAGGAGAATAGAATTTGGTTAGCAATTATTTATTATTCCCCCCCCCCCCCCCCCCCGATGTCTTTACCTCTGTGATCATGACCAGGCCCACAAAGTACGAGAGGATGGAGACGAGAAGAATTAATGTTTCTCTGCGGTTCTTTTTCCGGAGGATTCCAGGATACATGTCAACTACAGCGGTGACCAAGCTTTCCACACAGACAAACTAAGGAAAAGAGAATTGAAGCAGCCTTCACTTCATTTCACCACAGATATTTCCGGATTTTAATCCTTGCATATCCTTCAGTTCATTGAAAGTTTACAAGATATCAGTCTGAATCCCATCACAACCACACACAATCCTGAAAGACATTGGCTGGAGATAAACAATAATCATTTCTTTTTTTCACTGAGAAGTTGAAGGCAGTCTTTAAATGGGATCATTGCTCATGATATGTAATCTCAACTCATTTTTGCCTCTGGTAAATTCAAGCTCCTGCCAACTGCTGTAACATTTCAAAGAGCTGGTCACAGCTTATAAAGTGTCTGATCACAGGCAATTATAAAGTATCAAGCGTAGTATATATGCACTAAACTGCCAGCCCAGTGCTGTTATTAATTCATGGCTCTATATTGAAATAATCTTCTTTATTTTTTACTCAGTTTTGTCATTATGAGTCAAAATATTTGAAAGAGATCAGTGTGCTCCATATTTGATTTGTTTTTAATGAAATAGCTACTAACTGCTTATTTCTGAAAACTGCTTATTTCTCACGGAGGACAGTTGCTGAACAATCCTGGGGCCATCTTGAAGGATTTCTTTCTTTTCCCATGATAGATCATCTAGACCAGGGGTCGCCAACCTTTTGGATCTCAGGGATCACCAAACTCATAATTTTAAATCCCGTGGACTAGAGACCCTGCGAAAATCTTTTAAAAAGTCTGCAGAAAAATTCCCCATCCCATTTTTCTACTGATCATTCTTTATTTGGGATCACAGGATACCGTCTCCAGCTCTGTTCTCAGGGGAAGAGAGAGAGAGAGACTTTTGGCTTCATGCAAGGAAAACAGCAGAAGCAGTAGAAGTCTTTCTTTCTCTCCCCCAAACTCCACCAGAAATGAGTCTTTGTGAGACTTGTCATGCTGGCGCAGCCTCTTGGAGCAGGATGCCTTGCAGGGTCCCAAAGACTCATTTCTGGCAGAGTTTGGGGGAGGGAAAGAAAGACTTTTGTTGCTTTCCTTGCGTGCAGCCAAAACCAGAAGAAGAAAGAAGCAGAAAGAAGCAGCCCCGTGGCCAGGCGAGGCACGTGGGGCAAGTGGGGCAAGTTCCCCCCCTCCTCCCCTCACTACCTTGTGTTATTCGCAATGCAAGTGACACAAGCCTTGTGTTCCTGCGGGCCATGTGGGCAGCTCAGCCTTGTGTTCCCGCGCAGCCTGGATTAATTGCTTTGGGGGGGGTGCTTTGGGGGTGACATTTCTCTGTGGACCATCAAAATTTTCTCACAGACCACCAGTGGTCCCCAGCTCACAGATTGGTGACCACTAATCTAGACAGAACAGTAAACTTCTGCCTGGATTCAGATTAATTCAGAAATTACCTTAGTTTTACCCATCTCTTTTAAAATAATAAATCTCAAATAACTTTTAAAGTTAATCAGGGCAGTATTATCAGGGGGCATGTCTACCGGTTTAGAACATTTTAAAGAAAAACAGCAAAAAATATTTATTTTACTGTAGGAAAAATTGTATGGAGTCAACATGGCCAATCACTATGCAAGTCTTCCACTAGGTGTTCCTTTTGTTTGTCACTCAATCTTTGGGTTTTGTGAGAACTAGTTTGCTATTTACTTGCTTTAAAAACAATATTTACTAAATGCCACGTATTCTGTTTTTGGTCTGAGTTAACTCAACATTGCCATAATCTCCTTATACAATTCTGGAACGCCCATCTTTGTACTGATACTTCACTGAAGAATCAAAGACAGAGGTGGTATTCAGCAGGTTCTGACCAGTTCTGGAGAACCGGTAGCAGAAATTTTGAGTAGTTCGGAGAACTAGCAAATACCGCCTCTGATGGGCCCCGCCCCCATCTATTCTCTGCCTCCCAAGTCCCAGCTGATCAGCTGGATCTTCTTTTGTTCCCCTGCACAGGAGAAAGGAGCTGGAAAGCAGGTTAGTGGGATGGGGTGGGAATGGGGATTTTGCAGTATCCTTCCCCCCCCATGCCCACCAAGCCAAAGAGGACCAAAGACCCCCCATCTGAATTGGAAAGTGATCAAAATATCACCAAAAGAATAATGAAGCTATCAGATCTAAAGAGGCATACTGAATTATCACGCCTCCTCCATTTCTTTTTTTTTTTAAGTGATATGGTGGTATGAGATTAGAATGGTGACCATTTTAAAAACTATATCATTATTTTCTGAAATAGAATAATGTTAGTTCCAGGGAAGGCCTAAAGACAACCTTACACCAAAAGACCACTAATGCCATTGCTGAAATTATAAGCATTATCACTAGACCGACATTAGAGTCTGATGTTAACATTTTTGTCCTGTCTTCAAGGAAACGTCTTCCATTTTCCCTAGCAGATGATGACTCAGTAAAAACAGAGACAAGACACAGGTATAATTGGGTTCAAAAAATAAAGATTTTTCAACCATTTTAGATTCCTTTTCTAAGGACTTATATTATGTAACTAAGCTAAGCATTTTTACCACTGAATGCAGAGTAGTAGTTATTTATTATTTAGGAGAAAAGGATTGAAAATGGTCTGGGTCCCAGGCAAGGGGGACCAAGCACCAGACAAGGAACAGTGGATGGAAATTAATCAAGGAGAGAAACAAACTGGAATTAAGAAGAAATTTCCGAACAATGAGGACAATTAAACCAGTGGAAAAGCTTGCCCCCAGAAATTGTGGGTGCTCCATTACTGGAGGTTTTTAAGAAGAAGACTGGACATAGCAGAAGAACAAGGAGTGCTTATTTCAGAGGACTTATCTTGGACAAAATGAAAATTACATTGTCTGAAATGGTACAGGATCTCCTGCTTGAGCTGGACTGGAAGACCTCCAAGGTCCCTTCCAACTCTATTCTGATTCTATTCCAACTCTATTCTGATTCTCAAGCTTCTAATCCTTTTTACAAACATCTGTTACCCACAAGCCAGTGAACATGAATTTCATGCTCAGGATTAATGGGAATAATACACCTAACTACCTGGGGGCAACAGATTAAGAAAGACAGGTTAAGTACAAGGCTGAGCCTGACCATTTGTAGCATCTTTACCTGACTGTCCAGTCCCAGGAGAACCACCATAACAAAGAAGAAACAAGCCCATAACGGAGAGAAAGGCAGCATGACGACGGCTCGTGGATAAGCAATGAAAGCCAGACCAGGTCCTGTGGTGAGAAAATTGCTAATATGTTGAAGCCATATAACCAGCATGAGACATTACAATCATTAGCTTCCCATCCAACTACAGATAGTCCTTGGCTTATAACAGTTTGTTTAGTGACCATTTGTTGTGGTTCACCGGCAGCCTGTGCAAATGGCAGCAGAATCGGACAGTTGGGGAAAACGGAGACCAGTCCGGGAGTCTGGAGAGGAGTTGGACAAGGGTCCTGCATCCAATGCAGAGATGGGGCCAGGACAATTGGGGAGTGGGGTGCTAACTCTGGAGCCTCCAGAGTCTGGCAGCAATAAGGCAGAGGAACAAGGGGAGCCTGTTCCCAGTGCACAGAGCTGCTAGAAGGCAAGAGCAGCTGAGACAAAAGCTGCTTAAAGGCAAGAACAGCTTAGACAAAAGGGGGAATTTGGGAGTTAGGCTGGGAGATGATTGCCCCTCCCATAAGGTATAAAGGACAGGCAAAGGTGACGAAACCTTTGCAGGAAGCAAAGTCGTTCGCTCTGTTCAGATTAATCCTTGAAGCTCTGTGTGGACTTTGTACTTCGGTTGGTTTTTTACAGTTCATTTGGCACTTTAGTTGTTGGCAGCAATTCAAAGGAGAGAAAGGTGGGTGCTTATCTCAAGGGACTGTTTGGGACTCATTAAGGGCTGGGAATACATATAATGCCCAGCGTTGAAATAAAACAAGAGTTGTTTGGACTAAGTGTGTGCTTAATTGCAGTCTCAGGAAGTCTTGGTCAGAACACCATTCGGAGTCACAACAGCACTGAGAAAAGTGATTTATGACTAGGGGTGGGATTCTCCTGGTTCGGACAAGTTCGGGAGATGATCAGCTGGCTCCGAACCAGTTCACTTCAACGATCATGTGCTCCCTCACCCGCTTCTGTGCTGTACTCACCTATATCTGCTCAGCTGATTCGGGTGGCAGAGCAGATTGCCACACCTCAGCTGTGTTACTTTCCTAAAGTAACATTGAAGGTAACTTATTTCAAAAGTTTGCACGCGAGCACAGCACACATCAGATGCATGAATGTGCAAAGCACACATGAACGCACAAAGCGCACGATTAGCAAACCAGTTGTTACACCAGCAGCTTATGACCATTTTCTACATTTATGACCATTGCAGCATCCCAGGTGGTCAGGTGATTTACATTTGGATGCTTAACAGCTATTTCATATTTATGACCGTTGCAGTGTCTCAAGAATTAGCAATTAAAGAAGGAGTTAATTGTAGGCCAGTTCATATTTTTATTTCATTATTAGCACTTGTATACATTATTGATGTAAACATACAAATTCCCAAGAGAAAGCAGGAATCAGTGAATTCATACAATTACATAAATACAATTCCATAAGATTGCAAAAACTTTTGTAAAAACAGCGCTGTGGATATTTTGTGTATAAATATATTTCTAAAAATAATCATCGTATAATATGAAAATCCAAGCTTTTTAAAAACTCTACAGTCAAATAATATTAAAAATTGTACAGGTAGTTTTCAACTTAGAACAGTTCATTTAGTTATCCTTAGAAGTTAAAACATTGAAAAAGGGTAACTTATGACCATTTTTCACACTTATGACCATTGCAACATCCCCATGGTCACGTGATCAAAATTCAGACGCTTGGCAACTGGTTCCTATTTATGATGGTTGCAGCGTCCTGGGGTCATGTGATCACCTTTTGTGACCTTCTGACAAGCAAAATCAATGGAAAAGCCAGATTCATTTAACAACCATGTTACCGATTTCACAACTGCATGGATCCACTCCACTAAATGTTGCAAGGAAAGTCGTAAAATGGGACAACACTCACTCAGCAAATTTTTGACTTAGCAACATGAACTCTGGGCTCCATTGTGGTCATAAGTTGGGGACTACCTGTACTTTTCATTATGTCCAAGGTAGGTCCCCCTATGCATGAGCTACTCACCTGACTCAGCTACCTCCGAAATAAGCACTCCCTGTTCTTCTGCCATGAAACCCAGAATGGAAAAAATGGCAAAGCCTGCCACAAAACTTGTGCCACTGTTCAAAAAACACAGAGCGATACAATCCCTAGAAGGCGAGAAGAAAGAGTGAGAGATGACGTGAGAAAAGAGCAATAATTTGCAAAGACATTTAACATCAATGTATCTGTCAACTCATAAAACATTTTGTATGCATGTTTTATAGTTGACATCAGAAAGAAAGAGGGGGAGTTTCAAAGAGCAGGAAACAGTGTGGAATCGAAAGTACGTTCCATTCATATTTTCTTCAGAGACTAATTAGATGGTTAAAGCTTCTGCCTCAAAAACAATCTAATTGGAGAGCATAATTGATGACTCTTGGCTATGGATGTTTTTCTTGGGTGATGATGGGGGAGCAGGATCAAGGGTGATCTCAGAGTTGGCTACACCCAGGTTAGTGCCAGATGTAGAAAGTTATCTTCAAATAAATCCTCTTTAGTTTTGGGAGTGTGGCTCAAGGCTCATGATTTAATTGGAGTAACTGCCGGAATCCTGACAGTATCTAGATAAGAATGAAATATTTGTATGAAAATGTGCACACCATGTCCTGAAGTTGTTAAAACTAGTTGCATAGATTTTAAATTTGAATGTAAGTGTAATAATCCTAAGGAAAAATACAAGATTAATTTTCCAGGCACCTTGATAGTCTTCCCTAAGAAGGGAAGAGGAAGAGGAAGAGGAGGGAGGGCGGGCGGGAAGGAAGGAAGGAAGGAAGGAAGGATCTGTCACACATTCAAGAGACTTATGGCTGAAAAAAATAAACCTATTTGAAAACCTGCTATCAACTTTATTATGGACAATTCCTTAATTAAAATATTATTAATCCACTAAAAAATAAACATTGGAGCTCTCATTTATACTGGTAATGATTCCACATGACCTTTAATACAGCGCAATATTATTTATCCTATTGATTAGAATTCATGTCATTCAGAAAAGCCTTTTGCAAATGCATATATTAGGTATCTGCAGGATTTTGCTGCTTCCATAAAACTAATAAAAGCAGCATCACAATGTCACAAATGAAACCTTCACCTCCTTCGTGAGGGCAAGCAGTGCTATGATGCGTGTTCAAAACGGGCTAGGTTTGCGTAGGGATGCTCTCCCTTGCCTCCCCTGTGGACCCTGCTGGCAATTTGTATCTTTCTTTACACTTCTTTTTTTTTTTTTAATTGTTTTCAATTAATGCATGACTAAAGAATTAGTGATGAATAAGATCTTAAATCTTAATTATTCAGATTTGCACACTGCGGTGCAGAGTTTTAATTGCCCACGATTGCCTAGGATTGCAAATAATTGAAATATAATAAAAGGGTACAGTCCATAATTACATAAGAAATGTTTTATTTTTAAATAATTACATTCTGTTATCATTCCGTGCCCAGCTTGTACTTAAAGCATTGATAATATTGTTGCTGCAGAAAATAGAAAACAATGAAAGAGTCAGCTGCAAGGAGGCAGATTTATTTATTTATTTATTTATTTAATGTTATTTACTTAGAAGATTTATTTGGCTGCCCACTGACAGTGACTCTTTTTATTGTTACAATTAAAAATGCAAATATAAAAGAATGAAAAACGGTAAAAACACAATCAAACAAGCCACTTGATGGGCTTCCTTCCACTCTGGGTTCTTCAGGCTCCTTGACACAACCAAGTCTTCAGGAATGTCTATGGAGATTCTCAGTCATGCAGGTTATGGTTGTCCCAAAGGTGCTTTTTTCAAGAGGCAACTGGACTTTCTGTTTTTTCTTTGAAGACGTTTCGCTTTTCTCATCCAAGAAGCTTCTTCAGTTCTGACCGGATGGTGAGGGATGGAAGGATTTATACTCCTTGCAGACAGCTGTCCATTTGCAGTCACTTGAGGGTTTATCTGTGTCCACAGGGTCACCTGAGTAATGTAAATGGGTGTGGAGCCTTCTTGGAACTGCTAAAATGACTGTGTTGTGGAGCTGTGCAGGATGTTTTCTGCCCTGTGTCCCTTCCCTTTTCAACAGTTGCTTTTTGGAAAAGCACCTTTGGGGCAAGTCTTCAGGACCATATAAGAGTTTCAAAGTGGGGGGTAGTCTAATTCCTGCAGGGATGATGTTCCAAAGGGAGGGAGCCACCATGAAGAAGGTTCTTCTGGGTCAGTGGTGGGTTTCCATTTTTTTTACTACCAGTTCTGTGGGTGTGGCTTGGTGGGCATGGCAGGAGAAGGATACTGTAAAATCTCCAGTCAGAGGTGGGATTTGCCGGTTCTCCAAACTACTCAAAATTTCCACTACCGGTTCTCAGAACCTGTTGAATACCACCTCTGTTCTGGAGGATGTACTTCCTTAGATTTCCTTAGGAGACAGGACCTGCAGCTTTTCTTGCCTTCCTGCTTGAGCAGTTCAGGTGGATATAACTAGTTTACATCCCTAATTTAACTAATTATTTTAACTAATTTTTAAATGACCTAATTTAACAAATTTAACTAATTATTAAATCACCTGTAAAAATTCAGTCACACTTTGAAAATCCTTATTGGCCAGATACAATTCTCTATTAAATTTAACAATTATGACAAGCCAGTTCTGAAAAAGAGAAATCCTTTAATTGATGTTGACATTACCTGGACCCTCTTAAAAGTAAATATGCAAAATTATTTGCTGGATTGGGGCTTCCCTAACCAATCAAATGAAATAAATAAAGATAATAATTGCATACTCAAATGAGCAATGTTGGATATGAGTTTTGTGATATATCCTAAAGGTTACAGATATATTTGTTTATGACAATTCCATGTTTCTAGTAGCATGTACTATATTTTGCAGTTTCAGGGGGAAATGGGAAATAACAAAACTCAGTTTGAAGAGATGGGAATTGGACAGATCATGGCATTTTGAAAGCAAGTAGGAATTCTTCAATCCTGATTCTGCTATGGAGAGGAGTTGTAGAAAATTTAAGAAACAAGGAGCAAGCAAAGAGGACAAGGACTATAAATGCTAGAGGCACATTCAGTTACCTGTAACAGTTGTTATGATACTTATTGTAGCTTCCCAAAGCTGTTAGGCACCCCAGGCAAATGGCATATGAGAAGAAGATCTGAGTGCCTGCATCCATCCATACCTATAAGCAAGGAAAACAACAAAAGAATAGAATCCATAAGGGTCCATCAGTTTTTAAAGGTACTATAGTGTATGTTTGGACTCAATGCTGTCCGCCATTCTGTCATGGATGCTCCTGGATTTTTGTTGATAACACTGACTGGAAGAGAGGATAAAACAAACGTTTCTCACAGGAAAAGTGGGGGAGGAGGGGAGGAGGAGGAAGAAGAAAGAAGAAGAAGAAGAAAAAGGAGAAGGAGAAGGAGAAGGAGAAGGAGGAGAAGGAGAAGAAGAAGAAGAAGAAGAAGAAGAAGAAGAAGAAGAAGAAGAAGAAGAAGAAGAAGAAGAAGAAGAAGAAGAAGAAGAAGAAGAAGAAGAAGAAGAAGAAGAAGAAGAAGAAGAAGAAGAAGAAGAAGAAGAAGAAGAAGAAGAAAGATCAAAATGGATTCCAGTTAATGTTCAGTGCTGCAGATTTGCCTGTTTCAAGGAGTAAAGACTCCTGAAATAATTGTGTGTGGGTCTGGAGAAGGCCACTGAAGAAGGAAGATGGATGAAAAGATCATTAATAAAGGAAAATCATTGTAGCTCAAGGGTTCAAATGAAGGGTCCTTAGTGCTCTCTGAGCTTGGTTGTTTTCTTGCAGATTCTTCATTACCCAAACTAGGTAACATCATCAGTGGGAAGAGATCATCCAATATCAAATTAATGAAAACTCTTCACTAGACATCTACTAATCTTATAATTATTACATTAAAAAAAGAATTATCAAACCCTTTCCAATATACCGTATTGTTAATATAGTAACAATTTTGCACACCAAATGCATCCAATAATTTGATTTTATGTATATCAAATTTATGTTACTTTTCCAAACCAGAATTCTAAGTGATATTAATTAATATTATTAAAAATATCAATAAATCCTATAATTTAATATTGTTTAAATAAAACAGCACCATAAGCTGCCTTATAATCAAAGCAATGCTACCAGGAGATAATTAAGAGGAGATTCCTGTGTATGCATGGCTAAGAAACAGAGATTAGGAGGAAAATCGTAAGATTACCAATATCATAAACAAAGTTCAGAAGATAAGAGCGAATTTCTAATTCTTTATCTAAATCCCATTGCCCTTTTTAATCAGTAGGTTACATGTGCTGAAATGAGTAGATTGATATTTGAAATTAGAGAACAAGAAGATAAAGAATTTTATGAAGTTTGGGACCTTTTTTATCAATGGTTAGACAATAAAACATAATAATAGAATATTTAGAATCCCAGGAAATAATGAATACATATTTTTTTTATTTCTATTTCTTTGATACTACCCTTACAAAATCTTATTAAGATAGATTTGGTATGATTTTATGATTTGCTATAAAATATATTAAGTAAATTATAGTTATCTCGATAAAGTATGAATTAATAAAATTATAGTCAAATGATTGTTTAATAATGATATTAGGCTATATAATTGTTGACTGATAATATGAGTTATTATGTAATATAACTACAATGGAGACTATGAAATGGATGCACAAAAAAATGTGGTAAACCAACCGATACACTGTCTGTAAACTCATGAAGGAAAAATTATGTTTTTATGTTTTATGTGTTTGTTGTTAAAATTAATAAAATTGTTTAAAAAAAAAATAAAATCTCACACTCAAGTTAAACTATGCTTTCTACGGAACTATTGATTCTTGCACCTTACAGAGATTCTTCACTGAGATATATCACCTACTGCAACTTATCTTTCTTCACAATCCATGACTCCCACCTATAACTGGAAGCTATTCTGATCATATCTTTATGTATCAGCAGCCCTCAGTACTATCAAATACTAAATAGTTTCAGTATGAACCAATCAATACTCAAAACACTGAAAATTACACATCAGAAATCTAATATCCTTGAGTGTCAAACAAAACTCAACACATTCACAGAGAGCTGGAAAATGTTCAAACGTTCAAAGAAGTTCTAGACCAGGGCTGTCAAATTCAAGGTCCAGGGGCTGGATATGTCTCGCGAGTTGCTTAGATCTGGCCCATGGAGCTGCCCTGAAAATCGTGAAGGACCAGCCCGCGATGCCTCTGTCAGAAAAAATGGAGCTCAGGAGAGCCATGGGCAGCCTCCTGCACTCTGTTTTCAGTGGCAGAGGGTTGCTGGAGACCAGGGCTGGGATTCTATCAGTTTGCACCTATTTGCTAGAACTGGTTGTCAACACTCTAAGCAGTTCGGAGAACCGTTTGTTAGAAGAAATTACTGGCCTAATCCTGTAAAGAAGGCAGGAAGGAAACATTCTGGTGTTGCTTACAGAAACTGCCTCTCCATTAACCCTTATTACATTCTTGGCAGGACTAGACTTCCTGTCTCAGGAACTTCTCTGGAGTTTTTTCTCCTCCTTTGCTGGTACTTTGCTTGTGTGGAATGACCATTCAAAGTTACAATGGCACTGAAAAAAGTGACTTATGACCCTTTTTCACACTTATGACTGTTGCAGCATCCCCACAGTCATGAGGGGCCAGGCGAGGAGATGCCTGCCTCGATGTGAGTGATATTGAGTTGGCCGTGCCCAGCCAATAACATGACCACCAAGCCATGCCCACCAACTAGGCCACACCCATAGAACCGGTTGTTAAAAATTTTGAATCCCACCCCTGCTGGAGGCCATCGCAGCTGAAAATCTTGATGCACAGAGGATGTTCCAAACGGTAGAAGAGAGCAGAGGAGACCAGATGAAAGGGTTCTTTATAAAAGCATGTGTAGAAAAGCTTGAGGAGGGAAGGGATAACTAGCCTGTGCTGACCTTCAACAAGTATTTTAATAAGCAAATTTATTAAGCAAAAAGGGCTGTAAATTTTTAGAAAAACTATAATTCACAGGATTCTTTTTGGAGAAGTAGGACATGGAAAAATGGAAACATGTCTGTGGGGATTCTCAGTCATCCAAATCATAGTTGTCTCAAAAATGCTTATTCTTTGAAGAAGAAGAAGACATTTCATTTCTTATCCAGGAAGCTTCATCAGTTCTGACTGGATGAAGGGGGGATGGAAGGATAGGTTCTGTCGGGGGGGGGGGAGAGATGGAAGGATTGTATTTCTTTGCAGTCATCTGGTCATTAACACTCTGAGTACTAACTGAATGCCATCTGTTGTCAGTGGCACTCTGATCCCATCAACTGCATAGCATAAAATAACAGAGTTGTAAGGGACCTTGTAGGTCATCTAGTCCAACCCCCTGCTCAAGCAGGAGACCCTATACCATTTCTGACAAATGGCAGTCCAGTCTCGAGAGCTTCCAGTGATGAAATTCCCATAGCTTCTGAAGGCAAGATGTTCCATTGGTTGATTGTTCTCACTGTCAGAAAATTTCTCCTTATTTCTAGGTTGAATCTCTCCTTGATCAGTTTCCATCCATTATTCCTTGTCCGGCCTTCAGCTGATTTGGAAAACAGGTTGAACTCTTCCTCTCTGTGGCAGCCCCTCAAATATTGAAACACTGCTATCATGTCTCCCCTGGTCCTTCTCTTCTCTAGATTGGCCAAGGACAGTTCCTATAACAGTTCTTTATATGTTTTAGCTTCCAATCCCCTAATCATCTTGGTTGCAAATACAACAAAGAAATACAATCTACCCACCCGATCATAACCTATCCTTCCATCTCCTCCACCATCCAGTCATAATTGATGATGCTTCTTGGATGAAAAACAAAATATTGTCTTCTTCTTCAAGGAAAAAAAAAACAATTTGGTTGCCTTTTGAAAAAGCACTTCAGAATATGGGAAGTGATAGGATGCACTCCTGATGATAAATATTATTGGAGAAGTTGAAGTACTTCACCAATTTTATTTTTTCATTGCAAAAATCTGTACATGTGTAATAATGAGTGTGATTCACCTCCCCTTTGTCTCTTCTCCTCTTTGACCTCCTGCAGCAGCAATCATTTTCTTCTTCATTTGAAAGGCAAATCTTTACAGGAGGGGAAAAAAATCACCCAAATGTTAAGGTCGTGGTGTGTGGGTGTGTGTGTGTGTGTGTGTGTGTGTGTGTGTGTGTGTGTGAATCTTCCATCAACGCAAGCAAAGAAATGGCAAATGGTTTTGCAAATCTAAGCGTGCTAGACCAAAGGTAAACTAAAAAGTACTTTTTAGACTGACATCAAACCTTGAGATTAGAGGTCAGGTAAAGCTACACAGTGGGATAACTATATGGTTTTTCCAAGTGCTTGCTAGATTTTAGGCTAGCTTGAGAGGAGTTTAAAAGGTTATGAAGGGTTTTGCTGACTTATTTTTTTTCCCAGGCACATATCCCTTTAATCTCCTTTGGAGACACCGTCTCAGCACAAAAGGCTGGTACAGCAGCTCAGCAGGAACCTGGATTTTGACATGGAGCAACTTGTCCTGAGGAGATTAAAAACACAGTTGGGCAAAGAACTTTTAGGAAGACAAGCTGATCTCTGTTCCTTTGAAACACTTGCTTTATCGTGTGTGTTGGCCTCTCACGGTATATTCCGAGCCTCTAAGCATTGTGAAAATGTCTTTTCATCAGTATTTTTGGTCATTACATGCAAATGTTTTCTTCATACGAGGAGTGGCAGGGAGAAAAAAAATCATAAGGGTAACCTTTGAACTCAGCGCTCCTGAATTCTACAAATTGAGGTGTAGATTGGCTGAAAGGATCCAACTGGTGAATCAGAAAATAGGGATTATGGATCGTACAGTTGTATTTTATTTAACCAATATTCCCTGCCCCCACTCTTACATTTTATCCTCATGGCATTTAGGAAGTTTTTTTGAATCCTGTAAATTGAATCCAGTCTATATTTTGGAACAAGATTGTATTTACTGACGTAGCATGTAAAGGCCATGGATGGTTCTAATTACCCCTAATATACAGTATATATATCCATATTATAATAGATAAAAATTGCCTTTTCTAATAGCTATGGCTGGAATTCTGGGAAATACTTCCAGAGGTCACTGAATAGGGAAAAACTCACAGAGATATTTCTGGGGGGGGGAAAAACAATTTCAGAA
Source organism: Hydrophis major (assembly GCA_033807585.1). Taxonomy (NCBI): domain Eukaryota; kingdom Metazoa; phylum Chordata; class Lepidosauria; order Squamata; family Elapidae; genus Hydrophis; species Hydrophis major. The sequence continues at coordinate 196,537,177 of CM066331.1, forward strand.
CTCAATTCTGTCTAGGAAGTGAAATGCCCTTCCAGACTAGATATGGTCAGAGAGGCTGAGTTTAGGGCTTGGTGGGAGTTTAGGGCTTGGTGGGGGTTCATAATGTTTTTCTGCCTAAAATAGGGCAAAAATGGTTCCCTCACTCTACTAAAATGCTTACTGGCCAAAGCTGGCCAAATTATTTTAGCACCTGTGGGAAAAATCCTATGGGAAAATACCATTTCCTTGGGAAATATAAATAGATTGTGTACAGTAATTTGTGTACCCTCAAAGCAAGACAAGGCAATGGCTTCATTCTGCCCAAAGAAGGAGAGTTGATCCATAGGAAAGTAACATTAAACATGTTCTAAGAGTCCTCTTCATCTTAGTTAGATCATCACTTAAGGTTTTATTTGGAAAATGAATTTTGAAGCTGAGCAGGAGGCTCTAAATATGGTGTCCATTCATAGCAGAATAGCAAAGCGAAGGCCAAAAAAAAGAGAGGAAAGATCCCCTTGGGATTATAATATACAGACTCAGCAAAGAAACTGTAAGCAGAAAGCAAAGCAGGGAAGTCAGCAGAATTATTGTGATACCAAAATGCTGCAAAACAAAAGGTTAAAGGTGGAAAATCAGGGAACAGACTGGAGATTGACAAGAGAGGGAAACAGCAAGGTTTGATAGTAACTCTAACTGACTTTCCATGGAGTAGAGTTCCAGGCTGCAGCAAGGTTACAGATACTGCAGGACTCAGCGTTTTTCTCCCACTTTATAATTATGAGCATAAAGATATAACCAGGAAGTAAGAATCAGACATAGAGATATCTCCCAAATGAAAAATAGGAATGTTTGTATGCTTCTAAGGATTCCTTCCTAAGTTCCCTACGCTCTATCATCTATCTATCTATCTATCTATCTATCTATCTATCTATCTATCTGTCTGTCTGTCTGTCTGTCTGTCTGTCTGTCTGTCTGTCTGTCTATCTATCTATCTATCTATCTATCTATCTATCTATCTATCTATCTATCTATCTATCTAATATCTATGTCTGTCTGTCTATTTATCTATAATCTATCATCTAGTTAGCTAGCTATCATCTCTCTGTCTGTCTGTCTACCATCTACATTGTCTGTCTATCTGTCTGTCTGTCTGTCTGTCTCTATCTATCTATCTATCTATCTATCTACCTACCTACCTATCTATCTCGCAAGCTATCTAGCTATCATCTAGCTAGCTAACTAGCTAACTATATCTCCCCAACTTTTATTATTTTACAAATAACTCAATATACTACCTGCTAAAAACCAAAATAATTCAAGGCAGAGAATATCCAACGCATCTTCCTCCTCCTATTGTCCCCACAACTAAAAAAGTGTGAGGTGGGTTGGGCTGAAAGAAAGTAACTGGCCCAAAATCACCCAGCTGGCTTTCATGGATAAGGCAGGACTTGAACTCATGGTCTCCTAGTTTCTAGCCTGATGCTGCAACCACTAGACTAAGCTTGCCTTCCCCATCGGTCATTGTAAAGATCTTCTCTGACTGCTCCCTACAGGAGATATATTTATTATTTAATTATGTATTTATTAAATTTATTTGCTGCACATCTTGTTTTGAAATAAGTCTGGATGGATGGAGAACACTAAAAAGCAGAAGTTAAAATAAAATGTTAAAATAGATGAGTTTATACCAAGAGCCCATTATGGTATAATGGTTAAGATTCTGAACTATGATTAAAGTTGTCCTTTGTCTGTGGAGCTCCCTGAATAGCTTTGAGCAAGTTATATTCTCTTAATCCAGTCTAGTATAGAGGTGTAGGAGAAATAGAATGAGATGCATTCTGCTTCAAAGAACCATTGGCTATAAATGCAATGAAAGTTGGAATTAATGAAATGGGTGGGTTGGGTTGAGTTGGGTTGGGTAAAAGAGAGAAAGAGAGTTTTACAAAAGAGTGCCATTAGCAGAAAGAGACACTCCTTTTTTTAAAAAAACTTACCTGAGGATCACTGAGTCGAGTGAGGTCTGGGTAAAGGTAGAAGAGTATCCCTTTAGATGCTCCAGGCAAGGAGACCCCCCTGATCAGCAGAACAATCAGCATGAGGTATGGGAAAGTGGCAGTGAAGTATACTACCTGGTAAAGACCAAAAGACACTTCATGTAAGCAATTGCTATGCAGAACAATCAGGTTGTCACAGACCAATGCTGCTTTCGGCAAGCCTAGGATGACTTTCCTTAACCCAATGTCCTCCAGATATTTGGGTGCAGCCACTCTTAAAAATATTAAGAGCAATGTTGGCTAGATATTCTTGGAATTGTCCTTCCCTCCTATTGGGAGGGCATCGGGTTGTGGAAGACTATGCAATACAACCTTACTCTTGCAACTTTAGCTGAGGGATACGGAAGGGTGAAAAGAAGAGATTTGCTTTAGGGATACATGTGTCATTGTTGAAATTGGAAATGTCAGTTATCCAGGTCTTAAATCTGAGCAGTGAATGGCGTACATCCCATTTCTTAATAATTATGTCTTATTGGGTAAAGTAATATGGAGTAGATATAAATGAAATCACAGCTGAAAAAATGACCAGGTAGTGTAAGAGGCTCCAGTATGTTCTGGAGAGCCCATAACTTGATGTGTTCTTGCATATCCTGTGCTTCATAGCTGACTGGACATGATATCACCATTCTGCTGTGTCTTTCTTTGCCATGCTCCAATATCTAGCACAGCAGGACTGCAACAGCAATTATAATCAATGGAAAGCAATGCAATCAATGCCCATACTAAATCTTACTGTATATATTTCTAATTTCACTAATATTTTATTCCATTTTTCCATTCCTTTCACTCAAAAGAGAAACAGAAGACACAACATCTCTTCTCAAGATGGGCCCTAGTAATTTTTAACAGACACTAGGAACAGTCAGGGGGTAAAGAGAGAAATTCCATTTAAAGCACTTTTTAAATTCTAACTGCATTTCTCTCCCCCCTTCCCATTAATCCCAAAAGAACAGAATCAAAAGCTTTGGGTCCATTTGAAGGAAATACCTGCAGACAAATAGCTCATCACTCTGACATGTACCCAGTTTCTGCCTCAAAATTGGCATGCAATCTTTTGCAGAGTTTCCTGCTGGCATATTGAGTAGCTTCTAGTAAAATGCAATTCCTCCCTTTGAAAGGTTGTTCCTCTCTTATCAACATCTGCCACATTCTCCTTAGCATCTGAAGGTTTTCTCCTTAACATCTTAAGTGTTCTCTTAATTCCAAGCAGCAATTTTATTTTAATCATACCTTTTTATTGGTGAAAATAATTAGGAACAACTTTAAGGGAATGTGTTACACAGAGCAATGATACTGGTGGTCTACGATCTTACTAAAGATCAATTTATCTTACTAAATTAATTAATCTTACTAAGATCAATTTGATCTTACTAAAGATCTTACTATGATCTTACTAAAGATTGATTTGATTTGTTCTGATCTGATTTGATGTTGTGAAGTTAATATCCACCCCTCTCCTAGAAGAATGAAATGTTTTGAGAAATATTAAAAAGGCAGAATGTTATATTTCCCTGGATGAGAAATGAAGAAACATGTTCTTGGAAAGCAGCCCCCATCTTCCTTAATAGCCCACAGCAGATGTCAGCACTTAAGAGATAAAGAGAAAGATAGCTGTATTAATAAGCAAATGCCCTCACCGAAGATCTCTCAGCCACAATTGGAATTGCCCAATGCCCCTTTATTGCATCACCTTCAGAAACTTCAACCAAACTTAGCTCAGACAAACTCTGTTGTGTCTTCGGAAATGATGCCAGGAGTCGGTGACCTTGTATCAAGCTCTTTTATTGAGTAGGAACCGAACTGGGGCTCTGGCGAAACTTTGCGGCTTTTTATTTCTTTAGCCGCGGCAGCCGCGGCCAATGGCACCGCTTTGAATCTCCCGTGATTCGAATAGATCAATCGCGGGAGATTCCTAGCGAGCCAATCGGCGCGGCTCGCCTAGCCAATCAGAGTGCCCCACGCTTTGGCCAATCAAAGCGCGGGGATCTCAAGAATGCTAATGAGGGGACAGAACACCCCTCCCCTCTTCGTTTAGTCCTTACGTTGCGTAGTCCCGTAGGTAGGTGGGGCTCCGTCTTAGCCTACTGGACCTGCGCAGCTCAGTCGTAGGTTGGATCCCGGCCGGTTCGGTCGGGGTCTCTGCTTCTCCGGATGCCGTCGTGGGAACCGGCTGGTCGGTTGGGCCGGGCCGCTCTCCGTAGCTCCCTCCTGGGCTTCCCGGGTTGGTTGAGCTGCGGGTTTCGCCGGTCCCGCTTGGTCTTCCCAGGTTGGTTGAGCTGGCCTGGCTGTCTCTTTATGGCGAGCTTTCGTGCTAGCTGCTTTCCGGTGAGTATGGTTGGTTTATTCTTCCTTGGTTTTGGTCCCCTGGGTATTCCCTCCCCTCTTGGTTTGTGTTGTGGGGGTTGGTTTTGCCTGTTTGCGCGTCGGTGGTCTCTTGGGTGGTCGTCCTCGATCTTAACTGGTCGATGTGGCGTTTCCACGCTCGTCCATCTGTTGTTTGTAGCCGGTACGAGTGTGGGCCTGTTATTTGTGTGATGACGGCCGGTACCCATAACGGGTCTCCCGTTAGGTTTTTCGCATATACGGGGTCGCCTGGTGCGAAGGTTCGGTGTTTGCTGGTTGAGTCTGGGGGTTTCTCTGGGTTATACGTGGGGTGTAATCTGTCGAGTGGGGACCTTATTTTCCTCCCCATTAACAGTTCGGCTGGGCTCTTATTCGTTGTGGTATTTGGGGTTATGTGTTGGGTAAAGAGTAATTTATTTATTTTGTCCTGGATCTCCCCGTGGTCTATTTTCCGGATGGTTTTCTTTGTGAATTGCACTATCCGTTCCGCCCTACCATTCGCTGCCGGATGCGCCGGTGCTGTCAGCGCGTGGCGGATGCCCCTTTCCGCTAGGAATTTTTCAAATTCTAGCGAGGTGAATTGGGGCCCGTTGTCGGAAACGACGACGTCTGGGAGGCCGTGTGTTGCAAAAAGTTTGCCAAGTTCTTTGGTCACGGCCTCCGTGGTTGTCGTTCTCATGTTGCTTACCTCCAGCCAGTTGGAGTAAGCGTCTACTGTTATCAGGAAGGTGTGTCCTTTTGTGGGCCCGGCGAAATCTATGTGGATCCTAGACCAAGGTCCCCTTGGGGTTTCCCACTCTAGGACGGGTGCTGTGGGTGGGCTTGGCCTAGTTTCCTGGCATCGTTGGCACCTTGCTACCCAGGTCTCAATTTGTTTGTCCATCCCTGGCCACCAAGCGTAACTTCTGGCCAGGGCTTTAGTCCTAACGATGCCCGGGTGCCCCTCGTGTAACAGTTCCAGAACCTTCCCTTGTAGTTTTTCTGGAATGACCACCCTATCCCCCCATAGTATGCACCCTTTTAATAATGAGAGTTCCGTTTGCCGGTTCCGGAAAGTCTTGACGGACTCGTCGTTATCCCTTTCCGGCCACCCTTTCTCTGCCCAATACAACATCCGCGCCAGACGTTTGTCTTTATTAGTTTCTCGGGCAATGTCTGACGCGGTTATGGGTAGGTTGGGTAGAGTCTCTATACTGAGGGTGGTCATCGTGGGTGCTGGGTCGGTGTCAGGTTCCGGTAATGGCGAGCGGCTTAAGGCGTCCGCATGGGAGATCGTCTTACCCGGTCTGTGTGTGAGTCCATAATTGTAGGCCGCCAGGAACTCAGACCACCTTGTCATTCGGGGAGACAGAATGTTCGGGGTGGCCCGGTTCTCTGCAAGGATTCCCAGCAGCGGTTTGTGGTCGGTTATGATGGTAAATGTCCGGCCGTAGAGATACTCGTGGAATCTTTTTACTGCAGCGACGATAGCCAGAGCCTCTTTGTCCAGCTGGCTGTAGTTCCGCTCCGGTTTGCTGAGGGTCCTTGAAAAGAACGCGATGGGTGCTTCTTTTCCGTCGGGGAGAGTATGGCTGAGGACAGCGCCGACGCCGAAGGGTGATGCGTCGCATGTGACGGCCAGAGGTAGGGTCTCGTTGTACTGTATAAGGACGGCATCCGAAGTGAGGAGGTCCTTTGTTCTCTGGAAGGCGGCTTGCTTGCTTTTCCCCCAAGTCCAGGTCGCCGCCTTGTCCAAGAGCCTATGCAAAGGCTCCGCCGCCGTCGCCTTTTGGGGCAGGAAGACATTATAAAAGTTAAGTAGCCCCAGAAATGCCTGCAGCTCCGTCTTCGATTTGGGTGTGGGGGCTTCTTTGATGGCTTTGATTTTTTGGCTTGTGGGGTGAATGCCGTGACGGTCTAGGAGATATCCTAGGAATTCAACCCGTTCCGTGTATAATTGGCATTTCTCCCTCTTTACCTTGAGCCCGGTCTCTTTGAATTTGGTTAGGACCTCCCTTAGGCGACCCTCTAGTTCAGCTTGGTTGGCTGCCGACACTAAGACATCGTCGAAGTAAGGTACCAGCCCCTTGATGCCTTGTAATAGCCTTTCCATTAGGCTTTGGAATATTCCAGGCGCCATGCTGACTCCGAATTGGAGCCGGTTGCATTTGAATGCTCCCCGGTGGGTGACTATGGTTTGTGCTTCTGCCGTTTCTTCATCGACTGGCAACTGTTGGTATGCCTGGGCGAGGTCGAGTTTGGCGAAGACCTTGCCCCCTCCCAGTGAATGCAGTAGGTATTGCACTACTAGGACGGGGTAAGCGCTTTGTTGCAAGGCACCATTTAGGGTGGCCTTATAGTCCCCACAGATTCTCACCGACCCATCGGGCTTGATCGGGGTGACTATGGGGTCTCCCACCGGGCGTGGTCTATTGGTTGTAGGACCCCTTGCTTGACAAGCTTGTCAATTTGCTCGTCTATCTTGGGTTTAAGCGCGAAGGGCACCCGCCTTGGTTTCAGGCGTTTTGGGGGGACGTTTGGGTCTAGGCTGAATGATATAAGGGGCCCTCGGTACTTGCCTAGGTTTCCGTCGAAGACCTCTTGGAATTCCCGGGCTAGTTGTTGCTCCCAGCTGTCGTTGGTGATGTGGTCGATTCCCGTGACTGCGATGCCGAGCGGGGCGAACCATTGCAGTCCCAGTAGGCTTGGGCGGTCGCAATCGACAATGGTCAGGGGAAGCCTTTCGGTGCGCCCTTTGTATGTTACATTGAACTGTCCGGTTCCGACTACAGGGATGCGGTTTCCCTGGTAGTCTTTTACGATTAATCTCTGGTTGTCTAGGCCTTTTCTTTGGATGGTAGGCACCAAGCGTTTTATTTCTCGCCATGCTATCATGGAGAGGTAGGACCCGGAGTCCACCTCCATTTTACATGGCTCGCCTTCGATGCCTACCTCCACGTAGACCTTCCGGGCGTCGTTGGTTGTGGCGTGGCCGATGGTGACCGTCTGATGGGTCTCCTCTCTTCGCCGGGTCTCGCCGCCTTGTAGGGATCGTCTGTTGGGGTCCCATCTGTTGTCAGAGGGCGATCTCTGGTCCGGGGTGGTGTGCTCTCTCGCCTCCGTTCGCTCTGGTCCGATCATGGCGGGCTGTGGTTCTTTTTGAGACAGCAGACGCGGGCAGTGTGTCCCTTCTTGTCACAATGCCGGCAGATTGACTCGAAAAACCGGCATTCGGACCTGGGGTGGTCGCCTCCGCAACCGGCACAGTTGGTCCTTGACTTACGACCCAGCCGGTTCCGTGGGTCTCAGCCTGCCTGGAGACGGTGAATTTCCTCCTCCTCGTCGGAAGTGCCCGATGCCGAGTGGAAGTCACCCTGGTGGGTGGTCGTCTCGGGTTGGGCCTCGGCCGACCTTGCAGGGTGGTTGTTCCCGCTGCGGTCCCCAGCGTTCGGTCGGCGCATGCGGTCGGCGGATGTTCGGGTCGCTTCGGCGGCTGTGGCTTCGGTGAGGGTATCTGCAAGGGTGATGTTGCCCTTGGCCATTAGCCGACTCTGGAGGACGGGGTCCCACAGGCCGAGCACAATTCGGTCTCACAGGGCGTCATTCAGGTTGTCGAATTCGCACAGCCCCCCTAGGTGCTGTAGTTCGGCGACGAAGTCGCGGAAACTCTCACCCGACCGTTGGTCCCGACGGTAGAACTCATGTCGTCAGATGAGGATGGGCACCTCTGGAGCGTAGTGTCGCCGAAGTATTGGCTCGAGGACGTCCCAGTCCATCGCGGTCACGTCGGCGGGTTTGGCGAGTGCTTTGGCCATCTTAAATACCTCGGTCCCGCAGTGGGTCAGGAAGACGGCTTGCTTCATGTGGCCGGTGGCGTCCTTCAGGTCGCTGCACTCGAGGAACATGCGGAATCTGTCGGAGTACGATTCCCAGTCCTCGCTGGCGGGGTTGAAGGGTGCGGGGGGTGTGATTTTTGCCATCGTGGAGTTTCGTCTGGCTTCCATCGGACACGTGCTTCGGTTCAGGATCAGAATCCCACCTTCGTCGCCAGTGTTGTGTCTTCGGAAATGATGCCAGGAGTCGGTGACCTTGTATCAAGCTCTTTTATTGAGTAGGAACCGAACTGGGGCTCTGGTGAAACTTTGCGGCTTTTTATTTCTTTAGCCGCGGCGGCCGCGGCCAATGGCACCACTTTGAATCTCCCGCAATTCGAATAGACCAATCGCGGGAGATTCCTAGTGAGCCAATCGGCGCGGCTCGCCTAGCCAATCAGAGTGCCCCGTGCTTTGGCCAATCAAAGCGCGGGGATCTCAAGAATGCTAATGAGGGGACAGAACAAACTCCTAGGACATGGCCCCATGGGAATCTGACAACAGCCAATAGAATACATGTTCTTGCACAGGAACAAGAAGTTCAAATGCAAAGCCCAAGAGAACTTATAAACCCCCCTCACTCTCAACTTTATGTGGTCAGCTTCCCAGGCAGAACCAATGGGCTTGGTGGTTCTGCTTCATCATTAAACCATCTTTCCAATCAGCCTCCAGCCTCCATTTTGTCTCCCAGTGCCTTTCTCTCAGCTTGGAATTAAACCAGGTGGATATTTCTTCCAACATTCACATGCCTCCTTTTGGAGGAAGACAGTCAAGCTGGTCCATGACAACAAAATTCAAGAGTCTGAGAGCACCATTCCTTGACTAACAAATTTTATTAAAAAACATAAGTTGGAACTTGTTGGTTTGGGAAAAGGTATTACCAGACTCCTCCTGAGCTTCTGACTTCTGGCTAACTTCGCAAGCCAATTCAGAACCCCAGTAGATGTTCTTTCCTTTCTGCTTGACAGAGAATGTGAAAAATGTGAAACAAAAGTGAAAAAGTTAAAAAAAAAAGTGTGAAGAAGGAAAAAAATATGAAAAGGAGAATGTGAGAAGCAAAAACACCTCCGCGAAAACTCTTACCAAATGGGTAGAGCAGGACTCCCCAAAATGGTCACCAGTAAATCCCACAGATCAATAAGATTATCCAAGGGCAGGGATGGGCTGCTGGGGGTTTGCAGGGGTTCAGGAGAGCCCCTAGCTAAGCTTCTGTGCAGTTTGGAGAACCCCCAAATTCCACTCCTGGTTGGCCCCGCCCACTATTCCCCTCCCCTCCCAGGAGTCCTCACATGGCCTGTTTTGAATGCAGGTAAGTGCAGGATGTGCACAGAGCAGAGCTGGTATTCAGCAGGTTCTGACCAGTTCTGGAGAACCAGTTGCAGAAATTTTGAGTAGTTTGGAGAACCAGCAAATTCCATCTCTGACTGGAAATTTTACAATATCCTTCCCCAGCCGCTCCCACAGAACCGGTAGTAAAAAAAATTGAGTCCAACTACTGGTGGGGAGACTTGGGGAGGGCAAAAAACAGGCTCCCGGAAGTTCCGGAAGGCCAGAAATGGATCCATTTCCGGCTTCCAGAGACCCTCCGGAGTCCAGGGAGGCTGTTTTCACTCCCCCAGAGGCTCAAGAAAAAACTCTGGACCTCAGGGAGGACAAAAACGCCCCCACCCACTCCACCATGGTGCAAGAGGCTGACTAGGCCACACCTACCATGACACACCACCTAGCAATTTGTTAAAATTTTTGAAGCCCACCCCTGCCAAGGGGTCAATATTGGTCTTTTTATTGTTCATAAAACTATTGGTTCAAGTAGTATTTATTAAATTATTCTCATGTAATAAAGGTTTGGAGGCCTAAAACTTCACGAAGGGGGCAATGAGCTGAAGACTTTGCAGACCCCTGAATTAAAGTTGTGTCCACCTGCTGTGATGTACTTGCCAAGTTGCAGATGATTGTGCTTATTCTGTAGCATGCATGCCTGTATACACACACAAAAACAATTACTACCCACCTGCCTTCAATCGAGGACAAGTCAAAAAGAGAGCTGTGAAAATATTTACAGACCCCACACATCCCGGACATAAACTGTTTCAACTCCTTCCCTCAAAACGACGTTATAGAGCATTGCACACCACAACAACTAGACACAAGAACAGTTTTTCCCCAAACGCCATCACTCTGCTAAACAAATAATTCCCTCAACACTGTTCAACTATTTACAAAGTCTGCACTACTATTACTATTAATCTTCTCATCACTCCTTATCACCCATCCCCTCCCGCTTGTGATTGTAGGACTGTAACTTTGTCACTTGTATCCTTACAATTTATATTGACTGTTTCCTAGTATGATTTGATTGTTGATTGTACCCTATGACTGTCATTGTTAGTGTTGTATGTTATGATTCTTGATTCTTAACAAATGTATCTTTTCTTTATGAGTATTTACACCAAGACAAATTCCTTGTGTGTCCAATCACACTTGGCCAATAAAGTAATTTATTCTATTCTATACACAAACACACATATTTACTTAAACACAAACACATATTTATTCAGACATACCTACATCATGCAAAATGTGGCAGAATCTTTATACAGTGATAGGGTTTCACCATTTCTTTAAGCCATGGGAGGCAACTCCAAGGTATAACCACACCTTTCATTATGGCCAGTTAGGACAAGGGGAAAATGGCAAATATCCTGAGTTTGAGGCTTGTGCAACAATCAGAAATAGCATGCTCTGAGTGAGTTATAAGAAGAAAATGTATAAAATGGAAACTCAGATATATCTTCGGTACAGAATCCAACAAAATAACCCAGCAGCCATTGTGTCCCCGGGGCGGCAAATGATGGCATCCATGATTGGCACACTTATACTGAAAGTCCAAATGCAAAAACCAAAAGCATCATAACTCTGTAGTGCACATTTCATCCATTTATTTATTTTGGTTACTGTGGATTCTACCTCGTGAGATGCCTATGTTAGCAACAATAAACACAACGGGTTGTCAACAGAACAAAAGATATTGAAGCCATCTGTCCTGTAAACTCTCCTCAACTTTTTAGGACTTTTTAGACATAGAATCAACATTTCCCAGCCCAGAGGATGGAGCACTAGTGAATAAAAGGTTCCCGAATAAAGTTACAGCATGGAATGAAATGGAATTCACCTGCACATATAAAACCATCTAGCTCAACATGGAATTTAGCCCAGAGGTTCACAAACTCACAGTCGCAACCCCACAAGAACCAGAGGCAAATGAGGGACAGGGTTCACAAATGGTGTGTGTGCATGCTACAATATGCTTGCTATGTCTGCTTGGACAGCTCATCCAAGCGAAATCCTGGTTTTGTTCTCATGCAGTTCTAATTGCTATGTGTAAACCTTAGGGCTGGATCACAGTCAGAATGTTTTCCTTCTGTGGCTGAACTAGTTGAAATTCAGGTAGATTTCTAGAGTTGCTGCTGTACAGATGATAATTGAATCCCATCAGAACAGTTTCAGAGACTGGGAGAGTTTAGAAAAATGTAAACCACCAGTCCAGGTCAAAGACATCCAAAGCCCCCTAAGAAAATAAAATACTGAGGAACCAATCAAGAGTGGGAAGATTCAGAAGACTCCTTTTAAAAAGCAGGGAGGCAACACCCCATCGCTTTTCCCTTCTTGGAACTCTCCTCAATATTTCTGAAGCCAAGTAAGAACTGATAGTACAAGCATAGAAATTCAGATAAAAGATTTGAGAATTGTAGTTAAGTATAAATGAAACCGATTAGATGCAGATTAGAATTTTGATTTTACTGTATGGATTACGATCTGGGCTGTTTTATTGGGTTGTGTGTGTTTTCAAGGAATGACTCATTTTCAAGGAATGACTACTAAATGTAGCCTCTTCAGAACTCATTCTTCAATGCTTTCTTTTTCTCCTTCTAGCAGTTCAAAAGCATGCAAATACAAATAGATAAATATGTATCACTTAGTGGGAAGGTGCAGTGGTTAGAGTGCAGTATTGCAAGCTACTTCTACTACAGCCAGCTTCCTACAATTTGGCAGTTCAAATCCCACCAAGCTCAAGGTTGACTCAGCCTTCCATCCTTCTGAGGTCGGTAAAATGAGGACCCAAATTGTTGGCAGCAATATGCTGACTCTGTAAACCACTTAGAGAGGGCTGTAAAAGCATTGTGAAGCGGTATATAAGTCTAAGAGCTATTGCTATTGCTATTCTGTATGCCTCAGCATAGAATCATTCTGGCCACATGACCACAGAAATGTGCTTGGACAATGCTGGCTCCTTCAGTTAAGAAATGGAGATGAGTACTTCCCCCTAGAGTCAGGTGTGACTGGACAAGGGAAATCTTTACCTTTACCTTTTAACTCTCTTCTAGTTCTTTAATTTTTTTATATGAACAACAAAGATTTAACTAGAAGGCTTCCAGTATCCCTTCCATCCCTATGATGCTATGAATCCTTAATCAATCAGTGATGTTCATTCCCAACCTTTAGATCACACTCTCTTGCTTGATTGGGGACTAAGGAATAAGGATACTGTCATTGGTCCTTCCTGGGTAAATCAAGCAAAGGAGGACTTCCTTGAAATGAAGTCTCTGGTAGTAGCACTACTCATCCGGCTGAGATCAGAGGTGGTATCCAGCCATTTCTTACAGGTTCTGGAGAACTGGTAGCGGAAATTTTGAGTAGTTCGGAAAACTGGTAAATACCACCTCTGGTTGGTCCCACCTCCATCTATTCTCTACCTCCCGAGTCCCAGCTGATTGGCTAGGTCTTCTTTTATTGCCCTGCACAGGAGAACAGGGCTGGGAAGTGGGGTAGGAAGGGAATGGGATTTTGCAGTAACCTTCCCCAGGAGTGGGGTGGAAATTGGGATTTTTACAGTATCCTTCCCCTGCCATGCCTACCAAGCCATGCCCATCAAGTCACGCCCACACCTACCAAGCCATGCCAGGCCCACCAAGCCACTCCCACAGAACTGGTAGAAAAAAAAATGAATACTACCATTGGCTAGGTTGCAGTGGCATTGTGGGTAAGGAATTCCATCCACTATATCCTGTTACAAAGAATAATCCTGTTTTTACAATCAGCAAATATTGATCCAAAATAAATGAGACGTGTGACTCTCTCAAAAATAAATTTTTAACAAGGGTGCAAAACTAAGCAAGCTTACCCTTCAAAACATGATTTTAGTTTATTTATTTCCAATGACAATATTTTATTTTATAAGCTTCTGTTACCATTCGTATATGTAGATTAAACATATCGAATGAAAAATGATATATTTCTTCCTGAACTGCAATAAAAATAACTTATATTCATTGGAAAAATTACACAAATTTGCAGAGTTTTAGGCAGGCAGAAGAACAAAATTTAAGAATCCTGATTTATTCTAACTGATGTATTCTAAATTTATTCTATCCTTCTTACATAGAAAAATTATTCCCAACTAACCCATTAATTCTTTTTCATTGAGAATTGCTGGAGATTGATCTCAAACGTTTTCCGTACAAGATTTGGTGGTGGAAGTGACTATTGATCACTGAGTAACTGAAAGCCACAGCTGAACTAATACATTACATAAAGCCAGAAAATGGCTCGATTTGGATTTAGCACAATTTATAAATCTAGCAATTGTGTTTTCTAACCAAGACTTGTACCTTGGTGTTATGCCTGAATGAAGCTCACTCAAAAGATTGTAATTAAAGTAAACATTATTCTGATTTGTGAAACCCATTCATTACATTTAGCCTCCAACTGACAATGAATCATCGAAGCTTCGAAATTTCTGACTGAACATGCCTTCATTCACTATTTTTCCATTTCAAAAATAAAAGTTATAGTTCAGTTGGAAAAATACATATTAACAGGAACTCTAAAACAAACCCTTTTTCTTTTTAATTCCTTGATCCCTTTGCTTAGAACGGGGGTGTCCAACCTTGGCAACTTTAAGACTTGTGGACTTCAACTCCCAGAATTCCAGCTGGCTGAGGAATTCTGGGAGTTGAAGTCCACAAGTCTTAAAGTTGCCAAGGTTGGACACCCCTGGCTTAGAACGTATCCACAAAGGGGGTTTTCTCTCACTTATTTTTGAATTGAAATTACATATCAAAAAAGTGTTTGTAAGTCATGCATGTCCACTTAGCTGGCTCAACACTTAACCTTTTCGTAGATAAGCTAAGTACAGCATGGAAATCACTCTATTATCTGAAATATAACCAAATCAAAATACTGAAAGGAAATTTTGTTCTCATTTCTTATCCACAAGTCACTACAATCAATGCCCCTCTAAAATATAAAGTACCATACACTTCTGCTTGATGAGATACTGATTCCAGAAATGAATGAAGCTTCCAAAAAGTAAGGCTTGTGTTAATATAAGATGTTAGATGAACCAAGTATCTTCTGAACTACAATAGCTAGCTATAGATAGGGCTATATAGTTGATTAGGGAATGGATCAGCATGAGTTGACTCACCATCCATGTATCCATGCAGCCTATGAGAACCCTGTTACTTAGTTGTGCTACCAGTGCCTCCAAAACTATCAGGCGTGAAAGATCAGGACACCACATGTGATGTTCCAATTAAACTAATTTATTACTGTTCATTCCTATGCACAGGAATCTACTCAGTTAGCACTATCTTGACATTAGATAAGGGTCAACAGAATTCAGGAAGAGTTAGACTAAGTCAATTTATGGCTATATAGAGACTGTAGGCTGATTCCTCTTTTGACTCCACCCCCAGGTTCTGTCATTCTTTCTCCTAAAAAAAAAGCAAGCTTGGATACTGTCATGAAGAATAACCCATGTATTCAATGCATTCTTACATGATGGAACATTTACACTAAATGAAAAAGTAGGAAGGAAGAAATTTTTTTTAATCATGGCCCTGTTCTGCTTCCAAGTTTGTCCATGTCTACAGATATACTCTCCCTGCCATAAAAAAAAAAACAATCAAGCTTTTATACTAATTTGGATTTTTAGTTTGTAAGTTAGAGAAGGCATAAATCAAATCCCCTTAAGCCAAATTTCCCTCCCAAGGCCCTGTTAACCTCTTCACCCACTGGAATAAAAACGAATAGTTCTTTCACTGCCCAAACCCTTCCCCAAAATTTTGTCCTTACCAAGTTTTACCACTTACATTTATGAACTGACAACACCCCCATCAGCTAATAAACTGAAAAACTGGTATCCAATCAAGACCCCATGCCCATCTTTCACTCATTACTTTTGCCATGGAGAAAGGAGAAACCCACTCAAGTGGAAGAGAAATGATAAAGCTGCCTCTCTGTTCAACCAAAAGACTGACTGCAATCACAATATTACAGACCTGGATTGTGCAGAGTTTTGGTAGGCAAATATGACATGTAATAGGCAAATACTACCCATAGTATGTAATGGTATGTGGGAATGACCTTGAGAGACTGGGCAAAGAGTTACTGCCTAAGGAGCAGTCAATAAGAGGAAGCATACCCACAGTAGTACAGTGGAGGACCAAGAAGCTCAGGTGCCGTCCCTTGCTAAGTTATTTGGTTGTACTGGAATGAGACAATTATCTGCAGCCAACTCACCATGGCCATCTTGCTATGCCCATATTGCCATGACCAACTCACTGCAGCCATCTCACAATGGCCAACCTGGCATGGCCATCTCACCGTGTCCATCTGGTTGTGGTCAACTCACAGTGGGACAACTCGCCAGGGGATAGGTCCTTCCGGAATAACTCAGCATAATAAATGTTATCCACCACAGTTTCTTCTACATTATTTCTATTGACAAAAATAGAAATAATGTAGAAGAAACAGTGGCAGATAACATTTATTGCATTGAATTATCTTGCGTGAATTGCCCCACGGCAAGTTGGCCTATAGTGAGTTGGCTGCAGTGAGTTGTCCCGCAGTGAATTAGCTGTGGTAAGATGGTCATGCCAGGTTGACAATGGAGAGATGGACAGGACAAGTTGACTGTGGTGAGATGGCTACAGAGAGTTGTCTGGACCCAGGTTGTATAGGTGACAGTGGGACAACTGTACTTTCAGACTTGCAAGATTCTCTTAACATAGCCTTACAATAAAGTAGAATTAGTTCACCTGATGGTGGTTTCTGTCTGTTCTACTTAGAAAGATTGACACATATTCTTCAGTGGAAAACCTATGAAACACTTTCCTTCCAATATAATACAAAAGACTTGTCAGAGAGATTGGCACTAAATCAAGGGGAAACATAGCCAGAAATGCACTAGATGATGGATAGTTTGCATGGAATACTACAGCTTACCTTTCTCACCAGATGTCTACAACAAAAGGCAAATCTGCATTATGCTCTTGAGTAATTCTTCCAGTCATTTTCTTTTCTTTTCTGGAGCCCTGGGAATTCTAAGACTTTGGGCACAATAAGCCCCCAAAACTCTGATGTGCTACCATTTCTAGGATTTTATAGAGTGTAGCCAAGAGAATTACACTTGATACAAAAGTAATATATGATTATATGTAGACATTCATAGAATCTTCCCACCCGTCTCTGATTTAATTTCCTTCCTTATCCATTTTCTTATTATTCATTTGTTAGATTTACACCTCACCTTTGGTTCAAGAGCTCAAGGCAACAAATCTCATTAAAAAACTGATCAGGTTCTTAAATATTGTCTTCTGGTTGATGTGCATAGATTTATGCCTCTTTCAGCACTTGGGGCTTTCAATAGTAATCTGTCTATGCAGCTAAGGGGACACCACTGCATCTGAAGTTCTCCCATCTGTACTTCAGTAGACTCGAGCCATCCTCTGAAGGTTATAACACTTCACATTTTAAGCCTTTTGGCTCTAGGATTTCAAGAACTTGCCAATGAATCTAATGACATGGAATGGGCTTCCTGAAAGCAGCAGAATATTTGCTTTATTGTAATGCGTGGCAAAAATCCAACACTGCTGATTCATGTTGATTCAAAGCAGCAGTAACAGATGTTTGGCTTAGATGTGGCCTTTTCTTCCCTCTATTTCTAAAACAATGTTTCAGAGGGACTTCGCTTTTAGAAAGCCCACTGTGATCAAAATATTGTTCACTGCTTCATGGTGTTGTATAATAAAATTAATTTTGTTCAGTCCAGTTCACATGTTTTTTTTCCAAGCAACTTATTCCATGTCATTCATCTGAAGGGGACTTGAATTCTCCCTTGAGTGTTTTCTTCTTTGATGTTGAAATGCCTTGAAAAGTTTCTTAGATGTGTGAAGCTGCTGCTGTGATGGAATTGAGGATGTTTGAGAACACTTCACAGAGGTTTTTAGCACTCTCGTGTCCTCATTCCCTTAAAACTCATATTGTCCATCTGAGAAGAAGCAAAGTGAAGTATTTCCAAGCAGTTGGGTAGAGGTACCATTAGTTTGGAATTGCACTGTTAAAGGAGTAGAACTAAATTTCTCATTCGCTTCATTTGTCCAGTTTAATTGTTTCTACTCCCCAGAAAGTGGGGGAGAGGACGTTTAGAGCAATAGACTATCCTTGAGTCTCTAATATTCAGGATCAGGAAAGATTTGAAGGATGATTGGAATGGAAAAATCCATGAAATATACTAAGTGTCCTCCAATTTCACAAACCAACTTTCTTCACATAGTTTTATATCCTTTCTCTAAAATAATCACAACATAATGTCTGAGAATACCATATCACAGATAACACAATAAAACTGTATGACCCTTGTTGGGTCACTCCTTGAAGTCAAGTATTTTGTTGCTTAAAGATGTCACCAGATGTTTGTTGCAGAGAGACTCAAAGCCAGTCTTATAACTGCTCCCCTCTAGTGATTGCATTCCATGAAGAGAAATACTATTTATTTATTGTGACTTGTAACTGTCATGGTAGGTGAATGTTCTTTGACCCAGGTTCCTCCTACATTATTTCTAGTTTAGTCTTCATATTCTAACTGAAACACCAGTTCATTTGAAAAACACAGATTCTTCTTCCAAGACAGCCCTACATCAAAGATGAGAACTTGCCAGATTTATTGGTTCTTTTGCCACCCGTTGATGACAGTTGCAAAAGATAGGGAAAGAAAACTTACACATGGAATTAAAGAATGTGGTTTTTTTTAAAAGAATCAGAGTTGAAAAAGTGATCATAAAATTCAGAAACATGGGCAACCTCACAAATGTAAACATCAAAGATTCTGCTTGAAAATAAAAGTAGATAATCTGGAAATGCTTATGCCACAAAACATTACTTTTGTGAAATTTATAATTAATAGTAATCCTTAGAGCTGTAGCTAGTAGATAGGATGGAATGGAATGGAATGGAATAGAATAGAATAGAATAGAATAGAATAGAATAGAATAGAATAGAATAGAATAGAATAGAATAGAATAGAATAGAATAGAATAGAATAGAATAGAATAATTTATTTGTCCAAGAGTGATTAGATGCACAAAGAATTTGTCTTGGGTGCGGAAGCTCTCAGTGTACTACACGCTAAGCAAAATAATAATAATAATAATAATAATAATAATAATAATAATAATAATAATAATAATAATAATAATGCCAATCAGAAGATAAAGTAAAGAAGATAGTAAGAAGGATAACAATAATAATACTACAGCATGGATAAATATACATAGATATTAGGCAGGAGTGAAAGAATTAGGTGTTTAACAGAATGATGACATGAGGAAAAAAAACTGTCATTGTCTAGTTATTTTGGCATGCAATGCCTATAAGCGGCATCCTGGGGTCTACAACAATTCACCACAGCCAAATCACCACGACCAACTTGCCGCAGCCAACTTGCAAGGCCAACTCACTGTGGCCAATTTGCCATGGGAAAACAATTTCCCACGGCCAACTCCCCACAGGACAACTTACTGCAGGACAAGAGTTACATTAATATCAAAGAAACAGAAGGAACAAAATCATTTAAAGAAAAGGTGCCAAAGGAGGGATAAAATGTGAATGACAAAAATTAAAACATTTTAAAAATTATTTTAAATAATGAAATTGAATTGTTGAATTGTCCCGCAGCAAATTGTCCTGTAGCAAGTTGTACTGTTCCGGCGTCCGGAGTTGAAATATTTTTTATCCAGGAGTGAGGGATCTGTAAAATATTTTCTCTGTCCTCCTTCTATGGAAGGCATACTGGTTAAAATTGTTATTTCTGCAGCCCTTGTTATGTTCTGAGCGTGGGCGCGAAGAATGGAGATGAGCTGGTGAAACGGTGAATTTCAAAACTCTTTATTAACATGGTGTGAAGTTCAGCTCAATGGCTGCAATGGCCCTCTTTATATAGGCAGCTTATTACTATTCAAGCAATGAAACCCAGGGAGGGCTAGCTCCGTTAACCAGAGCCCTGCACTTAACTTCAAGCTCTAAATAACTTTATTAAACACATTTTATTCATTCACAACACCTCTTCCCCCTGGGTTCCGTTTATGGGGTGCGGTTACGTAGTCCTTGAGGTAGGACAGTTGTTTTGTTAGTCTATTTGATTTTCGTTGTGCACCCAGTATTTGGCTGCAGTCTTGTCGAGGTAGGGTGTTGTCTGTTGAAAAGGGTGCCTCTAATTCTAAATTCGGATTTCCGTTGTCACTAACATTTTCGGTATCTCCATGAGGTGAGCTCACTCCCATCCCTGATTCTTCTTCACATGTTTCCATTTCGCTGTCATTTCTTTCATTAAGGCTTTCCGCTATTTCAAGTTCATCTTCCTCCATATCTCCTCCCCCTTCAGTTTGGAAATCAGGGAACTCAGAGATCTCTGACTGTAGCCTTGAACACAGCTGATCAATATGGCGCTTCCATAATCTATTATCGTGACATTTGACGAGGTACGATCTAGGGCCGGTTACTTGGACCACCGTTGCCTCGATCCACAACGGATCACCCGAAAAATTCCTTGCGAATACCAAGTCGCCTGCCTGGAAGGTACGGCATCACCCACTGGATCCGTGTGGTTTCTCAGGTTCGTACGCTGGGTGCAGCCGGTTGAGGTGGGAGCGGAGTCTTCGCCCTATTAGCAACTCGGCGGGAGTTTTGTTGGTGATGCTGTGCGGAGTGATATGCTGCAAGAGGAGTATCCGGTTAATCTTTTCTTCGATATTATCATAGTCCATTTTGTGTAATGTTTTCTTGACAAATTGTACCATGCGCTCGGCTCTTCCGTTGGCTTCAAGATGCACCGGTGAAGTCAGCACATGGTGAATACCGCGGTCCGCCAGGTACTGTTCAAAGGACAGTGCGGTAAATTGGGGTCCGTTGTCAGATACCAGAATGTCTGGTAATCCTTGTGTTGTAAATAGTCTGTCTAGTTTCTTGATGACCGCTTCGGTTGTTGTATTCCTCATTTCATAGATTTCGAGCCAGTTCGAGTAGGCATCTACTGTTAACAAGAATGTATGGCCTTTGGTAGGTCCCGCAAAGTCCAGATGAATACGGGACCATGATCCCCTCGGTGTTTCCCATTCGGTTGGGATTGCTTTCGGTGGGGCGTTGCTTACTTCCTGGCATTTGTGACAAGTTTTGACCCATGTCTCGATCTGCTTGTTGATGCCCAGCCACCATGCGTAACTACATGCAAGGGCTTTCATGCGCACGATGCTGGGGTGGCCATCGTGCAAGGTTCTTAGTACCACTCGTTGTAGCCGCTCTGGGACGACGACTCTATCTCCCCAGATAATGCAGCCCTTCTGGGAGAACAATTCCGTTTGTCAACTCTTGAATGGGACATAGTCATCAGGTATCTGGTCCAATGGCCATCCGCGCTCGACCCAACTGAGGACTTGTGCTAAGGTGGGGTCGCGTTTCGTTTCCATCACGGTATCTCGGGCTGTTAATGGTGGTGTTCAAAGTGTCTCAATCTGCAATGTTGTCACTGTCGGAGCGGAGTCATCAATGGTCTCCGGAAGTGGTGCTCGGCTCAATGCGTCAGCGTGGGGAATGGCCTTCCCTGGGTGGTGTTGCAACTTATAATTATAGGCAGCCAAGAATTCTGACCAGCGAGTCATTCTGAGGGATAATATATAAGGGGTTGGCTTATCTCCCGCTATTATTCCCGGCAAAGGTTTGTGGTCAGTCACTATAGTAAAGGCGCGTCCGTACACATACTCATGAAATCTCTTGACAGCAGATACAATAGCAAGGGCTTCTTTATCAATCTGACTGTGATTGCGTTCTGCTTTTGAAAGAGTCTTTGAGAAATATTACAACAGGGGCTTCGCCACCGTTTGGCAAAACATGGCTCAAAATGGCGCCCATTCTGAAAGGCGATGCATCACACGTGATCGTTAACGGCAAAGTCTCATTGTACTGCATCAGTACAGCGTCAGAAGTCAATAATTTTTTTACATTTCGGAATGCCTGCTCTTCTCTGTGTCCCCATACCCAGATTGCTTTTTTGTCCAATAAACGATGTAGGGGTTCGGCTACAGTTGCTTTGTGAGGCAGGAAAACGTTATAAAAATTGATGAGGCCTAGAAACGCCTGGAGGTCGGCCTTATTTCGGGGTTTTGGGGCGTTCTTGATTGCCCTCAATTTGCTATCGGTGGGGTGAATGCCATGACTGTCAATTAAATATTCTAAAAATTCGACACAATCCGTGCACAGTTTACACTTGTTTTTCTTCACTTTAAGACCTGCGTCTTTGAATCTCTGGAGAACCAACCTCAGGTGATCCCGTAATATTTGCGGAGGAGGGGCAGCGATTAACACATCGTCAAAGTATGAAACAACGCCTTTTATCCCTTGTAATAGTCTTTCCATCAAACTTTGAAAGATTCCCGGGGCCACGCTAACTGCAAATTGGAGTCAGTTACATTTAAACACACCTAAGTGCGTGATGATTGTTTGGGCCTCTGCCGTTTTTTTGTCTACAGGCAGTTGTTGGTATGCCTGGGCTAAGTCTAGTTTAGCGAAAACTTTTCCGCCCCCCAGGGAATGGAGGAGGTGTTGTACCACTGGTACTGGATACGCGTTTTGCTGAAGGGCGTGGTTCAGGGTGGCTCGGTAGTCCCCACAAATTCTTATCGATCCATCCGGCTTGATGGGTGTAATGATTGGGGTTTCCCAGGGGGAGTGATCGGTTGGTTCTAACACACCCTGGGCTATCAATTTATCAAGCTGCTCGTCAATCTTTGGTTTAAGGGCAAATGGAATCCGACGAGGCTTAAGGCGGATGGGAGCTATTTTGGGATTGAGGTTAAATGATATCGGGGTCCACTTGTACTCACCTAGTTTTTCTGCAAAGATGTCCTTGAATTCTTGTATGAGGTCCTCTTCCCAGTTGCTGCTGCAGATTCGGTGAATGCCGACTACTTCAATTCCCAGTGGCGCGAACCATTGGAGGCCTAACAGGCTAGGCCGATCCCTGTTGACTACAGTCAGGGGCAGGAATGCTGTGCAGTTCTTGAACGATACCCGGACCCGGCTGGATCCTATGACTGGGATTCGATTCCCTTGATAGTCTTTGAGTACGAGTCTTTGGAATCTGAGGTCTTGCTGCTTGAGGGTCTTCCAGGAAACCATCGAGAGAGACGATCCTGAGTCAACTTCCATCAGGCAGGGCTGGTTTTTGATGGCCACTTTCACTCGGATCTTCTTGGCATCAAGAGAAGAGGCGTGACCGATCGTGATAGTTTGGTGAGTTTCTTCTCGCTTCATGGGGTGGTTTAGGTTTTTGTTTCTGTAGAAGTGGTTGTTCCATTGGTGGTTCACGGGTTCTCGCCTTACAGGACGGCTTCCTGTGGGTTCTGGTTAGCCCTCCTTGAGGGCTGGCTGGGTCCTAGCATACTTCTACAGACCCGTCCAATATGGCCTTGTTTCCCGCACACATGGCAGAGCGCGTCAAGGAATTTACATTCTGATCGGGGGTGGTTTGCCCCACAACCAGCACATTGGTGCTGAGATCTCTGGCATTGGTCTCGTTCGGACCATAGTTGATGGACCTCTTCTTCATCGCTGTCTGACGACAAAGAGAGGTCCTCGTGGTGGGCCGTTTGCAACTGCCCTTCTGACTTAGGTGAAATTTCGCGGGTCGGTTGGTGAACCGGGGCGTGGTTGCGGCGCATTCGGGCAGCCGACTTCCTGGTTGCTTCTGCTGCAGTAGCTTCGGCAATAACATCAGCAAGGCCGATGTCGCCTTTCGCCATCAACTTGCTTTGGATGTGTGGTGCATCCAATCCCAGAACTATTCTGTCTTTTAGGGCTTCTTCAAGGTCAGCAATCCCACATAGGCCTCCCAGATTCTGGAGATCTGCTATGAAATCAGCAACACTTTCACCCTTCTGTTGACTTCTTTGATAAAATTCATGCCTTCTGATGAGCGTTGGCATGATCGGTGCATAGTGGGCCCTCGGTAGAGGTTCGAGGACGTCCCAGTCCATAGACTTCACTTCTGCCGATTTGCTAGTGCCTTGGCCATCTTGAATATGGTTGGCCCACAATGCGTAAGGAATACTGCCCGTTTCTTTCCGGTAGTGGCATCCTTCAAATTGTTGGTTTCCAAGAACATTTGGAAATGATCCATATAGGAGTCCCAGTCTTCTTGCGCTGGGTCGAATGGAGCGGGTGGTATGATGCCGCCGGACATGGTTCCGCCGTTGTGCATTTCAGCCACGTGCTCGGTTATCGTTCTTCATTGTTAAGTCAGCTCTGACATCTCCACATCCCACCTTCATTGCCAGTGTTATGTTCTGAGCATGGGCGCGAAGAATGGAGACGAGCCGGTGAAACGGTGAACTTCAAAACTCTTTATTAACATGGTGTGACAGTTCAGCTCAATGGCTGCAATGGCCCTCTTTATATAGGCAGCTTATTACTATTCAACCAATGAAACCCAGGGAGCACTAGCTCCATTAACCAATGGGAGAGGCTTGTTAATAGCCAATCAGATTCACCTGAATGGACCAATCTGATGTCGCTATTAATGGCCAATCAGAAGTGCAGGGCCAGAGCCCTGCACTTAACTTCAAGCTCTAAATAACTTTATTAAACACATTTTATTCATTCACAACAGCCCTAACTATCTGTTGGGGTCTGTACCTGTCCTGTCTGGTTTCTGTACAGACCCAGTAATTCCTCCATAAAACTGTATCAACAGCTCCTTGGACAGTCTGAACTTCCTGAGCTGATTCAGGAAGAACATTCTTTGTTGTGCCTTTTTAATGATGGTTCTAATGTTGTTTTACCAGATAGATAACAGATAATCAGATTTGGAAGGGACCTTGTAGGTCATCTAATCCAACCCCCCGCCCAAGCGGGAGACCCTATGCCATTTCTGACAAATGGCAGTCCAGTCTCTTCTTGCAAGCCTCAAGTGATGACGCTCCCACAACTTCCGAGGGCAGCTTCTGTTCCATTGGTTAATTGTTCTCACTGTCAGAAAGTTTCTCCTTATTTCCAGGTTAAATCTCTCCTTGTTCAGTTTCCATCCATTATTCCTTGTCTGGCCTACAGGCGCTTTAGAAAATAGCTTGACCCCTTCCTCCCTGTGGCAGCCCCTCAAATATTGAAAGACTGATATCATGTCTCCCCTGGTCCTTCTCTTCTCTAAACTAGCCATGCCCAGTTCCTGTAACCGTTCTTCATATGTTTTAGTCTCCAGTCCACTAATCATCCTGGTTGCTCTTCTCTGCACTTTTTCTAGTCTCAACATGTGGTGAATAAAACTGGATGCAGTACTCTAGGTGTGGTCTTACTAAGGCTTTATAGAGTGGAATTAGTACTTCCCTTGATCTTGATTAATACAACCCTGTTAATACAACTTAGGATTGCATTAGCTTTTTTGGCTGCTGCTGCACACTGCTGGCTCATATTTCGCTGGTTGTCCACTAAGACTCCAAGATCCCTCACACCGTTCTGCAGTTACCAGCACACATAAGTCTGAAAAATGCAATTAGATATATAATTTTTGCCTAAAAATATGGACTGAAACAGTGGTCACCAACTGGTGGGCCAGGGACCACCGGTGGTCCACAAGAAAATTTTGGTGGTCCACAGAGAAATGTCCCCCCCAAAGCACTCCCCCCAAAGCAATTAATGCATCGGAACACAAGGCTGTGCCGCCCACATGGCCTGCCCACCCATTGGCCCCCACCCTTCGGCAGAGCCCAAACCTTACCTTGAGTAGAGCTACACGAGCTGGAATTGGAAGGTAAGACCAATGGTGGGAGAGGGAAATCTGCCCTGGGGTGGCTTGCTGACATTGGTGGGAAAGTCGGTCCCATATTCCAGAGCTGCAGTAGTCACAAAACTGGCCCTTTGGTCATCCCGGAGCAGTTCATCCATGGCAGGCCAGTGCACAGGCCAGTCCTGTGACTACTGCAGTTCTGGAATATGGGACTGACGTTCCCATGAATGTCAGCAAGCCACTGTCAGTCAACATTCATATTAGTGGTCCGTGGGATTTAAAATTATGAATTTGGTGGTCCCTGAGGTCCAAAAGGTTGGCGACCCCTGGGTTAAATGAAATATCACTCCCTGCCTACATCATTGGAGTATCCAGAAGTTATTTATTTTTTAAAAAAATTCAGACTTATCTCCTTTTTAATTCAGAAGCTCCTCCATTTCCACACACACACACCCGGACTACCTATATGTAAGATACTTTGAGTTGAAAGAATGAGAGTGGTCCAAAATCATGCAGTGTCCTTTGCTGAAAACTGTCTTAAATAAAACTGGCCTTTTTAAACTCCTAATCTAAGTCCTCAGCCAGATGTTACATAAATAAGCAAGAATTAACTCGAATGTCCCTTCCCAACGTGGGATATTGGGATGATAAAACAAGTCTTGTGAACTTTAGAAAAAAGTGTTTTTCCTCTCTACTACCTTCATCATTTTTTCCCTCTGTTGGGGTTTCAGAACTGTAAGAAAGCTTTCATCGTGTGCCATTTCCTTACCCAGTGGGATCCCAGCATGTGTTAAAGAAAAGCATCCAAAACAGGATTGTTTGGGGTCAGCTGATGCTGAATGTAGACATAGCTTTTCTCTTAATTAATCTGATTTTAGAAGACATTCCAAAATTATTCAGGTTACCTTAGAGCAGGGGTGTCCAACCTTGGCAACTTTAAGACTTGTGGACTTCAAATCCCAGCTTTGCTGGCTGAGGAATTCTGGGAGTTGAAGTCCACAAGTCTTAAAGTTGCCAAGGTTGGACACCCCTGCCTTAGAGTATATCGCTATAAAATGATATTTGCAAAGATATATCTGACAAAGAAGAAACAAACTTCCACATATTAAAGGGAAACTGAAAAATAAAAGTAATGAGAAGTGGGAAAATAAATCTTGGATAAAAATAATTTATGGACTAATTATGGAACTTTTAAAGGATATCGTTGCTGCTTTAGTTCTCCCAAATGTGAAATGCATGCTTTGCATGCTAATAGCCTAGTTTCAGTCTCTTATTCAGCTAATTAAAAAGGCAGAATAATTTTTGTATGTGGAGCTCACATTTTGCTTTAAAATCAGCCTCCAAGAACCTCAGGAGCAAAGCTGTGATCAGAATTGGGTAACTGGGTTTGGAAATTTAAAGCAAAACTTTAAATCAAGAATAGGTGCTACATAAAGCCTTGAACTATGAGTTGCTGACCCCTGGGTACAAACAAATCCTTTTCTAATCTCTTACAAAGCAAATGGAGGGAGGAAGTCTTTCCAAAATCTTGGGTTGCTACTATTCAAAATACAATATTAGGACTTTTGGTCTCTTAGCAATACCCAAGTAGAGGATAGTGAGGTTGTAGCGGATTAATTTGTCTAAATGCAGAATGGTGAATTGCTGCTCAGCATGGCAAATTAACTTCATGAAGGTAGGAAATGAAGCTAAGGATTTGCAAACTTATGCGGAAAGTCTGAGGATTGGAGAAAGCATGAACTCATTAGTCTTCATCTAAGAGGAAGACTGCACCCCAGCAATGAGGGATAGCAAATAGATCAAAGAAATGAGAGGAACATTAATCATGAAGCTGGGATTACAAATTTGAGTTTGGTGTAAAAATTGAAATTTTATACGCCTTTCTAGAGCCGTGGTAGACTACTTATGCAGGAAGACTCTGGCTATATAGATAACCAGAAGTGATATAAGGCAGTTTTCCAAGATTTTGATATTTAATGCAGAAGATATAGTCCTCTTATGCAGACTCTTTAAAGCAGGGGTGTCAAACTCAAGGCCTGTAGGCTGGATGCATCACATGCTGGCCATGACTACCCCCAGTTTAGCGAAGGGGGGAAATCGTGATATATCATGCGATGACAACATGACACCTTGAGTTTGGCACCCCTGCTTTAGAGAAACATCCTGCACAACGTAATGTTAACATAAATCAGGGTTTTTCAATACAATTATAAACCATGATTACTTTTAACAGAAGTGATATCCACTCCACATCCAATAAATCATAGAATAGAATAGAATAGAATAGAATAGAATAGAATAGAATAGAATAGAATAGAAGAGTTGGAAGGGACCTTGGAGGTCTTCTAGTCCAACCCCCTGTCTAAGCAGCAAACCCCAAACATTTTAGACAAATGGTTATCCAACA
Organism: Hydrophis major; assembly: GCA_033807585.1. Taxonomy (NCBI): domain Eukaryota; kingdom Metazoa; phylum Chordata; class Lepidosauria; order Squamata; family Elapidae; genus Hydrophis; species Hydrophis major. Next base: position 196,564,927 of record CM066331.1, read on the forward strand.
TCTTTTAAAAAAACTTCCAGTGTTAGAATATTTACAACTTCTGAAGGCAAGTTGTTTCACTGATTAATTGTTCTAACTTCAGGAAATTTCTCTTTAGTTCTAAACTGCTTCTCTCCTTGTTTAGTTTCCATCCATTGCTTCTTGTCCTGCCCTCAGGTGCTTTGGAGAATAGCTTGACTCCCTCTTCTTTGTGGCAGCCCCTAAGATATTGGAACACTGCTATCATTGTTATGGACTAAGCCAACGCAGCAGAAACAACCCTAAATAGCTTTACTTTACACCAAACCAGAAGCGACGACTGGGAAGAGGCCCTCATCCAGGAATTCCAGGACGTGTTCACAGGAACATTAGGCAAGTACAAGGGGACCCCTGTATCGTTTAATCTCAGCCCCGATGTAGCTCCCATTCGGCTTAAGCCTCGTCGGGTGCCTTTTGCCTTCAAGCCGAAGATTGACAAGCAGCTAGATAAACTGATAGCCCAGGGCGTGTTGAAACCAATTGACCATGCCCGTTGGGAAACTCCAATAGTAACGCCCATGAAGCCAGATGGTTCGTAAAGAATTTGTGGGGATTACCGGGCCACCCTAAATCATGCTGTTCAACAGAGCGCTTACCCAGTACCGGTGGTCCAACACCTTCTTCATTCCCTGGGTGGCGGAAAAATATTTGCAAAATTGGAGTTAGCTCAGGCATACCAGCAACTACCTGTAGACGCGACAACTGCAGAAGCCCAGACAATACTTACACATAGAGGCGCCTTCAAGTGCAATCGACTCCAATTCGGAGTAAGCGTGGCGCCTGGCATTTTCCAAAGTTTGATGGAGAGACTATTACAAGGCATAAAAGGTGTCGTGCCTTATTTTGACGACATCCTAATAGCTGCCCCCACTAAAGAGTTATTAGTACAACGACTCAGAAAAGTTCTTCAGAAATTTAAAGACGCTGGTCTGAAAGTAAAAAGGGACAAGTGTCAACTTTGTACGGAGAGAGTGGAGTTCCTGGGATACCTTCTCGACAGACAGGGAATCCACCCCACCGAAAAAAAACTAACCGCAATCAAAAACGCCCTGAGACCTAGGAATAAGACAGACCTCCAAGCCTTCCTGGGACTCATTAACTTTTATAACATCTTCTTGCCCCAGAAGGTGACCGTAGCCAAGCCCCTACATAGACTTCTCGACAAAAAGGCTTCCTGGCTCTGGGGACGGTGTGAAGAAAGGGCATTCCAACAAGTAAAAGACCTCTTAACTTCTGATGCTGTATTGATGCAATACAACGAGACTCTACCCTTGATGGTTACCTATGATGCCTCACCATTCAGAGTGGGAGCCATTTTAAGCCATGTCCTACCAAATGGGAATGAGGCACCTATTGCATTCTTTTTGAGAACCTTGTCTAAGACCAAAAGGAACTACAGCCAACTTGATAAAGAGGCTCTCGCTATTGTATCTGCAATTAAACATTTCCATGAATATGTGTATGGGAGACCCTTTGCCATAATTACAGACCACAAGCCGCTACTTGGTATTTTGGCGGGAAACAAACCAACTCCCCATATCTTATCACCAAGAATGACACATTGGTCAGAATTTTTAGCCGCCTACAATTACCGATTGCAACACCGCCCAGGGAAAACTATTCCCCACGCTGACGCTTTGAGCCGCTCTCCACTACCAGACATCATAGAGGACCCAGCTCCAACCTTAGCTGTATTGCAAATCGAAACCCTCAAATTGCCGCCGCTGACCACTTGAGACATCGCCTCAGAAACAAAAAAAGACCCTGTTTTGGCATGAGTCCTCAGCTGGGTGGAACGGGGTTGGCCGGTCAGCGCACCCAACGACACTTTCAAGCCATTCAGGAATCGACAGACAGAACTATTCTCCCAAAAGGGCTGCATCTTGTGGGGAGACAGAGTTGTAATCCCGGAAAAATTGCAACATAAGGTATTAAAAATGTTGCACGATGGACATCCAGGCATCATGCGGATGAAGGCATTGGCCAGGAGTTACGCATGGTGGCCTGGGTTAGACAAACAGATAGAGACCTGGGTAGCAAAGTGCAGCAAATGCCAGGAGACTCGTTCTACTCCTCTATAAACTCCCCCAACTTAGTGGGAAACGCCTCGAGGTCCTTGGTCCCGTATCCACATCGATCTTGCGGGACCCACAAGAGGACACACTTTCCTCCTAACAGTGGATGCCTATTCAAACTGGCTCGAGGTCCACAAGATGAAAACCACCACCACAGAGGTGATCACTAAAAAATTGAATAAGCTATTCGCTACCCATGGATTGCTGGATGTCCTGGTCTCCAATAATGGCCCCCAATTCACTGCCCTGCCATTCGAACAGTACCTGGCAGATCAGGGCATCCGCCATGCCTTAACATAGCCAGCACACCCTGCGGCCAATGGTAGGGCTGAGCGAATGGTTCAATTTGTAAAAAAGACTTTGCACAAAATGGACCATGGCGACATTAAAGACAAAATAAACCGGATGCTTCTCCTCCAGCACATAACCCCAAACAGTACCACGAACAGAACCCCAGCTGAACTCCTGATGGGCTGGAAACTTCGCTCGCATCTCGATCGCTTCCACCCAAACTACACGGCTGAACAACCCCCAGGATCCAGCAGCAAGTGTCGGGCATTCCAGGAAGGTGACCCCATGTTCACAAAAAACTTCTCGGGTGACCCATTGTGGGTGCCCGCTACCATAACGCAACTTACGGGACCCCGATCCTATCGCCTACAAACTGCAGATGGTAAGATGTAGAAGCGCCACATAGACCAACTCCGTTCCAGACTAGCACCTAGTCCTATCTCAGCCCCTGAATCTCTAACTGGGGGGGAAGGAACATTGAGGAGGCTGAAAAAGAAATAACAATCAAAACCCAACAGTCTACACAACCAACCAGGGGATACTCACCGTCAGAAGGAGAACTGAGCCAGGGAGTGGCCTTGCCGCGTGACAGCACTGCGATGGAAACAGATCCAGGGAACCCGGAAGACAGCACTGGTGTAAGCAGGGAGAGCAGCCCAGAGCCATTCAAAGGAACAGTGGGACTGTTTTCACCATCCAACCCAGCTAGCAGCCCACCAGAACCAGAGCCAGGACAGAAACTGGTGGAACAGCGCAGGTCAAGCAGACAGGTGAAGCGACCTGCCTATTTATGAGAATACATCACCCCACCCCTCAGACAGAACCTAGGGGGGAGGGGTGTTATGGACTAAGCCAACGCAGCAGTAACAACCCTAAATAACTTTACTTTGCAGCAGGCTCGTAATCCTGCACTGCTCATTGGCCCGCGAATAGCGAGTCTTGATTGGTCGTTTCTGGCCAGTCTGATTGGCTGTTAACAGGCCCCTCTGATTGGACACTTGTGAAAGCGGTAAACTCAAATCATTGGTTGTTTTGACAGCAGCCAGATCTATAAAAGAGCTGCTGCTGCCCAAGTATTTTGCTCTGTTCTTATTTCACAATAAAGAGTTGAAGTCACCGTTCGATGTCTCGTCTCCGTTCCTTGCGCCCATGCTCAGGACTTTACAGTCATGTCACCCCTAGTCTTTCTTTTCATTAATCAAGACGTACCCAGTTCCTGCAATCATTCTTCATATGTTTTAGCCTCCAGTCCCCTAATCAGAGCTGATATTCAGCAGATTCTGACCAGTTCTGGAGAACTGGTCGCGGAAATTTTGAGTAATTCAGAGAACCGGCAAATATTACCTCTGACTGGAGATTTTACAATCCTTCCCCTGCCATGCTCATCAAGCCACATCTGCAGAACCAGTAGTAAAAAAAATTGAATCCCACCACTGCCCCTAATCAACTTTGTTGCTCTTCTCTGCACTCTTTCTAGAGTCTCAACATCTTTTTTACATCATGGTGACCAAAACTGAATGCAGTATTCCAAGTGTGGCCTTACCAAGGCATTATAAATTCCTTATGGAAACATCTAGCTGAAAAAAATCAGCTTTGGGGATGTTTGGGGAAAAAATGACAAATTGAAGATGGCTTTCCAAAAAGCAGAACTGGTGACTGTGGTGGAACAAGGAGCCATCAATTAGACAAGCTCTTTAAAATCTTCTCCAGATAAAGAGAGGATTTGAGATTGTCTACAAGTGCTCCAGTTAGTTGCTTCTCATGGCAAAACTGCAAGACAATGTTCTTTGGCAGTTTAAAGTTATGGAAGAAAAGAGAATGGTCATCTTGCTCAAACCATGATCAACATCTTTGAAAAGACATTAAGTTTGCATACTCCCTTTTTAATCACATTCAGACATTGCTTATTAAGTACTTTTCAGCCTTTTTAACCCTTTAGATCAACATGACTGAAGACATTGGTGAATTTCCTTCAAACTTTAATGAAAGAAGCCCCAATTTAAAGTTTAAGAACTTTAAAAAGTGGGGGGGCTGAATTAACAACAAAATGATGATTAAAACTTTGATTTTACAAAGTTACAAGCAGATTAAGGGTCCAGATAAATTTGAAATAAGATTTTGAAATTAATTATAAAGAATCCTTCTCATAACAAAATGTTTTTTGAATTAAAAAGAACATAATAACCATAAAACTTTAAAAACTGGACAGTAGAGGAAACAAGAAGGAACTAAACATTAACAGTTAAAGGAGAGGAACTCTTGAACTCAGTTACTGATAAAGAATGAAGCAAAATACTTTAACATTGGACATATTTAAATATACTTTTGTTCAATAGTCCCAGAAATTAATTTTAAAAATGTCTGGCTCTCTAGGTAGACTGTGCACAAAAGATGTTATGGAACAAGTTCTACCTGACAAGATTGAGACTGGGTTGAAAGTGGATTTAAAAATGACAGGCTACAAGAATGATTTGGAAAGGCATGTTACACTGGATATACAAGACATACATTGACTGATTTCTTAATAAATAAAAGATATTCAAACAACAAACCAAGAGTGTGACCTGAATAGTTTTCTTATATTGGATTTATAAAGGAGGCTTGTTAAAATGTTGAAAATTTTTGAGACAAGGGGCAATGAATCACTGAAAAGCATATGTTACATTATTTGAAGTGACTAAAGCAGTGGTCGCCAACCAGTGGGCCGGGGACCACTGGTTGTCTGTGAGAAAATTTTGGTGGTCTGCAGAGAAATGTCACCCTCAAAGCACCCTCCAAAGCAATTAATCCAGGCTGCACCACCCACATGGCCTGCAGGAACACAAAGCTTGTGTTGCTTGCATTGCAAACAACACAAGGTAGTGAGGGGAGGGGGGGGAAAGGGCAGAGGGGGAGAACTTGCCCCACGCACCTCACCTGGCCACGGGGCTGCTTCTTTCTGCTTCTTTCTTCTTCTGGTTTTGGCTACACGCAAGGAAAGCAGCAAAAGTCTTTCTTTCTCTCCCCCAAACTCAGCTAGAAATGAATCTTTGGGACCTTGCAAGGCATCTGCTCCAAGAGGCTGCACCGGCATGACAAGTCTCACAAAGACTCATTTCTGGTGGAGTTTGGGGGAGACAAAGAAAGACTTCTGCTGCTTCTGCTGTTTTCCTTGCATGAAGCCAAAAGTCTCTCTCTCTCTCTCTCTCTCTCTCTCTCTCTCTCTCTCTCTCTCCCTCTCTCTCTCTCTCTCTCTTCCCCTGAGAACAGAGCTGGAGACGGTATCCTGTGATCCCAAATAAAGAATGATCATTAGGAAAACGGGATGGGGAATTTTTCTGCAGACTTTTTTTAGGATTTTCCCAGGGTCTCTGGTCCATGAGATCTAAAATTATGAGTTTGGTAGTCCCTGAGGTCCAAAAGGTTGGCGACTCCTGGACTAAAGATTAGTATTATTAGAAGAAAAATAAGAAAATATAAAATTGGTTTCTTTGATCAAGGCTAAAATAAATATGTTGTTATCTCCTGTAAGGTCAATGGACTTTGTCTGACTAGGACTAAACAATTCTCAATCAGAATAGATCTGGAAGGGACCTTGGGAGTTTTCTATTCCAATTCCCTGCTCAAGCAGGAGATCCTATACCAGGGGTGTCAACCTCGCAGCCTGCCAGCTGGATATATCACATGCTGGCCAAGCCCGCCCCCAGTTTAGCAAAGGGGAAAGAGTTGTGATATGTCATGTGATGACAACATGTCATCACAAGTTTGACACTCCTGCCCCATACCATTCTGGACAAATGGCTGTCCAATCTCTTCTTTAAAATCCCCAGTGATAAAGGACCTGCAACTTCTGAAGGCAAGCTGTTTCACTGGTTAATTGTTCTCATTGTTAGAAAGTTTCTCATTAATTCCAGGTTGCTTCTCTCCTTGATTCCTTTCCACCCATTGTTTTTTTGTCCTGCCTTCCTTAACAGATAATCAGAGTTGGAAGGGACCTTGCAGGTCATCTAGTCCAACCCCCCCCCCCAAGTGGGAGACCCTACACCATTTCTGACAAATGGCAGTCCAATCTCTCCTTGAAAGTATCAAGTGATGGCACTCCCACAACTTCTGAGGGCAAGCTGTTCCATTGGTTCATTGTTCTCACTGTCAGAAAGTTTCTCCTTATTTCCAGGTTAAATCTCTCCTTGTTCAGTTTCCATCCATTATTCCTTGTCTGGCCTACAGGCGCTTTAGAAAATAGCTTGACCTTTTCCTCCCTGTGGCAGCCCCTCAAATATTGGAAGACCGCTATCATGTCTCCCCTGATCCTTCTCTTTACTAGACTAGCCAAGCCCAGTTCCTGCAACCATTCGTTGTATGTTTTAGCCTCCAGTCCCCTAATCACCCTGGTTCCTCTTCTCTGTACTTTTTCTAGAGTCTCAACATCTTTTTTATAATGTGATGACCAAAACTGGATGCAGTATTCTAGGTGTAGTCTTACTAAGGCTTTATAGAGTGGTATTAGTACCTCCCTTGATCTTGATTGTATCCCTCTGTTAATGCAGTTTAGGATTGCATTAGCTTTTTTGGCTGCTGCTGCACAATGCTGGCTCATATTTAACTGGTTGTCCACTAAGACTCCAAGATCCCTTTCACAGTTACTGCTATTGAGCCTGGTTTCACCCAGTCTGTACATGTACTTTTGGTTTTTCTTGCCTAAGTGTAGGACTTTACTTTTCTCTACATTGAATTTCATTTTGTTAGATATGGCCCAGTGTTCTAGTCTGTCAAGATCCATCTGGATTTTGAGCCTATCTTCTTGAGTGTTAGCTATTCCTGCCAGCTTAGTATCATCTGCAAATTTGGTAACTTCCCCTTCTATTCCCTCATCTAAGTCATTAATGAAAATATTGAAGAGTACTGGGCCTAAGACAGAACCTTGTGGCACCCCACTGCTTACTTCCCTCCATATAGATTTAGACCCATTAAGGACAACTCATTGAGTACGGTTTGCCAGCCAGTTGCGAGTCCATCTAGTGGTGGTGCTATCTATTCCACTTTTTATAGCTTTCTAAGAAGTAGGTTGTGGTCTACTTTGTCTTGTGCTTTGGAAAATAGGCTCATTCCCTCCTCTTTGTGGAAGCACTTCAAATACCAGAATACAGCTATCATATCACCTCTAGTTTATCATACCCAAATCCTGCAACCATTCTTCATGTGTTTTAGTCTCCAAGCCTTTAATTATCTTAGTTGCCCCTTCTTCATACTTTTTCCAAAGTTTCAACAACTTTTTTGTAATGTGGTTACCAAAACTGGATGCAATAGTAGCCAAAGACTTTAAGAGGTTACCGTTTCGGTTTTTCAAGCTTTTATTGTATTATCCCTCTGATGGATGGCAGATGGCAGATAGGCTTCCAGATGTCACCCAAGCTACACCTGTCAAAATGTCAACCTCTACACATTTTGTTTAAAGGGCAACCTGTTAGGTTTTGCCATATTCACACATTAACACTCTATTTACTGAAGCCAAGAGAAGAGTTCAATGTTTAATAATGGAATCAGTGCACCAGGTTCCACCAGGCTAACTTAAGGAGTTTCAAGGCACACCACATCCCACAGATCATTCTAATTGTGAATACATTGATACAGCTTAGTCACCAATCCATCTTGGCATCTAGTTACTATCTGCTCAAAAAAAACAACAACGCTGCAATACAGCAGCTATGCCTGCATGAATCACATAGACAGAGTAATGCATTCCCTGGATGGATTCTAAGATCATACTAAAACCTTGTTTACTTAGCCATGGTTCCTTGAATGACCAAAATGTGCTAGTTCAAAAACCGAGGTATGCAAAATGTTCCATTGGCTCTGCCAATCTTTTCAGAGGTGGCCCAGATCAGAGGTCTCCAACCTTGGCAATTTTAAGACTTGTGGACTTCAGTCCATAAGTCTTAAAGTTGCCAGAGTTGGAGACCCCTGGCCCAGATGACCTATCCTAGATCAGAAAACTTTTGAAGTACTTTCAGAACACCCAGAAGAGTCAAAATGTTCTATGACAAACATTTTGCATCACCATCTTCATTCATAAATCATGGTTTAACCGTTATGGCTTTAGTTTGGCCAGATGGGATTTCTAATTCAATCTGCCTTTGAATTATGGATTTCCTGTCTGGCCACTCACAGAGGGTCAGATTAGGTAATCATACCTCTTCAGCCCTTATTCTTAACACTAGTACACCATAGGGTTGTGCGTTGAGTCCCTTACTCTATACTCTTTATGCGCATGACTGGATTCCCACTCACATTAGTAATACTATTGCTTAATTTGCAGATGATACAACAGTGGTGGGACTTATCTACAGGGGGTATGAGTCTGCCTAATGAGATGAGGTGGACCTGTTGCTTTTGTGGTGTGGAGACAACAACTTGGTCCTCCACACCAATAAGACCAAGGAGTGGATTACAGAAGGAACAGATCAGACATCCAGCCCTTGCTTATCAATGGAGACCGAGTGGAGCAAGTGGCCAGTTTTAAGTTTCTGGGTGTTACCCTAAAAGAGGACCTGACCTGGGGTACCCACATTGCAGTCCTGGTCAAAAGGGCCCAGCAGAGATTAGACTACCTGAGGCTTCTCAGAAAACAACTGAATGAAAAACTGCTGGTAGCCTTCTACCGCTGCACCAGAGAGAGCATTTTAACATATTGCACCTGTGCATGGTTTGCCAATTGCACAGTGGCAGCTAGGAAAGCACTCCAGAGGGTTAATGTCATTGCCCAGAGGATCATTGGTTGCCCTCTCCCCTCTTTGGAAGAGCTTTATAGCTCCTTCTGCCTTAAGAAAGTTCAAAACATTCTCAAAGATCCATCTCATCCTGGGAACCCCTTTTTTTGAACTATTACCATCTGGCAGACGGTACAGGATAATAAAAACAAGGACAAATAGGCTGAAAAATAGCTTCTATCCCAGGGCAGTAGCTCTTTTGAATTCTGCTATATAGTGCAGGGTTGGTGTGGTGTCAGGGGTTTCCGGTTCAATGTGTGAAGGCTGAAGGATGTGTGTTTGTGTTTATTTTCATGGTCATGGTCATGGTCATGATGTGCACTGGAGATGGTGTTTGATTTCGTTGTATGAGGTGCAATGACAATAAAGTAAAGTAAACTAAAATTATATCCATTAGGTGTAAGCAAATAAAGCATTAGACTCAGTTTGGTCTTGGATCTGACAAGCATCAAGCATGATGGCTGAGAAATTCTGAGAATTAATAATCCACATTTCTTAAAAGTTGTCTAGGTTGAGAAATACTGCTTTTTGGTATTTTTCTATTTGAAGGTAGATCAGGTCCTATGAGAGAGGGGGGGAAGGAGGAGAGAGGGAGAGAGTGTGTTCAGGTTGTCTGTACACAGGGTGTGTGTACATGAGGTACCAAAATTCAAGCTTTATCATGGGACAATTACAATGTTTTATTAATCAATATTCTTACTGAGAAAACATTGCAGTAGCTACTAAGGAATATTCAAAGGACATGTATCCAACGAGCAAGGAAGAGTTTAAAAGAAAACAGCAGTCAATTCAAACATTTAATGTAATTTATATAATGCACTGTAAACCTCATCATCTGAGATGCTTAGCAAACTTTCATCATTGTCTGTCCTGGACAATCTTTTCTTTTCCAATGAAGGAAAATTATACGATCATCTGCTATGCATTTCTTTCATTTGATTTAATAAACCACATTTTGGCTTCCACTTTATCAAGAGAAGGCTGTTTTCTCATTACTTTCTATTCCCAGATACTTGAAAATGGCGCAGAAAATGCATGAAAAATACATTTATAAGCCCAAACAGCCATAGTATTTTGTACAAAGTAAGGGGTGATCAGATAAAAATGGTCTTGATATGAAGCAGAGGCACCTTCCCCCTCTTAAAATGAGTAGTTTGCCATTGTGTGCTTTATTCTACTCTATTCAAGCCAAGCTTTGGCCTGAGATGATGAGTAGTCTTTGATACTTACTTCAAGTCATATCTTCTAACACATGTAGTTCATATAATGTTGAAAAGGCAAAAAAGAAACAGAATAGATTCTTGGAGTATCTCTTACCAATGAGATGAAGTCTCCCCTCCATCTTTATCATTCCAGAAGGGTGTTAAAAGTTGACTTGGGGTCCTGATGGGGGTGCTTTATGTTGGAAGTAACTGTTGGATTAATGGGGAAAATGCCACCACTATACCATTCTTGTCTTGGGTTTTTTAGTTGTTGTTTTTTTGCCTACTGCTTTTTATCCATTTTAATATGTATGATTTATAAGCCACTCAGGGTCATTCTTCAGATGAGTCAGTGGCATATAAATTAAACAAATAAATAAATAACCGCCAAGCACCATGATTTGACCCTCTTCACTTTTCTTTCTATTTACATTTTACACTGTCCCTTCATTTTTAAAAAATCTCCTTTTAGTCAATTGTGACAGTGTTGGACCACACCTGCGGTGTCCTGTTTGCAAAAAAAAAAAAAAAGTTAAATACAATAGCATTAGGGTCACTTTTTTCTATTGGTTTTGCAATAATTATATCTCCGACTGTGGTCCCCATGGTTGTTCCTTTCTATTTGGCTCCAAGAAGAACTATTCTAAGCAATCATCATTCACATGTAGAGAATGGCAGGCAAAGTTGGGGGTCACAGTTAAATGCATCATCAGCTTAGAGTAGTTGCATTCCCACAAGCTCTCCAACACCTCCTGAATTCCATTAAGCCTTATATGGCGCCAATTTGGTGTTGAACTTTAGTTGACCAGATTCTTGTATACAGAGGATAAGATCTTATATTATTCAATATAAGATTTAAGTTGAATAAATCTTGACTAAATCTTCTATGCTGCAACCCGACTGAATCTCTGTGCTTGGCATTAAGGTATTTAGAAATTAGAAAAGAAATGAAGCTGCTTACCTTGCCTGTAGACTTAACCCCTTTCCAAATGCAGAAATAACAGATGATCCAGGCCAGAAGAAGGCAGAGTGACAGTTCCCAACGCACGGTGCCCAAATGTTCTATGCCATCAGAAATGTTCAACACTCTTCGCCTATGAATGAAAATATTGAACATGTTTTGCTTCATTTGTAGTCCTGGAAAAACCAGTTTTCTGCTTTCTCCATAATGTATTTTACAGGGTGCCCTGCAACAGCTTTCTTTTGGCTGGCACTTTTCAAAAAGATGGGGCACATATTTAATCGGTAACTACTTAGGAAAATCACATTATGGGAGGATTCATCTTGCGATATTGACAGGATCTTTCTCTGTCTTGTTAGGTGCCATCCTCAGAGATACCTAACCTAATATTTAGCTTCTCTAAAGTGAAAGGGAGCCATCATCTTATCTTTACCTTCAGGTGGCTGTCTGGTACATCCGGCATCTGAAGGTAGAGTAGTAATTATTGCCTGAAATGCTTTTCATTCTTCTAAAAATAAGTTGATGTTCTGAAGGCTTTATAGTCTTTATTACATTATTGTATAAAGTTCTTGGTAGGAGATATTCCAATAAAACACCTTTGTTTGATTTTGGTAAGAATTTAGTGAATGGCCATTTGGTAATATTTATGCTAGTTGAACATATGAAGGATTATCATATCAATACTAGTTGTTAGGGATAACATTGTTTTACCCTAACTGGTTTAGGTAAATAATAATATGTAATCATAGTTTGTATGTTAAAGTGTCTGCAACTTTAACTGTGGGATAGTAATTAAGGGAGTGGTTGTGAAAGCACTTTAAAAGAAGCAAGACGACAGCTTGCTCTCTCTCTGGATTTGATGATCCCTGATTACTGCTTGGAATCAAGACTGCATTGCTCGAACGGGAGAGAAACAAAGGACTGATTTGTAAGTGAACTGACATAGGATATTCTGCACGGACTTTGCTAACTGAATATCCCTGAATGGACTGACTAAATGATACATGACTATTGGACTGTTATTTTGACTATGCTATGAACTCATAATGGAATAAACTATATTTTTGATAGCACAAGTGTATCTGTTATTTTTACTGTATGTTAATAAACATACAAGCTTAGCTCACTCATTTATCTGTGTGCCTATCTGACTAACACTGCACATTCTGTTTAGCTTGTCTCCCTAACCCTGGTTGGGGAAACCAGGCTTAACACTAGTGCATCCAATGAAAAAAGCACATGAATCAATTAGATAAAATTCTACAAGAAATGGAAAAGGAAATGATCTCAAGAATAAATAATTTTCGATTAGATTTTTAAATGGAAGAGGAGGTGATCAAAGAGACGATGGTGGTATAGGCAAAAAACATTGGCCATAATATAGACCTGGAAAATTGGGAGAGAATGTGGGGATTAAATTACAAATTAATTACATCTACAGCATACATGGAAAATCAATATGGAAAAAGCACATGAATTGCTGATAGCCACTATTGGAGAAAAAGAAGCTCCTTAGGCTAAGATTTTTACTTACTCCCAAAATTCAATGACAGGAGAGGTGGCATTTTCCACCGTCACATTTAGAGAGGCATTCTTCTGGAATTCCACACAGTTCTCTATAAAGTAAACCACACAGACTTTTAATGCATCCAATAAAATATGCTATGGGGTACAATCAATCATCTTTAGGAAAAGGAAGCAATTGAATTACAAAACCTTAAGTTGGGATAGGAACACGTTTTATGTGAAGGGTCTTATGCCAATGGAAGATAGGACCAGAACCAAAAGAAGGGAAGACTTGTTCTTCTCACACTTCCTTTTTCTCAACCAGTGAACAAATGAGGAATAGAGCTTTTTCAGTTTAGTCAAAGATTGTATCAAATCAGCTTTTTTAAGCCCACAATTTTGTTCCTGCTGCTGAAAAGATACTCAAAAATTGAGTCCATTTCAGACATGGCTATATTCCTATCTAAGAATACAGTTCTCTTCATCTGTGGAAAAGATAGGTTTTGATTAATAAGGCTTTTTAAAACCAAAACCTGATTTATTTATTTATTTTGTCCTTAGGTTTCAGAAACATATGTCCTGTCCTCTTGCAGAAAGAGATTTTGTTTTTGTTTCTTACCACAGAAAGTTGCCAAAGAAACTGATCCTGTGGCTGTTTTAATTTTGATTCTTGCATGGAGCAGGTATGATTTAGGTCCCTTCAAACTCTATTCTATGAAAGTCAAATGATAGCTATTCTGTCTGTGCAACTCTCTAAGTAGCAACAAGGGTTTGGTGTATTTTGTAAACAGATTTCTTTCACATTTCTCATAAACAAAGTGTTAAATCTGGAGCATGGGTGCGAATAATGGAGACGAGCCAGTAGAAACAATGAACTTCAAACTCTTTATTTACATGGTGTGACAGCTCAAACTGGAGGGCTGCTATAGCCTTCCTTATATAGGCAACTTATTAACTATTCAACCAATAGCAATCCTGGAGCGCGAGCTCCGTTAACCAATGAGAATGGCCTGTTAATGGCCAATCAGATGCTCCTGAACGGACCAATCCGATCCTGCCATTAACAGCCAATCAGAAGTGCAGGGCCAGAACCCTGCACTTGACTTCAAGCTCAAGATAACTTTATTGGCATTATTCATTCACAACACAAAGATAATACAAAGAGGTGAGGTGGGAGATTTAGGAAATCAATAATGAACGGAAGCATGAAAGGCAAATGCAACAGAACATGAAATAATGTCAGTGGCCATTGATTTAAGGGAGAAAAAAAGATTCTGTTCAGAGAAAGAGTAGCTAATGCCCTGTAGAAGGACACAAACATTACCTGTATTCCATTCGTGATCACAGCTGCCCCATGGGAGGTCTATGGTGAACGAACTGAAGAGGTAAAACAAGGCCCAAGCCAGGACAATAATATAATAGAAATTAAGGAGTACCACAATCACTTGAGAAGCATACCCAATCCCTACAGAGAGGAAAAAATAAACCAGGAAGCAAAATTACATGTTAAAAACAAATTAATGAGACCTTCTTGAACAAAGTATATAGCAAGATCCCATCCTAACCTCAGAGGGCTTAACAGTTGGAAGGAAAGAATGGTTGAAATGAAGATACGAAGATAACCTTTGATTATCTGATGCTTTCACACGTAAGCAAAGTCCAGAGAAGAACACCTTTGGAGCCAATATTCACTTAATGGTTTTGGGAAAGGTCAGCTGCTCCATCTTGTGTATATACATGGTGCATATATAAGTAGTCCTAGACCTGTCAACATTTATTTAGTGATTGTTTAAAGTTACAATAATACTGAAAAAAAAAACTTACAACCAATCCTCACACTTATGACCGTCACAGCATCTCCATGGTCACATATCAAAAATCAGGCACTTGGCAACCAACATGACATTTGCAGCATCCTAGAGTCATGTGATATCTATTTGTGATCTTTCCAACTGGCTTTGGACAAGCATGCGGGAAACCGGATTCACTTAGCAATCATATGATTCACTTAACAACTGCAGTGATTCGCTTAAGAACCATGGCAAAAAAGCTGGGAAAATTGGATATGACTCATGTAATAACTGCCTTATTTAGTAACTGAAATCCTGATCCCAATTGTGATGATAAGATGAAGACGAGCTGTACATTTGTTTCAGTGGTGGTATTCGACCGATTTGACCCAGTTCTGGCAAGCCGGTAGGAGTGATGAGTAATGGAGACCAAACCAGTTCTCTCCACCACTCTGCTATTGGGCCCACCCACCAGCCCAGGCTCCCATACTCACCTTTATCTGCTGAATTTGAAGTGCAACTGCTTTGTGCGGCATAGAATAGTGCCACGCGGCAGCTCCTGAAGCGATCGGTAGATCATGCAGGCTTGCAGGAGTTAGAACGCCTCTGCGCCTGCACAAAGTGTGCGTTTGGTGCACGTGTGCTCGCAAAGTGTGGGCACTACCCACCAAGCCACACCCACAACAATATTTGAATCCCACCACTGATTTGTTTCTACAGCCATGTTGTGTTTCAGAAGTAACTGCAGTCATTTCCATTGCTTTGTGTGTGGCAGGTGGCAAAAACAAGACCCGGAACTAAAATTGCTAGAGCTTTTTGTCTAAACATTTTAAATTATCTCTACCAGATTTCACTGTATATTCAGCCTTTTTTTTTTTTTTTTTTAAGATTAAGGTGTTTGAGTTATTTTAATCAAACAGCAAGAGTAGCAATTCCTGGGATAATAAGCAGCATCCAATTAGTAATCTTTGAGTTCCAATTAGAAGCAGAGTTTGCAGCAATGCTGCTAGACCTTTGGGATCCAAATGACATTCTGCGAATTGGGGAGAGGGTGGTAATCCTTTTTTTTTTTTTCTCCCCTTACTGAAGTTGCATATTTTGAAGTTACAGAAGAAATTAGTATTTGTTCACAAGAGCTTGTTGATTTGTTTACTTTATCCCCCAGGTGGATTTTTGTCCTGAGAACATACGGGATATTCCCACAGAGCCTATCTCAATTATTATTTTTAAGACACTCTCAAAAGTTCTAATTTGCTGTATGCCAGGGGTCCCCAACTCCCAGTCCATGGAATGGCATCAGTTTGTGGCATGCCAGCAACTGCACTGTGCAAACAAGTGAAGCCCTATGTGTGGTATGCAGGCAGCATGCAAAACCACAGCTCACACAAATCAAAGAAATTATAGTAAAATCAATAAAAGAGTATGGTAAAGGTGATAAGTGTAGTGAGGTGAAAGTTATCCTGTTCCCTCACCAAAGGCTTGGAGAAGAGCCAGATCTTCATGACTCTTAAACAACAGTCAAGTGGATCATTCATATAAAGTTGCAGTCAATCAACCAGCTTGGTCCATAAGTGTAGGAGATAGCCAGGCTGAGCCTGAGGGAGGGATCAAATATGTCATCTGTCATGAGTTCCTTTATACCCACAAAATGTAGCAATCCAGCCCACCCTGAATTCCTTTGACTCTTATCTATCACCAATTTGCTTTGTCCTTAGTAGTTCAGATTCTTGTAGAGAACTTAAATTTGCAATAGATCTTTACACACATTTGAATTGCCTGGATCTTCTGATTCTTCTGGCGTTTGACAATAAGATTTGACATACCTTCAAAAAGAGGGCATAACTTCCGCCAGGAAGTGACCCCTCCCTGACTGGTATATTGTCCCAGGGCTGTCTCCAGGAAAAACACTGGAATTCCACAGGTGAAAAGGAAGATGAGGTAGGGAATGAAGAAGGCACCTACACATTCAGAAAAAAGAGAGAGGTGGCCAGACATTAAGGAGACATTCTACAACAGTGTTTCTCAACCTTTAGCAACGTTAAAGATGTGTGGACTTCAACTCCCAGAATTCCTCAACCAGCATGGCTGCTTGGGGAACTCTCTGGGAGTTGAAGCCCACACATCTTAAAGTTGCTAAAGTTGAAAAACACTTTTCTGTAACTTGCAATGCTACCATAAGCCTTACTGAAATCCCATTGAGCTTTGTATGGCTTCCTTCCATCTAATTAAATATTGAATAGTAACCTTTGGGGGGAGGAGTGTTATGATAGCAATAAGTTCTATATAACAGTGGTAGAAGTTTCATGAGCAATGATGGTTTGTGCAGTAATACAAAGCACTTGTGCTGAATTACACTGCTTCTGTTAATTGTAGTACCTGACACCTTGAGAGCACTCTGGTGTGTTTAAAATGCTTTGCAAATGTAGTAATGCTTAGAGCAGCCTCCAGAGGCTAACTCGAGTACAGTTTAGAATATTTTGACTATATTTCATTCCTGCTACAAAAGGAAACTGTGTTTGAAACTCTAGTGAATCAACCTCCAAAGCACTGACTGTAGCATACCTCACTTTCATAAAAAGATAACTACCCCCAATCCATAAGCAAAATATAATCCCTCTTTATGAATGGTATGAAAGCTGTAATCTTAATGCAGCATTTTGTATCTTGGCTATATCAATAGCAAATATGAATGTTGGCCAGAAAAACCTCAAGGAATCTCAGAAGTACATGATTTATTTTATTTTTAGTGTTCTTGCTTCACACAAAATAGGGGATAAATACAACAATTTTCCCTGTCCAGTCATTTCTGACTCTAGGAGGTGGTACTTATCTCTGTTTCCTATCCAAAGGAGCCAGCAATGCCCAAAGATGCTTCAATGGTCATGTGGCCAACATGATGTCATGCCCCTGGTGGAGACTGACTCTGAGGAAGAGGAGGAACAGCTGACAGGAAGTGTGGCTCTGGAGGTTGCGGAGGAGGCTGGGGAAGGGCAAAGGCTGGCTGGGCAGTCAGAGGAGGACTCAGGCCCATCCCCTCTCCATCCTAGGGCACGCAGGGAGGAGAGGATAAGGGAGAGACATGGTCTACATCCTAGGGCACGCGGGGAGGAGAGGGCCTTGATCCTCTTCATGGGCTGCAGCTGTGACAACTGGATAAGAGAATGGGCATGTGTACAGGCGAGTGCTAGAAACAAAGCATGGAGATATTTCTAGTTTATTGTTGCTCTCTGAGTTTGGCGTCCTTCCCAGTGTGTGTTCTGATATCTGTGGACATTGTAAAGCCATTATCTTGCCTGATTTGTGTTGTTTTTTACTCTTTATAATTTAAACAGCATTTTCTCCTTCTTGTAACTGCTTGTATGGGAGTTTTTTGTCTCCAGTTAAGGATATTGGAGCTTGGAAGCAAAGTGAAGGAATAAAAGGGGCTTCACCTCTTTTTTGTGACTTTTTGTATTTTGTATCCCACCCTGGATCATCACACATGACTATATGCCAAGGCACACAGAATGCTCATACCTTCCCATCAAAATGGTACCTATTTATCTGCTCGCATTTGCATGTTTTTGAACTGCTAGGTGGGCAGGAGCTGGGGCAAGAACAGGAGCTCATCCAGTCACACCCAGGTACTTGGCTCTCAAACAGCCAACTTTCCAGTCAATAAGCTTAGCATCTTAACTGCTAGGCACCTGTGCCCCCTGCTCTTGCTTTCAAACTTTCATGTAAAAGTCAATCTGTTAGAAAAATCAATGAAACTAAAGATAACAGGATCATAAAATCGTGGTGTCTACCCTTTGGAATATCATGCCATCAGAGATTCAATTGTCCCTCACCCTGTCAGCCTTTCACAGGGCCTTAAAAGCTTGGTTTGCCATCGGGTGTGGGGATCTAGATGTGTGGCAGTAGTTAATAATGTACCAATGACAAATACAATATTAATAAACAACAAAGAAGAAAAGAAGAGAAAGTTATGATTATCTAATGAGCTGTTGTACATTTCAAATTTGTCTTTGAAAGGTTTTCTACATCACAAGTCAGAACCCTAGATTTTTGCGTATAATAAGTTGTTTAGTTTAGTTTAGTTTGTTGTCATTGCACCTCATACAATGAAATCAAACACCACCTTCAGTGTATATCATGACCATGAAAATAAACACGAACACACATGCTTCACCCTCCACACATTGAATTGAAAACCCCTGACATTGCACCAACACTGCATTATACAGCAGAATTCAAAAGAGCTACTGCCCTGGGATAGAAGCTGTTTTTCAGCCTATTTGTCCTTGTTTTTATTATCCTGTACCATCTGCCAGATGGTAATAGTTCAAAACAAGGGTGCCCAGGATGAGATGGATCTTCGAGAATGTTTTGAACTTTCTTAAGGCAGCGGGAGCTATAAAGCTCTTCCAAAGATGGAAGAAGGCAACCAATGATCTTCTGGGCAATGACGTTAACCCTCTGGAGTGCTTTCCTATCTGCCACTGTGCAATTGGCAAACCATACAGAGTTGCAGTAAGTTAAGATACTCTCTATGGTGCAGCGGTAGAAGGTTACCAGAGTTTTTCATTCAGTTGTTGTTTTCTGAGAAGTCTCAGGTAATATAATCTCTGCTGGACCCTTTTGACCAAGTGCTGCAATGTGAGCACTCCAGGTCAGGTCCTCTTTTAAAAGAACGTGGCATGAATGATGGCATGAATGATGGTGGGGATAGGAAAGGGAATATGTGCTGATCTCCCCCAGTCTCTAAATATTGGACATCTTCCTTCAAACAAATCCTATGTTTGTGCCAATATTCAATTGTTTTAACCTGACTCCATGAAGATTTGGTTAGTTCAAATGTTTGGATCAACTGGATAAATCAAATCATGACAGGGCACCCATTGATTGAATCAAACGTGTTCAAATGAATTCAGTTTGATAAATCTAATCAGCAGAAGGGACTCATTTATTGAATCAAATGTGCTTGAGTGAATTTGGTCCAATTCAGACCAATACAGAGATTTTCAGTGCATGTACACAGACATTATGTGAACATGAATCAAATCCAACTGAATTGTTCAGATTTGGTAATCTGGTATAATTTGGTTTTATATTGTTTATTTATTTATTAAAGCCTTGGTGCACGATGGCTCAGCAGTTAAAGACTCTGAGCTTGTCAGCTGGAAAGCTCTGCATAACCAGCTGAACTCCTGCTACTGGCCCCAGCTCCTGCCCACCTAGCTGTTCAAAAGCATGCAAAAGCAAGTAGATTAATAGGTACCACTTTGGTGGGAAGTTAATAGCTCTCTGTGCACCTTTGGCATATAACCATGCTGGTCATATGACCATGGAAATTATCTTCAGACAATGCTAGCTTCCTTGGCAAAAAACTGAGATGAGCATTTTGCCCTAGAGTCAAACATGGCCAACAGGGAAACCTTTACCTCTAGCAATAGCAATAGCACTTAGACTTCTCTACTGCTTCACAATGTTTTACAGTACTCTCTATGTTAAGTTCAGTCAGTGGGTCCCCTAAATAGACAAGGCTTGAGTAGTGAACAACAGCTCTTTATTAAGTAGCTAGATTCTGAGACAAAAAACCCTAGCGCGCGGCAGCTCTTCTTATAGAGCTGGCCGGGGCTAGGCAGCCAATGACAATTCTTTGAGTTTGCCACGCTTGGTTTCAGCCAATCACGGCAAACCCTGAATGAGCCAATCAGGAACATTCAAGCCATCCAATCATGATCCAGCTTGTCTGGACCAATAGGAACGCAGGGTTTCGAGCCTGCTAATATGGAACACTCTAAGTAGTTTACAGAGGCACCATATTGCCCCCAACAATTTTACTGACTTTGGAAGGATGGAAGGTTGAATCAACCTTGAGCCTGGGGAGATTTGAACTGCCAAATTGCAGGCAGCCAGCAGGCAGCAGAAGTAGCCTGCAATACTGCATTCTAACCACTGCACCACCACGGCTCTTACATATTTACCTTACTTATTAAAGATCTAGCCTGATTTCTCTGAGAAGCTCAAGGCTTCTCCCCCATCCTTATCTGCATCAAAATTCTATTTGAATTTCAAATTGGACCTGATTTACTCACCCCTAATACAGTATATACCCTATTGTTTTCAATAGCCCACTGAGGGGGGAGCTATATATCTCTCCCCTTCTTCCACTACATTCTCTGGTTCTGAATCTGGGCATGAAGTCTATGTGAAACTGTTAGGAGACTGATGCATACATTAGTAAGAAAAACAGTTCAGTAGACTAAAAACCAAGACACACAGAGAGAAACTTCCTTCATAGAAGCTGTGGAGGAAGCAAATCCAAAACTAAGAACATTCCAGGTTTATACAAACAAAACTAACAAAAAAAAAAGAACCCACTTTTTAAATTCCACCTGAAAGCATGAGAGAAAGAGCAAACAAAAAAAACAAAAAAGGCCCGTGTGAAACTAGCTAATCCACTTCATGCTGTTAGGATGGGAAAGCGGTTTAGGTAGGTCTGTGAAGCAAATCCAAGCAAATTCGGGCCAGAAATCAAAATCCATCTACACAGTCTTCTTGTTTGCCCAAGCTTCCAGAAAGTCAGATTAAAGGTAGACTTGTAAAAAAACAAAACAGGGAAAACAATTCCCTAGTCATTCCCCGAATTCTAAACCGACCCCCAAAACTCTCTCTCTCTCTCTCTCCCCCTCCCTCCCTTCCTCCCTTTCTCTCTCTGTATACACACACACACACACACACACACACACACATCCAAGAAGGAATTTAAACATGTATATGTTTCAAAACTGTAACGGTAGTTGCTGCAACTGTTACCTCAACAGAGCTGGTGGAGATTAACATCTCTGCTGCTCAGCTGCAAATAATTTCACCTTTCAGGACTGAAAATATTTCCTTGGCATCATTCTTTTATGCCACAAATAGAGCCATAGACAGGCCCTTTCTCTTTTTAAAAAAATAAGTGTTGATTTTTACTCCCAGGGTGTTGGGGAAAAGAAGACACGCTCATGTCAGATTTCCTCAGAAGTAGCACTTTATTAGGAGAGAAAATGCAGTTTCCCAAGTTGCAAATTCCCAAAATAAATAGTAGTTATTCAAAAATTAATACTGTTCTTCCAACATCTTTTGTTAAACAGGTGGATGAGCTACTGTTTGCACTGGTTAGCTGGGATCAATGTTGTCTTTTTGGTGCCAATGGACACCATCAGAACTCTCCTTTCCAAATCTGGTATCTTTTAGATATATTGGCTGTGAGAGTTGACACCTCTAGAAGTCCAAACACCTCTAGAAGTCAGAAGATAAGAAAGGATGATTGGATTGGGTAAACAATGTTGGGCTATATTTCAACAATTGCATTGCAATTTGTTATAGGCCTCATTCCATTAAAATAATAGGCAGGCTGAAGTATGTGTGAATGTAGCCAATCAACAGGTGTTTCCTTCTCTTCCCATTATTTGTTTTTTATATTTTATTTATTTGTATCCTGCCTTTACTATTTTTACAAATAACTCAAGGCAGCAAAGGCAGATAGCCACACCTCTCTCCTATTTTCCCCACAACAACAATCCTTTGAAATGGATTGGACTGAGAGAGAGAGAGAGAGTCACTGGCCTAAAATCACCCAGCTGGCTTTCATGGTGTAGGAAGTTAGCACCCACTCCTCTCCTAGAAAAATTAAATATCCTGGAAAATATTAAAAAGGCAGAATATTTCTCCTAAAAAGAATAGAAACTCAGAAGCAGAAACTCACCTCAGAAGTAGAAGCTCACCCCCACCTTTGTTAATGGGTGGGCCATTAAGGCCTGAGCCAGAATACTTTACATAACAAAGATCTCCAGGTAAAACTGTAGCAATTGCCCAAAGCCCTTTCAATGCATCATCATCCAGCAAGGCTCGACCAAGCCTGGAACTCAGGATAGCCTACAGAGTTGCCCCTGCCTGGCTTCATGGGAGTCTGACAACCAATCAGAATACAAGCTCAAATTCAAATCCCAACAAAGGTTATAAAACCAGGGTTGGGATTCAAATTTTTTAACAACCGGTTCTGTGGGCGTGGCTTAGGTGGTGGGCGTGACTGGGTGGACGTGGCTTGGTGGTCATGTTGTTGGCTGGGTGTGGCCAATTCAATATCACTCGAGGCAACATCTCCTCACCTAGCCTCTCATGACTGTGGGGATGCTGCAACAGTTGTAAGTGTGAAAAAGGGTCATAAGTCACTTTTTTCAGGGCCATTGTAACTTTGAATGGTCACTCCACACAAGCAAAGTTCCAGCAAAGGAGGGGGGAAATACTCCAGAGAAGTTCCTTAGACAGGAAGTCTAGTCCTGCCAAGAATGTAATAAAGGGTTAATGGAGAGGCAGTTTCTATAAGCAACACCAGAATGTTTCCTTCCTGCCTTCCTTACAGGATTAGGCCAGTAATTTCTTCTAACAACCAGTTCTCCGAACTGCTTAGAATGTTAACAACTGGTTCTAGTGAAAAGGTGCGAACTGGTAGAATCCCACCCCTGTATAAAACCCTGGCACTCTCAGCATCTCAGCCCTTTCTTGATCTTTTCCTTCATCTTGAAGCATGTGATCATCCTTTTCACTTTGGAGCTCCAGGACATGTGGTTCTGTCCACCATTAAACCTTCCAAACTGCCTCCATGTTTCCAGTGTCTTTTTCCCCACTTGGAACTGGACCCAGAAGGATCTTTCTTCCAATAATGGCTAAGGCACAACTAGAAATCACAGTCTCCCAGTTTCTCGCCTGGTGCCTTAACCACAAGGCTCAGCTGGCTTTATTATAACTTATTAGTATTGATATAAACCATAACATTCATCTAGAATTGATAAAAACCATAGTAATGCCTGTTTTTGAATTTTCATTCATTTGTATTTCTTTTCTAAAGGAGCAGTTGAAAGGGACTCATTAATTCACAACTTGGTTGCTCCGTATTCTAGCATTTTTCCAATGTTGCCTAATTTTTAATTTGGCTGTTAAGTTTAAATAAATAATGAGTACTTTATTTTTAAGCTCATGATTTGATCGTGTAAATAAATACAGTAAACCTAGCTCTGGGGATATTATGCCCCTTTTTTGACAACCTCTTCAACATTTTGATATTAGATATAAATAATCTATAAAATCCTGTTATTTATACAAGAAGAAAGAAATGTTTTTCTATGGCTTGACTGATTTGATTGTGAAGGCTGTCCGTTGGCTAAATTTTCCTATATGCAATCACTTTTTCCATGCCAGCTCCCCATAATCATACATTAAAGACATCTGCTTAGTGTCCAGAATTTAAAGGACAGACAGATAATAAAATATGTAAAATGTCTAGTTCATTGTTAGAAATAGGAAAGGAAGCTATGCGTAGATAAGAAGACTTAGCTCAAATCCTTTTGTAAGAAAATATGCTTACACTTTCTTTGGCAGTTAAGGGGGTAGGAGGATGACCTAGATGAATTTTGCAAACCAAAGGAGCTTAAAAACAAGGCAAGTTATAAAATATATTATTTTGTCAATACTTTCCTGAAATATACCATCCCTTTTTAAAGTGAGCCAGGGTAGCACAGTGATTAGAATGTAGTATTGCAGGTTGACTGTGCTCACTGCAAGGAGCTTGAAGAAGGTTGACTTCGCCTTCCATCCTTTTGAAGTCAGTGAAATGAAGACCCAGATTGTTGGGGGCAATATGCTGACTTTGTAAAGTGCTTAGAGAATGTTGTAAAGCACTATGTAGCAGTATATAAGTCTAAGTGCTATTGCTAAAAAAAAAAATCTAGTATACTATGTAAATTTACTACCATCAGATTTCTAGAATTAACTGATAGCATTTGGAATTAATGTCATTAAGTTTAATAGATTTGAAGTTAGCCATCACTGATTCTAATTGTACTGCTCATGAGTCACTTAACCTGAATGTTTCTGTGACATAATAATATTAAAGTACAACATTAACATCAGGGATGTCCACAAATGTGGTCAAAGCATCCAGATGATGGTCACAATCAAACAATCAAAGGCCTACTAGTTTTTATGCATACTGTGGCAAGTTTCAATCACACTGTTGAGGCTCCCACACTCTGCGGCTCTTTCCCCAATTAAAATAATATTAAAATAAATTGATTAGAATAAACTACTACAGCTGGATAGTAAGAAATTATCTGACAATTCTAAAAGCTCAGATTCAAGTTTGCATATCCATCAAAAGAACAATGAAATTCTTTATTAACTTTTAAAAAAATGAACACTATCCCTTTTATCCTAATTAAGAAACGATTCCTTGGAAACAAATTGGCAGGCAGCCTAATCTGCATCAGCTATGATGAGAAGGGAGGGGATCTTATTCATTTCTCATTGAAAACCCCCTCCAAATCTGTGTTTTGCTCCAAAGCTGTTTATGCTTAAGGTGGCGGGGGGGGGGAAGCAGTCATAAATTCCCAGCAGAAAAAATGGTATTGTATATTAAAACTCCTGTGAAACATTGCCAG
The DNA here is from genome assembly GCA_033807585.1 of Hydrophis major. Lineage (NCBI taxonomy): Eukaryota > Metazoa > Chordata > Lepidosauria > Squamata > Elapidae > Hydrophis > Hydrophis major. The sequence continues at coordinate 196,589,982 of CM066331.1, forward strand.
GTTGTTTACGTGAGATTGGATAGAATGGCTATTTTTTATATAATAGTCTGCAGGCAGTTTTAGAAATAGGTATAAAAACACATGCTTGTATTCAGAAGGGAGCTTGGAGGAAAACCAAGTGTCAGAATATGTGTTAGAATGTATTTTGTATTCCAGTAACTACAGAAGCATTCAGCCAGTAGATGGCAGTGTTTAGTTTGCATCTATGGCTATAATCTATGGTTCTGTTTGTTCTGAGGAGATTTCCTGTTACAGTTACATAGTTGAGCAGTAAACTACATGGTGATTGTATTCTTTGTTTGCTCTGTGGTGCTTTATATAAACAGCAAGAACAAGATATGTGCATAAATACATGACCAATATAGACAGAAAATGCCTTTCTAAATTGAAGAGCCCCTGCTTGGGATTTACCTAACAGGCCTTACAAAATAGAAAACCACCAAGTTCTGAGAGCACCAAGGACCCACCCTGCAATTCAACACTGAGCTACAAATATTCTCTTTTATCAGTAGCACAAGCTGCATTGTTAGATTTCCTGCAATGCCTAACACAACATCTCTGTGGGCATTATGGGAAATTTGAATGATGTCTTAGTGCTGTCCACCCTCTGTGGATGGGTCTCTATGCCATTGGTGTTCTTGGAGCTCTATAACTATATAACTCTAATTTGTGGTAAGTAAATCAAGAAATAAAAATGAAACAAATGTACAGGAGTGGCTGAAGGATAATTCCAGTTATAGTACCCACAGAGGACATTAAGTTTTTTGTCGTAATATAATTACCTTAATCTGAAAGAAAGAATTTTTTTCCCATATTCTGGGGTTGAAGCAGAGGTCTTTATAGTTGTGTTAAGTGTCTATGGAGACCCTCAATTATCCAGGTCATGGCTGTCCCAAAGGTGGTTTTTCCAAAAGGCAACTGGATTTTCTTGTCTTTTTTTTTTCTCTAAATGTTTCACTTCTCACCTAAACAGCTTTTTTAATTCTGAAGAAGCTTCTTGGATGAGAAGCTAAACATTTTCAAAGGAAAAAAACAAAACAAATAAGTCCAGTTGCTTTTTACAAAAGCACCTTTGGGATAGTTGTGTGAAGATTTTTTGTTTTATTACGAAGTTGGAAGACTTCCCAAGTTACGTGTGCCCCTGTGGAGTCAGTGTTGTCAGATTCAACTCACTGGTCAACATGGATGAATTTGTCTCAGTTACTTTTACTGTTACTTAACCCAAGCTACCTTATAGAGATTAGGTTATGAGGATAAACAAAAGAAGACACCAGAAAGGTGGTGTGTTTAACGTATGCTGATGGATGATACTTAGACGGAATGATTGCAGTTATGGCTTTATGACTATATAATTGTTTTTATAGTATTGTTTACTACGAATATTATATTTCCAGTCTTTTAGTACTGTAAACTGCTGATCATTTTGGGATTCTCAATAGAATTGCAATCAATCCATGAAGAAGGTACAATTTAGTCATATGTGTTTGGTGTGTTTAACGTATGCTGATGGATGATACTTAGACGGAATGATTGCAGTTATGGCTTTATGACTATATAATTGTTTTTATAGTATTGTTTACTACGAATATTATATTTCCAGTCTTTTAGTACTGTAAACTGCTGATCATTTTGGGATTCTCAATAGAATTGCAATCAATCCATGAAGAAGGTACAATTTAGTCATATTTTTCATTATCAAATTAATTTTTGGGATTAATTTTGAAGGGACAGAGAGCCTTTCCCAACTTTAGTATCTGCAAACATATGGATTTTAACTCCCAAAATTTCAGCAAGCATTGCCATAGAACTGCACAGGTAGAGTGGCCCTAGATTTGAAAAGGAGAAGTAAATTGTGGTGGTTAAGACACCAAGTGGTACCAGAGGTGAGGTTTTACTCCATGGAAGCTCTCAAGGTAAATGTTGACCAGTTACAGTGTACTTCAGCTTTTGTTCCCGGAATTAAAGAAATGAATCTTATGTGTAACAGAAAAATGAATAATAAATAGGGCACTGAATTTGAATAGGAAACTATGAGTAGGTTTATATAAGTTCCTCTTTTCATCCCAAATTACTTTATGAGCAGGACGGGTTTTAACATTAATTGTTGGCATGTTTGATATTGCTAGCATTTATCGTTTCTCTGCCTTTAGATGAGACTGCAAAGTATAAATCAGAATGTAAGAGCTGAAGACTTCAGTTTCAAGCAGACATCATGGCTATAATGTCTCACCTAATGTTGGGATTTGCTTCCTTCTCGCCCATTGCCTACTTTTTGTAAGTATTTGCTCAGTGAAGCATTCAATAGAATTCAAAATCCTTCATACTCTTATGCATCGTTTTGATTGGTCCTAATAAAAGTTTTGCTGAACTGTGTCTTCTATGTTTGAATCACTAAGAGGCATATAGTCAAGAAAGGTAGCACACACCAATGTAAATAGAACAAAAGTTGAACTTACCACCACCATTTTTGTAACAGAGGTAAGGGAATCGCCAAACATTTCCCAAGCCAATGATTTCTCCTGCCACAGACAGCACGTATTCCAGCTTGTTGTTCCAGTGATCTCGATCTAGTGTCTGATTCTCTGCTTTTTTCTTTGTTTCTCCAGTGAGTTGTGCATGTATTTCTCCATTGATCACTGCCCCAGGAACTCTGTAATCCATTCCACCTTCAAAAGACCAGTGCTGTTTTTTGCCCTCCCGCTGTTATGCTTACAACAATTAAATTCAAGCTGGAAAAAAGTGAGAAACAACCTCAGGGATCTGCTCAAGAGTTCACAGCCCAGTTGACTTGCTGACAACAGCTGGAAATGTTGATGTTCCTTGTGCACAAGATGTACCCACAGATTTCACTGAGGTAGGAGGTGTTTACTTTGGATTCAAAGAACACTGACAGCTTAATTTTTAAGAGACTTCTTTCAAAATGTTCTGGTTCCTCGCAGCGCATCTTTTCAGTCAACGTGTCTTGATATTTTGTACACCACTGGTATTTTATTTACTCTCTTAATTTATTTCTCTTGAACCAACAATCCAGTAACAACACTGCAAACTCTGTTTACTTTAGTATAGTCATCCCAAAATTGATAAGTTCAAAATGCATTTTTGGACCATAATATGTCACTATCTTTACTTTCTCAGATTCATTTTGCAGCCCTCAAATGCCCTCGCATGGGGTTACCCTAATGTTTGTTATAATATGATTATAACATATTATAATCATATATAGAGCACTGCACATCATAACAACTAGACACAAGAGCAGTTTTTTCTCGAGCGCCATCACTCTGCTAAACAAATAATTCCCTCAAAACTGTCAAACTATTTACTAAGTCTGCATTACTATTAATTCTCCCATCCTTCCTTTCACCCATCTTTTCTCACTTATGACTGTAAGACTGTAACCTGGTTGCTTGTATCCTAACAATTTTTATTGACTGTTTCCTAGTGTGATTTGATTGCTTATTGTACTCTATGACTATTATTAAGTGTTGTACCTTATGATTCTTGACTCTTGATGAATGTATCACAGGAACTACCTAGGAGTTCTTATGTGTTCATTCACAAAGCAGAGTCCATTTTATGCTGTTTAAGATGTTTTATTTTTAAGTTAAAATAACCCCTATATCTATAGACAATATGCCATCCCAATCCTCCATCCAATTAAAATGAGACAATGCCAATTTGCTTTCTTTAAGTATAGATATCTGAGAAGACAAATATATTCACCTAATTTTTCTGGAAAGCTGAATCCCTGATTATACAAAAAGCAATCGGTGGAAACTAATCAAGGAGAGAAGCAACCTAGAACTACCTAAGGAGAAATTTCCTGACAGTTAGAACAATTAATCAGTGGAACAACTTGCCTCCAGAAGTTGTAAATTCTCCAGCACTGGTAGTTTTTAAGAGGAGATTGGACAACCATTTGTCTGGAATGGTATAGGGTTTCCTACCTAAGCAGGGGGTTGGACTAGAAGACCTCCAAGGTCCCTTCCAACTCTATCATTCTATTCTATTTATAGAAGAGTGTACCATTTTCATTTCATTTATGGTCCCAGACCAATAAGGACCCTATCTTCAGTGCATGATGTTTCTTTGACATTCAGCATATGGATTTTATGGCCAGAATACTGCAACTTCCAATAGCATTTTTAATAATTTTTCTTAACTGTAGAGATTAGGGACAGCTTGATTAGAATCAGTTTATCAAAAAGATTTTGGTGACAGCCCATTGTTTACATAGCATTTTGCATCATCACCTTATTTTTAAAAAGGCCATTTATAATAGTCCTAAACCATGGCCAAGATTTTTATTTTACAGTACTATTGTTTATGGTTGAATTTTCAATTGGCACCTATATTAAAAGCTATTATATGTTAGTTGCAAAACTCCAGATGACCACTGCCTGGCACCAAAGTGTTAGTTTTCTAGAAATCTTTGCTAGAGGTTTGTGCTGGGTGTATGTGTTTTGGTTTTAGATGCTAGTGAGGAAAGAAGTGGGAATGGGATTGTTCAAAATCCTCAAAGGAGAATTTTGAAATCATATGTCAGGTTAGTTAGTATCTATATTGCATCTAGCAAATATGCTTGTTTTATATATTGATGCACTGATACTGTCTCCTCTTTCAGGCAGTGAGAGAAATTGTGCATTTGTGTAGAAGCCAGAAAGGCAGTGATGTGTGAATGTTATAGGTCCTGAGGATCCAATGAAAACCACCAAGTACCTAATCAGATCTGGGGGTTTCAGACTGATTGGTTTTAAGCAGTATAACTAATAAGTGATGAGAGCTGCAGATTAGTCCAAAGTACTGGGACTGTGTACCTGGTTTTATAAACTATACAAATCAGGCAGAAGTCCATTGTAGGTGCTACTCAGCTACTCAGACTGATGTATGCAAATACAGTTTATATTCATTTTGCACAGCATTCTTGTGCTGTCAGAAGCTGAAGACTCAGGTGGGATAGGATTAGATATATACTGTGAAACAGGATTGAGCTGTATGTACATACTTTTTCCATACATGCATGCCAAAATTGATATATATCCATTTGCTGCCTTTTCACTGGTGGTTTCAGAAGTTTTATGTGGTTCATTAAGGCTAAGTAGAAACTTCCAATATAGTTATGTGCCATATTTAGAGGAAGAGGGTAATAGTAAAAAATCAGCAAGTCGACCAATGGCTGATTTGCCCTTTTCACAAAGACAATGTGATTTCTTGATTTTGATACAGCATGATACATGGACCTAGAAATTCAAATTCACTAGAAACTCAGTATCAAGTTTCCATTCACGCTCCTATTTCTAAAATGTAACAGAACACTAAGGTATTTAATTATTTTTTTAAATCTCTTTTGAAATGTTCTCATCAATTTCTCTTTCATCCAAACATATTAGTTCTGAGGTTCTCAGAAGCTGCTTTCGCTGATAAATGGATTGATCTTTTATGAAAAACAGCATCTTATAAACTCAACAAGTGAGAGGAAGGTAGAAGTGACGGGAATCTGTTCTACAATGCTCTCAACTTGGTGACCTTCTATAGTAGATCACAATTTCTATTTTCCCATTCTGGCATTGCTGATTTATAAGGTTTCATAGGGATATATTGGAAATTGTATTTCAGCAACAGTATTGTTTTAGCTCAGTACAACTTGGTGGTTGTATCAGATTGGGGGACATCATTTAAACATTACATGGAATCTTTTCAGAAATTTTTAGAGGATGATCTCCACTTTGGAACCATATTCCAAGGTTTAAGTATAAATATTGTTAATTAAGTTCTCCCCAAATCTTAAGTTTTCCTACATCATATTGTCTGTCTTTCTCTCTATGTGCAGGTAACTTTAGAAGCACATCAAAGTCTGGTTTGCATCCATGCCTTGACAAATTCATCAGATGCCAAGCAATAAATCATAGGTAAGGAGATCCATGAATCTATCCCTTCTGGAAATCTGGTTAAGAATAAAGATATCCATTTAAAACATAAATTAAACAGCATGCCATTGGCTGAGGCCCCTGCACCCCTCCATCAGGACCAAAAACCCTTTTGATTAATTTATTCTGTCAGACCAACAATCTCCTTTGTGAAGAAAATCAAGATTCCAATATCCACTTCTTAAACAAATACTACAGTTCAAACAGCTGCAAAAGTTGAGAAATACTTAGCCAAAGGAAGCACATAGAAATACACTTATTTTACCATAGTTCGGCAACACACACAAACACACCTGTCACTTCATGATTACATACATGTATGCCGCAAAAGGAAAAAAGTATGCAATTCTTTTGTTACCTTAAAAATGAGCTGTCAGGGATCTATCTGGCTGACTGGGGAAATGCGAAAGCAATCATAAAAAAAAGGTGCTGGCTATTTAAAGGATTGAAGGGTGGGAGACCAATTCTGCAATGGTGTAATTCTAGACTCTGCCCAACCCACATTCCTTCCTCCAGACACCCCCCCCCCACCCCCCACAAAAGGGCTGTTCACTAAACTACACGGGATTTCGGATGCTCCTTAATAGAAAAGTTGCTCTCATCTTCCTGGCTGCAATGTTGTCATTTTGAAAACCCTATGCAGGAGTGCAGAAATGTACATCCTAATTTCTCTTCTCCTCTTCAGCCCTGGAAGTAAGATTCTTATGTCCCTGATTTCCAATCACCCAATTATGTATTAAGTATTGATCATAACATATTTAATGGGGAATTATATTGAGAAAGCAAATATTGAAAGCTCAGGGTCACCTAAGAGAAAGCAAAAGGTGCCCATGTGGCAATAGAGATTCAAAAGGGGGCAAGCCATTTGTTACTAGCATTCTAAGAAAGCCTATAATAGTTTTAACCTCTCTTCTCAAGGTCGACATGTACAGGTAGTCCTCGATTTATGACAATTAAGCCCAACATTTCTGTTATAAGTGCATTTCTGTTAACATTTCTGTTAAGTGAGTTTTGCCCCATTTTATGATCTTTCTGTTCTGATCAAGGCTTCCTGAGACATTAACAAACACATGTTAGTCCCAAAAATCTTTTATTTTATTTCAATGGCTGTGAATTGTAGTCATTCACAGCTCGTAATGAGTCTCAAACAGTTTGTAAATAATCCCACAGAAGTCTGCCAAAGTCCTTTGGGATAAGTCTGATAAGCATGCACCTTTATCTTTCTTGAAATGCTGCCAATGACTAAATTGCCAATTAGTTGCACAAGGCCAAACGGAGCACAAATTCAACATGTAGCTTCAGGTTTCGAACCTACCAGTATGAACATAGTTGCTTCCTGCAAAGGTGTGTGTCCCTTTGCTCTTCCTTTATGTCTTATGGGAGGGCCACTTATCTCCAAGGCTTACTCCCAAGTTGCCCCTTTTGTCTTAACTGTTCTTGCCTTCTGGCAGCTCTGCGCACGCATGCACTGGTAACAAGCTCCCCGTTCCTCTGCCTCGCTGCTGTCAGATTCTGGAGGCTCTGGAGTCAGCACATAACTCCCAGATGGCCCTGGCCCCATCTCTGTATTGGATGCAGAACCTTCGTCCGAGTCCTCCCCAGACTCCCAGACTGGCCCATATTCCTCCCCACTGTCCAACTCTGCTGCCAGTTCTGCAGGCTGCCGGTGGACCACAACACTTTCTTGCCACAATTGTTAAGTGAATCACTGCAGTTGTTAAAGTTACGAACATGATTGTTAAGTGAATCTGGCTTCCCCATTGACTTTGCTTGTCAGAAGTTTGCAAAAGGTGATTATATGTCCCTGGAACTTTGCAACCGTCATAAATATGAATCAGTTGTCCGGGTTCAAAATAACATACCCATAGCAAACAAAACTCTGAGGCAGGCAATTTCCTCAAAGAATAGATTTATTGGATATGTCATATTGGCACAGGCTGGTGGAAAACCGACTCTGAATATTCCCATGGTTTTCCACCTAATTAAAAGTGAACGTTTGTCATCTTTCTCAAAACAGTCAGTCACATGGTCCAATCAGGAAACTGCCCAGTTGCTAGATGACTCCACTCTCCTCCTTCCAAGTACCTGCAAGAATGTCCTTGGTTCCCATGAGAAAGTATTTTGTTTTGGCTACAACCCCTCAACTATCTCTATGCTCCCCTCCTTATCCCTCTTCTCTAGAGTGTCAGCACTGAAGTCTCAAAATGGTCTCAGTCAGGTCAGCTTCAGGGTTCACATCAGTTGCCAAGAGTCTGAATTTTGATCATGTGATCATGGGGATAGTACAAAGGTTGTAATTGTGAAAAATGGTTACGAGTCATTTTTTTCAGTACCGTTGCAACTTTGAAAGTCACTAAATGAACTGTTGTAAATCAAGGACTAGCTGTAGCTCGATCTTTAAACAGTCTTTAGTATTTACACACAGGAAGAGGGAGTATAAGCTGACAAATATTTGTATGTAAAGACTGTCTTTCTTTTTATGTATTTATGACTATCTTTGGGATATGGAGCCACATGATGGTGGTCTTAAAATAAACCAAAATTTTCCAAAATTACATAGGTGTTTTATTTTCAATCAATGCTGTCAGGCATAAGGGTTAGGCCCTTAGAATTTCATGATCATATTTTGTTCAATCTTCTTCCTTCATCACAAATTAAAATGGCTTCATATATTCAGACCTTAACCATGTTTCCAGAATACCCTGTTTGAAAAATGAATGTAAGATGCATATAATTGGAAATAGATTGTGTCTGAAGATTTTCTTAAAACCTGTATCTTTTATAGAAAATATCCTAGTTGTTTTCTAAATAATTAACCTAAATGACTGAGAATTGGTTACATATATTTTCATCTCTTAAAAAATACCTAGTGATAACCAGAACCTTCAGTAAATCTGTTTTAGCAAATGTTACTGAACTACCCGTGTTTTTCCAAAAATAAGACCGAGTCTTATATTCATTTTTGCTCCAAGATGCATTAGGGGCTTATTTTCCAGCTAGGTCTTATTTTGGGGAAAATATAGTACTAAATGTGTCTGATGATCTTAACTGAGGCTTATTTTGGGGGAAGGGCTTATATTATGAGCATCTTGAAAAATCAAAAAGGCCTATTTTCTGATTGGGTCTTATTTTCAGGAAAACATGATATTAGTGAATGCTCGCTTAACGAGCAGTTATAAGTTGAGGATTTATTTCATTGTCTTGAAGTAATGTTGACTTTAACAAAAAAAAATTACAGGAAAATCAGTCTAACAATAAAAAGCATGTTAAAGTTGTATAAGTGAAATCAATGAAAGTTGGATGGAATTCAGAAAGTGTGAAGGAAACATTCTTAGCTGTTTGTAAATTATTTCATTTACAGGTGGTTACAGGTGGATCTGGGCTGTTGAAAATTTGCAGCTAGCAACAGTTCTGCCAGAAAGTGAGATGTGAAACTGAATGAGAATGTTAAATATATAAGCAGTTCCCACTAGTTTGAATCCCTGGTGGAATTTCATCTACCATCTGTTCTCAGTGATTAGCCAACTGCACAAGGAAGCCCACCAGTATCTTCATGGTCTTAGAGCCAGTCCCACTGCCATCAAACATAATAGCCTTTGATCTCCATAATCTCCATGAATTGGTCCAACTTTTTAAAAAAGAAAAAAAAAGTCAGCCAGGCTGATATCCAGCACATTTCATCGATGAGGTTCTACAAGAAACTACAGTCTGTTTGAACAATAAGGTATTACACTAGCCCTTCTAATTTTGCAAAATTAAGAAGTGTCATTGCCAACTAACCCACCAGAATTAAAAGATCCAGAACTAAAATTCCTGAGCTGTTATGAAAACATTGCATGCTGTATTGCTGTTACGGGGATGTCAGGAACCTGCTAGAGGCCAACTCTACATAACATTTTTATGCTCTTCTAGATGTTTCTTATCCCTATTGCTTAAAACAGTGGAACAATTACTCTATTAGGCACAATACAATAATTAATCTATGATCTATACAGTTTACCTTCCACATCTCAGAGATTCCAAATTCTGAACTAATGAGAAGTTGAATAAATGTTGTTTCATTTGGGTGGGTATCAGGTGGTGCACCACATAAACCATAAGCTTACAATAATTTCACTCCCTAAATTCAACTACACCAATAGCCCATCTGATTTCAGTAAGCAAGGATGCCTTAGAATAGATAATACAACGTCCAAGTATTAACATTGCTAAGATGCTTCTAAATATTTTATTTTTTCCCTCTTCTGTTCAATAATGTTCAATTCTTGGAGTCTGCCTAAACAAGTCCTGCTGTTTTCTTGGCAAAGTTTTTTCAGAAGTGGTTTGCCATTGCCTCCTTCCTAGGGCTGAGAGAAGCTGACTGGCCCAAAGTTACCCAGCTGGCTTTGTGTTTAAGAGACCTCATGCTCTCCCAGTTTCTAGCCTGATGCCTTAAGCATTTCACTAAACTGGCTCTCATATTTAAAAAAAAAAACATGATTTCCTTTCCAACGTGAATTCTGTACAACTTATAAAAATCATAGCATGTTATGCCCAAAGCAGGCAAGAAATGGGGAGTAATATTTGTGTTTTCAGACTTCTATTGTGGACCTTTATTCTGCCTGAATGTTGAGCATAATTATTACCTCCTAGCTGCTAGTATGGGAAGTGACAAGGGAAGGAGACTGGTATATTAGCTGCTTGTGCTAGGACCTAGCACAACCAGTTAATATACCACTCTATCATCTCAACCTTCTGACTAGCTCTACAAAGACTGAAACATTTGAGTTTCTTATTTTCCAAATGTTATTTCTGTAACTTTTTTTTCCTGATGAAGGTTATAGAGAATTCATTAGCTTACTACTGTAAGAATTGTAAGGATTATTTGTGAACAGGTCAGTGGTGGGATTCAATTTTTTTTTACTACCAGTTCTGTGGGCGTACCTTGGTGGGCGTGGCAGGGGAAGGATATGTAAAATCTCCAGTCAGAGGTGGGATTTGCCGGTTCTCCAAACTACTCAAAATTTCCACAACTAGTTCTCCAGAATTGGTCAGAACCTGCTGAATACCACCTCTGGCATAGGTGTAATTATGGATGTAAAACCTGCAATGGGAACAACCTCCTAGTTGTTGATAAATTAGAAATGTGTACCTTTAAACAGAGCACATGTAAAACAAAAAATAACTGTTGTTTATGTGGTACAGAGGTTTGGTATGTGCTGGTTAATAACAACAAAATAATATGTATTATTGCGATTAAAAGATATGTGCAAAATATGCAAATTAATTGCATTTTAAATTCTTGGCTACTACCTCATCCAGTGTTTACAATATCTAGCAATACAAAAATCAAATATAAAAAATATAGTTACAAAAGACTGAACTCTTTGCTGCATAGGTAAGTCTGTCAGTGAGAGAGAACAAGACAATGGATTCTTACATCCATTTCCACTGACCTGGTTTGAGACCAACTATAACTGGCACGCTAAAGCAACAGGAAACAGCAGCATTGGAATTTGTTGCCTTGCCTTTCTCCCCCATCATCTTTTACCTATTCCTTAATCACTATAATGCTCCTGTGGACACTTAGGGATGTAAAGGGTGCATTTTGCACAACTTTCCATTTCTTTACTCCACCAGTTCTTTAAGCTGCACAATCATTGCTTCCTCTTCCACACCTGAGCACTAGGACCAAAAATACCCGATGCAAATTCCCAAATTCTATTGTTCCTTATTTTTAAAATGTAAGCTCTGTGAAATGGCCATCAGTATATGCTTGGTCATTATAGAATATCACGTAACCCCCCCCACTTTTTGCTTTCCTGGATCCATCTGTCATTTTACTATATAAAATGACTAGTTTTGTCATCACAACTTAAGCTGTTTTGAGGGTGTTCTTTATTCAACAGCAAGCAGGAAGCTCCATGCTTTAGAGCAAGAAGGCAGCGGTTAAAACTCCATTGCTACTGCCAACGTATGCACCCATCTAGCTTAGCTAAATTACTCTTTCCAAATCCTTTTAAAAGCAACCTCTTCTTGAATCTATCTAGTCAAAGAGAGCCCTCGGGATCTGTTCTGCTGGAAGGCCTTTTCCAATACTGAAACAGAAACTGCCTTTTTGTCATTTAGTTTCATGTCCTACACTTTGGAATGAAAGCAAACAGATTGCAAGGTTTTTTTTCCTGCACAACAATGCATAAAATTCAAGAGTAATATCATATCCTTTTATCAAGACTAATATACCAAGTTTGTATCATCTGCCTTTGGAGGACTCTTCAATTTGTTATTCTTATTGCTTTCTTGAATCTCTTCCAAATGATGATGACTCTTTTGATGTAGCCATAGGAAAGAATTATCTCTCACCCTAGAATCAATTTTAACGTGACATATAGATTATGCAACAATCCTAAAAGCATTCCTGTGTGATATACATTCAGAGTTGCTTGTACAGCTTTACAACCAATTCTAGAAAGCAGACTGCTAAAGAGAAAGGAAAGGAGTACATGCAACATAAATGACCACCTAAGACCAAGCCAGTAAATCCATGGGAATCACAGAGCTGGAGAGCAATTCCCTAGTGCTGATTTCAGAAGAGGGGAAAAAGGACAGGCAGGCTAGGGCAGAAAGAATAGTTGGGTGGTTGGGGAGGAGGGAGTAGCAGGTGGACGAGAACTTAAGATTCCGTATTCACATTTCACAGAATTTTTTTCCTTCCTGTCTCATAGACACCGTAAGTGGTCTGCAAGATGTGAATACAGTACATTTCTCCAGTTCTCACAGTAGTAGTAGCAGTACGTATTCATTTAAATGTGAGGAACTGATAAGAGATGGGACTTCTTTGGTGGCTGAAAGTCATCAATGATTGGTGGGGCCAGAGTGGAAAAGGAACATCACTCACAAGCTTCCTAGGGCATCAGAATGGCCACTGCATGCCACCGGATCTTGTGAATAGAAAACCATTGCTGCTGCAGGACAGGGTGAGCTCCCATCACATGCTCCAGCTCCTGCCGACCCAGCAGTTTGAGAGCAGGTAACCAGTAGATTTAATGGGTACCACTTTGGAGGGCAACTTCACAGGGACACAAGAGTCCCCCAACTGGGTGTCCCCCGGGCAATGATGAGGTCATCAGCAAATCCTTTCATCATGAAAGTACTTCAGTGCTTCTGACATGGATATATTAGTACTCTTCTTAGTTATTATGTGCATAAATACATTAGACTTGACAAATCAAATGAGAACTTAAAGATGATTAGTACCTGAATAAGCCATGCTAATACATTCAGGCTAACTAAATTAGCTAATAAGAAACCCAACTGATGACTGTCATTAAGCATTGTTGAAGAACAGTGCTAGTTACTGATTTCTTGCCCTACCTCGGTCACTGAAAGGAGGTCTGATAATAGTACTATTTTTAACAGAAACTTTTAAAAACAAATTACAAAGATGAGGATGGGTCAGATGAATCAAACAATGTAAAAATGGTAAGAATCCAGCTCTGAAACAGACTGAGAAAGATTTTCAACGTCAAAAGGCTGTTAGACATGAAAAGTAAGGAAAAGTAAAGGAAAATTGTAAATTGATATTCGTATTTGTTTTCTGGTGAGAGAAAAAGATAATACAATCTTGACTCAACTTAATTTCTATTGGCAAATGAAGACTAGTTAACAAAGGTTAGCCAAGTAAATACTCAACCTCTTTTACTCAAATCTTCTGAATATTTTTTAAAATGTCAAATCACCTATCTGGAATATACCCAGCATCAGGTCAAAATATGTTAGCTGAAGATCCCAATTATAAGTTGGTACTTTTAACATGGTTAAGTTATTGTGGTATTGAAAATTAATATTCTTTTTGCTTTGTTCCTTCTAAACCATTGTTTTCTTACCTTACAAGCCACTGCCAGGAACACGTGAATTAAAACTCAATTTGCATAAGAAAAAGATTACCAACCTTGCAAATCTCTTTTTTTTTTTTTTTTCAAAATGTCAGCTGTAACCACTGAGCTGCTGAACAGGCAAGCTACAGTATTTTTCAATTTAATTTTAGAACAGAAGCACAAGTAACTTGCTCCTTTAGTATGTAATCAAAATATATAAGAAACGTGTCAGCAATTTTCCTTTTTTCAGCAGTCTCAAGATCAAATGAAGGCACCCAGGAAAAACCATAAGTCTTGCAACCATTAGTGCAACTCCCAGCTTTGAAAATCTTCCTGATCCCAGATTTTGATTAGATTATCTGAATCCTACAGGCTCTGAAATCTATGCAGAGCCTCGTAACAGTGATGTTTACCAATGAGCTCTGTAAATTCCAGGTATAACAGAAGGGACACAAAACAGGCAAAGCAGAACACTACCATTTTTATATTTTAGAAAATCCCAACCCTTGCAGCTAAGAAGACTGGACGCTATAGTTACAACACATCTAGAGCTGTAGAAGAATGGAAACACAACAGATAAATGGGGGTGAGGGAGACACCACTATGGCTATTTTCAGCCATTTACTTACAGAAAACCCAGCATAAACTGGAACACAGCAAGGACGAAGAAGCCTTGCTAAACCAAACATACCCCAATAGGAAAGTAGCACATGATTTCTTCTTTTTTTTACCTATTTAAAACACAGGTAGCAGGGGGAACAAGGATGTGAGGAGCAACTGCTAAGTTCCTTGTACTACAAGGAAGGAATGAAGTAAAAAAACCCAAGCCTGCAGGCAGGTTTTTTGTTTAGTGAGCCTCTTTCTTTTTCTTTCTTTCTGTGCTGCTGGTAACCGTGGTAAGTATAAAAACAAAGAAAAATAATCTATTTATTTTGTAGAACAAGTCAGTAGTCCGAGACATAGAAAAAAGTAAAAACCAGTCCTTAAAAAAATGGGTTTACTAAAACAATTGTTATTTGGGAACACTCCCCCCCTCCCCCCCGCCCATCCTCGGCCACCTATCTTCCAGAAAACAGAGGGGCAAGGAAGTTAAAGTGGATTTGTGGCCAAGTGAAAGCCTTTAAATTCATCAACAACTAAAGGCAAGGAAGCAAACCGCATCTTATGGACAGCCTACTGGTACTGCAAGACTAACTTGATGCTGGGGATATTGTGACTTAGATTTTCACAGAAGACATTATCAGTGCAGAATCAAGAAAAAGCTGGGCTGCTTGCAACCCGTTAGGAAAATCTCATGCACTCATGATATCCATAACCAGCTGCACCTTGCTTTAAACAATTTAGTGACAGGGTGTTGGTAAAGGTTAAGACAAGAGAAAAATAGCTACCAAAGCAGGAAGGAGTGCTTTGCCAAGGTAACATGCCTTAGCTCTGAATTCATTAATATGTGAGCTTCCCCCAAAAAGGACTATGATCCAAATTTCTTTGGGGTAAATACACAGCCAATGTTTTCAAGATCTACAGTTCTTCTGCTTCTAAGAACAGAAGAGAAAGGAGTTTTCTATCCTCCTGGTGTGGTGTTTAAAGCAGGTTCTGTAACATTGCCTCAATGACCTGAACAAGCTGAAGGAAAACCATCTCCTTTCAACCAACATGCCATTACAGGGCAACTCAGAAGGCTCAAGATTCTCCAGAGTGCTCTCAATTTAAACTGTCGAGGCAAAAAATATATATATATACATATACATACATATACATATACATATATATCCATGGGCCTCACATCTGCTTAGTCTGAAGGCAGCAGCTACACTCAGCCTTCCGCAGGAAACATGGGAGTAAAAATACTGACTGGGCCTTCGGACAAGACGATATCTGCATAGCTGGGCCAGTACCCCATTGCCTGTGACATCCGCTTCATGTAATGGAAGCCAGCAACGTATGGCCAGCTCCACTATAGGGCTGTATGTCTGCCGTAAGTGCAGCTCTCCAAGTGGCTGTGTTAGCTTCACAACTTCTTAAGTGTTCCATTTCCCTCAAGTCCCATCAAGACCAAGTAGCTGCTAACTTGTCTTCTTGAGGTCTTCCATGGGTAGCTTGTAGCTCAGCAGGAAGTGAGGTGGTGTCGGACTACCTCCCCCTTGCTTCTGTTTCTTTGCACAGTTAATACAGATATAATCTTCACTTTCTGCCATTTCTGGTGAGACACCAACACAAACTTGATGAAACCATTCATCACAGCCACCATCGCACTGCACCCAGTCTACCTGTAAGACACAATGCATGCATGTTAGTTACATTGAATGAGTTCATCATTTAGCAAATACCATGGTTAGAGGTTGAGTGTATATTGTCCAAGAATGAGCGTGTAACACCTCCCCCCCCCCAAAAAAAAACAGTATTAGATAACTGTCTATAGAGATTCTCAGTCATTCAGGTCTTAGTTCTCCCAAAGGTTTTTCAAGAGGCAACAGGACTTTCTCATCCAAGAAGGTTCTTCAGTTGCCTCTTGGAAAAGCACCTTTGGGAAAGTATTAGAGAACCTAAATATACATCCTTTTTAAGAAGAAAGTATCATGTATGTATTTTATGTTGCCAGCACGACAACTGTATACCAAGTCACTTGAAAAATCCAGAGAAATACAAGATCCATACAAATGTCAACTCTCTTATAGTATATATTACCTGTGTTTTTAAAAGACATTATGTGCAAAATATATGACCCTTTTAATAAATAACATATGAATGAAAATTGTACCATTCTCAGCTAGATCTGACAAGTAATGCCAGAAATGGCTTGTGATATCCATTTAACAATGGGGGTAGCAGTACCTAGACAACCATGTGTAGGACTTGGAAGTTGTACAAGATTAATAGTTGGGTAGAAGATCAAGAAATCCCAAGTTCGGAAGGGTAACGTGGGAAGATGACAGAGGAAACAGCTGGAAGAATGGAGTGACATGCCATCGTTATACGTATTTCAATATTTCCAGTCAGAAGAAGTTGAGAATGAGCCAAAGTTATTTTAGTCAAACATGTGTTTTTTTAATTACATTGTTCATTTCCCATTTATCCTCATAACCTCAGAAAGAATCTGGGAGATCAAATGATCAGCCTTCTCTGTTCAAAGTGTAATCTGTATTTTAACATAAACTGCAAAGAAACACCTGAGGGGAAAATCTAGAGTTCAGGAAAAATCTAGAGTTTGGGAATATATCAGAAAATTTGAGTTCAGTATCCAACAACTATAGGCCCTATCCAGGAATAAAACTTAGCTGCTCCCAACATAAGGAGACAATATTAGGCTGCCTAGGCAAAAAACATGAGTCATTATAAAATAGTTTCATATAATGCTGACATAACCATGAATCCCTAACCATGAATGACATAACCATGAATCCCTGTCATTGTAAACTTTTAAGAGAAATTAGTTTCATCATTAACCCACAGTAGTTGTAGGCCTTCTGTAAAATTCTTATCCATGCTGAAAAGTTTTCTTTCCTTTTGCTGCTCTAATCTTAAGGGTTTTTTTAATTTAATTTCCACAGGTGCTTATAAGTCACTACTCAAAGGATTCCTGGTTTGTTTTTCTGTTTTAGTTTTTGTTTGCAAAAAAGCTAGTAGAAGATTAATGGCCACTATACAAAGCAGGAAATTCAAGTAGGTGGAAGTGTTAAGATGATAGCAGTGAGGGAAATATTCCAACATGGACATCCAATCCCATTTTCTTTACTTCAACTTGTCTCTAAGTAGTTCACTTGTAGCAGCAGTTTAAAAAAAAAAGATGCTATCGTGTATTCACATCCTGGCAATGCAGAGCATTCTGAGGGGCAGGAATTTAAATCTGGATTTCATTCTGGTTAACACAGTAGTCTTGCTTACATTATATAGACTTGGCTAGAAAAGGCTTTGATTTTTTTATTCCACTATCCAAACTGCAGCGAGAGAGAAAAATGGCAGTTATTTTTACAATGCTACATCTCTACAGTAAATAATCGGATGCTAAGTTCACCCAGTGCTTAATGCATTTCTCTGGTAATGGGTACCCTCTCCAAACTAATGAATGGTTCCCATCATCCACATCCAGGCAAGACTTTCAAGGTTACCAACCAACTTCTGCGTCTCCATGATAATCCTAGGTCTGTCCCAATAATTAACTCCATTAACATGTTCATCCATGCAATTCATCAAGACTAACTTGAAGGGAGGAGAAGAGAAGCTTTGAATATCATAATTTGGCCAAACTCTTTTGAGCTGTGGTGCTGGAGAAGACTTCTGCATATTGGTTGGACAGCAAAGGTGACTAACAAGCACATAATATCAGGCGTGTCACTGGAAGGCAAAATCACAGAACTGTGTCCCACTTATTTGGGCCATATCATTCAGGAGAATTCACTGGAAAAAAGCAATTATGCTGTAAAGTTAGCAGTAAAAGGAAACCATGCCACCAAAGAACATAGTGACTTAACACGAACAAAACTGACACTAGCCAGAGCAGGGCTGTCAAACTCTGAGCCCAGATGCTTCACGCACTGGCCACGGCCATGGCCAGTTGAGTGAAGGGGGGGAAAGTCCAGATATATCACATGATGAGTGAGTTTGACACCCTGAGACAGAGCATAGAGCAACTCAAAGAGGTAGTGCAAGATTGGAAGACACGGAGAGACCTGGCCAGTAGAATTGCCAAGGGTTGGACACAACTGATTGGATAACATCATCATTTTATGGAAATCTGAAATCAAGATAATCTATTACAAAGACATTTATTACAGGCAGATATTACGTTCTTGAAAAGAGAACCATCTCTATATTTACTTAACTGGGTTAATGAGCTGCTACAGATCTGTCATAAAAGATTTTACATTTCTTGGAATATACTAACTCTTTTTTACTTGTCAATGGCCTGATTAGTGTGAAAAACAATAGGCTGCCTTCAGGCAGTTGCACCCAATTAACTTTTTTTTTTTATCTTAAATATAGGCACACATTCTGATCTGTGAATACCACAGGAGTTAAAGAGACAAGTGTTTTCAAAACTAATTAACAGATACTACTATTTTTATATGTATTTTAATCTGTTGTCACTGTTATCTGAAAAAATAAAACCCAGTGAAATGTATTTTCAAGAAACACACTCTGGAAGCTACAGTATCTATTAACTTGTTTGTAACTAATATAGCAAAGACCAAAACTGTGACTTTTGCTTTATGTCTTTGTATTTTTATATCTCTGCAATCTTATTCTGCAGATTGGAACTATTAGCCAAGAAGTAAACAGACAGGAAGTTCTTGACTTACAATCATTCATTTAGCAACTGTTCAAAGTTACAATGGCCCTTTTTGGTTTAAGACCAGTTCTCACACTTATGACCGTTGTAGCATTCAGATATCATGTAATCACTATTTGCGATCTTCCCAGCTGGCTTCTGATAAGCAGAGTCGATTGGGGGGGGGGGTGTTAATCAAATCTGCATATGTGGCATGATTCACTTCACTGCAGTGATTTGCTTAACAACCATGGCCAAAAAAAGGAAATAAAATTGTGCAAAATTCACTTAGCCACCACCTTCCTTACGAATGGAAATTCTGGTCCCAACTGAGATCATAAGTTGAGGATTGATTATCTGTAACATCTCTTCTGGATCAGATCAAAGGCCAATGTAGCCTAGCACCCTCTGTAGTGCAGTGGTTAGCGTGCAGTACTGCAAGTTACTTCTGCAGCCAGCTGCCTACAATTTGGCAGTTCAAATCCCACCAGGCTCAAGGTTGACTCAGCCTTCCATCCTTCTGAGGTGGGTAAGATGAGGACCCAAATTATTGGGGGCAATAGGCTTACTCTGTAAACTGTTTAAAAGCACTATAAAGCAATATATATGTATAAGTGCTATTGCTATTGCTATCCTGTTCCTACTTTAGCCCACAAGATTACAAATTTCAACTATAATGTGAATGTTTTCTTGCTCACTTTCCTTCTAATATTAGAGAAAACAGTCATCATAATTACTAATTACTAATTAATTTCTCTCTTGTCTTTTTCTGTACCTTTAAATGTAAAGATAATAGATTTTTAACTCATTTGTAATATTGTACACCACCCAGAGTTGCTATGTTTTATAATCTTTACAAATTTGATGGATGTGTGGATGTGTGTGCCTGCACATGTACACACAAGCTTTATAAGATGACTGCAGAGTTAGCATTCATAACATTACTTTAGATATTTTGTTCATTATGACAGGGGAAAGCTCAAAGGCTTGCAAAATGAGGTCATTTGTGCCTTTCAATCAGATAATCTTTACAGGACAGACTGCACTCTCACTCCTAAAAGAAATTAGAACAAAACATGTCACTAAATATCAAATTGGTATTTGATATTATGCATGTGCAGATGAGATAGCTGTGCCTTTTATTCAATACATACGATGTAGAGTTATGTTTCGAGACAAGGACTAAAGGGGAAAATTCAACTCAAAGTCAAGAATGGCCAAGGTGGTCATGATTAACAGATCCTTCAATGACCAAGCCAGATAAAACAACTCCTGCAGTAAAGAACTTTAGAGCAGGCAACTTTTCAAGCTCATTTCAGCTTAAATTTGGAGCATTGCTTTGTTGCGGCTATCAAGAGTTATTTTTTTAACATCATACTTTTTAAAGCACTTACAGCTTTTCTTTCTCATTAAAAAAAATAGGGTGTTATTTATATCTTCATAATATTGGTGAGAGCAACAGATCCAGACTCAACCCTGACAAGACTGAATGGCTATGGGTACGTATCCTCTCCTGGATCCAAGGATTCCATATCTTTAGCCCTGATCAGTAACACTTTAGCTCACTCAAAGCTGGCATGCAATTTAGGGGTCTTCCTGGACCCCATTTCCTGCTTCAAGCAGACCTATCTTCTGTAGCAAGTACACTAACTTTTGAATCAGAGGAGCCTTGGGACAGTCACTCATGCTTTGGCCACTTCGTGTGTGAATTACCATAACACACTGTATATGAAGTCATCCTTGAAAACCACTTGGAAAACTACAGATAATCCAGAATGTGGCAGCCCAGGTAGTTCTGTATTCCTGTGAAACACATCTACTTCCTGGCTATGCTGGTTGGATTAGCTAACTTTTTCTGCATAGCTAATCTTATCTGCATTAAGTATCGTACACTGCCCAGAGTCATTTTGAATTGGATGTCCTTACAAATGTAAAGATTAAATTAAATTAAACCTTGAAGCTGGAGTACTAAACTCCAATGGAGTTACTGGAGTTACATTGGAGTTTACTGGAGCAGAAAACTCCAATGACTGTTTTAAATTTATCATTCCAGGACATCTCCTGAAATGAGTCATTCAGCATATATTATTATGCTTCCTTAGAGCTACTATTAAAGGCATGACATCTAAACAAATTTACCAATATGAAATATGAAATAATAATAATAATAATAATAATAATAATAATAATAAGTAGTAGTAGTAGTAGTAGTAGTAGTAGTAGTAGTAGTAGTAGTAATATAGTTAGGACACAAGTATACATAACTGTCTTCTGTCATGGAATGATTTTCCTGTGATTTGTAAAAAATCTACTAATCTCTTGGCAGTCGACAGCTTTGAATTGGACAAGCATTTAATAAAATGCATAAATTAGTAGCATATTTTAAATTAATTTCTACAAGTATTTACAAAGTTTATACAAAATGAAAAAACAATGCATTGTATATATTAATCTATTGTGTATGTGATTAGTTCATACAACAAAATGATTTAATTTCTTCAGAAAGTGCTTCTTAGTTTTTTGCAGCTAAGCCCTGCAGCAAAGTTCTGTCTTTTGCAGCATATGGAAATTTTTGCAGCAGCTTCAGTCCTTATGCAGGATTTACATTTCCCACAAAGGAACAGCTTTTGTTATTTGTTCACTTAAAAACAAAACTCTTCTCTTATTAGATAATACACTTTTAATCTCCTTTGTTCGCAAGCATGATAAAGTATTATATTGCACATATGCATTGGCTATCTTTAAGGCATCACTGATATAGAAGTAAATCCTGGAAGCATGCATGCACACACAAATTGGTTTTTGGAAAGTTCCTGAAACAAAACCACAAAATCACGAAGTTCCTTAGAGTACTGCTCCAGGCAGACTATTTCTGACTGGAATCCATAGTTGTCACAAGCATATCTGCAAAATTTCTCCAAAGGGGGAAAATAATGAAATTTGCTATAATCGAATCCGATCACTTCAAAAAAACCTGTGCAAATTTACTACCAGGAAGAAGAATAGAACAGGGCTTGTTCAACTAACTTAAAAGTTTTTGTGCAAGAACCTTTGAAAGATTAATTTTATTCCATAAAGATAGCCATCTTAGGAACTTCAGTACGAAGGAACAGTATTGCAATAAAGAATTCTGGATTATCTGAACTTCCGGTTTGCGTGGCTTCGGGGCAGCAGGAATTCGCGACAGCTCGCGATTCCTGCTGTGCTAGCCGTCGAGGTACCCCCGATTCAGACGGGTCAGGGGGATATGGCTGCCCTGTAGGGACAGCTGAAGAGAGAGGGGAGTCGGATAGGGAGGTGGGGGTGTCGCAGACCCCCCCCTTCTCCGGGAAAACCCCTTTTTCCCAAGGCGGTGGAGCGGCGGTCAGCAATGGCCGCCATGAAGAAGCCAGCAACCGGGTAAGAACTGTGCTGGAGGAAGTGTGAAGAGTGAAAGTTCTGTCTGAGCCGGGTCAAGTAACACCTTTTAAACTGCCTGGAATTGAGCTGCTTGAATTGCTGGAGGATACATTGTATCCCTAAGAAGAGCGAAAAGCGGTGGAGAAGCTGTTAAAGGGAACTCTTTTTTTTTTTACTCTCCCACCCCACGGAAAAAGCAGAAATATTTGGATATATTAGACATTGAAAGTGGATTGCTTTGAAAGCTGAAGCTAAGAGACAAAGGGATTTTTGGACATTGAAAAATTTAAGAAATTGGAAAATCTCTGCTGGAGGTATGGATTTTTGATTATTTAAAATTGTCATTGCAAGTGGGAAGGGAGAAAAAAAATTGGAGCAGAAGCTGAAAAAGGAGGAGATTGTCTAGAATGTCTTTGTGGATCCCAAAAGAAGATATATGGTAATTGGACCTCTTTGATTAAAAATTAATCCAGAAAGAGAAAGAGAAGAAGGAAGAAAAGTATTAACTTTTGGAATTTTTTTTTTTTTAATTGCTTTTGATTATCTTTGATTAAAAATACTTGTGGTTGTTTTGGAAAAAGTTTCCCTTTTTATAATGGCATTGTTTGTGGATGAACTAGAGATTGAATATCAAAAATATAAAAAAGAAGATACTTTGGGCGCTTTGTTTCAATTCTTAGAAATGGCGTTATGTTCTGTTGAAAAGTTGATTACGCAGCAGAAGGACTGGGACAAGGAAGAAGAGGAAGAAGAAGCCATCTTTGATGAACAATGGGTCCCTTCCGGAGAGGAGGAGAAAAAGGATAAGAAAAAGGGGATTTTAAGAATTATAAAAACAACCAAAAGAGAGAAAAATGAGCGAAAAGGTGGAGGCAAGGTTAGAAAGCAAAGGAAAAGGAGTAAGAAAAACGATGGGAAAAAGCAAAGGGGTAGAAAGGGCAAGGAGAAGAATAAGCAAGAGAGAAAGGGGGGGAGGAGAAGCCTTAATGGGGGGAAGCAAGACCTAAAGAAAAAAAGTTTATTTAGAGACAATGGGTGAATTTAATTTAGATTAAAAGAGGGATTCTGGAGGGTATATAAGATTGTGTTTTTATGTAATTTTAGAATCTTTTAAACAGAATCCCAAGAAAGATTGTAATATGTAGTATTTCTAAGTTAGGGTAATGAGTTATAGATGTTACTCCAATTGGTGTACAGGAGAAGTATAGTAAAAGAAAAAAAAAGATGAATGGATAATTGGAAATAAAACAGACAAAGAATGTTGTTGAAAATGGTAATAAGATATGGAAGGATATATATGCTTTTTTTTTTTTTGGGGATTTTGTATATTGATAAAAGGCAATAAAATTTTAATTAATAAATAATTTGGATGGAAAAGAGAAGTAGGGACAAGATATGAAGTTAATATTATATGAAATATTGATATTATAATCTGGAAATGTTATGCCTTATTGGTCTTTTATTATTATTTTTTCTTAGAAAAGAATTTATAAGCTGTTATGCCTTGATTCTTTGTGCATTGTTCTTATAAAACTGATAAAAATGGTTTTTATATATATATATAAAAAAGAAAATGATAATAAGATATGGAAGGAGATATGGGTTGAATATGATGTTTGAATTTGTGTCTGTGTAAAGAGTTTTAACCCGGGAACAGACAACCTTCAGAAAAGATCTTTTAGTTTTGTTTATGTTTTGTGTTTGTATGTTTGTGTATTGTGTTTATGGTAAAACTAACAAAATTTGTTTTTTATAAAAAAAAAAGGAAAAAAGAATCAATAAAACCTTGGAGGAATGTTAGACGAGAATAATTTAAACAAGCCAGAAAGAAAAGAATATGATGACTATAAAATGGATAAATATGGAAGAGAAATGAAATTGAATAGGAGTAAAGAGAAATAATGAGAAATTTGCTGGAAGATATTTGTGTGTCCATATGGAGATGGGATAAATTGGAATTATGCTGTATAAAAATAATGTTTTGTTTGACTTGTAAGGATTTACAATGTTAAGAGGTTTTATGTGTTATGTATTTAATGGTTAATGATGTGTTGTTTTATCTTTAAAATTAATAAAAATTTGTTTCAAAAAAAAAAAGAATTCTGGATTATCAGCCAGTTTCTACAGCATCATCCGAGAAGTAGATGAGGTAATGGGGGAAAAAAACTTATAAACGGGAGAGCAATGTGCAAATTCACTATTTCTTTACTAATTGTCTGCTGATGAGCAAAATCCAGTGGTCATGACCAAATCTGCTTTAGCAAAGTCTCATCAAATATATATAGTGAAACCATATATATATAACCAGCATCAATTGGTGCAGAATGCAGCAGAGTGAAGAGTTATGTGTGTTTCTAGTCTGTACTGGCTACCAAGTTTGGTTTGGGGCCCAATTTCAAGGTGCTGGTTTTAATTTTTAAAATATTTCACAGCCTGGGGCTGGGTTATCTCAATGACTACCACTTCCTGAATATATTTCCCCATCCCATCCTTTATGGTCTGATAAAGGCGGCCTGATTTGGTTTCTGCTAGTAGGATGTATGCTTAGCAGGTTCCAGGAGGCAGGCCTTCTCTGGCATGGTGCCTGCCATTTGTAATATCTCCACCCCCTGAAGTTAGGTCAGTTGGTGTTCATAAAGTCCCCCAAGGCCTGGGCTTCCAGGAGAACAGTGAAATCTTAACAATGGTTCCACCATTGTTATTGATATTCATTCTCTCCTGGCAGTGCATTTTTTCATTTTTTCATAAGGACTGTTTTATATATCTATTTAAATAATGATTGTTTCTGCATATTTATTATTTTAACTGTGTTGCATGCCACTCAGAGGCATCTTTTGTGAGACAGGGAGCCATATAAATTTGATGGATAAATAAATAATAAAATCCCTTGTCGAAGAACAGACATGTTATTGGTTTGTATTTTGACCTTTGAAATAAAGCACGGCAACAAACTTTCAAAGATACAGCCCAGGAGTCAGGAGCAATGATCTTTGAAAACATCAACCAAGGTGACCCACCTTGTCCTTGCATGGTCTCTGACAGTTTTGTGCCGCACACACTGCATTTTCATCATCTGACTCTTCTGCTCCTGACCAGTCATACTTGGAGGGGATGTCCAAAACTTTCTTCTCCCTCTTTTTCTCAGCGCACTCTTTCACCAGCTCTACCTTTGTGGCGGCTACTTTCTCACGCTTTTTCTTTCGTTCTTCTTCTTTAGCCAGCTTTTTGGCCAGTTTGTTCAGCTCCTTTGTCTTGTCCATTGTTAGTTTTAGCTTCTTTTTCTTTGGTTTCTCCAACTTCTTCAGCTCTTTAGACTTCTGCTTCAGGTCACCAAAGAACTGCTCTGCTTTCTCTAGTTTGCGCTTCCTTTTCCTCTCCGAAGCATCTCTTCCCCGGGTTTTTAATGGCTTCTCATCCATGCTCTCATCCTTCAAGAAACAAAAGATGTTGATAATTTTGCCAGATTATTCTCTTGCGCGTCATAAAAGCAAAATGATGAAGCTAGTTTCCATAAGCACACATCACTTCCAGTGAGTGAATAAGCTCATTAACAGGAGAAAAGGGGCAAAGTAAATAATAATCACAATGCCAGTTTTTAAAGTCGAAGGTGGCACGCTCTATTTTGGAACCAAATGGGTGTTAAACAACTTGTAGGATAACATACATATACCCCAAGCTAGTAATCTGCTTTCTTGGGAAAAGCCAATCAGAAGGATTGGAATGGAAACCAAGTCATTATTTGCTTAAAAGGGTTCTAGACATATTTCTTCTTCCTCTGCCTCAAAAATGAATTCTTTTCAGGAGGCTGAATCTGACCATTTCACTTTCAATATCTGAGAGACCATGAGTTCAAGTCCTACCCTAGCCAGTTGGATGACCTTGGGCCAGTCACTTTCTCTCAGCCCAAACACCAGAGGGTTGCTGTTGTAGGAAAAATGGGAGGAGGAAAGTGTGCTGGATAAGTTTGCCGCCTTGAGGTATTTGTAAAAATAATAAAGGCAGGATATACATATAGATATATCTTACAGTAACAGAACTTTAGACTGCAGTTTCCCTCTACTAATGGCATTCAACAAGCTTTCTGATGCGTTTGAATAGGAATGACCCAACATTCCTGGCCCTTGAAATAGGGACAGGTTATTTTTGCATCAAATTATAAGATGCTTACCCCAGGATGCTCCTGACTTTCAAGCAAGAATATATGGTACAATGTTCCACTGTACGGATTCAGTTATATATATATATATATTTTTAAAAAGGAGTAAATAAGAGTGGAAGGGCAGATGCATTGAACTGATAGGGGCTCTGGTAAAGAAGCAAATCCTGAAGAGTAAATTAGGAGGCAATCCAATAAAGAGATGAAATAGCAGCTGTGCTATTTCTCTGCAATACCATTTTGCCAAAGTTAATTTTACATGTGACTCTGCTAGTTTATGATAGTTAATGCCTATCTTTACCTCCATGATATGAAGAAATCTATCTTCAGAGGGTGGATGCGTGGCCTGCAAAATCCGCCAGATGTGCTGGGTTTCATCAAGAGATACTTCTAAGAGATCTCCTATCATCATTAGATCTTCTAGCTGTGATTTGGCTCCAGAAGAGAGTTCAAGCACAGGAGGTTCTAAACTGCGAGGAACTAAAGGGCTTTTACGAGGTTGCTTTCTTGGGGTATTGGAACCTTTCAAAAAGAAGCAGGAAGACAAAAAACATGTTGAAGACTAAAAGGTAGAAAACAAACAAATAAGATGAAATGTAAAAAGGACTAAAGTTTCGATTTCTTAAAAATTCAAATACCCAGTTTCCTAGTAGTTGATGGCCTCATGGTCATTAATCAAAGAAGGCAAAAATAACATGAAGTTATTTGGATGGTTTAAGGCTCTAAAGCAGGGGTGCCAAATTCACGTCGTCATGTGATGTATTGGAACCTTTTCCCCCTTTGCTAAACCGGGCGTGGCCAACACATGAAGCATCTGACCCACGGGCCAGGAGTTTGACAGCCCTGCTCTAAAGAAACTCAGAATCTGTAGTTAAGTGTTACCCAGGTGCCACTAAGCACTTATTGGAGTACACAACCTAAGAGCCCCGAGATATATACAATTTTTTGAAACCTCTGAAAGTTGCAGTTACAGTTAACAGTTGCAGAAACAGAACATAATTGAATACTAGTTCTGTTCATGTTTCAAAAATGATTTGAAAGAAACTTGGGCAATCAGCTGTCTATTATTCATTAATTATTCATTTCAAATTTTTATGTATTAAAAAAAGATAACACTGCTTTTAAGAACCATTTTAACTCATAAAGATAGCAAGTTTTTTTTTCAGGTTTATGCAGAAGCCTGGGAAAATACACGAATGTAGTACTTAATAATAGAGTGCTGTGTTCACCTGGCATCCAAAACACACTACACAGCGTATGTCTGGAATATCATGTCTCGTCTATCTACCTATCTGCAAATGAAGTTAATGAAATCTAGTTTTCACCTTGGCTTCACCAACTAATTTTTGGCTCCAGAGTGCTTCATTTATAAATTTAATTTATAATCAGCTTCAGAGAATTTTTGGTGAATTGAGCAGCTTATAAATTGCAGTAACAACTAAATGGCACCGTAGATATAATTATAAGGAGGGGGGAAGAATTACCCTGAGAACAGCTTTTTGAAGCTGATGAATATGCATGTTCAGCACAGAAAGAGGGAGCCGTCCACATGTGTGTTACTACTTCTTCAGATTTGATTGGAATTTCTTCATCACAGAAGAGATTAGGCTCCAGACTGCTAGAAGACTTTACACTGGCATTGTCCTAAAGAAAAGTATAGCAGAAACATGAGATTATGGAGCGTGGTCTAATCATTTTAATACAACTCACCAGATTTGGTAACAAATTACATGAAATGTGGATAAAGCCAGTGGCTTTCTTTGAGTTACTACAGCAATACATGGCCAAAGATACCTCTAGCAGAATGAAAAAGAGAATAATGCATTTTGCTTTTCTAAAAATGTAAACTCCGCATTAACTTTTTTTTAATCAAAATTTCCAAGAAGCTCCTGATCATCTCATTGTATCAAACAACTTTACAGTTATGATTGCAAAGTTTATTACTGGTGAAGTGCCACTGAAGGAATAAAACAATTATTGACAATAGTGAGCTCAAAAATGTTATTGCAAGACTAACCTTTATATCATAGCCATATGCTTCTCTAATGTCTTCATCTGAATCCGTCTCCTCATCATCATAATCCATAGTCTGTCGAGGAGATGAGGATACACTACTTGTAGCCCGATTAAACCCAGATTGCTGAAAACTAGTCAAATGACCCTATGTGAAGAAAGACATTTTCTGAGTTCAAAAAGTATCCAGTAAAACTTGTACAAGGCAACAAAAGTTACTTAAGTTGATTAACAGAGTTGCAAATCGGATTACAAGAAACTAATATTTGCTTTAAAATGATATTTATAACAATGAGAGTTGAAATTTCATTTCTAAGCTTCTAAGACACAAGTAATAAATACTCTCTCCTTTGTTCAGATGCTGAGAACGCCATGATTTCTTCACTTTTATAAACATTGTCTGAAATATATGTGGATGTTGGTAATTGATACAGTACCTGAAAATATTAGAATTTTCTAGACACCAAAAACATCAAACAAAACAAACATTTATCATCAGTAAGAACGATTAATAATCATTTGGGATTGATATATTTATATTTATTAGATGCTAATAAATAACTTCAATAAAGAAAAACAATTAAACCATTTTAAATAAATATATTTACATAATTCATTAGGAAGCAAGCAGAAATCTCAAAATAAGAGCTATTTCCCTTAACTATCTCTGCAATACATAGCAAAGGAAGGCATACAGAGAAATTGGCAATATGTGGCTACTCTCCAATTGTTGGGACTGCATATTCTAACAGCTCTAGCCAAGGAAATTAATGGCAAAGAATGCTAGGAACTGCATTCAATACCTGAAAGATCACAGATTGCTGGAATAAAAATGAATTCAGTATTAAATGTAAAGATACGCAAGTTCCAAAGAGATGGTTATAGTAGGAAAAAATAATAGCCAATAAGAAAATAATGTCACATTAATTTCTTTTTAGAAGTACAAATCCTGAGTGATAAAAATCTATTGTATTCATGTTTGAAAAGCTGTATTGTTTGTAAGATTTTGGAATGTCCTGCATTAGAATATAACTACTAGTTCCTAGGTCTTTGTAAAGTGTAAAGCCTCTGTTAGTTATGTCCTTAAAAAACAACTGTGTTTTGTTCATTTAGACTGGTTTAAGAACTCTATACAAAAACATCAACTTTTAGGTTCCAGAAGGGGAGCAGTCAGATTGAACTAGGTGACAAGGCTCAAGCAAGAAGGTCATTATTCACAGGGAGAGAACTGTTACGTGCATCCAAGAAATGAACTAATACCTGTAAATCAGGATTGGCAGCTGCCTTCTGGAGCTCCGCGCTGATTATCTTCTCTGTTTTCTCGCGTGCTGCCTGTTCTACCATACGCTGGCTCAACACAGAAAGTTTGGCCAATGCAGAAGATAGTTCATCGGTGGCCAGGGCTTGCCGTGCTCGGTCTTGCCAGCTCATAGCTCGCTCTGTCAGGCACTGCAATGCTTCCCCCTCGGGCAACCGTACCGGGAGTTTTTGCAAGGACACTAGCAGGGATAAAATAGTTTCAAGGCGAGGCCTTCGAGATCGCATGCAAAGTGGGCACAAGAACTTGACTTCTTTGGCAGGCCAGCTGGAGCCCTTCTTTTGGGAGCTCGTTTTGGGAAGGGTCACACAAGTGCTATGAAACCAGTCTTTGCAGAGTTCACACTGTAGCATGAATCCACTGGCTGTCTTGCGGCAGATGCAGAACTTGATTTCTTCAATGCGATCCACCATCGTCATCTTGGCCAGGTTGGCCTCCCTGAGGGCATGCATGGCTTCCACCTCTTTCTGTTCCCGGTCCTTGAAGACAGCCACCTTTTTCAAAGAGGAGAATAATAGACAACCAATGTATTTCATTGGCAAAGCTCACATTCCTAGACTGGTCCAACTTTTTTTAAATATACATGGTATAAATCAGGGGTTCCCAACCTGGGTGCTCACATCCCCTGGGGTTGCAAGACAAGATTTCAGGGGGTGCGAAAATTTGAGTTTAGAAGTTTCAAAATTATAGTGTACATATATAATTGTATGCATATAATTATTTATTTTTTAAGGGGTGCAAGAATATATCAGAAGCATTCTAGGGTATACGAAAGGTTGGGATCCCCTGGTGTAACTGAATGAATGGACTACTTGTTCCATGCTGCAACTTTTTAAAAATCTAATATAGCAAGAGCGCTTAAGACTTAATATACTGCTTCACAGTGCTTTTACAGGCTCCTCTAAGCAGTTTACAGAGTCAGCCTATTGCCCCCAACAATCTGGGTCCTCGTTTTAGCAACCTCGGAAGGATGTAAGGCCTGGTGAGGCTCAAAGTTGACTCAAAAACCTGGATCAAATTTTAAAAATGACGTGAAAAAATAACCATATGTTGAATCTAAAATCATTAACATTTTCAATAGAATACAAGTAGTCTTTGGCTTACAACAGTTCATTTAGTGATCGTTTGATGTTACGAGGGCACAGAAAAAAGTCACATGATCATTTTTACACTTATGGCCATTGCAGAATCCCCATGGTCACATGATTTACATTTGGACGCTTGGCAACTGGTTCGTATTTATGACGGTTGCAGTGTCTTGGGATCATGTGATCAATTCTTGCGATCTTCTGGCAAGCAAAGTCAATGTGGAAGCCAGATTCACATAACAACCATATTACTAAGTTAACAACTGCAGTGACTCACTTAACAAATGTGGCAAGTTGTAAAATTCACTTAGCAATTTTCTCACTTAGCAACATACATTTTGGGCTCAATTGTGGTCGTAAGCTGAGGACTGCCTGTATCATTTTAATTATCACTTGAAACTTAGGTCTAATCTGTCTTCCATATGGAAAAGGTTCATAAACAGAATTCTGCTGCAGAACTTGATCCATCATGACTCAAGAAACATAAGAGGGCTTTCAAAGATGGTTGCATGTTACTAGCAGTTTCATACCAGTTGATGTGAATGACAAGTTACAAGCTGATAATCATGGCCTGCCAATCTATACCTGCCAGACAGGCAGAGACCTAAAATCAATACCTTCGGGAGAAAAAGATGCTTGTTATACTGACACACAGAGATAACCCAGTAATTTCCTCAGAGACAGACTGCTTGAATTATTCTTTCCAAACAAAAAAAAGGACACACATGGCAGAACCAATGGAGAGGAGAAAATAACGAGGATCTCTTCAACTTCCCAGGAGCCTCAGAATTACTAGAATTTCCAGGAAATCCAAAAATAATTGGGGGAAAAAATGGAAATATCTGGTTTGGAAAACTGCTAGATGTGTTGCATTAGGTTTAATCTTTGTATTATTGTTCGGTGGTAAAGTCCCGATTCTATTTTCCGCACAAAGTAGGGAAAGTTTTACTCGTGTAACTAGAATATTTCTGTAGAATCTGGTATTCTCTGATCTTTCTCTTTTTTTTTTCAAATATTTTTTAGCATTTGTAGTAGACTGCTGCCATCTTGTGATATGCCTGGGACACATCTTTTCCATTTTATTTTGGATTGTCTTTGAATTTTGTGTTTGGCTGCTGACTGGCAGCTCTATCTTCTTTAACAGGGAAGCTTTGCATCTTAACCTCTAAAGCTACCAAGAGTTATAAGTTACAGAGCCATGGACTTCCATTATTATATATATTATCATATGATATGATATAAATATATAAATAGAGAGAGAAAGGTGGCTAGGAAGACCCAGAGGGCTTCTTAGAAAGAATGTTTGAGATGTCTTTGCCTATGGGCTCAACTTTTCTATTATATCTGTTTTATGTTAAGTAGGGCTATTAGATCTGGTTTAGAATGCATAAGGACTTTTAGAGAGCCTCTAACCATGTGAGCCTGAAAAGAAAGGATGTGGCTTTTTTAAAAAAAAAATTTTTTTTAAAAATGAAGCTGCATTAACAAATTGAAGCAACCACCCATCTTTCTAGGCTCTTTGTAAATTCCAAAAGATTCTTCCAAACCATTTTCAAAATTTAGCCCTAAATATTCGATATACCTTAAATAATAACCTGGCTAAGATATTCTGCAGCAGCTATAACTACTCACGCAGATCCCAAAGCATTTTCAGATGACACATTTGTTCACTGTGGTATTCCAGCAAGAACGTGCGATATTTCCAAAGCCCACACTTCAACTGACCATCAAGGCTTTCACTTTCTCTAGACTATAGGTCAGTTAACACAATAATTTGGACTCACTAATTTGGACTTAGTTTGGACTCACTAAGTCCAAACAGATTTAGGCTTTCCAAAAGCCTTCTTGGTATTGATTGGAAAAGATACAGAACTCAGTGTCATCGATATGATCATCTCTCCAGTTGGGTTTTGCCTAGTAATTAAATTATGGGGCTATAAATCTTAATGTCCCCATTTTAATCTCTTTTGCTAAGTTCTATAGAAGGGCTTTAGTGAGTTGTCAGATATTTCACAATGATGCTAGCTACAAAGAAAAATCAATTTGTGGTCAATAGATTCTGTAATTATTCCAAAATGAATTCATGTTTACTAAAGTGATCTGCACAACTGCAATGTTTATTCTGTGCTCAAGAGTAAAGATTTAGTAGGATGTTCAGCAAAAATGACACTCTGAAAACTTAAGAAAGCATAAAATAGGTTTTAAGGTTCAAAAGTTGTATTATAATATCAATAAGCTATACTGATCATATCAGGAACTAGAATGACGGATTGGATGGGCAATTCCAAATGTTATCTTGAAGAATGAGGTGTTATCTAAAATATCCAATTTAAAAGTCTAATACCACTGAATATTCAAAGTATGAAAATACTAATAATTAAATAAAACATAGGATGCTTACTTTTAATAATGGTTGCAAACCTAAGAGATGTGTTGTTGTCCTTAGGAGCTGCCTACAACTTGATGACACATAATCAAAGATCAAACTTTAAAAGATTTGCATACATAAATGCAATTCTTAGAAGTTTCTTATCAATAATACAAAAATTATAATTTGCAATTATAAAAAAATTAAGACTAATGATTACAGCATAAGCACACATAGATCCATTTATGAGACTCTAAACCCTGAAAATTCTATTATTTTACCAATGGAATTATCAACAGATAATTCAGATCAAACTTCCCAACAGAGTGAAAAAAAATTCATTCTGACATCTAATGGGGCTTCCATTACAATATATGCATTCTAATAGCTATTACATAATCCTGTAAAATCTGGATTCTCTGGACTTCCAATGAGTAGACAAAATTTTACTTCAGATTCCCCAAGTAGCGGACTAAATCTGTTGCTTCAGAAACTTCTACATATTTGATATAATTTATATTAATTGTTTAAGTGCAGAGTTATATTTTATTGTCAATTTGATATAAACAGAAAATATATTGAAGCGTCACTTATGTCATTACATAAATGAAGTCATTACATCAATACAATTCTGGTTTAATGGATATTTGTATTTAATAGAAAGCCTTTCCTTCAAGAGTTCCATTAAATCAAGATTTAACGCCTGTTCTAAAATTAACAGACTTTTAGATTCACAGTAAATTAAAAGATACAGGAGCTTCCTTACTGGGAACAAAAGAATAACCAAACGAATATGGGCCCTCACCACAGCTGCAGTATCCCTGTATTCTTCTACTCCATCTTCTAATTCACTCAAGGATTCCATGTCAAGATCTTTTTCCTTCTCCTTCTCTATCAACTCCTTTACTCTTTTTCGTCTGTTCTTACTGCTTCCATATACGCCAATGTCAGTTCGAGGGCTAAGAACCTATAACAAAAAAACAAAAGAAAGAAAGATTAAGCATACAAGTGCTTTTACAAAACCTTGAAATTCTATAGATTTGTAAATTCTGTAGATTTGTTAGAATTTAGACTTAGCCACAATTTCAACGGGACCTGGACTACGCTAATTTTAAAAGGATTTTTATAGAGTGTTTATCAGAAGAATTCAAATTCAAACTGTTTTGATTTCAATCAAAACTTACAAACCTAATTGGGACCAGAATTTACGTTGCTAAACAAGGAAATTGACTTACAACCTCTTTTAACTGCAGTTGTTAAGTGAATCACTGCAGCTAAGTGAATCGTGCAGTGTAAAGCAAATCCAGCTTCTCACTTTGCTTGTGAAAAGTTGGCTGGGAAGGCCACAAATGGTGAGCACATGACCATGGGGTGCTGCAACCATTGTAAATACATGCCAGTTTGCCAATTGCCTGAATTTTGATCATGTAACTGTGGGGATGCTGCGAATGTTGTGTGAGGATTGTTCGTAAGCTATTTCTCTGCTTTATGAACTTTGAAAGGTTGCTAAAAGAATGGTTGTGTTCTGACCCAGCTCCCCAAACACAACAAACCCTCTGAAGTTAACTCAAAGATTCCTTTATTAGGAGTGCCGGCAGCCCCAGTAAAAAGTTTCTCTCTCACCACAGGTTAACAAGTCCATCTGGCCAGAAGATGAATAGTTGTCTGCCACATCTATTCATTTCTGCCCCCTGCCTTTATCCCCAGAGTTGGGTAGGGTTTTGACAACAGTGGTGGCTCTTCCTTCCCAAGGATCGGCCCATGGATTTCTAGTGCTCTCCTCTCCCTCTGCCTTCTGCGCATCCACGTGTCAGGCACTGGACCCAGCTGTTCCTTCTTCATCAGCCACCTTCAGATCTGGGGGCTATTGACTCTCCATCTGAGGGCTGATAGATGGCCCAGGCTCCACCTCTCTCTCTCTCTGCCAGCTCCACTCCCTCTTCTCCCTTAGAGCTCTCAAGTTGCCTTGATGCCGACCTCCCATGCCTCCTCCTCCTTCTCTGATTTGGCTGCTGGAGGGGCTGGCAGCCAACAGGCCACAACAGGTTGTAAGATGAGAACTACCTGTACTCCCTATGCAAAACTGCTGTTTTTTTAAACTCTTAACTTACATTTTAAGGCTACCTCAATCACTTACATGAAAAAAGATGAACAGCAACCACTGAAGTATTATAATTTGCTTCTCTGGATCCTAGTACCTGTTTTCCCAACTAACCTGTAAAAGTGTGTAGCTTGAATTCTTCTTCAGAAAAGTTCGGCCTGTGCGTTCCCTCCATGCACGGGCTGCTGCTACCTGTGAGTCAACTTGGGGCAGTGCATCAAGACGGACAGGTATGAGGCGACCTTTTGCAGACAGATTCTCAAGTTGCTCTAGATACGCATAATTACTTCCATTCTGCATGGTTAAAAAAAAAAAAATCATTCTCATCTATGCTCTTTCATAATAGAGCAAAAGGAACTGATCACAACTTAAAATGTATTTTAATTGCTGCATTATTTTAAATCATATATTGGTCTTCAGTGTAGCTACTACCGGGATAGCCGATTATAAAATTGGGCTAATGCAATAAAACATCCCAATAAAAATGAATGCAAGAAATAGAGCAAAATAATACAATTATTGTACAATAAAACTTTCTATTTTAATGGGCATGGGAAATTGAGGAGTTTTTGTCCAAAATATATTTTTAAATGAGTCAAATGCAGTTGTGTGTGATTAGATAAGTATCTTAATTAGTAGATGGCTTTATTAAAAACACATTCAGATTCAGCGATTAACCCCACTATGAGTACCTGTAATTAAATTTTAAGATTAACTACAACTTGAGCCAGAATCCTCACTTTATGCAAAACAAGTAAATTTTGCAGCAAGAAGCAAGAGCATCACAACATTATTATTCGATTCTTTATAATGGAAGGCAGTGTCTGAACAGTTGAACTGTTTGGAATTAAACATACTTGAATGGCTTCCACTTTGGATGTCCAATCTCGAGCACGCTGCAAGGCTTCTCTCAATGCCAGAATGTTGGGCAGGTAAGCTGGAATATTCTTTGCTTCATTCACAATACTTTCCAGAGCGGCAATACTTTGTCGAGGTCTAAGAGTAGAGAGAAAAAAAAACCCATTATAATCTTATTTCCTGGGCCAAATAAAAAATAAAAACTCAAGTTATAAAACGGGACTATCTCACATATTATTTTATTTAATGGATTTGTGGCATGTAATCAAAAGGAATCAATCTAAAGCTTAAAAATTCACAAATAATTCAGCTGGGCTGAGGCACTCATCATAAGATTCACTGGAATTATTCAGTTTTCAAAAGCTGGGGAAGGCCAAAACAGGAAGGTCAGGTGTTTCTAATTTTAGGGGGAGACTGGAATAGAAGAATGTCACAATTGATAGTATTTCCAAAGATGTAAGAGTTGGGCAAATTGACTCCAGATGGAAATACTGGTCCTGCATATATCTAGGTATGAAGCAACACAGGGCTTTATAGATAATGATTACAATCTGGAATTAGATTTGGGAGCCAGGCTGTGTCTAGAGTACCGGTGTAATACAATCCAAACGCTGGTGACAAATGCTAATCCTACTAAAGAAGGCAGAGCATTTAGGATTGGTTTCATCTATGAAATAAATGAGCAGCCTAGAAAAGGAGCTCCCACATATAGCACATTGCATTAATCCAGATAAGTGGTAAAGAAGGCATGACCTTCTAAGAAGTCATCAATATGAATTTATCTTACAGACATCTATGAGGCTGCCCTATTCTATTCTACCCTCAGAGATATTCTGTCAAGACTGAAAATAATTTGCTCAATTAGATCAATAAGTTTAAGACAGATAACAACTCCTCAAGCAAATATTCTACCCAATGTAATCAGAGTCCGAAATGAAAAAATAGGAACTTGGTTTCAAAAAACTAACACCGTATTCAGAAAGGCTTAGCAATGTAACCTTGGCAGAGATGCTGATTTCATTAATAAACAAAATATCCATTAGATTCCATTCCCTTTATGAGTTTATCCAAATAAAATTGTGTTTTGGCAAAAGGCCTTTGAAATCACCCAGTGAACAAAACAACCCTCACCTTGCTTGAAGGCAGACTTTGGCTTTTTCCTCCCACCTCTCTGAAACTGTAAGCACCTCTTGCAATTCAGCCATGGCCTTCTCCACTGCATGGTGTGGTGCTAGGCCCACCCCTGAGTCTATCAGTTTCTTCATCAGATCCAAGGTGACTCTCTGAGGATCTGAAAGAGTCACCCGCACTTCATCCAGCCAACGTGCCTGTTGTAGCTCTTGCTTCAGACGAGGTAATTCTGGAAGTTCCACATAGAGCCCGGAGCCCATGTCTAGCAGCATTTGCAGTTTGGATGAGTCTGGGACCTCATCCATCATGGCCTCTTGGGCACGCTCATGAAACTCTTCAACATCATCCAGCAGGTTCTTTAAAAGGGTTTAGAACAAAGTGACCATTCAGGACAGTGATGGAGGTAGGAACAGAAATTAAAGGAATACCTGAATGTTTAGCTAGGTTTGTTTGAGGTGGACAAGAAAAAAAAATTAGTATTCTTAAAATAATTCTGGCAGCAAATAATATCAAATCAACCATTCACAGTAAGGAAAATCACTTTCTGGATGGTTTTGAAGGGACCTAGAGACAAAATATTCACTTGCTTCAAAGTACTTCAGTTCAAAACAACAGTCAAAATCTTAAAATATTTTACTGAAATTAAAACTAATATGTTGTTAAGAATTTCTAATGGGCTAATTTATAAAATTTCATTAGAAGTATTTCTATAGCAATTTTTAACTCTATCCAAATGCAGCCTTCTCCAGAAACTCACCTTTACTTGTCGAGCCTGAGTGATGACACACGGAAGACTGAACAACTGTTGAACAAAAGCTTTTAGTTCTTCTACAGTCAGTTTAGTCCGTGTCCTTCCACTGTCTGAATTCACTCTATTATATAAAAGAAAAAAGAATAGTGTAAATTGCATTTATATTTCCTGTTACTAATTTTATATAGATTTTTTTCTTTAAGACTTAAATAAGATTCAAACATTTTAAAAAATTACTAGTTTCAGAAATATCCATCAAAATTGATGCTGAAAAGACTAACAATTTTTGGACAAAATTGACCAAGCTTAATCAAAGTTGACGTTGGTCTTAAAAGACTAGAATGGCTTAGAGGTAAGAGTAGTTAAAAATGTTCTTCCCATACCATTTATTTATTAACTATTCAAAAGTTATAGCAGCATTGGACAAACGGTACTTTTGATGAGTTCTCATAGTTCTGGCCATTGTAGCATCTCCAGCTGGCTCATGATAACAACATCACAGCTAACTGCAGTCATGTGATTGTGATTTCCAACATTTTCTACCATCTTCCAACAATCAAGTTCAATGGAGAAGCCAGCAAGAAGTTGGAAGTCAAGATCACATGAGATCCTCGCTTGATGATAACTGGAATGTCAGCAATTGATGTTGCTAAGCAATGTGGTCATGTGACAATGTATCTAGTGATTTCATTCCAAACTGCCCTCATAAACTGAGGACTACTTGTATATTTGCCTGGAAATTTCTGTTATTGTTAGAAGCTCTTCTCCGGATAGACCATTTAGTGAAGTTAGACAAGTGCTATGAAAGAAAAACTCTTACAGCATTATAGAATTGTCATCTTGATGAATACTTTGTAGAATAGGCTGTGTTATTCCTCTCTCACACAAATGTTTATAATGTAATACTTTAGTTTTGTTATTCTCTATTACATTACAACAATAACACTAAATATATGCATATTGAAGGTATTTCAAGTCAAGGCACCATGAAGTTGCTTGTAATTTCTGACAATGAGATATTGGGTTTCCCTAAATAATCTTAACAAGGGGCAGATTTAGTAGTAGGAAGACCACCTTCCTGTTAGTTGCATGTTAAAAACTGGCTGAAAATAATACTGCAATTCCCAAATACCAATACTGCAATAAACGTATTAAATACATTTGCAAACCTTTTTAATAGACACACTTATTAAAACATTGCACAAGTACTCCAATTTGCTCACTCTTACAATTTTTTTCAGAGCACAACTCAAGCCAACTGTAAATGGTTCTTCCATTTTTCCCCCTTTCTGGCAATATATTAACTGATGTGTTCCACTTGAAAAGAGTCCATTTGGCAAAGTGCGATTTAGTATTTTATCAAAGGGCCATGAACATTTCACGTGGCTGGTTTTAAAATTGCACGCCTGATCATACCTGTGCTTTTGTTTTTTGCTCA
The DNA here is from genome assembly GCA_033807585.1 of Hydrophis major. Lineage (NCBI taxonomy): Eukaryota > Metazoa > Chordata > Lepidosauria > Squamata > Elapidae > Hydrophis > Hydrophis major. Next base: position 196,629,652 of record CM066331.1, read on the forward strand.
AAAGCAGCTGGGCTACTGAAGCACAAGTCTCTGCCTCCTTCACAGCATCCCTCAGTTTACGGAAAAGGTCATTCTCTGGATATTTCCTGTCTTCAGCATCTTCTAACATTACTTTCAGCTCAATTACATCTGCAAAAAAAGTGGCTGTTAAGTCATTTGTTCCAACACAGTTTTTACATAATGCTCTAAAGGCAAGTGCTATTTTTTTTTTTAAATGTATATTGATCTCTCCAAACAATAATATTTTGGGGGCCTATGTATATCCTTCTTTACTGATTCTAGAAGACTATATAGAGGTTTCCCAATTAAGGGTTGGGGTTTTTTTTTGAGATTTTAATACCTGTGCATAGGACTTCGCTTAATGTAAGTTTGAACTACACCATTGGACACCAGTTAGCCTAACATTCTTGAAATTTATGTATGATTATAGAAGATAAAGTTTGAGATAAACCTTTTATTTCATCAATATTTAAGACTTAAAAGAATTGCATGCATGCTAAATTTATCCATTTACTTTTTCATTTTTCTTTTCTTCCAAGGAGCCTAGGATGGCTTGTATCAATGTAATTTTAATAATGTTAAATTTAGCTTTCTTAAACTTTGTGTGGATATGTGTGTATGTGTGATAAAAATACACACATACCATGTATTATACCTTTATTACATGTTAAAGGTAAAGGTTTCCCCTATATAACCGTGTCTCACTCGGGGAAAGGGGGGAATTGTTCATCTCCCATTTCTTAGTTGAAGGAGCCAGCACTGTCTGAAGACACATCCATGGTCATTTGGCAGCATGACGGTATGCCGAGGGGCACAGAATGATATTATATATTATCTATTAAATGAAAAATGTTCTTCCCATACCATTTATTTATTAACTATTCAAAAGTTATAGCAGCATTGGACAAATGGTACTTTTGATGAGTTCTCATAGTTCTGGCCATTGTAGCATCTCCAGCCGGCTCATGATAACAACATCGCAGCTAACTGCAGTCATGTGATTGTGATTTCCAACATTTTCTACCATCTTCCAACAATCAAGTTCAATGGAGAAGCCAGCAGGAAGTTGGAAGTCAAGATCACAAGAGATCTTGTGTTCTACAGGTAGTCCTCATTTGGTGAACAGTGACTGTTTAAACTTGTAACTGCCATGAACAAGGATACTTACCATAAACATGCGGCTGTTGCAGTGTCCCCATGGTCATGTGATCATAATTCAGGCACTTGGCAACCAGCTTAAAATTACAAAGTGAACTGGTGGTTCACTTTCATGTTTGCTTTCCAGGCTTGGGTTTGAAAAGTGAAATCCTTAAAGCCAAAACATTTCCATCTACCATCCAAAACTTCCCTGAACAAGTCTCAGGGATCATGTGATTGCTATTTGTTAGCTTCAAAACCAGCTCTCAACAAGTGATCAGTAGGGAAAGAGTTTGCAAATGGTGATCAGGCAGAATTCATCTAAGGAGCGCAAGTTGAATTTCCACAACTGTTATTGTAAGTCAGTGGGCTCACAGGATGTTCTGCTTTATAACTGCATCTACTTAGTGGTTGGAGCTGCTGGTCCCACTTGCCATTGTTAAGCGAGGATTACCTGCATTTCATTATGTATCTTGTAATCTGTCTAGATTTCCAATGAACAAGATGATAAAATTTCACAGATTTATACAGTACGTGACTGGTTTTTTTTTCCATGCCTCTGTATTTTATATCCTCATCTGCATGCTTCTTTATGGTTGGGTTCGAACAAACCAATTGGGCACTGAAGGCTAAACAGCTATACAATACAGAGTACAAGTGTTTCTGCTCCTTAAGTAACATTCTTAATTAACATTCTGTTATTTAAGGAGCACATTAACTCTGGGGAGTTAATTTTCACATTAACTCTGAGGAGATAATTTTCTTAAATAATTGGTTCAACTTTCATGTTTCACTTTCCAAATTTGGGAGTTGGGAATGTGGTATCATTAAACTGCAACATTTTAATTTACTATCCAGGGTTTCCTTGAACAAGTTTTTTCTGGGAAACAAAACTGCATCTCACCTTTTTTGTGGTTGAGATTGGCAGAAAGTGCATCTGTGACCCTGCTGACCCAAGTATCGTAAGATTGTGCTCGGATTTTCACTCCGTAGAGCAAAGAAGGGAAATCTTCCAGTGGGTATCGATATCTAGAAGGAAACAAGAGCTTTCAAACAACTTGCAATGCTCAGTCAGGAAGAAGTGGGACAGATGTGTTACCGTTCTGAATTTGGTCACAATCGAATAAGACAAGGATTCCTTGATTTTAACAGAAAAGTGTATCCTAGTTTAAAGACTGGCAGCGCTTAAAAGCAATACAGGGAAATCATACCTTAGACACTTCTTCTGCATAGGGCATGAACACAAATCATTTGGATGGTACAAGCAAACAAGTCGATCAGGGTTGCAGGAACATGTAAGGGCAGACAAGAAACAGGTGGTCCTGCAGGCTGCGCACTGCCGCTCATCATCTGGAACCAGTTCAAACACTTCCTCCTCTGACATCAGCACTCCCTGTAGTAACAATAGGCTAGATCTGATTAAAGATCTTAACCAAGAATTGTGAGTCTTCCCTAACATTTTCTTTGCTCAGCCCCAACCCCTTCAAAATCCCCCTAAGCTCACCATCTGCATAACACACTCCCTTAAGCGTGCCTCCTCTTCTGTCATGAGAGTCATTTCCTTACAGACCATGGCAGCCAGCCCAACATCCAAACACTCAGGATCTGCGGCCATCTTGAAGATTAGTTCCTCATGAGAGAACACACAGTGACGTCTCAGGCGTCGATAATGGTTTACGCACTGCCGTCCAATTGGAAGCTAGAAATGCAAGGAACACACAGCTTTTGATTTAGAACCATGTTCCAGTAGATTGCCGACCTATTTTTTCCTCCTGGCCTGACATACAGGAAATTAAAACGACAAAGAGAAAAATAGATAAAATGGTACTAACTAAAAGAGTGGGAAATTACGTCAGGCACCGTGCAGCGCAATATCCAAAGATGATGTTTTTAGAGGTCATGGTGACTAAAACTCTTAAATGAAATGAAAAATAATGACAAGGAAAATGGTTGAGTGATTGGGTGCAGGAAATGGATTTCAAGAGATGTAATTTCATCTTAACAAGTCTGAAATAGCCAATCTCCAATCAACCTTTCCTGATTGTAGCTATATTCTTTCTTTATCAGTTGACCCCCAAAAAAGCTACACTGCAGTAAGCAATAATCGCAACAAGACCCCAGCTCTTTATATTATCCTGAGGAACCTAATCCAAAATTAATGGATTATAGTAATTTCAAAATTAAATACACAGAGAATTATTTAAACATTTTAAAAATTAAAATAGATTAAATGATTACACTGAAATAAAAAAAAATAAAGTATTATTTTAAAGAATTTCTATCTACATCTTGGCTCAGAAGACAAGATTCCCCTGCTCTGTTTTAGTCTTCTGGAAAAAACTTAAAATCCGTCTATGCCAAATGGCATGGGATCTTAAAGGATGTGCTGTTGCCTGAAGATGGTTGGTATATTAAGAGAAGGCTCGCTCCGAGCCCTTATTTTTAAGTCTATTTTAATTTTCATAATTGAATCAATTTTATATTTATAATCACTGAATATTTGTTTTCTTTTGATGTTAACCACTCAAAGTCACCTGAACTGTGAAATGGATGGCAAATAACTTTGATAAGCAAATAAAAATTATAAAATAATTCTGTGCGTATAAAGGCCAATACCAGTTAAGTCTGGCAGCTGTGATTTCACATTGTTGTATATATAATAACACCCTACACAAAAATTTAAAAGCTATTAAAGCAATAGATTTCATTTTTATATCAGTGTTTTGGTAACACTGTATTATTTTAATATAGATGCAGGGCAACAAGTTGGTTCATTCAGTACATTATCTACAGCCTGCATCTTATTTAATAGGCCGTCAATATTATATGTTAAAAACGATTTCATAAAACAAGAACTTCTCTTCATTTATAACTACAGAATAAATTCATTCTGCAAGCTATTTCATATGTCATTTCTACATGCTTGTCAAATGCAAGTATAGTACATAAGACGCCTCTTCTGTACATTATTTTATATATGAATATATCTTTCTTACTTCAAGCAGCACAAAAGTTGAACTCTTTGACAGAATAACTATTTTAGTTTAGAACCAACAAATTATTAGTGAACATATCTCTATTTATCCAATGTTCATAGGATTTAATTTTCAAATGGATGGTGCAAACTCCACATACCAGCCCCAATATTACATCTCACAACTACTAGAAATGTTACAAGCAGTGGTGGGATTCAAATATTATTGCCACCGTTTTGGTGGGTGTGGCTTGGTGGGTGCGCTTTGTGTGCATGCACACACTTTGCGAGCCCACGCGTACCACATGCACACTTTGCGCAGGCGCAGAGGCATTTGCACAGGCGCAGAGGCGTTCTAACTCACCTCCTGCAAGCCTGCACAATCCCAGTCGCTTCAGCAGCTGCCACGCGGCACTATTCTGTGCCGCACAAAGCAGCTGCGCTTCAAATTCAGCATATAAAGGTGAGTATGGGAGCCCGGGCAGGTGGATGGGCCCAACAGCAGAGCGGCCGAGAGAACCGGTTCAGTCTCCGCTGCTCATCGCTCTTACCAGATCGCCAGAACTGGGCCGAACCAGTAGAATACCACCACTGGTTACAAAATTTCAAATTCCCAGGTTTTGGACTGAAGAGAATATTACTTTAAAACTGCTTTTGATCATTCCATTATCTGTAAATATCTATGACAACATTATGAGTAGGAAGTAGGAAGACTCTGAGGTGTACAAAGGAGCCAAAAATAAACACAAAAATAAATACAAAAATACACACAAAGATATAAAAACTTTTCATAAATTTTATATCAAATTATTATAATTGGCTTCCTAGCTCCACACTAGCATCAAGAAACTAAAGAAATGGAAACTAATTAACAAACCAATTAACAAATTGCTAAAATACTATCCAATGCAATCTGTTTACAAACTAGTTTGTTGTTTTAAGTTTGGCCAAAGTATCTTTCAGATGAGCTCCATTTAATTTCCCTTTACTAAAATATCATCAATATAATATCAATTTTTATTGCCCAGGAAAATTATTAGTAATAATCTAAGTTATGGTAGGCATGTACAGACCCAGTCAGCAGTGCAAAAATTCACAGCTTCAGCAAAATTGTAGCCTTGATTAAATCCAGAATGATAGGCACGGGGGAAAGTCACAACAAATTCACCAGCACACTGATTGGTCCGGAACACCTAAAAACAAGAAATAAAAAAAATTAAAGAATATGTATACCTAAATACAAGAAATAAAAAAAATTGAAGAATATATATATGTTGTTAATTGTGCAATGTTTATATATACACTGCACAATTAACAATCTTCCAAAGCAGAATTAAACAACCAGCTAAATTGTCCTTGGTTCTTAGAAAAAGGAAACCATAGTTGACTACACGTCACTACTTTGTTATAATTATACTCATTTACCCAGAAAGAGGATAAAAATAAGCTGGAAATTGCATATCTTGGGTGGCAATGAGCAACTAGAAACAAATCACCAGTTTGTCTGCTGATGAATCGGTGCTTTGGGAGTGGTGTTAACTACTGCAGCACTCATGCTACCAGCAGGCAAGAGTTACCTTGTGGCAGCCCTTTATTCTGAATGACTATGTTATCTAAATGTTAGATTCAGCATTTAACACATGCTTGAACTTTTCCTACATCACATGCACATCATCTCTTCCTGTACTTCCTCAAGGATTTCAGAGACTCTATTCAACAAGCAACTTCTTCAACTGGCACAAAATATATAAGAGATTCCATTTCATTTTTACATGTGCTTTGAATCCCATGCCATCCCATGTTTCTTTTTTTTAAAAAAATCTTTTGTCTACCTGGAAGTTAAATCTTACTTAAAGGTTAAAAGTTTTTGGAATACAGCATGTGTTATTTTGAGTAGAGAAACTGCTGATAAAATGCAAACTTGATTTGAATACCATTTAGCAGTTGGCAACACTTAATTCCAGAATATGCCCATTTAAAAACAAGATTGATGCTCATATATCTGTTATGTGCCCATATTTTTGAAATATTAAATGCATTTTTAAAGACTTCAATTATAGCAATTTACTGTACAATGCTGGATCTTGAGCCAATTTATAAATGAATCAGCATCGCTTGTGTGAATTGTACCTTCTACAAACCTGAACTGCACCTTTTATGTAGAATACACCTTTTATGTAGCCACACTTACATAATTGAAAATGAAAGTTAATATCTCAGCTACAAGCATTTCTTTAAATATTTATATCCTATATTTCTGCTAGAAAGATTCACAGCAGCTAACTAATCTCTAACATGCACCCACACAAAAAATCTACTCACGAGAGCTACAAAACTTAAGAATACTTTCCATCAACTAGGCAAACCTAAACTGATTTAAAAAATCTTAATGAGCAAGCGGTTTTATATGAAGGGAGATGATTCCATAATTACAGTGGTACTTTAAAAATTTGAATTCTTTTGAATTTTCAGGTATTCTTGCATAAATATGACCTAAAATATCTGTTTTCCACACATGTGTTAAAATTAGATAAGAGAAACCAATTAAACAAATGAATCAAATACATGCTTGTTCATTTATTCATGGAAGAAAATGATCCAAAGCTTTATCTAGTTTTAGGAACCAAGTAAAGTGTACCATGCCAATTCAGTCTTTATATAAAGAAAGCAGGCAGAATAAACTCTCAATATATTAATTGGGGAAATGGGTAACAGCCAAAGTAGAAACTAGAATAGATTTTAGACTTAGGCAGATTGACAAATGCAATTTTAGGCACTCATTGGAAGCATATATTGTATGAACCATTTTTGCCTGTTGGCATGAAAAATCTACTAAATTTAGAGTTCACTTTAGTATAATGGCCAGGTCCATCCTCTCTAAACAGGCACTCTATTCTTTGAAACTGCATTTTTAAAGAGGAATGAACACGATGTATTTAGATTCTGACCATGAAGGGTACTACAGATAACAGCACTAAAAGACCGAGTGGCTCAGAAAATCAACAATTGCAGAATATTCATGGGTGGATCTACAAAGACAGTCTCTGGTATACAAACACACTCTCTGATACACGAAATGTGAAAATGAACTGAAATATTTTAAGAATGTAACTTCTAGCTTATTCTGTGGGGCATAAACTGTTAAACTTACAAAGGGAGAAAGAGTCTGCATTTACTTACAGGCACACCATGTTCCATGAGAATATTGGGGTTCATAATGGTGACTAACTGGTGCAATAGATCAGGCTGTGTCTCAAACAGCTCCGGAGCCAGTTCTCGCATAACCTCCTCTAGTTGTTCTGCTGCATGGGAAGGCACTCCATACCAGGTCTTTGGTTCCCCCCTAAGAAGAAAACATATGGTATAAAATAGGTTCTACTGAAACTTCCAATTACAGTATAATCAACACATGCAAGGAAATATAGTTGAAAAACAGTGCTGCAACCTGGCCAAAAAGAAGATATTTCAGGCCAAGAGTTGACAACTTGCTTCCTACATGGATAATAATTTTCTATAATTTAATTGCACACCAACCAAATTATATAAAATGCTAAAAATTATTCACTTACAGTATTTACTCTGCACATCTGAAAAGTTTAAAATAAATGTTATCCTTCCCATGTATTTGAAATATTTTCCAGCATATTTTATAATTTATTTTTATAGATCATCAATAGCTTTAATATAAAGCATAATCAAATGCATCCCCTCTTTTGTGTTAGATTGGACTAAATGTCAAGGGTGAGCAAACCGTGGGGATCCTGGAGGTTATAATTTAACTACAAATGGGAAATCAGAGGCGACCGTTTCCTATAGGAAGATATAGGACATAGGAATATACATAAACCTATATAACATTCCTAGCCACTTTCACAAATCATACCTAAAAATATGAACATTTGCAAATCAGTTATAAGATGGGAGTCCAACTGTGGATCAAATTTAATTTCTAATCTAATTTCCTTTCTTACTGACTTTCCCACAATGTACATTTTCAAGTGCTAGCATATGGTTTTTGAGAACACATGTCCACTCCCACACTATATTCATATACTTGAGGCAAATGCCTATTCTTCAATGCTACGCAAAGAACTGATTTACACTTTGCTGGGGTGGGGGTGGGGGAAGAATACCAACCCTTATCACTGTTATTATTAGAAGCATATCACACATTCCATACCAATGCAGGTAATTGATGGAATAGCTCCAGTGATCTTCAATGTGCCAACAGAAAGAAGAAAAGCACATTCCCACATAAAGCCAAGGCACTTTCATGCCAGAAATGTCAGCATTGATGTGTGCAAGGACAGACTGGTCCAGGACTGGCATGTTATTAAGATTCCAACCAGAAAGAGCATATTCCTGTCAATAAAACAAACAACATCCACAAAAGAAGTGACCAGGAGGAAATCGGTGTGCTGCTCAAAATCACAAATATTTTTTTAGCATTTATACTTCATTGCTATGCTACAATGTACTGCCTCACTCTAAATTCTCTTATGGATTTAGGGCCCAGCTCCAGACCAGTTGCATTCAATAAGCCACAAAAGTATAGTGTATCTTTCTCTTGCCCCTGAACTCTCTATCCTCCACCACATACACTGACACTATCAGTCTAAAACTCCTTAGTTGGCCAAAGTGTGGAATCCAAAGCAAAGTACCAGTTCCCACATCCTTGCATATTAATTACACTGAATTTACCTCTAATAGGTAAATACCCTATAAGACCATGTTGAAAATTCTGCTCAGCACTATGCAAAAGAGGTCAAGCACATCATTCGGTCCTCATAGGATCCCAGCATCCTGTTGCCAGATGCGGTTATAGCCAACAGAATAACAGAAAGAACATTAAACTGCTTATCTCTTCTCAATATTGGAAAAAAAATTAAATGCATTAAAGTGAAATCCAATTAAACTGTTGCCTTCTAGCATGCAAACTACATCAAGGTTGTATATCCTGGCCACACCTCCTCTTCTGGCATTAGCTTGTGCCTCCCATCCTTTACAGGAAAACCACTTCCAAAGTCTTTGGATGAGATATCAGCTCCATATTCCACAATTACATCCTCTTCAATGCTGCTCACAAGTCGCCAAAATTCCTTCTCCACCAATTCTGTAGGAACCATCTGAAAAGCCCAAGAGAAAACCATCAAAAAGAGCTCAGGTTTCAAAGTCTGTAAGCCATAGTAAGTCTGCAAGTACTTATAATTAACAGGTGTTAGTTTTCATAGCACAAATTTAAATTGTTTGCATTTTAATGCATACTGTAGGGACAGTATTCATAATTGATAAAAAGAGATGTAAAGAAAGTATCAGTACATTTTTCTTTGGGCTTTAGGCAAGCTTAATGTAATTCATCCCTGGGCTATTTTTCACACAAAGCAGCTGGAAATACAAGTTGAAATCTATACTGTTATTTTAATTTTAATGAAGAGATCCATAAACTACTGAAGCAATAGTTTGATACAATGTTTAAGTTGCTGGACTACAAATTTCCATGAGTTCTAGTTCTCCCTTGGGCCAAAAAAGTTGTCAGGGTTCACTTTGGGCCAACTGCTCTCTTTCAGGTTAACCCACCTCAACAAGTTGTGGTTGTTATGCTGTCTTAACTTGAACAAAATAAAGGTGGGATATGAATCTCCTGATAATATCAAACACAAGTTCATAAGATAGATAAGTAAGACTTAGAAAGAACTCTGCTGGGGCAAGTTTTATTGAGGTGGTCACATTCAAAGTTGGATGAAGCTATGGCAATGCTGACTGGAATTTAAAGAAAAAGTTTTCCTGCACACTGTATAAAAATCTGTCAATTTGGAGAGAACTACAGTACCTCAAATTTTATTTAACATGACCACACCAATGAGCTTTGATACTCCTGGCCATTAATGATATATAATCCACACTGTCCTAAAAAACTCTATTTCCTTTTCTATAAAATTCTATTTCTATAAATTCTATTTCTATTTCTATAAAGTTAATATAATTCTAAAAGATAACTAAAAGCATTTTAAGTTATAAAATACATTCAGTTGTCAAATAAATTATTCATAAAACTTTCTACAATCTGCAGAATTTGAGGGAGTCACTTACAAAAACGTTGGACCATATCATGCCGAATTTTAGCATACCTCTCAGTACAAAAGGACACACACATACACACACACACATACATATAACTTGCTGTCATGAAAATATTAACAATGACCCACTTACATGGACTGGCATATTGAAATAATCTGACTTGAAGTTGTCTGCCATCTCACCAAAGCTTTGGAGGCTGTACTCTCGAACAGCTTGTTCAAATCCAAAGGCTTCCCGTGGTTTGTTACACTCCTAGAAGAAAAGACACAGTTATTATGGCAGATGAACTTTTATCTTTTCCTCACCAAGTTTTGAGAAAAAGAAAGTTTTCAATTACTTTCTACAGATGAAACAACTCTAGACTGGGATTTAAGGAAGAGGGGCCAACTAGAATAGCTAAGAGATAGGCATGTTTTTTTTTTCAAAATCTGAATTTTGCACTTACTGCAGTGCATTATAAAAAGAATAACAAAATTGAGAAACAAAGTAAGTTTGATTGTGAGTTTTGAAGAGACACAAATATCTCCCACAGTCATTCAGCAACATGTGTTGCAGCTTCCTTAGTATAATCTAAGGAATCTGTAATATTATTAATCTGGAATCTTAGTATAATTTTGTTTGCCAATTGCACAGTGGCAGATAGGACAGCATTCCAGAGGGTTAACATCATTGCCCAGAAGATTATTGGTTGCCCTCTCCCCTCTTTGGAAGAGTTTTATAGCTCCCGCTGCCTTAAGAAAGTTCAAAATAAGAAAGTTCTTGCGACCTTCAAGAAGAGATTGGACTGCCATTTGTCAGAAATGGTGCAGGGCAGAGGAGTTGGACCAGATAATCTATAAGGTCCCTTCCAACTCTGATTATTTGTATCTCTGTAAAATATTCTCAAAGATCCATCTCATCCTGGGCACACTTTTTTTGAACTATTACCATCTGGCAGCCAGTACAGGATAATAAAAACAAGCTAAATAGGCTGAAAAACAGCTTCTATCCATGATAGTAACTCTATTGAATTCTACTGTATAGTGCAATATTAATGCAATATCAGGGGTTTTCAATTCAATGTTTAGAATGTGAAGGTTGTGTGTTTGTGTTTATTTTCATAGTCATAATGTACATGGTGGTAATGTAGATGGTATTTAATTTCGTTGCACGAGATGCAATGACAATAAAGTAAAGTAAACTAAATCTAGCACTAAACTAAGCTCAAAACTTTTTTTCAGCTACAAATTCTCTAAGTCTTATGCTTACTATTTTGCATTCTAGAAATTATTTTGCAGAAGCCCCTTCTAATAGAAAGAAACACTGTCCACCAAATACTGCATATCACTACATTTGCTATATAAGCCTAATTAACATAAATTTCCTTGTGCACATGTACGTATATGCATTGTGCTATGCTGTATATATTAGAAAAACTGTACCTCAGCAACACATTTGGGACATCTCCAGTCACCTTTGGGAACATCAGGCAAAGGAGGTATTAAGCAAAAAGTGTGGTAGCTGTCATCACACCCATCACACAGCAGCAATTTATCCTCATTGTTTCCCCGACCACAAAACAAGCAAACATATAAGTCAACCTAGAAAAAAGTAAATTTCTTGTAATCTCATGACACTTATATATAATCCAACAGTTGTTACATAAACCTATTTATATCCTTCATGCCACAGGATAGTTTCCAAAACTTAAATGGGAAACATCTGTTTCTCTACAGTGGACAATAATGAGGGAAGGAGTTGTACATCTGCATCAACTCCCATACCAATTCTGAAGATATCACAAATCTACTCCCCAGGCAAACAAGTGTAGAAAATGGAGAGTTGCTATTGGGATCAGAGACAGAAAGATAGCAATGTCTGCCTTACAAATTTGAACTTATTTATGTATATCCCACCTTTATTATTTTACAAACAACACAAGGCATTGAAAACACACCCAACATATCTTCCTCCTTCTATTTTCCCCACAACAACCCTATGAAGTGGGTTGGACTGAGAGAGAGGGACTGGCCCAAAGTCACCCAGCTGGCTTTCATGGCTAAGGCAGGACTTGAACTCACAGCCTTCCATTTTCTAACCTGGTGCCTTAACCACTATACCAAACTGGCCCTCTAATCCAGGAAGTTATTTTTAAACAAGCATGTGTGAATCCTTTGAAGTTCAGAATGTCTCTCCACAAAGCGAAAAAACTGGTTGCTTTCAGCATTCTAGGTATTTTGAGGATAAAATATTCTTTTCCAAGCTATAAAGCAAGGGATCCCCAACCCCTGGGCTGCAGCCTGGAAGTGGGCAGCGTAAGTGGTAGGGTTAGTGTTGTGTGTGCAGATCCATTTGCATAAGCCTGCCACTCAACAGAACCATCCCCTCTTCCCCTTTCCACTGGTGGAAAGTTGGGGACAATTTCTATAAAGCACTTCCAAGATGTTCAAAATGGTATTTTGGACACTTGAAATAGGTTGCTATGTATGAAAACAGTTCAATGTTGGAACTCTTTTACACGTTCTTAAGCACCCCATTGGAGAAACTTTAGTTAAAAATCTAATTCCTCTATCTTTGTTTTAATGAAATATTTTTGTATGAATTTGGCAATTACTGAATTTTAGTACATTTTAATGAAAAAAAATATTTCTAGTTCTGCAACCCATACATTTTAGTGAAAACTGTAACATTGCCAGAACTTTAAAATTTAATTTTTAAACTCTAGGACACTTCTCTTTAACAAATCTTAGTTCATACTGGAACACAATTTTCTATTCAGAAAGCAAATTAAAGTTTAGGCTTGAGCATTGTAGTTCTTGTTTGCTCTAACCATCTTTTAATTTGTGAAATAAGCCACAAAGTTGTGGTTCACAGGCCATACTAAGTCAATACATAGTTTGGGAATGACAGCTTACTTCATACTACATATTAGGCCCAAACTAAACAAACTACAGTACATCTTTGCAACCCAAAGGACAAGCTCAGCCTAACAATGTGTCAATCATCAGTAACAGAGTTTAAACATCCTTTGGATAAACACATATCCATCATCCAACAAAAAGTAAAGAATTGAAATTGAAATAAAATAATAGTAAAAACCCAATGGACACTAGATCTTTTTCTACCATCAGTTTTCTATGTTTTTATATTTCAAACATGATTCAATCAAAGAGAAATATTCAATCCAGGAGTTTACAGAAATCAAGTAAGCATATACTGGATTTCAGTATTTAAAAACCTGTAAAGTCACAAACCAGGGAAAATTCATTATTATAAATGGTTCATAACACAATTATCCAATGATTCATAACAACAATGGATGAAATATTCATTTAGAGTCAGATCACCCCATTAAGATCAAAATCTAGAAAACTATCTAGGATGAAATAAAAATTCATACATTTTCAGTCTACTTAGTGCAGGTAGCCTCATTTAACAAGCACTAATTCAAAAACCATTTGATAGTGCTGAATGACATTTACAACTGGTTCTTGTAGTTGTGGCCATCACAGCATCCCTGTAGTCATGATCATGATTTAGGCATTTGGTAAGCTACCTTGCAATTATGATGGTTGCAGCATCTCGCAGTCCTGGAATCGCCATTTCACTGCCCACTGCTCATCAGTAACATTAGTGGGGAAGCCAGTCACAAAGGGCAATCATATGACATTGTGCCTAGCGACTGCAGTTTTGCCTAACAGCAGCAACTGGGACTGCTAGAATTACCTTAGATTGGCATGATCACCTGACATTGGACTTTACAACTGTACTGCTTAGCAATGGAGTTGTCAGTCCCAATTACTGTTCTTAAACAAGGACTACCTGAACGAGATCTATGTTCATGGGGTCCAAAATTTAGAAGGGTAATATTTTGATTTCATTTTACATAGGCTCTTGAAATATTGGTAACATATAGTATTAATACCTAAAAGCTGTACACCATACAACTCTACCTGACAACAATGTAGAAAATGAGCAATTGAATAATGTTCCCCAGCCATAAGCACAGTGGTAATTAAACCTAAGACTAGTAGGTACAATTTGGCAGCTGCCCAACAGTTTATTGGTGACCATAAACACTTTTCACATTGTCAGTAGTTCTTGGGAAAATAATGTACAAACTAGAGTTTTAGTCTGAGTAAAAATTACACTTCAAAAACTATAGGCTGAACTACAAATTTTAATAATAGACACAGCATTCATAAACACAGCAATAGATATTACTTCCTTAATTTTCAAACAACTTTAATGTTAACTTTAATTTTAATGGAGGTATTTTATTTTCTTATTCCTTTACCTACATTTTCCCAATCTAGATGAACAGCAAGGTATCAATGAGTGATATGTTGTAAAGCAAACTTACAAAGTTGACAGATAGTGCCCCTTTCCGCTGCCGCATCTGCATACCAAAAGCCTCAGATCTGGTACCTTTGCGTCTCCGAGGAACATCATCTGAAAAAGAGAATGCATAAATCATAAAACACAAAAGAAATCAGAAATCTGGAATACAGCAGCTAACAGAAGCAAAATATAAGATGCATTGTTTGACTATATTAAACAATAGACAGAAGACTCATTAGTCACATGACTGCAACAAGGGCTACAAAGTAGCAGTTCACAAAACATTTTGCCAAGGGAATCTAAACAGTTTCTCAAAGATTCATGTCTTTCATCTTACAAGATTGATATCTTTAAAAAAATGGAAGTCAGAAGAATATGTGTAGGACTTATTTATAGCTTTTTTCCATTATATTATTTAATGTGAGGGTAACTGGACAAACCAGACCTATTTTCTATTGCAAAGCTGGAAATCTGGGGGGTTCATGACTTTCAGACCAAAGGATACAAATCTATTCCCAGATATGTTTCTAAAATGGATTGAGAAAAGCCAAGCCAGATACACAATTGCAGTAAGTTCTTTTTGGTTAGCAGTTGCTAGATTCACAAGTAGAATATACTAAGCATCTATAACCCTACACAAAGAGAATACTTTTTTACCTAATCCTTCCCAATTTAACTTGAATGTACAGTACTGTATCTTTTCCAACTCCAATAAACCCTTAATTTAATAGTTCATTCACAATTTTATCCCTAGACAATGCCATTCTGTGCACATGCAAACACTCATTTTAACAGATACCCCATTATTTTGTTAAACAGAATTTATCAGAGGCCACACTATTTGGGTATCTTAAAAGCCTCACAATAATTCACTTTGCATTTGCTCCAAAAAATGACAATTACATACACACAACTGTGTAATATCCAGTATTTACAACACTAAATGAAGCTAAGCAGACATTTTACAGCATATCAAGACTGATATCTTAATCATGTTATTTACTTATTTCTTTGTAAAATTTATTGGCTGACCATCTTACGTAATTGGTCGGCCTTTATGTAATTAAAGTATGTCTATATTTAGTCATTCAAACATAAATAATAAATTAAAATCCAACATTAAAATCTAAGGACATATGGGAAAGGGCGGAGTAGGGGGGAAGTGAGATCTGTTATCACCCAATCAACTATCTCCACTGTGCTTTTCCCCCATTTGGGGCTCTAAGCCAATTGGCAGAGCCACATCTTGAACCCTTACGAAAGGATAAAAGGGTTGGAGCCCACCTCATATTGGGGGCAAGATGTTCCACAGGGAAAGAGCAATAGCAGAGAAGACTCTCCTCCTGGATCCTGCCAGATGGAATGCTTCGGCTGATGAGCTCTGTAGCATGCCACCTCTTCCGGCACAAGTGGGATGAGCCACTCATAACATTACACCAGTTCTTAACAATTATATGAATGGTGGTAAAATTCTGCATTGCCAATAATAAAAAGTCAATAATTGTTTTGAATTCCAATCTTACCTTCCTTTTCCTTTGTCCCCAACGTCAATCCCATCATCTTTGGTCCTGCTCCAAATATCTGAAGCTTCTTCAATTCAGTATTTCTACTCACCTCTCCTCCCTCTGCCTAAAGACAAGATTACATAAATTCACCATTAGTACTTAAGGCTGAAAGTAATTACTTTCCATGCTGGATAACTAAAAGTTATGATCTGGATCAAATTCAACTTTCGCAGGTATCTTTTTTTAAGAACAATGCTACTAAGGCACTTCAAAGGACAAACATTACTTTTAATTTCTACCACTATCTACAATATGTTTCAGACTAATCATAAAAATTACCCCTCTTGGAAAGGCATCCAAACTATTAATAGAAGATAATTAAATCGCATACTTCTATATACAGAGATATACTACTATATACTATATACTACTAGGCATTTTACAAAGAATTTTCCCCAAATAGTTAGGAAAAAAAGATATTATTTATTAAAGGAAAATGTTGAAACAAATAAGAATACAACTTTTTTCTATTGCATGTACGTCCTACTAATTTGCTTTAGACCCAAAAGCACATATATTCTATTATGTACCTCATCAGCAAAAATACAATTACCTATAGCCATAATAAGCATCATCTGTTCTATTTCTTCCAGCTGATAAGATATTCTAACCTACAATTCCTTATACATCCAATAATTGCTTTTTTTTGCACAAGTCAAATATTTTAAACAAATTTCATAAATAAATAAACATATATTCTTTAAAAAATGCTGAAAATCCTGGTTGTGAAAATATCATGTAACACGTGGAGTACTGGAAGACAACAAATAGAAACTGAGATTCAGAAAAATCAGATTAAAATGATTTCATTTTACCTTATCTGAATTTTTAAACTAGTAACTGTTTAAAAGAAAAGATTCAAAACCTGTTTTGATTCAAACCATAGAAAGAATTCTATTAGGAACTACAAATTTCACATATAGATATTACATACAGAAATTCAATTGTTTGCCTGGTTCTTAACATTTTGAAATGATGTTATAATTCTGTTCATTCCACAAGCCAAGTATTTCTGAAAACATTTGTTTAATTTTGTTCTGAATATTTAAACCACATGAAATATAACAAAAGAGCTTGTAACTAGGTCATTTTTTTTTTGTTGTGGCTAGGACTGCCTCTCCAAGTTTTCTATCTACGCAATTCAATTTTAACTGATGATAGCAAAGTCACAACCTGACTACTTCTGTTCTACAACAATCCCAATTAAAGATAATTAGTAACAGCAACTGTGTTTTAAGAAGGAGATGAAAAATGGTACAAAGAGTAGTGGGGAAGTATCCTGATATTTTAATTATAATCTTCACAGTAGGGGGTGGGGTTACTGATGTTTATTTTGGCTGCTTGTTTGAATTGTCTGTAAAGGTACATGGCAGATGTCCCTTAAAACTATCAACATTTTACTATTAAAGCTACATAACTACAACTGAAATTATTTTGGATATTTCATATATTGTTCCAATTTGGGAAAAATGGCCATTCAAATGCTAGAACAAAAATGATCTCTTTCAGCCTTAACCAATAAATTTTAAAGGGCACATAGCTTTAAAGTGCATTATAAAATCCAGACTTAAAGAATTGAAAAGATTTTTAAAAATATATTTTTAGCCTTAACCTCAAAGGAAAATTAAGCAGAATCTGGGGAAAACCACTCTAATCTACAAAAGTATGCCAGTGGGAATTGTCTACCTAATTTAAATATCCAATTCCAAAAACAGCTGCAAAACAAGATGAACCCTGAGAATTGGATAGTAAGCAAACAGACCTATCATGAAAGAGTTTTGCCCTTCCAAAGAAAGTAAACAAAGGAAAAATACAAAACATCAAAATCAGTTTTTCTTAGACATTTGAATGAAATATTGCCAATAAATGTAGGATTCTTAAAGCTTAAAGTTCATATTGTGGTTTGCCACTTGATTCACTTTTTTTGTCTGATCCTTCTATTGTTCCTATACATACAAAATTGTTGGGTTTGAGTAACTCAGCTGCACTTCAGTTTTTAGTTTTAAGAATTGTATGGCAGGGTCCTTGTGGGCAAAGCTACATAAAACTTTTCTCTTGGGCTTTTTTGAGTCAAACAGGAAGGGAATGGAATTTAAATAATTATTGATAGCACCTAATTCTCAAGAAAAGTATCCTAACTCACATGGGAGAAAAAAGTTATTTTACCAAAGCCTGGGGAAATTATATAGAAGAGCCAGACACTGTGTAGAAAATACTTCTTGCTGCCAGCATTTTCCTACTTTAATTGGCAACCACTTATTCTTAAAATGTTTTACTATTCTTCACACTAAAGGTTTGAATAGTTTGAATAGTGTCTAAATAAAAGCCTAAACTCCTTATCTTTTATTTACGCTGATATTACATAAGCATACATACAGTTTGTGTACACAGATTATATACATAGATTAACATATATAGCAAACTTAGAAATAACACAGTTGTGTATGTTTTGATAGCATTCAATAAACACAGTTATAAAATAGACCACCTTATAGTTTATATCATAACACAGCATGTTTAGACTAAGTTTGAGATATTTTATCTTGCCTAAGCCCTCTAAAACAGTTTTAGAGGAGAAAATCAAACTTCCCAGTTTGTAGTTTGAACAGCATGCTATACCAGATGATGCTCATGCAAAGTTCAACAGCTATCACAAATAAAATGTTGGGATTTTTTAAACAGGTTTATCAACTGAAGAACTATTAATTAGATTATACTGCATGTTTATCTAACACTGAAAAATCTCACCGTGGTCTCTTTGTACAAATCTTACGACCAGATAAAATGCCACTGCATTTTTAATGCTTCTGCACTGCACTAAACTTAAAAGCAGTCTATCTACGGTGGGCCAATAGCCTGAGTACCTGGGACTTCACACGTCTGGTTCTTTTCAGCACAACATTCATTCTTGCACCCTGCTTTGGAGGAGACTGAGCATCAACAGCAACTTCCTCAACTTCCACTTTTTCTTTAAGATCCAAGCTTGGCTTTTGGATGCCCTACAGAACCACAACACAAAAGGACAACAGATTGATTGGATCTGGGATGTCACTCTGGTTTCAAACTGTACATAGCTACTGGGACAAAAAGGCCTGTCAATAGTGACACATTATATATGTTGTTTGGACAGATTCATCCATGAAAAACAAAATTAGCACATTTTCCAAATGCCAGAAAAAACCCTTTAAGTTTGACTTTCTTTCAACAGTATTCTCATCCTATCTAAAGAGATACAAAGAAAGAGACCAAAATAACATGGTTCTTATTAGCAAGACATTTTACATAAGGTAAATGCATATTAGACATGTCAACTTAGTACAGGTAGTCCTTGACTTATGACCACAATTGAGCCCAAAATTTCTGTTGCTGAGACATTTGTTAAGTGAGTTTTGCCTCATTTTACGACCTTTCTTACCAGTTGTTGAGTGAATCACTGCAGTTGTTAGTAACATGGTTGTTAAGTGAATCTGGCTCTCCCATTGAATTTGCTTGTCAGAAAGTTATGAAAGGTGATCACATGAATGTGACCGTCATAAATATCAGTCAGTTGCCAAGTGCCTGGATTTGGATCAGACACATTTCAATGCCACTGTAACTTTGAATGGTCACTAAATGAACTGTTATAAGACAAGTACTATCTATATACATCAAAAAAGTATATGATTTAAATTTCTTACAAATAAAATACTCTCACCATAAGGCTGACACCAGACTGGAAAAGTTCATAAGGATATAAGATCCGTTCATAGTGTGACTTCAACAGTGAACCTGTTGCTTTTCCTGGTAAATAACCCAATCGGCTTGCCACTTTAGACCATTTCTTCTCTTTAGTGACCATTTCAAATCCTCCTTTGCTGGCAACAATCTAAAACAAAAGTTAAAAACAATCTGGCTGCAGATTTCTACAGATCAAGATAGGATACAAAAAAAGCATCTGTAATATAAAACTACAAACATTTAAGCTATCTAGACATTTTCCTCCAAAATTTTTCTTATATACATATATAAATAACTCACTATGCAGTTTGCACATCTGCCATTTAACCACACAAGAGCCTGAAACATTCAGTTTGATTAGTCATGTTCTGAAACACATTAATTTAACTTGCAATTATCTAATTCAGAAAATCTGGAATTTGTATGAGTTTATGTCACGAGCCTTAAAACAACAAAATATTATGTATATAAATCTTTCAAGATGAAGTTTGTCATCATTATTATTTGGTAAAAATATTTTTTTTGTTCTCTTCCACTCACTCTTTCTGGTTTAAGCAACCAAAAGATCTGTGAAGGACAGAACTTGAATAAAATGAAAGCATAGCTGATAACAAAGAAACTAATTTTAAAATAGAAGACTTATTTACATTTTGCTAAAACTGTTTTAAACAAGAAGAAAGTACAACAGTAACAATGAAGTAACAATTTATCATGCACTAGGGAGGATACAGATCAGAAGATCTTTATAGGAACAGGAAGGTGAAATGTTGCTTTGGGAGAATCTTGGACAAAGATTTGATCAAGAATAAACAGTAGTAATTAACTTAGGCTGACTATTACACTATAATGGAGATTTAACAATTTTTGAAGGAATCCTAAAGAAGTTAATTATTTTGGGAAGTTTCGATAAGTTGATTTCATAATAAACTAACAGAAATGACTTCTCAAAAATCTCAATATAACTCTTACTCTCCCCATCCTTAATTTCTCAATTTACAATGGTGTATCATTTATTTGAAGACTGCTTGAAATATATTATATAATGACTCAAAGATTAAAACAATGTTTTATTAGCTTGCTGATACAGAATATTATGTGCACAAAAATCCTTGCTGCCTTAGATAAAAATGCAGTTCTGATTACAAGAATGCACTGGTGTATGCTACACTTTCTTGACCATTATGTGAATCCTTTCTTTACAAAAGAGTTATGCAGCATTTACAATGGAAAAACTTGTTCAAGTATCTATCACTTACCCACCAAACCACTACAGATTCCCCCCTTACCTTGCTCAGGGAATAAAGATCTAATATTTTTCTTTCTACTACTGGAATTTTCAGTGTAGACCCTTGAAGTTCCCAGAATTTTGCTAGGTGATCTAAGAAATCCAACTTCACTCTAGTCATTGCCTATTAATCAAACCAGCAAAAGGTATCATATAAATTTGATGTATAAAGTTAACTGTTCACAAAAAACAAACGGAAACAACAGAACAAAGCCCATTTCAGCCGTTTCAGAGAAACCATTTAATATCAAACTTATGGAATTGCTGTGAAGTGGGGGAGGGATGTCTTAAAATATGTTATATGAATAAATTCTACAGTCCAATGAAGGCTGAAAAGAGTAGAGGAAATCATTATGGAAACAGACAGGTATAGCCAGGTATACCAAAAATTGTATAACATTTTCCATACTTCAGGTTCCTCAAGTAAATTTTAAGATACTTTTGGCAAATGATGTTGCTTCCTCTTGCCTGAGGGAAGGGGGATGATTAAGGGCAATTATTCAAATTGTCTGAAAGCTGTGATTAATTCTAATAATGATAAGCTGGAATTCTACAAGTGATAAGTTGTAATAAATCCATGTTTACTGAGCCCAAATAAAACAAGATAAAGATAAAAGCAAATCCTGGCAAGATTGGAAGAATAACAAAATAATACAGTATAACCTCTCAATCTTAAACTATATTTAAGTCTTAAATATAATTAAATCTTAAACTATATTAAGTCTGAACCAGCTTCACCTTCCATAGATACTCATTACTATGAAATATTAGGTTCTATCAAAGCCCATGAAACATGAGTGCTGATCAGCTCTTTCCTCATGTGCTCTCTACTTCATAATGCGGAAAAGATAACATACACTAATTAGCTCCACTATTTCAACTGCTTTAGGTTAATATATCCCTGTAGATTCCTCCCTGCAGTATAAAAGATCATAACCAGGCCCTTGTGTTATATTCTAATCCATGAAGTGCTGCAAAGCAAAACTATCAAGAGTGCAATAATGATTAAATAATGAATACTTTTATACTTTCCTCCTGCCATAAGGAGTGTCCAAGAGAGCCACTGACACTGACAAAAGAACCCAGATAGAAATTAGTTCTAGTAAACTGTCATTTTTATTGGAGCATCAGAAAATTATGCACTTATAAAACAAAAATATACTCATAAATATTGGGAGAGTTATTTTATATAATTATATCAATGCAACATAAGAAACTATGTGGGTGTTTCAGGTCATTCATCAAATCATCTCACCCAAAAATTCTAAGTAATCCAATACTGATGACTAGAAACTTACCTCCAGTTCATTCAAGCGCTGCACCCGTGGAGTAAAACGAAAGTTTTGCACATCACATGCAAAAGGAGGTTGCCAATCCTAAGGGAGTAAACAAGAAAAGTCACATTTAACAAAACAACACATCACTCATATTTTCTTTTTTTTTTTCTTTTAATTTACAAGCATTCCATGAAAAGCTGAAAATATTTCAGGTAAAAAGTATTATAAAATGTTTTCATATTGTCAATTATATATGGCCTAATCCTAGTAACTCCAGAATTCATATACAGTAGCTTAACACTATACAGAAAGAATACAAATTAGAACAAAGCTAGGATTCACTATGTTGCAATTAAGAATCTGACTTTCTTGAATTTTAACTTGTTTTTGGCATGATACAGTTTGGCCAAAACTAAAGTATTTGTATTGTTCTGGATTTTGATAGAAATATCAGAGAAATTTTCCATAAGTAGAACAAGGGTAGTGAATTTTATCTTCTCCAATTCCTCTTCCACATGACCAACACACCAAAACACCACACTTCAAGTATGGCACATTCCACTGGCTCATCCGCCCCCTCCCCATT
Source organism: Hydrophis major (assembly GCA_033807585.1). Classification (NCBI taxonomy): domain Eukaryota; kingdom Metazoa; phylum Chordata; class Lepidosauria; order Squamata; family Elapidae; genus Hydrophis; species Hydrophis major. The sequence continues at coordinate 196,652,594 of CM066331.1, forward strand.
TTCCCAGTGCCTTTCTTTGCTGCTGTCTTGTTCCATCAAAATTTTTGACTTTTCCGGATTCCCATCCTGGAACACCTGTCCCGCAGAAAATGTTTTTCAGGTCTATGTCCAGATAGAACATGTATCTCTCTCCATGCCTGAACTTTGCAAATTTTCTATTCTGTACACAGAACAATCAGTGCATTTTATTGTTTGCATGTCCCTAATCAAAAAAGTGTTACAAATGTCGATCCAAATTACAAATCTATAAATACTCTAAAAATGGCACATCACTCAGCAGCTGCTCACTTCTTTATAACTCCCCCTTTCTTTCCTACAACCAAAGAACGGATTTCTACTTTTCATGACTATTTTAAACTATATATTTCTTTCCAACTAAATGAATTTGGTTAATTTGTAATTATGCAATGAGTTAGAATGCAGACAGCTATATTGGAATATAGAATGACAGTTTATTTTAAACTTTTAATAATATGAATCAGAACATCTGTTATTCATCACTAGTTATTACTTTTAAGCTTTTTGACCATGTAACCTATTCATTATGCAGGTGTTAAATAAATTAAAACTAGACATTTAAACTGAGTAAGACTGGGAATGATTATGTTTCATTCCAACAGATATTTTAATCTAAGGTACTTGACATGATCCAAAAATAAGCATTCCTTCAGAGTAATATGTGACAAGGCCCAGTACATGGCTTCCATAGCTTTGAACACAAAGCTAACAAAAAAACCTACCAAATACAGATGTAATGGCTGTTTTTTTCCTGCACGGCTTAAGACTTCTCATTCCAAAGAATTTTATTACTTGTTATTGTAGCTGATCTATGTTAAATATCTTTTTATACCTGAAAAGCCATCTGCTTTGCAAACTGAAGCCTAAAACTCCTGTCAGCATCAATTAAATTCCTGATTATTTTAATTCTTAATAACTAAGTGACAAAGAAAAAAGCTGGCAAGTGCTATGACTTATAATTGTTTTTCCCCATTATCCTTTGTATTCTTGGAGTAGTAGACAAAAAAAGAAGGGAAAAGGAGCTGAATCTCAGGCTGATCACATCGCTCTGGAGTTAAAAAGAGCCAGGCGAATAAAACTGCTACTGCTCAGAAAAGACAGCAAAGATGGAAGCCTTGATCTAGACTGACCTTGGGTGATGAAGGGGAGTGTCTATCAGGTACTAGAAAAGAGTTATTCAGGACTATGCATTCTAATCTCTTTTAAGGAGATTTTCTTCAAATTAACAAGAATGGTTTAACCTACAAGAGCTCTTTAAACACAGAGCAGAAAAAGAATCAAGAGTATTTTTAAAATATTTACAACCAAGAAAACTGGTAGAGACACACACACACTGCTATTGGGGCTGTAGACACAGTACAATAGGGACTATGTAGTCTAGACAAAGAGATACAAAGCAAAATTATGTCCATAGAGAACCCAGACCGATACAGGAGACAAATGCAGGGTTGTTTTTTTTCTCCCATGGAGGCGAGGATACAGTTTAAAAGCCAAAGCTTTCAAAGCCAGAGCTTTCTACCCTGGATTGACAGAATTTAGCTCAGCCACAGCGCTTCATGCTGCAAATCAAAATCCCTCCCGTTAAATTTAAGCCATCTGGCTAGACTTGGGTCACAAGAGACGGTATTTTAAACATCACCCCTTGGAAGCTCTCTACCCTTTTCCCCGGGAGTAAGAATTTAGCCGCCTTCGCCTAACCTATATTGTTCCTCCGTTTGCACTTCGTTCTCGCTTCCCCCCCACAAAAAAAAACCGTTTCAAAGGAGGCTTATAATCCTGGATCAACAGAGGGGTTGTTGTTGTTTCCCCCCCACCCTCTTTCGGCGTCGACCCATCGTGACAAGAGGCGCCATTGCTGCAAAAGATCAAAGACCTCGGAAAAAGTCCCAAACCGCTCGAGAAAAGGCCCGGGCTTCCTTCGCCTCAGCCCCATCCGAATTAAAAGGGCGAGCAGGCGGGCGGCCATTTCGGGGGGGGGGGGGGGGGGCTGTGGTGGAAAGGGAAGCAACTTCTTAAAAAAGCGAAGCCCCGGGTCCGATCTCTCTCCATCCCTCCCCGCAGGCCCGACGGTACCTTGGGCGGCCTGATCTTGCAGATGCCCGTTTTCTCAGCCAAGGGTCGGATGCGGCCGATGAAGCTGAGGGGGTTGCTGAACTCTTCCCAGCTGGGCTCGAAGACCGGGCACTCGGGCGGAGGCACGAATTCCGCCACGTAGTGCGGCCCATCGAGGCCGCCGTCGTCGTCCCCCGACATGGCGTCGGCGCCGCCGTCCCTGCCGCCGCCGCCGCCTCAGGATCCGGACGAGAAGGAGCTCGGCTGGCGGGGAAGGGAGAAGGCGAAACCGCTTAAAGATGGACTAGCAGGCGGAGGGACATTCCGGTACCCAGCGAGGAGCAAAGGCGATCCTGGCCGACGAGCAGCGGAGTCCTTCGAAGGCGAGGCCGCAGCTCCCTCAAGGCCGGTCCGGGCTCCTCTCCCCCCCGTTTGTTTTTGTTTTCTCCCCCGCCCGCAAGGATTTGTGCTGCTTTGCGTGTGTGTATATGTTTTTTTTTCCTCCTTTTCCTTTTCCTCCCCTTCTTGAGGCTCAGCGGAAGTGACGCGTCTCAGTTAAATCCCCTTTCTCGCGGAAGCGACTAAATCATATCCTTCCGCTGATTTTTTTTTTTTTTTAAAGTATGTAGTCCCGGCTCTGTTTTTGTTTTTGTTTTTTCCTACTGCTGTCGGACTGAAGCGCTTCTCTCTCGCTCGGCGTTATCCGCTTTAGCGCCTCATCGGACGAAGTTGGAGCTGGGGGGCGAACGATACAAGAGAGCCGAGGGCTTCGTAGTCACAGAGCGAGCGAGCGTAGTCACAGAGCGAGCGTAGTCACAGAGCGAGCGAGCTAGGCTGGGTGTGGGAATAGTGGAGTGGGGGGTATGGAAGAGTATGTATGAGTGCGCGTAGATCTTTCTTTCAGCGGAGTCGTTATACCACAAGAACTTCCGGTGTCGAAAGCTGGCTTTTCGGGGGGGGGGGGCTCTCCGCTTTTCGGGCTCTGTGTGAATATTTTGCCCCGCCCCTTTCCGTGCAATCCTTGCCAGGCTGACCGTCGCGCGCTCCTCTCTCTTTCTCACAAGACTACCCTGTCAGTTGAGCTTCGCATTCCTCTCCCGTCCGGCCGACAAAGAGAAACTCGGACTCCGCCCACTTAGTCCCACGAGCCTCGCCAACCGAACCCTCCGTAGGCCCCGCCAACCCTGTCTCCACAGTAACCGTCTGCCCCTTCTCCCCCCTCCACCCACCCATAAAAAACACGGCCACCGCAGCGGCCTGGCCCCGCCACTCGGAGTCCCTCAACGTACTTCCTTGGGGGATCGGCTGTTGTGTCGCCGAGAGAAAGTGGGGGGGTGTTTCGGTTTTTTGTGTTTTTGTGTGTGCAAAACTGTAATTAGCATTCCCTCAGCATCTTGGAACTCCATACCATAAAACAACTTCCCGGCTGAAGAGAATATTCGTGCAAGATAATTGGTTAATTGTATGTTGGAACCTTTGTTTTCCTCTTCCTGAAAAAAAAAAGGGGGGGGTGTCTGTGGCTTACCTGTTTTCTTTTGGTGGCTCAAAAAGTAAGGCCAGACCTGGACTTTCTAGCTGCTGTTCAGTTATAGTTACTGGAGCCATTTTATTGTAAACTACATTCATTATAAATAATAGTCCTTTATTTCACAATACAGTACAGGTTTGGTCAATATAGTTGTCTTGGTTTTGCTTTTGGGTTTTCCTTTGTAAACCCAAGTGAGAAAAAAAAAAAAGTCTCATGAACTCCTTTCAGATTTGTGCTTTTTTTTTCCCCAGGAAAATATGGTTACTGTTGTGACAATACTATTTTCCTGCATCTTAAATAGCAGAAAACCACACTAGCGTGAAATTGGTGCCCCAGTTAACTGATCTCTATCCTGCCTATGTTCCAAATCACTGCCAGTCACCTGACAGATCTTCATGGATGATTGTATACACCTCTTGGGCATTTTCAACTATGTTGGAATAAGAGGGAAATGTTACTTGTAACCTTAAGGCAACTAAGGATTAATTTTCTCTATATTACTCATGGTAAAGGAAGGTTATGCAGACACAAGGGGAAAAAATATGCCATTGACTTGCAAGTGAGGAAAAGATTTTGGTCAATACTTAGTTGGAAGACCACCAGACTGCAGGCTACACCAGGGAAGGAAAACAAGCAACAACACACCATTTTGTATCAGTTATCCCAAAATCTGTATAGATGTGTTGGTGAAAGAGTTGAGCTTGAGTCAAAGGAGATTCCATTCATTTCTATCCTGGAAAGGATTCTTTGAGAGAGAAAAACTAAACTCTTATGTTGAGTGCCTTCAAATATGAAAGGGGTACCATTGTTCCAAATAATGTAAAACACTTTTAAGGTGCTTTCCTGAAGTAATCTCTAAATCCATGAAACAAAGCCTAAAATTTCCTCCCATTTCTATCAGCTTCAACAAAGATGAAATGGAAATATTGCAATGACTTTCATTTCTTAAGCAAAAATAAAGATTTTCAAGCAGCTGATTGTTCCATTTATTGTTATACTTTTTCTTATTAAGATCTGGGGCTAAGTTAATGCCTAAATTGCCAGAAATCATGTTCTGGAAGCTGGTATCACTTCCAGGAAGGGTTTGTTCCATAGTACTACAATTTTGCTTTGGGCAATAAAATAAAAATATTTTCAACATACCATAGCTATCAAAAAGTATTTAAGGATTTATAAACTACCTCCCAACATTGCTTATAGAACAATTAGCAGAAAAATAGTAATTACAATATTACAATATCACCAAGTAGAAGTAATATCTATTACAAAATCTAAAATGCAGGTAATAAATATGGAATAATAAAATCCCTGCTTGAACTTTTTCCAATAAATATACAGAATTGTTCTGCTTTATAGGACAAGTAACACGAACATAATTGCTAAAAATCTTTAAAGTTACAATTAACCTTGATTAACTTAACCTGTTGCCAATTTGCCAAACCTGTTTAGGACACTAATTGGTTAATGTAAGTTGTGTAACCATCTTTGAACACAAGATTTCATATTAAGCACATGGCTGTGTAGTGGTTAATCTATTTTTAATCAAATAGGTTAAACTATACTAAATTTGCCAAACTCATGAACTGGTACATATTCTCAATTATGTTTTGTTGGAGTCCTGGCAATACAGGAAATTATATAAAGATGTCAATTCTAATCTTCAAGGGATTCCCATGTGAAAATAAACTATGTTAACTAGTAATATTAAAATAGCACAATATAGCTCATAATTTAGTATTTTAAAAGGTTTTAATTTGATCCTACACCAGAAAAGATTTAACTTCTGCATGTAAATTCAAAATTAAATTCTATTTTATTTAGTGCTCATAAATCACAGGATAAAACCCAATTTGAGAGCAGTTCATTGTTGCTTATCTGTATCTCTAGATGATTGTGCCACACAAGCTTTTTGTTACTGTAACAAAGCTAATAAGGGTCTTTTTCTGGAAGTAAGTGATACACGAATTATCTACTAAAAGAAGAATGGAAATGCGAGGCAGCCTTAAGGGAGGCCTAGCGTTTTTTACTATGTAACTGCACTAAAACCACCCGTCCTTTTCCATTCGGTTTAGGGCTTTCACCCCGTTGCCAAAATGATCCAAGGAAATTCTTCACATTTGTCTCCACTCTAATTGATTGCTCTTTAGCCTTCATGACCGCACCAGCAAGGGTGTGGTAGACTAGCCATAATGAGTAGAGAATTGTGATTGGGCAAAATATCGGAGAGCGTCTATTTCTTCCCTCCTGATTGGAGGACTTTCGCGGCCTGTTGTTTGATTTTTGGTTTTTCCGTTGAGACCGGCAGCGGCGGCGGCGGCGGCGGCGGCGTGAAGCGGCAGAGTTTGCGGCGCGTACAGGAGAAGTACAAATTTGTGGTTCCGAATGGGACCGAGGAGGGTGTGTGTTACGGGTTTGCACGGCGTTCTGGTAGTATAAGGTGGGGGGGGAAATAGTGTAGCTTCTGGTTGCTTTCGTCCTTTTTTAACATTGAACGAGAAATACCCCGTTCAAGAAGTTGGAAGACCCTGGACTCTCCACCAAGTAAACCGTGGCATTACGTGCTTCGTTTTTTTATCTCCAGTTCTTATTGAGGAAGCCTGCATTAGTATGACAGTTTTGATGTGGGGTTTGAGCTGGCGGAGTCTGGGAGTCGGTTTCCTTTTCAGTTGCGTAGTAACCTTCCCTCAATAGCCAAATTCCCAAAATTATTGGGTGAAACTGCAAATTATCACTTCTCAAAAGCATTTTACCAACAATGAGTCTTCTATTACTACTTGAGCTTAAACTTCCTTTCCGCCCCCCTTCCGTCCCTCACTCTTGCTTACCTTGAACATAACTGCCTTTTTTCAACCAATAGCTACTATGGGCTTTGTTCATACTAGGCATTGGATAGCCATACTTTGGCATGTGACACAAGCCTTTTCCACACTATTAAGGTCTAGTAGTACATGGTAAGAACCCAGAAAATTAGTTTCAGAAACCATGGTTCAATACAGGTTACAGTATTGCTTAAGCGTGGCCATTTTTTTTCTAAAAGCAAATCCTTTAACATTGTAGGCTGCCTACTCTCCAACACTGTTACTAAAATCTTGCTAGTTTGAATGGAATAGAAGATTAGGCAGGTTATAGTTATGCATCCTTTGCTTTCCTGTATTTAGGCAAATTACACATGTATGTGTTCTGAAGGGTTAAGAAACTGCTTTTTTGATAGGATTAAAATATAAAGTGGACTCTTATCATTGTGAAATGGTGAACTCTACAGGGAATAACTTACTCTGTGTCTTCTGACCTATCCAGTTCAATATCTGTCCTTAATTTCAAAAGCATAAAAGATGGGGCTTAACTTTGCAAAGCATGTGTGTGTGTGCCCTTTTATGCAGAAACAAACTATCCTCTGTGCTTATAGTAGAAAGTAGGGTTTGCTTCTACAAAGTAATATACCAACATATAAAGCACTTTGCTGCAGTTATCCTCCATTTTATTTTCTAAGAATGTCTCCAAAATCTCTGGGTTTCAAGTGCATTGTTAAAAGGGTTAGGGTTGCAGCATGTTAGTTTCTTATATTTAAAAAAGGAACCTTTAGAGAATGCAGCTAGTATAGGGTAAGACGCCTGGATAGGATAAGCACCAGGGAATGTGCTGGGGATACTTTTAACTTGTAAATGCTGTCTTGGGAGGCCCATAGATAGAACAGTAGATGCTTATATGGTTATTAATATGGACTGTTGAGAGACCTTTTTGTTTGAGTAAAATTTAATTTGTGTATCATTTGTGCACATCATTTGCCATTAAACTGGACAGTTAAATCATATGTTACAACATATGAAGTTTCTTGTGAGTATATATTTGGAATATATTATGTTCATTGAAAAGCTGTATGTGATTGTGCTTACATAAACGTTGTATTATGCTCTATTGGTGAGGAATTGGCTTTATGCACTAAGATATTTTTTATATATTCCAAACTTGAAATTATTCATTTAAAAGCTGGGTTAATAAAACTGCCAGAAACCATTAAGTGAATTACGGGAAGGTGTGTTGAATAATTGAGGTTCACTGGAAGATTAAGGAAGCTGAAAAGAGGAACTAAATTTAGTTGGAATACAAACAAAACTTTTCCATACAATTTGAATAGTAAATATGAATTGAACTTCACTTGCATGAGTGAAGTTCTTAAATTATATTAAAGATTTCAGTGAATTGTTTAATGATGTTTAATGGTGATGTTTTTAATGATTGGAACATTTTAATAAAAGTTAAATGTTAAAAGAAGAGCTGCAATCATACAAACATTGTCATGTCCATATTGTTTCAATCGTTGCTTAACTACAAATAAACCACAATTGATTCTGTCCACAAAACCATAGTGTCTTTCAAACCACAATAGAGCATGCTGCATTATATGATCCAAAGAAATCACATAGCTGCATTGTTTGAACCAAGCTATAGTTCTACAGCAGGTGTTACAAATAAACCTAAGATAACTTAAATGACCAGTTTTTAGAGCTGTTACAGATCAGAGCTGAATTGGACTAATCTTACTTTGAACCTACAGTATTCAATGAGCTATTCCATTTTTATTGTGTTGGATTACACCTGCCATTTGTATAAGTCTTAAGTTCTTTATTATGGTATAGTGGGACAGATTGGGAAAAAGGGTCTAAGAAATGTTTTTGTTTTCTGAATTTTTTGGATAAAGGCCAAATAGTGTTTTATGGCTCAGTAATTCAATATATTAAATGCATTGCAGATGGTCAGAATATGTGCCATGGCTTCTTCTCCAAGAACACCTTCCAAAAAGTAAGTCAAACAATTAGGTGCTGATTTCAAATGTCTTTGTTGTTTTCCTCTTCATCTCAAGTAAAAATCTTGCAAAGCATGATTCATAGACCTCCTAGCATCCCATTTTTAGTTTCCAAAGCAACATACAGGAATAGGCAAAGCTGAAATTTTGGGGCTTTGTTGGAATTTATGAATTTGTTGTTTTAGGTGTGATACCCTTTTCAAAGTCAGACCACTGTTTCTCTTGGGGTGCTTAAAACTGCATATAATATAATTAACATAATTATTAATATAATTAAAACAAAATACTTAATCATTATTATTGAAGAGATGTCATGATGTATTGATTGTCCCTATAGACCAGGGGTCTTCAAACTTGACAGCTTTCAGACTGGTGGACTTCAATTCCCAGAATTCCTCCTCCAGTCATATTAGCTCAGGAATTCTGGAAGTTGAATTCCACAAGTCTTAAACTTGCCAAGTTTGAAGACCCTTGCAATAGATTAAGGCCAGAAAGATTCTCACCCCAGTATAGCTCTTGGACCAGTGTTAGTAAAACCTACAACAACTGCCTGGATAAATGTTTTGAATTTCTATTTCTATTCTAGATTTCTATTCTGTATATAAAAGTCAGCTGTGCCTGGTAGTAACCAGCAATGGACTCATAAGAGTAAACAGTTTGCATTCTTTCATTAAGGTGCATAGTTTACCTAAGTTCTACCTTTTTCAAAATTAAATGAAAATAAATGCTCTCAAAGGTCTTTATTTAACTTTAGCTATGCTGGCTGAGAAATTCTGGGAGTTGAAGCCCACAAGTCACAAAGTTGCCAAGTTTGGGGACCTCTGGGTTTAACAGAACACACCTAATCTGAATTATGGGTAGGAATCCTGTCCCAGGGACCACTCCCAGCCTTACAATACCTTTCCACTCAGTGTCCCACATGTATCTAAGATCACATGCAAGTATAGGGTAAAAAGCTTTTAGTAATGTTTTCTTTTGGTATGTAATAATGTTTTCCAGATCAAGCACTCCATGTGCTGCTTCCAAGGGTGCTATCCTTCCTTCTCCTCACCCAAATGATTCTACCCCTCTTCCTTCAATCAATGAACGTTTGGCCTACCTTCGTCCCTCTCGGGAGTTGTTGGAGTACTATCGAAAGAAGATTGCACAATTTGATGAAGAGCATGAAGAGCTGGTGAAACGGTTGGAGACATATAAAGCATCTTATGATGAACAGGTAAGAAAAAGGGAGTGGTAATCCACCAAGAAATGAGTGATCTGGAAAGCCATGTAAGGAAGCTTCAAGACTTACTCCTTTGTCCTGTTCTGTAATTCAATCATGATAATTTTATGGCTTTGGATTCTCTGCCAAACCTACATAGAAGGCGTTTTCACTGAAAAGTATTAAAGAGAAATATGAGTTATTTGGAAACTGGTTCCATACATTATATTTTTCTGAATCCTCATACTTTAAAAAAAGCAACTTTTAAATCACTTGATAGTGGAATAAATTTTTATCTGCCTTAGTTTTTAAAAGAATATGACCTGAAGCATTATTCTCCTGCTTCCATCTTTCTTTTTCATTCAGAGTCTTAACAAGAGAATGCATTCTACTCTGACCTAAATTAAACCAAAACTATATTTCACTTTTTAAAATATATAATTTTGACTGGTGAGGAGGTGGCTTTGGAAAGCAAGCAGGATGAAAAGAATGTTTTTCATTGCATAATTATGCATTTTCTCAATAGATGAACAGATGTGATATCAAAGAGGTTCAAAGTGCTCACTCTTACCCACTTTCCCCACACGTGTGTATTGTGTTAGTAAATTCTAAGATACTGTGGTACATTAAGTAATAACTTTGTTGCTGCTCTATTCCCTATTTTATTACTCCCTATGCTCACATTGGGAGAAAAAGAAAAGCAAGATAATTCTGTGAAGTGCAAGGAATTGTTGCTTTTCTTTAGGATACTGACTTTCCCAGGAAGAAAAGGAGGCACCCAGGAAAGTGAGAGGGCAGTTGAACAAGTTTCTCCATATAAGGAAGAAAGGAATATGAAGCAAGATTTCATGGTCCTGTCTCTTCCTGGAATATCCTGCTGGGAAGGGTATCCATGTGGTATATTTTAGTTGTAGACTACACACCTTAAGAATGGGAGACAGCAGTTGTGTTCCAAGGACCACAGCAGTTCTGTAGCCCTATTCAAAGCACTTTTATCCTTTCTTGATTAATTTACTTATCTTTGATTCAGCTAAGCCAATACTATAGTGATTATTCTGGCTCACACTACTGTGAGCTAGGTCTTAAGTAGAGCTGTTCCCTAGTCTTAAAAGTGGTTTTATTGAAGAAGCTGAATGTAGATAAGAGAATAAACCAATCAATTTATAGTTCAATAATTTAATGCTATATGCTAAGAGAAACGAAAGTGGAACTAAATAGAAAATATGACAAACATTAGAAGCATAGAGGAAAGTAATTATTGTAATAGGACTAAGAGAGGGCTGGACAGTTTGCTCAAAGGCTACTTAAACTTCCATTGATGTTTGAAGTCTAGAAGACCATTCTCAGCATATAGAAGAGATAGTAAGCATGAAGAAAACACTTGTTACAATTTGCAGAACTTAATTATTTTTTCTATGCAGCACAAGCTACAATGGGAAATGCGTCAACGAGAAGAAGAAATTGCAGAGCTGCAGAAGGCTTTGAGTGACATGCAGGTGTACCTTTTTCAAGAAAGAGAGCATGTGCTGCGCCTTTATTCTGAAAATGATCGACTGAAAATCAGGTTTAACAGATTTAACAGATAATCAGAGTTGGAAGGGACCTTGTAGGTCATCTAGTCCAACCCCCGCCCAAGCAGGAGACCCGACACCATTTCTGACAAATGGCAGTCCAATCTCTTCTTGAAAGTCTCAAGTGATGAAGCTCACACAACTTCCAAGGGCAACTTCTGTTCCATTGGTTGATTGTTCTCACTGTCAGAAAGTTTCTCCTTATTTCCAGGTTAAATCTCTCCTCGTTCAGTTTCCATCCATTATTCTTTGTCTGGCCTACAGGCACTTTAGAAAATAGCCTGACCCCTTCCTCCCTGTGGCAGCCTCTCAAATATTGGAAGACCGCTCTCATGTCTCCCCTGGTCCTTCTCTTTACTAGACTAGCCAAGCCCAGTTCCTGCAACTGTTCATTGTATGTTTTAGCCTCCAGTCCCCTAATCATCCTGGTTGCTCTTCTCTGTACTTTTTCTAGAGTGTCAGCTTTTTTATAATGTGGTGACCAAAACTGGATGCAGTACTCTAGGTGTGGTCTTACTAAGGCTTTATAGAGTGGTATTAGTACTTCCCTTGTTCTTGATTGTATCCTTCTTTTAATACAACTTAGGATTGCATTAGCTTTTTTGGCTGCACACTGCTGGCTCATATTTAGCTGGTTGTCCACTAAGACTCCAAGATCCCTCTCACAGTTACTGCTATTGAGCCTGGTTTCACCCAGTCTATATGTGTATTTTTGGTTTTTTCTTGCCTAAGTGTAGGACTTTACTTTTCTCTACATTGAATTTCATTTTGTTAGATATGGCCCAGTTTTCTAGTCTGTCAAGATCCATCTGGATCTTGAGCCTATCTTCTTGGATCTTAACTATTCCTGCCAGCTTAGTGTCATCTGCAAATTTGGTAAGTTCCCCTTCTATTCCCTCATCTAAATTGTTACTGAAGATATTGAAGAGTACTGGGCCTAAGATGGAACCTTGTGGTACCCCACTGCTTACTTCCCTCCATGTAGACTTAGACCCATTTAAGGATTACTCGTTGAGTATGGTTTGCCCTCCAGTTGTGAGTCCATCTAGTGGTGGTGCTATCTATTTCACTTTTTTCTAGCTTACTAAGAAGTAGGTTGTGGTCTGCTTTGTCAAATGCCTTGCTGAAATCTAAATATATTATGTTCACAGTATTTTGCTGGTCTACTAATTTAGTCACTGTGTTGAAGAATGAAATAAGATTGGTTTGGCATGATCTGTTTTTAACAAACCCGTACTGACTGCTAGTTATTACTTTACTTCTTTCTAGATGTTGGCAGATCTGTTTTTTATATTATCTTTTCCAGTATCTTCCCGGGTATTGATGTTAGGCTGATTGGTCTATAGTTTCCTGGGTCTGTATTTTTTTCCTTTTTTGAAGATGGGAACCACATCAGTTCTTTTCCAGTCCTCTGGTAGTTCCCCGATGCTTAATAACAAACATTTTGGACTCAATTGTGGTTGTAAGTTGAGGATTACCTATACAGTATATGTCAATCTAGGATCACAAATATACTATTTTCCTCTTAGCTAAAACATTGGATAGAAATGTGGAAAATAAATACATCCAATTGAATAAGAGGTATCTGTTTTATTCAATTAATAGACTATTAATCAAAAATCCCCCCCCCAAAAAAAGTTCACATTCTTAGTAATAAGATGCTACTAGAATTTCTATTCTTTCTGAAATAGAAGGCACTTAAAGAAATAATATCTTCAGAGGAGAAATTGCATTTCAAACATAGTGTTTCCAACCATTAGTTTGCCACAAAGTTTTCATGCTTAAGTGGTTAGATTCTACAAGAAAGAGAACTTCTAGAGCAGGGGGTGTCCAACCTTGGCAACTTTAAGACTTGTGGGAGTTTAAGAATTCTTTAAGAATTCTGGGAGTTGAAGTCCACAAGTCTTAAAGTTGCCAAGGTTGGATACCCCTGCTCTAGAGTATGTAAAATAAAAGGTTTGCTTTTCAGAGGTTTAGGTGAACCTTGAAGTCAACAAAAAGTGCATGATACATCAGCATTTAGGAACAGTAATAAATTGCATTATTTTCAATGTACAGGGAATTGGAGGACAGAAAGAAGATTCAACATCTTTTGGCTTTATTAGGAACAGATAATGGTGAAATTACCTATTTTCACCAAGAACCCCCAAATAAGGTAAGGACCATCAATTAATCTAGATATTATTACTGCATTTTATTTTGTAAAATACATTACTTACATTACTGTTTACAGCTTATCAAAAAGATTTAAATAATTGTATAAAATATAGCTGCAACAAGGTGTTTGTTTTTTTTAAGGCAGAAAAATGTATTCAGGGAACTGCAATATATTTTTGGAGTGAAAAGTACCATTTAGTTCTCAGAGAAAGAGCAAGATATAAACATAATCACACACATAAATTTTCAGGCAAAAGCTAATGGAAGTCAATAAATTAGTTTTAATGAAATTGATGAATTTGTGCCTCATAGGCCTAAATCCAGTACTTTTCTAAGTGACAATTCTAGAAAGCCTTGTAAGGTTGGTCAATCTATAATTCATGTCAAGTTGTTAAAAGTAACTAATTACATAGGTCAGCTTTCATAGGAATGCTTTTAGTGATAGAGAAGGTTTAGCTACTTACAACATTACCTATACATGGTAAAGACGGCACCAGTCAGTTTTGTCATGATTTGGTTAGTGTGTTACAAGCGCAACTAAATTCTAGTTTTGCCACAAGTATTCTTGATCTCTAATCTAGAGAGTATACTGTAAGCCAGTAAAATAAAGTATGTAAGAAGCAAGCCAGTTTGTTAAATATGCTAGGAAACTGCAAATTGCTGACTGAAAGATTTGGGAAATGCAATGCAGCATTTTATTGGCAGAGAAGTGAGCAGAGGCCTTATTTTTTCCTTCAATAGATCATTGAAAAATTAATTTGAAAAAGAAAGTTTATATTTGTTGATCTAGAGAAAAGACGTACTAAAAGTGAATAGGCATGGAGTGTTTTACACAAATATGAAGTTGGAGATTGGTTGGTGAAAGATTTAAAAGTGGGTGCATGAAGGAAATAAAGCATGCAAGAGAAAACAACGCATGGGTAACAGCTTGACATTAAACAGTATAAAGCAAAGTTGTGTGATAGCCCCCTGGTGGTTTAATGTATTAATACATTAATAAAAATGTATGAGTGCTTATAAGGATTTTAGACTTTTATCAGTTGGAAACATGAACGTACTTATCTCTCCAGATTATATCTTCTTGTTAGTTGGGACCTAAAGGATTTGCAGTAAACGTTAGATTATTTAACACAACAACATCGATTGGAATATTAAATTATAAAAGATCGGGGTAGTTGTGATTAATGGGGAAAGTTAACTAGAGCAAGTACCGTATATACTCGAGTATAAGCCGAGTTTTTCAGCCCATTTTTTGTGCTGAAAAACCCGCCCTCGGCTTATACTCGAGTCAGCCGCTACGGCACCATGCCTGGCCTGCGCTGGCGTGGCTGCAACCGATCGCGCCTCCAGGGCAGCATCGCCGCCACGGCTGTCTACCCGCTAAGGGCCACACAGGCGACCCCAAGCAGCCTCTCCTTCCCCATTAACGGGCGCCCGGGGGCCCCGCGAGCTCCTGCGTTGCGCGCTTCCAGCTTCGCCAACAAACCGCCAGGCTCAGGCAGCCTCCTCCGCCCCCTACCCTAGCAGCGAAGAGCTGCTCCGGGGGCAGCGAGACAAAGTGCCTGGCTGCGCTGTGGCGGGAGCCGCCGAGAGGAAGAGGGCCGCCCTTTCCTGGGGATCACGGCATTTGCAGCTCTCCTGTTCAGTCTCCAACAGTGAAAAGACTTTCGGAGCTGCGGGCTCTCCTTCCCCATTAACGGGCGCGCTTCCAGCTTCACCAACAAACCGCCAGGCTCAGGCAGCCTCCTCAGCCCCCTACCCTAGCAGCGAAGAGCTGCTCTGGGGGCAGCGAGACAAAGTGCCTGGCTGCGCCATGGCGGGAGCCCCCGGAGCAGCTCTTCGCTGCTAGGGTAGGGGGCGGAGGAGGCTGCCTGAGCCTGGCGACCCCAAGCGGCCTCTCCTTCCCCATTAATGGGCCCCCGCGAGCTCCTGCGTTGCGCGCTTCCAGCTTCGCCAACAAACCGCCAGGCTGCCCCCGGAGCAGCTCTTCGCTGCTAGGGTAGGGGGCGGAGGAGGCTGCCTGAGCCTGGCGGTTTGTTGGCGAAGCTGGAAGCGCGCAACGCAGGAGCTCGCGGGGTCCCCGGGCGCTCGTTAATGGGGAAGGAGAGGCCGCTTGGGGTCGCCAGGCTCAGGCAGCCTCCTCCGCCCCCCACCCTAGCAGCGAAGAGCTGCTCCGGGGACAGCGAGACAAAGTGCCTTGCTGCGCCATGGCGGGAGCCACCAAGAGGAAGAGGGCCGCCCTTTCCTGGGGATCATGGCGTTTGCGGCTCTCCTGTTCAGTCCCCAACGGTGAAAAGACTTTCGGAGCTGCAGGCTCTCCTTCCCCATTAATAGGCGCGCTTCCAGCTTCGCCAACAAACGGAGCTACAAATCTGGTAATCGCTTGCGGAGCCTTGGCACGAACCCCCTTTCCCCACACTCCCCCCCCCCGCACTCCTCTGGCAGCAGCAGGCGGAGAAAGCCCCGCTTCCCCCTGGCTTTGATGGCATGCGTGAGTTGGCTTCCCACTCTTTTTTTTTTAACTCTCCTCCTCCTCCTCCTCTCCTCTCCCCTTGTTGTCTGGTCTTCCCTAAGGAAACTCGAGGGCTCACACTTCCAGGTGTTTCTCCCTGTCTTTCTCCCTGTCAATGATCTTTTCTTCCCTTCCCTTCTCTCAGCCCCATCCTCCTTCACCTTTGTCACCACAATCCTGAACAGATGAAGTTTGTACTTCTCAAGAAAGGTTGGATGTTCCTTTTGAGGAGGGAAACTAGTGTGACATCTGTATGTTGACCTACTACTGAGCCATGGCATGTGTGCAGATGCAATGGAGGCATGAGGGAGAGCTGTGAAAGAGATGGTGGCTCTCCAAAACAGGATATACATGCAGCACATACACATGCTTTTTTCTTGCAAGGGAGAGAGTGACTCCTGCCTCCCACTGTCATCATCATCATCTTTTGGGTTAGTGAATCAATCAAACTTTTCATGATAGTGAGATCGTTTCCCAAATTTCCCTTAAATCAGGGAAGAAATCAGAAACAAACCTTTGGACTGAGAATAAGCCTGTTCCTATGATGCCATTTTTGTTCACTGCAGTGTGAAAAATGTGAAAAAACACACTTCTTTTTCTTCATCTTCTTGTTCCCTATTTACTGGTCTCTTTCAAAGAGGAAATTGTGAACATCAAACTTATTCTCAACTGTCCTAGTGAAAGTTTTAATTAGACAATAATTCCCTCCCGCGGCATTATTATGGATTATTTGAGAAACACTTTGCCATGGAAAAATGTTAAGAATGTGAACATGTTTGATTTTAAATGTAATGCCAGTTAAGATCTAAAGTTTCCTAAGAGGACTTTCATCTGTCAGGCACTTCATCTGTCATGCACTAAAAAATTAGTTTATGGAAAGCGAAACGGTGTGCATGTGTGTGTGAAACTAACCTCATTTACATTTTAAAGCACTCTAGAATCCAGTTTTGAAGGATTTTAACTCTTGTGTTTTAGCTTGGTTGCTGATTGAGCTAAGGTTTTTGTACTTTTAAAGTTATTGTTAATACCATATTGGTTTTGTTGGCTCTCTTTTCCACTTACAGAGCTAGTTTACTGTTTTTCTTTGAAATAAATATTCAAAAACATTTAACCTACTGATGCCTCAATTCATGTAATTTTATTGGTATCTATTTTTATTTTTGAAATTTACCAGTAGCTGCTGCATTTCCCACCCTCGACTTATACTCGAGTCAGTAAGTTTTCCCAGTTTTTTTGTGGTAAAATTGGGTGCCTCGGCTTATATTCGGGTCGACTTATATTCGAATATATACGGTAGGTTAATTTGTGCATTTTGGTAAAAGAGGAACGAAAATATATGCAGAAATATTACGGTAAAGCATATCAGTAATAGTTGAAACTGAACTACATCATTGTTTCCTATATATTTTACTACTATAATTAATGTGTGTGTGAAATACTTTGATAGAATAAAAAATGAGCAATATTTTGGTTATTATAGGTCACTATACCTCAAGAACCAACCAAGAGAAAAGATGCCCAAGAAAAATGTGGCAAATACACTTCAATAAGAGGTCAGTGGAAAAATAAAAATTACTTTGAGTAAATATTAGAGATAACATTCAGATACTACAGGGTTTTATGGCAAAGATCTGAGACTATTGGACTTAAATATACAACCTTCTCCTTTGTGGTACCCAATGGTTGGTTGTGTTTCTCTCTCCCTAAAACTGGTTTCCCCCTTTCACCAGACAAGGCTAAGATTGGGAACAGCCGTAGAGGGAGAAAACATTATCTCCCAGCGATTTCCCTACTTAGTGCCATTGCACAGAATGATGTGGGATTCTTTTCCCAAAGAATCTCAAAACTAATTTCAATCAGAATAGAGCTGGAAGGGACCTTGGGGGACTCCTTGTCCAACCCCCTGCTCAAGCAGGAGACCCCGTATAATTTCCAGCCTCTTCTTAAAAACCTCCAGTGATGAAGCAGCTACAATTTCTGAAGGCAAGCCATTCCACTGGTTAATTGTTTTGGTTAATTGAATGAATTAGTTATATTGATTCTTTAAAGAAAGCAAAGCCTAAAAGTTTTATCTCAGTTTTTTCAGGAATCTTTCAGACAGGCGAAACACCAACAGGAGAAGTTCGAACTACCAATCAAAAAGAGACAAACTCCAAATAGCAGTTCTCTTGCTTTCTTTTTCTAAAGAACTATCACTACCTCTCTTTGTGCTAATCACTTTGATTTCAGCCAAGTGGATTACCCCTATATATTTTTGGGGTGCATCAATAAGAACTTTTGGTGTAAGCAATAAGTCCAGAAATACACAGGATGGTTCAGCCCAGGTTTAGCAATAGCATGTAAAATTTGGATTAAAGTATTAGAGAGATAGATGGTTTATTGGCCTAGAAACCAATATAAGTTCTAGATCTCCTTTAGGCAAGAAAAGCCAGCTGGGTGACTTTGAACTAATCACTTAGCCCACCTCACAAAGTTGTTGTGGGGAAAGGTGGCAGGAGTATTAGGTACATCTGCCACTTCGAGTTATATATTAAAAAGGTGGGATAAATATTCTTAGACACAACCTTAATAATTCTTAGGTCTTTGGTTAGGTTCTTCTCACCTTTCCTATTATGTTCTCTTAGTCATATCTTTTGATTTATCACCTGTTGTTTGTACATTGCGAGCTTATGCACCAGAGACAAATTCCTTGTGTGTCCAATCACATGTGGCCAATAAAGAATATTCCTATTCCTGCATTAGAGATAGTTATGACCCATTCTGTAACTGGTGTAGCTACTTCAGGTATTTTTTTTTTCTTAGCAGGGTTCCCATAATTGCTGTTTGCAAAGCTGTTACAATTTGTCTTACATTCCTGAAGTTCTTGCAATTCTGCCCTCTTTCGGGCACCGTGCTACTATTTCTCTGTTTTCAGGATGCCTCCTTCCACTGTAGGAAAAGAGAAATAGAAAAATGATTGTGAAAATTATTTCTCTACAGCAGATGAAGATAACAGTTTTTATCATAGGGAAAAACTATCTTGGGTTTTTATTCTGATAGTGTTTTTTCTCTTTTATCCTCCAACTTGAAGAAAGAGGCTCTTTCCCCTATTTCAGGTATTTAATCATTTCTTTCGTAGTAAGGGCAAGGAGCAACCTATTTTTCAGTATATAGAAAAAGAATGTTCATATTAAGTGCATGGTTCTATTCTGTTAACTATGGTGGCCTTAAAACATTGCCTCAAAGAAAACCTTTCAGATTAATAAAATGAATGGGATAACGTCTTGTCACTGATTTTCTTTGTAGGTTTTAAAAGCTCTGCCTTGAAAAATGGAGAGAATCTTGAAAGTGCAAATATAAGATACCAAAGAGACAACCAAACACTCCTACTACAGGTAATTGGTAATACCACATGAAAAACTGTAGAATCACCATGCTAGTCTGGATTTTAGTTCATCAAATTCAGAATCAGTTCCTCTAATAGGAAGGAATTAAAGAACATGTATATTGTAATGAACATGGTGACGTATCATGGTTGATCTTTGATGTTCCATCTCTCCTGTATTGGAGTCTTAACTGCGCCCCAGTTAAACAACTTAGTGAAGGGCATTTTTTTCTAGCCAGGTGTTGGTAATGGATGCCAATCTTCTCTCTAATCCACCATTTCTTTGTGTATAAGTTAGATCTATTATAGGCAGATCTGATGCTAAGGGCCTTAAACTGTTCTGTTTCAGGTGTGTCTCCCCTGAGAAAAGTGGGGGAAAGAGAAAGTGGTAGAGACTACCAAAAGAGCATTAAGAAGGGACTGTTTTCTCAGGCATCTAGGTTGACTTATTGCTTTACTTCGAGCATGAACGAAAGATTGCAAAAGAGGTCACGCTAGAGACAGTGTTGTCAAGGAGAAAAACAGAAGCTGAAATTAGACTAGCCATTCACCACAATGGAACCATTAACAACCATTCTTCCCACTCAAAAAAGCATGCAGTGAACATGACAAAATATGAGTTGGGGGGAGGTTTGGCACAAGAGTTGAATGTCGATCTGTTAATAGAATGTATATATTTAACTCAACCATTGCTGGGATGCTGTCT
The DNA here is from genome assembly GCA_033807585.1 of Hydrophis major. Lineage (NCBI taxonomy): Eukaryota > Metazoa > Chordata > Lepidosauria > Squamata > Elapidae > Hydrophis > Hydrophis major. The sequence continues at coordinate 196,672,507 of CM066331.1, forward strand.
TGGTTTTGTAATTGGAAGTTTTAGGAGATCTTCAGCCTTGAATGGCTCACTGGGGAAACTTCAGATCTGGTATCCATCAAGAGAACTCATATATATATATATATAAAAAATGCTCCCTCCTCAATCCAATAACTGGGTTGGGCTTGGAGAGTCCAAATCACCCAGACAGCTTCTGAACCTATGGGAGAACTAGAACTTTTCTTCTAGTCCACGGGTGTCAAACCCACCTTCAAGCAAGAGGCTGTTTTGCAAGGGAAAGCTTTTATTTGCATTATAGCATATTCTTCAGATTTTTCTCTTTGTGGCTTCAGTTGGAGTCTTTTCAGGCTCAACTACAAGAACAGACTAGGCTGTCAAAGGAGCAGACTGAAGCATTGCTAGAAGATCGCCGCATCCGTATAGAAGAAGCTCAGGTGCAGCACCAGAGAGATGAGGAAAAGATAAAAGACATTACTGAAAAGTAGGTGCAAAAGACCAATTGAGTTCACATACCAAAAGGAATGATATGTTTGGGTGTTGTAAAATCATTTTATTCTGCCCTGGGCAAAAAAAAATAAATCACTTTTTACATCTGATCTTTCTGATTTGAAGCTTTACTACAGTATATGTAGGATAGATTGTTTTGTAAGTGATTACTTCTAGATGTTATCATTTGGGAAAGAGTCCATCACTGTAATTGAGCCTAGCTGTTACATGGATAATTAGCTCCAAATTCAATCACCAAAATGATATTGGTTCTGTGATAAATCTTTGTCTAGCTGTCCTGGAGAACTGCAAATCAGGATACTCTTAGATGATTAATCCAGTTTGGGTTAGGATCCAGAGCCATGTAGACTCACATCCAGAATACACCTGGTGACAAAGCAGTCATGCAGCCATAAACTTAGGGCACACCGATATACTGCAGCTGTTGCTTCCTGTTCCACATCCCGATTCAACCTCGTAGTGGAGTTAAAGTATAACTTGGTTACTAATTTTTTGCAATCTGCCTCTCCGCAGATACCATAAAGCTCAAAATTTGCTATATGAGAGTACCAGAGATTTTCTGCAGGTGAAGTTTGATGCACGAGCGAATGAAAAATCCTGGATGGCAGAGAAGGACACTCTGCTGAGGAAGATGGACAAATGTAAATGTGCACACAAGCAGAGTGGGATCTATAAAGATGATAGTCCAGTCCACTATCACATCAATCAGAGTTATGACAGTTGTCAAAGCTGGCAGGTGGCAAGCCCAGTGAATCAGGACACTAGCCTGGATGAATGGAGAAGTAGTCCCCATCAGCGGAGTTTCACCAAGAGATCACCTCCCAGTGGGAAGGTTGAAGTTTTCAAGAAAAGAAAACCAAAAGTTGTCAGATGCGTTTTTCGAACAGAGCAGAGCATTCACAAAGTATATGGAGCAGAGATTAAGGTAATGGCTACTGTGCTGTACCGAGTTGTTTCTGAAGATTAGATATAATACAGGTAATCCTCAACTTAAACAACAGTTCATTTAGTGATCGTTCAAAGTTACAACGGCCCTGAAAGAGGTGACTTACAGCCGTTTTCACACTTAAAACCATTGCAGCATGTCATGTGATCAAAATTCAAATGGTTGGCTACTAATTCGTATTTATGACGGTTGCAGTGTCCCAGGTTCCCCTGGCAAGCAAAGTCAATTTAACATGGCAGATTCACTCCGACAGCTAACTTAACAACCGCAATGATTCACTTAACAATTGTGGCAAGAACGGTCGTAAAATGGGGCAAAACTCATTTAACAAATGTCTCATTTAGTGGATATTTTGGGCTCAATTGTGGTCATAAATCAAGGACTACCTGTACCATACAACACTGATTCCATGGTGCATCGAAATGAATGTTTCTTGCCAGGCACTCTTTTTTTTTTTTCTTATTTATTTATTGATGGGGCCATTTCTGCACTTAAGATGCTGAAATAAGGATATTTTTTTTTTTAATCTCACCTCCAGGGATTGAAAGATCAGTTGACCCAGGAGCAGAGATTAGCAAGCATGTATCGAGAACAGTGTGTTTCATTGGAAGAGGAGTTGGCTAAGAATCGGGAAGAAGGAAATTTCGGTCAAGAAATATTCAAGGTAAGTCGCTTTTGCTGCTCTTGAGGGCAACCTTGACTCATTATGATAGCTCCTTCCTCAATCTTGCAGTGAGAACTGCTCACAGATAGATACCTGATTATTTCACTGTACTCTTTAACATTTTGCTTTGACATTTGTAGCAACGGTCAGAAAAGATGGGAAAGCGTCTACAGCTAATGACCCGGCGCTACGAGGCCCTGGAAAAAAGGCGTGCCATGGAGATGGAAGGATTTAAAAATGACATCAAACAATTCCAAAAGAAGCTACAGGATGTGGAGAAGCAACTTTTCAAGGTAGCAAAAGTTAAAATAACAATCAATTCCTCCAAAATAATGCACTGAGACCAAATTTCCAAAGTTAAAAAATAATTAGCAGAATCTACAGTATTTTCAGCTAAGTATAATTTCACCAAGAGCCAGGGTGGCTAAAGAAGACTGCATTAGGAAGAAGAAAGTTCTAGATCTTCCAGCATGGGGTGCTGTATCATCACTGTGCTGATAACCAGTTATAAATTTTACCCTGAGTCAACCAGGCAATGCCATTGGAGTTCTGACCCATTTTAAGTTGTGAGGAACTGGATCAGAAGAAACAAGCCATGACACCACCATAACATGACTGATTTTTTTGTGCCCCCTCCAATCTGATGCACCAATTATACCATTCCTGGACCAAGAGACCTTGCTCGTATGCTCTGGTTGGATTATGGCGACATTTTCTACATGGGGCTAAAATTGGAAGACCATCTAAAATTTACAACTAACCAAAATACAGCTGCACATGCACTTTTCTGGGCAACTTTAGCTTATCTGTATTACGCAATTGCTGTGAGCTACACTGGACACCCTTATTGTTTTGAGTACAACTCAAGGTGCTGATTATCACCTTTAAAGCTATGTATGGTGTAGCATCAGTGTGTAATATTTGTGGGACTGCTTCTCCCTGAGAATATCTACCCAGGGTTACACTAGGTTAGATAGGATGGGCACATTCCCGTTCCCTTCCTTTAAATGTCATCTGGTGAGACCTAGGAAGGGTGCCATCTCTGTATCAACCCCTGCCCTATGCAACATCCTCTCCAGATCTCACAAGCCTTTACCTGTTAGCCTTCCAGAGGGCCTTAAAAAGCTGGTTCTTTCTCCTAAACATTGAGTTAGGAAGTGGCTGGACCCCATTAGTTGTTAAATGTTGATTTACAAAAAAGTGTTTTGAGGGATTCTATGAACTATCTTATTTCTGGTTGTTTTTACTGCTGTTTTTGTGAGCCACCCAAAATTATTGTACTTGAGATGGGCAACTATATATGTCCTTCCAGTCAATTGGTCAATAAAATCTACTCAAAACTTTCTATGTTCCTTTGCTGAAATCAAACTGTTCTTTGAAATTGTTTTTCTTTCTAGGTGGTAAAGAATGTGGGACCCGACCAAGATCTTGCAATGCTACATGAAGTTCGCCGAGGGAATAAGAGAACCAAAAAGCTACAAGGAGAACTTAAAACCTTAAAATCAAAGATATATGGACTGGAAAATGACCTACGAGATTATTGATAATGATATGTCAGTCAGAATGAGCAGTGTTGATAAAGACCTGTTGCTGCAACAAACCTTTTTTTTTTTTTTACAAATATGTAACTTCACTGAGTGTAACATATACTTTACATTCCAGGGCAGAAAAAAACAATTGAAACTTGTGTGAGGCTTGAAAAGAAATTCCTTTTACCTGTTTGGTGTGTACCTAGATTTGATCTCTGGTGTTGAACCAGGCCAGGGATATTTGGTGATTTCTTTTGCAGTGCTTAGAAGAGATGTGATCTATAACAGGGGTCTCCAACCTTGGCAACTTTAAGACTTGTGGACTTGAAGTCCACAGGTATTAAAGTTGCTAAGGTTGGAGAACTCTGATCTATAAGAACTTTTCACTAGCTAAGAATGATATGTTATGCAAGAATCCCAAGAAAACTGCTAGGTGGGCACCTTAGTTTTTTCAGAAAAGAAAGGAATTTCTAAATGATTCTCGAACTGAGCAGTATATATAAAAGGGTTGATACCAAGAGAGAAGAGAATATCTTGCAGTGAGCTATAAGCCATTATAATTCTATTTTTCAAATCAAGGCCGGTTCTTGGAAAAAGTGCTTTCCTGGGTTCTCTACAGATTTGTAGCCTAATTTAAGGAGAAGCATAGATCAAGAGGAACTCTATTCGCAAATGACAGCTTCAACCTCAAACACAGATCTCACCCAGGATAAAGTGTGTGTAGCACTGCTGGGTGCACTAAAAGAAAAGTCAGATTCATTGAGTTGAAATTTGTATCTGAATAAAATTGCAAAGGATTTAGTTATAACACAGATGCTTTCTAGCAGTGGTCATTCTTATGTTTGCATAATTTTTATTTTGCAGAAATCTTTCTGAACCCAAAAAAGAATTATGATGCATCTCTTGTTTATACGCTGCTGTAGAATAATAAAACTGACATTAAAGCATTATCTTGATTTTTTTTTCCTTGATCATTAACAATTACAGAAGTTTAATGTGAACTATTTAATAGCCTGCATTTAGGCTATTAATAGACAATTTAATATTAGTTAATTTCCACATTAAAAAATGCTTTGGAACATTTTAAGATAATTGTATCTATTTTGTTAACTTTGTTGAAGGTACAACTACCTTCAACATGCCCAATTATGCTTTCTATGTGCATACATATATACATACATAACATTAACTTCTAGAGTCATCAGAGTAAAAAATAGTAAGCCAAAGAATTTAAGGTACAAGGTAAAAAAATGAAATATAGCTAAATCTATTTCATACCAACATTCATTATATTTCTGTCCTTGTATCCTCCATACAAACCTCTCCCCTCTCCATAGTTGCCTTTTATTCTTAAGCTCATTTATTCATTTCCAAACCCCTTTCCAGATGCAAGTTCAGAGGAAGAGGGTGAGTTTGAGTTGGCCAAGGAAAGCACTGAGCCGAATGTTGGTTAGGATCAGAGTTTGGAGAGTGTAGGCCAGGGTTGTCAAATTTGCATTGTCACATGACATATTGCCACTCTCCCCCCCCCTTTCATTAAACCAGGGATAGGCATGTCAACTGGGCAGGATTGGGAGCAGCTGCTGCCCATTAACAATGAGGAAGTGGAGTCCATACCTCCTGTTCCAAGGACACATACAGCAGAGAGGAGATGGGCACAACACCAATCAGATTACTCATGGGGAGGCAACTTTGCCTTTCTTGAAGAGCTTAATAGTATTTCTCCAAATGCTAGGTGTAGGTGCATATTTATTGCCTACACTGAAATTGCAAGACACTTTTAAGAAACCAAATCCGTATTTAATTTTGTATTGTTGATGCCTTCTTTGTATTCTTCACAATTCTTTGCTTTCTATACACATTGTATCATCCTCTTGTATGTTTTTCTCTCAAAAGCTTTTTCCACTTATCATTTCACCTGGTATCCTTAATGGGAATTGACATATATTGTAATCTACATTCAATGGTCACACTAAATGTATGGAAATGCTTTCATCTTGAGAGACTACATTAGGCATAGTTCTTGATGTATGGTCACAGTTGGGAGTGGGGTTTTTGCCATTAGTCACATCAGTTGTAAACTGAATCATCACGTAACGACCCAATTTCATGATATACATTGAAGGGTACTTGTAGTATCTGAAAAATTATATGATTCCATCTTGCCTTGGAGTAGGGGGCTGCTTATGCCTTGATTCTTAAAATCTGCTTGTTTCAGAAAGCTGCTGAATGTAGGGCCAATCTGCTTCTCTATGTAAAAATATCCCCAAAATCAGTACAGCTATCCTATTAATAGTTTGGTTTTTTAAAAAAAATTCCAATCACAAACTCAGCGATTAGAGTATGCAAGAAGCTGACAAAGCAAAAATGCAATGAAACAACCTATATTTGTGTTTTGCCCTTGGAAAACTCCTAGATCAAATCTAATATGGATAAAGTTGAAACCTTTGCTTACACTATAAATATAATTGTAGATTTATTACATATTTTGTCTGTACTGTCAATATAACTTCTGGATCATATTCTAAACAGGCGTCTGTTGATTTAACTATTACATGCAGCAGGTCTAACAGAACAGGTATATTTCCACTGTATCTTTGTGCCTTACATTCTAAAAGTTCAGATTTTCCAACACTGTACTAAATTAAAATTGTCACCTTTCTTATTAAATAGCCTGTGTAATGTCACTTAATATAATTTGCAGCATAAGCTTTTGAGGGGGAAAGTATCCAGTCCAATTGACAAATTATAAGAACGGCAGAAAAAACGCAAATACTGAGATGAAAGCAACATTAGATTGAAAACTTTTGAAAATGAATATGGAAAGTCCAAATATACATATAAATGTTGCAATGACTTAGAATACATTGGAATGTTTAGGATAGTTCCAGGATATTGGAAACAAACACAATATGTCTTACCATAAAATCAAAATAAGAATGTTTAATTATAGATAGTCCTCAACATATAACCATTTGTTTTGGGACTATTGAAAGTTATAATGGCACTGAAAAAAAGTGACTTATGACCAGTGGTGGGATTCAACTGGTATTACTACTGGTTTGGTGACTATATTTTGTACATGCCTGCGCGCACATGTAAAAAAACCTTTAGCTGTGCCACCTGGACAGCTGAAAGCACTGCGCACAGGTGCGCAGCATTTGCAAAGCAGCTGAGGATGAAAAAGCAGGAAATAAAGGTAACAGCCCAGGCGGGTGGGTGGGCCAAACAGTAGCAGTGGCAGTGGCAGTGGCAGTGCCAGGTCACGCAGTCACCTTTTGCAACCTTCTGACAAGCAAAGTCAATAGGGTAGCCACTTAACAACCATGTTACTAATTTAACAACTGCACTGATTTACTTAACAATGTGACCAGAAGGTAGTTCAAAGTTCAAGTTCAAACCTTTATTGTAAACAGAGCAAAACTCGCTTCACAATTGTCTTGCTTAGCAACATAAAATTTGGTCATTAAATCGAGGAATACCTGCATGTGCATCAAGTCACTGAGATGTGTCTCTTAATGACCACATACAGTGCATTCAGAAAGTATTCAGACCCTCTTCACTTTTGTCAATTTTGTTACGCTGCAGCCTGGTTGTACAGTTGATGACATGCATTTTTTTTTTTTTTTTTGCCTCATTGATCTACATTCAGTGCCCCATAATGGCAAAGTGAAAACAGAATTTTAGAAATGTCTACAAATTTATTAAAAAGAAAGAAACTGAAATATCACATCAGCATATGTAATTCAGACCCTTTGCAACACATGAGCTTTAACTCCGGTGCCTCCTATTTCTCTTCATCGTTGCTGACATGTTTCTACATCTCGAATGGAGATGATCTGTGGTAAATTAAATCAATTGGACATGATTTGGAAAGGCACACACCTCTCTACAGAAGGCGTCACAGCTGACAATATGTACTGTAGCAGAGCAAAAGCCATGAGGTCAAAGCTCCGAGCTCTGCAGCGCTCAGAGACAGAAATATTGCAAGGCGCAGATCTGGGGAAGCTACAATACAATTTCTGCTGCACTGAAGGATACTAAGAGCACAGTGGCCTCCATAATTCTCAAATGGAAGAAGTTTGGTGCAACTACAACTCTTCCAAGAGCTGGTTGCCAGGTGAAACTGAGCAATTGGGGGAGAAGGGCCTTAGTAAGAGAAATGACCAAGAACCCAATGGTCACTCGGACTGAGCTCCAGAGATCCTGTGTGGAGATAGGATAGACGTTCTAGAAAGAAAACTATGACTGCAGCCCTCCACTGATCTGGGCTTTATGGCAGAGTGGGTAGATAGAAGCCTCTTCTCCTCCATGCAAATACATGAAAGCCCACTTAGAGTTTGTTCCTCACAGTCTGAGAGTTCTTCAGATGCTTTTTTGCAAACTTCAAATGGGCTTTCATTTGTTTTGCACTTAGGGGAGACTTCCATGTTCTAGCCACTTTGCCATAAAGCCCAGATAGGTGGAGGGCTGGAAGATTGCCAAAAATGGTAGCTAACAATCAGGGGTGGGATTCAATTTTTTTAAGGACCAGTTCTGTGGGCATGGCTAGGTGGGCTGGCCATGTGACTGGGTGGGTATGGATTTTTCTTTTTCTTTTTGTACCCGCCCCCCCTTTGTGTGCCTTCTGGGCCTCAAGCAAGCGTCCTGGGGGTGGAGGCTTTTTTGCTCTGAGAAGGGTTATCTTGGGCCCAGGAAGACAAAAAACGGAGCATGGGAGGGTGCACAGCACCCTCTTATGCTCCATTTTTGGGCCTCCGGGGCCTCAGGCAAGCTTCCTGTGGATGCATTTTTGCTCCCAGGAAGCCTCCCTGGGACCTAGGAAGACAAAAGAATGGAATCAAACCAGAATTAAATTGAAACAGTACAATTTCACACTGAATTTTCTCAAACCTCTTTGTTCAACATTGAAGATTTCCATAAATACTTCTGAGACAAAATCTCCTGATAAGTAGTCTTTCCTGAGAAAGGCCATTTTTTGCCTCTGGTATAAAAGGAACTTTCTCCCCTGTCTTTTGTCTTATAACTCTAGCACTTTCTAATTTCACATTTAAATGGTGTCATCCATTAAAGTGTACAATTTTCTGGACTAATAAAACCATATCATTACAGAATGCACAGCTAAACCATGAAATATGTAGTCATCCAAAATGATGCCTGCCTATTTAGACCATTGAAAAAGATAGCTCTGAAATCTGGACAGATTGGATTATTAATTAATGACAATTAATTTCTACACTAATTTACTACCTCCAGAATCACAGACAGCATCATTCAAATACCACGTTGCTTGGGAACAATGGTGAAGAGTGATTATAATCTTGCTGGCCATGTCTGTAAACTTCTTGAATGTAATTCGGCTATCTGCAGGCTATGGTCAAATAAGACAAATGATGGCCATGACTGATTCAAGCTCTGCTTGTTTTTTATGTTGTGTTGTATCTAATATAACAAAATCCTATTTTATATTTTACTGATATATTTATGCCACATTCCCCAAATGTGTCCTCCAGAGCAATGGTGGGGTTCAAAAATTTTTACTATCGGTTCTGTGGGCGTGGCTTGATGGGCGTTGTTGAGGTAATTCCCCATTAGGAGAATGAGCGCATACAGGGAGATGAATTTGAGAGTAGTGTTTGAATAATACACATAAACAGCACACAGATACACTGTACAGTAAATGTAGGTTTTTACTTCCAGAAATGTTAAGCAAAGTCCAAAATAAGCAGTCGAAAGTCATTCACAGGTAAGATCAGTCAGTTTTTAGTCCAGGGATAATCCAATAATAAATTCCAGTGTCAAAAACAGTTCAGTATCAGACTTAAATCAAATCCAGAAATAGCAGTCAATTAGGAAAAATGGAGGAACAGCAATACTCTCCAACAGAAGGAAACAGAGACTGATTCACACTCTCTTCTGAGACTAAGACTAAAACAAACCAGGTTTCTGGCTCCATCTTATGGCCATTTGAGAAACCACATCCAACTACAGTTTTGCATTTTCTTAAAGATACAGTTTTAAAATGTTTGTCCTGGTTTATATATTGTCCAACCCAAAAACCTGTTAGGTGACTTATATTCCTAACAGGCATGGCATGGTGTGGTGGGCGTGGCTTGGTGGGCATGGCAGGGGAAGGTTACTTCAAGATCCTATTCCCTCCCCACCCCACTAACCTGCTTTCCAGCTCCATTCTCCTTTGTAGGGCAACAAAAGAAGACCCAGTCGAACAGCTGGGACTTGGGAAGCAGAGAATAGATGCATGTGGGGCTAGTCAGTCTCAGCCAGCTCAGGGTCCAGGGCAAATGTACAGAAATATAAGTCAGCACTCACGCTTGGGCTGTGTAGTCACATCTTTATTTCAGATCACAATATGGCAACCTCACCAACGAGAATGATAGTTCATGCAAAGCTAGTGTTGAGAGCTGCTGCCTCTCAATCAGTACATTATATATCTGTCCTGGCTACAATCCAGTATCCACGTACCCCAGTATCCTAAGTACCCCATGTCTGTTCTGTGCTAGCAATAGATCTCCAACATCTGCTTTGTCCGTGTTTGTCTTTTCTTCGCCTACATGTGAAAGCCCCATTATACCCCTACTCCGCGAATTGCAAACAAATGCCTGAGACTTCCTTGTTCCTCTCACCTGGTCTTTCCCTTGCCTGCCTGCCTCCCCATGGATGTGTTGTGTGCCCTCTGTGTCCAGCCCATTTTTCTCCTTGACCCTTCTGAACTTCCCTGTGTGCTGCTTCAGTGTTGGCATTCCACAGCTTGGCACTGCCTGTCTTCGAACACAGGTTATTGTCAATGGGTGGTGTTTGGAGGCTAGCACGCTGGTCTGCTTGATCTGCCCTCCAATGTGTCAGGATCTGAATGGAATGGGGAACACTTGGAGCCCGACAGTCGGAAGTGGTATTTGCTGGTTATCTACACACCATTCAAATTTTCCACTACCAGTTCTCTAGAACTGGTCAGAACCAGCTGAATACCACCTCTGTTCCAGAGATATTAGATTACATCATGGGGAAAAAATAAATAAGTAAGAAGTAACTCACTGCAAACCCTCTTTATTCCTAATGTAGTTTTCTTGGCTGACCTGGGATTTTATGCAAACCACCATGCATTGGACAGAATAATTGTCTAGACAAAAAAGAGACATCTCTAGTACCGTTGTAATATCCTGAACACAAACACTAAGATACAATGACATTAAACCTAAATTCAGCTGGCGTTTGTGTTGATAATCTCTGCCTTCATTTTTGTAAAATCAACATCTGGAGTGGAACTATAGAAATAATTTGGGATTATTGCTTTTATGTAGATCTGACTGGCAATTGAAATTCAAATGGATTGAGTTTCAGTCTGAGGGAAAAGACTCCTTATATTCTCAAAAATTTTAATAGCCTTTTTTGCCTGGGTATAAGCTTTCTGAGGGTGGAAGTACTGTAAAACATATATTCCAATAGATATATCTTTTCCTGGCAAAGAAATGCTTCCAAAATGATTTTTTTCATTTTTCCAGAAGTATTCAATGCTTTCAAAAAAGTTCTTTAGCATGTTGCTGGTTTGCCTGTTTTCTGGTTTGCTGTGTTGACCAATCCACTCACCCCCCCAAAAACAAAAATCTCACTTCTGAACATGATATACAGAACCAATGTGTGCATCTAAAGAGTCTCCTTCACTCTTGTCTAAAAATATAAGTTGCTATGAATGGTTAGAATTCCACTGATGGAACTTACCTAGAACTACAAACATTCAGATGACTAGATGACAGCAAATGATTTATTTCCCTATTTCCTTGCTGCCACCTGTTGGTCTCATGGATTTTTGCAGTCATGTATGGTGATCCCAGATTTCCTGAAATTCTTACAGATATTTTGTTATTGTTGTTTTGTTGGTTTTTGTTGCACAAATACAACTACAATATCAACACACATTTTGCTTTTTTTTTCTTTCATGGTCAATGTAGCTATTTATCTTCATGTAAGCATGTATGTATGTGTATTAGGACTGAGTATGATTTGAAAATGATTTAGAAGTGTTTCACAGAAACCTTTTTGCTAATTTATTAACATAATCTAACATTTTTCAAACTTCTGCCTCAGTGTGAAAAATGCTGCTGCTTTCATAATAAAAAAAAAGTATTAAATTTGCTTCTGGTTTGTTATTCTAGTTATACCATTCTAGTAGCTTCTAGGTATTCCATCATGCAATTACTAAATGCCACTAAATGAATAAAGGACTATAGGAGCTGAATTCTCCTAAAGCTAACATAGTGTATATATGAATGAAGGTGAATATACACATCCCAGGATAATGTTGCAGGATCCAATCTGAGTTGGTCACTGAGACCAGAGGTTTTGTCTTCTGAACTTTTGGATTCATGCTGGAGACCATCCCTCTAGAGGGAAGTTCCCTGAAGATGGGCTCCAGCACAAGTCGTCCAGCCCTGATCTACCATAAACTTCCTGTTAGAAACCTGTATAGTTTTAATCTGGCAAGATTCTTTCTATATGGTATGAACAAATAAAGAACTTTGACTGGGTTGTTCTGTGTCATTTGTGGGCTGAGCCTGACATAATCTCTGGTTTGCCTCACTAATTAGACTTGTGAGTGGTGCTCTCCTGGCAGCTTTATTTATTTATTTATTTGATTTGTCAACCGCTTACAAGATAACAGGTATAAGTTTAAACATAGTTATGAATACATGAAATGGATACATTGGTGCGCTTATGCACGCCCCCTACAGGCCTCTTAAGAAAGGGGTGAGGTCAATAGTAGACAGTCTAAGGTTAAAGTTTTTGGGGTTTGGGGGAGAAAGCACAGAGTCAGGTAGAGTATTCCAGACATTGAGCACTCTGTTGCTGAAGTCATATTTTCTGCAATCAAGTTTGGTGCGGTTAACCTTGAGTTTGTATCTGTTGTGTGCTCTTGTATTGTTATGGTTGAAGCTGAAGTATTCATTGACAGGTAGGACATTGCAATGTATGAGTTTACATACTATACTTAGATCGGGCAGAAGGCAGCGTAGTTCTAGGTTTTCTGGGTCTAGAATTTCAAATCTGGTGGCATAAGGTATTCTGAAATGAGTAGAGTTCCCTTCATTTATCAGACATTAAACCTTTAATGTCTGACAAATGAAGGGAAACAATTGGTGGGTTTCCTGCCAGGAAAAATAACCACCAACTGCTGGAGGACGAGGTGAGTTTTGACAGAGGATTACACCCATCAGTTTATCCATCCTTCAGTATCTGATCCTCTCCTATTTTCCTGGGAAGCCCCCACCCATGCTACAAAATGCCTTTTTTCCCCCTCATGCTTGCTCAGTCTGTATCTCTTGCTCTCTGTCTTTCTTGCCTTCTCACGATGTCACTCACAGGCCTTTCACTCTGCCTTTTTATCTTTCTCTCACTGGATTTTCTCTTCTTCCACACTCTCTCAGGTCTCTCTCAGGTTTTTGTTTCTTCACTTGGCATTCCCAACTTCCTCCCACTTGCTTGTTCTCTTGCTCGTCTGCCTGTCTCACAATTCCCATGATCTCTTTCTTGCTCATTCTTTCTGTGCTCCCACTTACTCTTTGCTCAACAGATGACTGAAGGGAGAGCTGGGGTGGCTCAGTGGTTAGAATGCAGTATTGAAGGCTTATTCTGCTGACTGCCGACTGCCAGAAGTTTGGCAGTTCGATTCTCACCGGGCTCAAGGTTGACTGTCTTCCATCCTTCTGTGGTCAATTAAATGAATACCTGGATTGTTGGGGGCAATATGCTGACTCTGTAAACCACTTAGATAGGACTGTAAGGCACTGTGAGGTGATATATAAGTCTAAGTGCTATTGCTAATGAGCAATGCTGTCTCAACTTCAGCCCACAATGTTCCATGATAAGAGCTACCTGTCCATTTGAGCATTCACTTTATGTGTCTAGCTGTCTGACATGAAACAGCAGACCCTGAAGATAATCTAGCACTGACAACATTATCTAGTTTAGGTTAATGAAATGACTGCAAGGAAACAAACAAGCTCTCAAAACACCAAGGATCCCTCATTTCAACCTTGAGCTTGACAAATATTCTCCTTTATTGATAAAGAATCTGAACAATGATCGACAAGGGCTCTGCATCTTTTGTGGATAGATGTCCAGATCCTGATCACTCCTGCTTAAGGTCAGAAGTTACTAGAGATCAGAGAGGAGAAGTTACTAGAGATCAGAAGTTACTAGAGATCAAAAGTTACTCAAGATCAGAGAGGAATGGGAACAGTCTCAGCAACTGAAAGCCACCAATAGTAGCTGGAACAATTCCAGCTGCTGCCCTATTGTCATAAGAGTTGCCACGAAGCACCACAAATATAGCAAGGCTGGTGTTAGAAGACGAGAAATGCTACTACTGCATATCATTGGATCAGATTAGATGGTCTCAATGGTGAGCTGGGCATAAGGCAAAGCCTTAGAATCTGCCTTAAGGAGGATCTATCTTAAGGAATTAAAGAGACATCTTCCAACCACAGAGGTGTGGATGAGATCTTAGTGAAAATGATTATTTTCCTTCAGGTCTTTTAGTCAATCATGCAATTAAATATTGCATGCAGAAGGATATTGTTCTGAGTTTGACATGCTCTGACTTGATCTGACTGTTACTATTTCTAATGAATGTTTTATGTTAACATTTTGTGTATTGTGATTAACTGAGGACTGTTTTATGATGAAAGGCAGAATGTAAAAAGACTATAATTAATGTAGATCAATGAAATCCAGTTTAAGTGGATTCAGCTTAAATCCCATATAAATTTGGAAAAGAAGTGACTCATAAATTTGTTTAGAAATTGACAAATGGTAACCACGGCTATCCCAACCAGCCAAAAAAGGTGCTAAGAGACCCCTAAATTAAATGAAAAATAATGAAAATAAATATGCCCCTAATCTTAAAAATCTCAGTGTTCTTGCACAAAGCTCACAAGATTTTAACAATTTTAATTTTATGTTTTAAGTTCCCATATCATTGTGTGTTATTGTACAGTGTACCTGTCATATGAAAAAATAATAATTACCTGAATTCAGCTAGAGTCAATCCTTTAAACCAAACAGTTGTTTTTATTTTTGGGAGTGGGGTGAGTTGGAAATTTTAGTGAGAAAACATGGTGAGTTCCTGCCTTCCTAATAATAGAGAAAGTCAGGTGGCCATTAAGAATTTCTTACTCATTATCCATATTCATTAGAGAATACTTGATTTTAGGTCTGTTTTTCAAGGTAGCCCCAAAAATATATAGACTTATCCCCCCCTGTAATTATGACTTTTGTAGAAAGATATTTTCCAAGAGACTACACAGAATAACAGCCAGCTGAAGGTCAACCAAGAGAGCACAAAACAAATGTTTTGTTGACTGTCAGTCCTCAGTTCTGTTTTTTTTCATCAAGAAGATGATAGATAGATGATAGATGATAGATAGATAGATAGATAGATAGATAGATAGATAGATAGATAGATAGAGATTTACATTTTAATGTCCTGGTAAACATGCGCTGAGTCATGGCTATAATAATTCTGGTTTATTGAATAAAGCATGGCTGGTTCAGGAATTCTGGGAGTTGAAGCCTACAAGTCATAAAAGGCCCCTGATCTAAGGAATAAATAAATGTCTGGAAGTTTTCAGAGTACTACGGTACTAGTTACAGTTGTATTTATTTGATTCTTTTTATATAATAAATATTTGAAAGTCAGTGACCAATCTGAAACTTCATGAAGGATTGATGAGCTGAAGAGTTTGGGGACCCCTGATCTAAATAAACGCTGTTGTATTACTTCTTAAGGTCATCTCCCTACTTGTACACTTCGTCTGCCGTGCTCCTTTTCAGGATAGACAAACACTTCCACTTCAGTTCTTTAGAATGAACTGTAGCAAACGTGTTCCCTTTCCTGTGGTCCTTACCTTGTTTTCTAGGATTTAAAGAATATTTCAGACCACTTTGCCTAGGTAACAACTCTCATGAGCCATGGTAGCGCAGTGGTTCGAATGCAGTACTGCAGGCTACTTCTGCTGCCTGCCAGCTGCCTGTATTTTAGCAGTTCAATTCTCACCAGCTCAAGATTGACTCAGCCTTCCATCCTTCCGAGGCCAGTAAAATGAGAACCCAGATTGTTAGGGGAAATATGCGGACTCTGCAGAACTGCTTAGAGAGGACTGTTAAGCACTGTGAAGCAGTATATAAGTCTAAGTGCTATTGCTATATTTTTTCCGGTGTCACCTCTGTTGATGGCTGATTTCTCTGAGTGACAGGTTTCCAAGAATTCTTGGGGCATTTTTAGACTTAGCTTAACCTAGGATGCTCGAAATTTCCCAGTCAAAACTACAGTTAAGTCTGTCCATGGTGATGCATAACAAAGCAATTTTCATCATATCTTCTGGCTTCTGGTTGGTGTTCACAAATGCACTTTACTATTCTGCTAAGAAAGCTTTATTTTATTATCTCCACACAACTTCTGGGTTAGTGGACCTTCTACCCTGGAGATGTCCAGAGATATCTGGTCAGGGATAGCTTATTTGAGAGATCGCTTCTGCCAGGTGACATCCACTCATGCTGTCAGATCCAGCAGAAGGGGTGTGTTGTGGATTGTTAGATGAATAATTTGGGGTCCCAATTTGTGCAGGGGTTGTGCAAGTACAAATCAGAATGAAACCCAGACATGCTATGTGGAAAGGAGATGATTTATTTATTCCCAAAAGCAAAGAGGTTTGCTTCTGGGAGTAGCCATAAACAAAATGAGGTACAGGGAGGTAGTTTTATAGGGGGACTGGTCCATGGTATGGGCTTGAGAGATGGGGATAAGTGCTGGCTCTAGGATGTGATACTTGAGGGAGTGGATGTGCTGGTTTTAGTGTGTGGTACTTGAGTAGCGTGGGGGGGGCTGTTGGTTCTAGTGTGTGACTCTGTCAAAAGGTTAATCTTAAATGTCCTTTGTGTCTATCTGCTTTCCTTTGTTGTGTAAATAGTTCAGGGCATACTATTTGCGGGTTTGGGGAAGTGCGGATGAACAGTTCTTTGTCTGGTTAATTACTTTTATCTAGATAATTGATTTTACTATTTATCAGTTGTTTTTTTAAGCAGAGATGTGCTTTCTGTGATTTTTACAGTAATCTTTGTTAAAATATACCTATTCGATTGCAACATAATTTCTGGTTTGGGCCAATTATTTCAGTGGTGGGAAAGAATCTCCTATGGTCATTATTAATTATTAAAATTCTTTTAATTCTTAAAATTATAATTCTCAGAGTTAATGGCAAAAGGATAACAGATTCTCCTTTTCATCATCATGTCCTCTGTCTGGCAGGCGTATCTTTAAAATCAGATCTTTTGTGGGCTTGTTTTCACAACAGTAGCCATTCAAACATTCAGACTTTATAAATTGTCTGCTTTTTTTGTTCTCTTGTCCATTGACAGAAATGGCAGCCTAGACTTACCTGATTTAATTTATTTCTTAATTTCAGCAATTGCCTTCAAATCTATGATCACTATAGTCTGGAGCAGGGGTCTCCAACCTTGGCTCCTGGAAGCCTGGCGGACTTCAACTCCCAGAGTTCCACAGCCAGCTGGCTGTGGAATTCTGGGAGTTGAAGTCCGCCAGGCTTCCAGGAGCCAAGGTTGGAGACCCCTGGTCTGGAGGTTGCATGACTTGTATGTTTGTATGGGCGAAATTTGGAAAGTGTATCATTGTCAATTCTATATTAACACTAACATACGTTCTTTTAAAACGAAGAGTTGTTGGAAAAATAATGTGATTGAAAAAAATGCTTTTTGATACTGGGAAAAGTACTTTTATATAAATGCAGGCCAAAGTACTTTTTTTCATTTTTCACTGTAATTTTGGTTGTAGATACCAAGAAAGTTAATTGTAGGTCTTTCCTCTTTTGTCTTTTGGTAAAGTTAATGGTAGGTCTATCCCTTTTTTGCCTTTTGGTAAGACTTCCCTGAGTCAAAATTCAGCTTCTGAAACTATTTTGAGTTGTTTTACATTACAGGTAGTCCTCAACTTATAACCACAGTTGAGCCCAAAATTTCTGTTGCAATTTTTAAATGAGTTTTGCCACATTTTACAACCTTTCTGGCCCTAGATCAGAGGTGTCAAACTGGCAGCCCATGGGCCGGATGTATCATGCTGTTGGAAGAAATATCCTTCTGGGTTTAGTTCCAAATGGGAAAAAGACACTGGAAACCTGGAGGTTGTTTGGAAAGATGGTCTAATGGTGGACAGGATCACATACCTTGGAGCTCCAAAGAAGGAAGGGATGATCACATACTTTAAAATGTTAGAAAAGGTCAAGAAGGAGGAGGAGGGCCGAAAGTGCCTGGTTTTATACCCTCTGTTGGGATTTGAATTTGAGCTTGTATTCTGATTGGTTATCAAACTCCCATGGGGCCATGCAGGGGCAACTCTGTAGGCTGTCCTGAGTCCCAGGCTTGGTTGAGCCTTGATGGATGATGATGTAATGAAAGGGTTTTCGGCAATTTCTATAGCTCTACCTGGAGATCTTTGTTATGTAAAATATTCTGTCTCAGGCCTTAATGGCCCACCCATTGACAAAGGTGGGGTGAGTTTCTGCTTCTGAGTTTCTACTTCTCTTTTTTAGGGGAAATAGAGGCTAAAACATACAATGAATGGTTGCTGGCATTGAGTATAATCTAGTTTAATGAAAAGAAGGACTGAAGGAGACAACCTACTTTCCAAAATGTCTGAAGGCAGACAAGGAACAATGGATGAAAACTGAACAAGGAGAGATTCAACCTAGGTTTAGCTCTATATTTTTCTTGGTAAAATAGTTCTGAATTAGAAAAGGCAGAGAAAACCATTGGCCTAGGAACCAAGACAGGGCATTGCCTTGGAAAAACCTTTCAAATCTATTGAAAGCTAGACAGGCATGTTTAGCTATTCCTTTCCAATATAAAAGTATATATGTAGCCTAGGGTTGAACTGTGGAGTCCTAGATGTTGTCAGAAATTGGCTTTTTGAATGCAGACATTTCATTACCCAACTAGATAAGACAATCAGTATGAATAAGTATAGTTAGATAACAAATTTATGCAAAGTCGCTTGCCCTACCCATGTTGCTTCTTTCCTCTTTGATAGTTCTATAATTAGGCTATTGTTTTCTACTCCATTGTTTGCTTGGTGTTAATCCTTGCTTACCTGGGGTGTTGGTTTTTGGAGAGGATTTGTTGTTTTTATTTCTTTCTTAGTTTCTTTATTGACTTTTTTGAATAGAATTAGAATTAGAATTCTTTTATTGGCCAAGTGTGATTGGACACACAAGGAATTTGTCTTGGTGCAAATGTTCTCAGCATACATAAAACAAAAGATACATTCATCAAGAGTAAAGAATCATAAGGTACAACACTTAATAATAGTCATAGGGTACAATAAGCAATCAAATCATGCTAGGAAACAGTCAACATAAATCATAAGGATACAAGTGAAAAAGTTACAGTCATACAGTCACAAGTGGGAGAGGATGGGTGATAAGGAGTGATGAGAAGATTAATAGTAATAGTAGTGCAGACTTAGCAAATAGTTGGACAGTGTTGAGGGAATTATTAGTTGAGCAAGAGTGATGGCGTTTGGGAAAAAACTTGTGTCCTTGTGTCTAGTTGTTCTGATGTGCAGTGCTCCATAGTGTTGTTTTGAGAGTAGAAGTTGAAACAGTTTACTTCCGGGATGTGAGGGGTCTGTAAATATTTTCACAGCCCACTTTTTGACTTGTGCAGTATACAGGTGCTCAGTGGAAGGCAAGTTCATAATAATTGTTTTTTAATGCAGTCCTAATTACTGTCTGAAGTCTGTGTTTGTCTTGTTGGGCTGCAGAGCCAAACCAGACAGTTATAGAGGTGCAGATGACAGACTCAATGACTCCTCTGTAGAACTGTATCAGCAGCTCCTTGGGCAGTTTGAGCTTTCTGAGTTGGCGCAGAAAGAACATTCTTTGTTATGCTTTTTGAATGACGCTTTTGATTATAGGTGTCCATTTTAGGTCATGTGATATAATAGAACCTAGAAATTTGAAGGTCTCTACTTTTCATACTGTGTTGTCTAGTATTGTAAGAGGAGAGTTTCTTCTAAAGTCTACCACCATTTCTACGGTTTTGAGTGTGTTCAGTTCCAGATTGTTCCGGTTACACAATGAGGCAAGTTGTACAACGTCCTGTCTGTATGGACATTTGTCATTGTCTCGAATGAGACCAATCACTGTTATGTCAACTGCAAAGTTCAGTATTTTAATAGTGTGTAAATATGGTTTATTTCAATGTGTCTATTGACCTGATTTTTGTTATAATGGAACAAATGCAATGCACATAGTGGGTTGCTTGTTTAATTCAGATGTAGCAGTGTCATACAGCTACAAAAACCAGGTTTCAGGTTGGATAAGTGGAAGTACCTTGTCCAAGTCATGATTAGCAATAGTTCTATTGTATTTGGGTTGGACAAGTATAAACATTGTGTCTAATTCGGACAAACATGGGTCGGAAAAAACATGTGGGATCATCAGAGGATTCTATATTTGAGGCATGAAAAAAGCTCAAAGGAATTGGGAATATTTCACTATTTGCAAATAATAGAAAATATGTCACATAGATATTGCAAGGGCAGAAGCAGAGAGCTTGAAATGTTTATACAGGATAGGCATCCTTCACTTCCAAGGCAAGAAATTCATTACTATGGAAAAGAAAGAGATTCAAGGGATAAACTCTGATGCTTACACTGTAAACCAAAGGTCTTCAAACTTGGCAATTTCAGACTTGTGAACTTCAACTCCCAGAATTCCCAAGCTAACATGACTGGAGGAGGGATTCTGGGAGTTGAAGTCCACAAGTCTTAAAGCTGTCAAGTTTGAAGACCCCTGAACAGAGGACTTGATTTTGCAGAAACGATCTTCATTATTGGGGCTCCTCGTTCTGGAATATCTATCTGAACCTTGTCAGGGTGGCAGTGGCAATGATGTCATCAAAAGCCTGGTTTCCAGGGAAAATTCAATAGCCACATGGCAAAGTCACCACTTCGACTTTTTTGAAGACACTTTGAGAATATCTATCTTTCTTGATGCTTTGCTATCAGCTTCAAAGTATGGATTGGAGCTTCTGGACAGTAATTTATGGTGAAGGCCAGATAGCAGCAGATTTTTCCACCATTTGTCATTTGTCAACAGAAGCAGTTTTAAGTTGTTGGTCAGATGTTGGCGTTCCCAAAGGTGTTCCTAGCAATGAGTACAATTGTACAACGGATGCCAACTCCATCCCCAAGAGAGTTAATAAGGAGATGCACTCAACTGGATAACCATCAGATCAGGATGGTTTCATTTGGATTCCTGGAGGGATTTTCAGGATTGGACTAGAATATGGTTTAAGCACTGTGTGGGTGACTGTGGCTTCCCAACAGTCCCTCTTGCGGGGGGGGGAATGGGAGGGGGGTCAGAAGGGGGCTCAGAATGTCCTTTGTCCAAGGGCCCTCCTTGATTTCCTTCCATGACTTTTAGATCAGCTTGTGCTGAGATCTGGAGTTCTCCTTGGATCCCCCCGTCAGGGCAACCTGAAGGAGCCGCTCAAGCACACGAGGCCGAGAGACGGGGCTTCTGGGTGGCGGCACACAGGTGCCCGAGGAGAGCAGGAAAGGAAGGAGAGTCGCTCTCGTCGGAGGAGGAGGAGGAGGCAAGTGGGAGGAGAGCCGAGCCCGCCCCTGCATCGGGCTTGGCTGGGTTTGGGAAAGGAGAAAGCGCGTGGACGAGACGGGCGAGGAGAGGTAGAAACGAAGAGCCCGCTCGGCGCTGGCAGCGGGGCGAGCGAAAGAAGAAAAAAAAAAAGTGGGGAGGCCGCCAGAGCAGATCGTTTGGCCGAGGAGCGAAGGGAGAGGGACGATACCTGCGGACGGTGGGGCGGAGGAAAGGAGCCAGGGCTCGGAGCCCAAAGCAGAAGGGGCGAGAAGAGAGGAAGGAAGGAAGGAAGGAAGGAAGGAAGGAAGGAAGGAAGGAAGGAAGGAAGGAAGGAAGGAAGGAAAGGAAAGGAAAGGAAAGGAAAGGAAAGGAAAGGAAAGGAAAGGAAGGAAGGAAGGAAGGAAGGAAAAGAGGGAGGGAGGGAGGGAAAGAAAGGACTGACTGACTGACTTCGGGGCAACTTCGATGTTGGTGTCCCGGAGCAGCCACCCGGCGCCGGCGAACTCTTCTTGCGGGCGCCAGAGCAAGTGAGCCTCGCGGAGGAGCCTCCGAGCGGGGCGAACGCTGCTACGGCAACAACAACCGCAGCAGCAGCAGCAGCATGTTCGTTTCTTCCGGCTTCGACTGAGGCGCGATGAGGACCCTCGCGTTCCTTCTGGGCAAGGCGCTAAGGAGAAGGTTTCGCCTCCTGCTGGTCTTCGGGCTGCTTGCCGTGGGCCTCTGCGCAGCCTACCTGGAGCTGGTGGTGCTGGCCGACAGGAATGGACACCCCCTGAACCACAGTGAGTTACCTGGGGTCGATGGGTGAGCCACGGGGTCCTCCTTGCTGGTCTAGGGCTCGGTCCCTGCAGCAGGTGCCAACTGGGCTTAAAACTGCAGGGCACTTCGTCCGCCTGGCACCCGCTTTCAAGTCCCATCTTTGGAAAGCTCACAATTTCAAGAGCAGGGAGCATCTTGGTAGGTGCCCTCAACCACAGGAAGCCCCGTCCTTCAATCCTTCTCATTGAGCCACAGTCCTGGGGGGTGGGAAGACAGGACTCTACAGGTGGGCATTGGGAGGGCAAATGGTGGCGTAATCTGTGTTTGTGATTGTGTAGGCCTCATCAGCATTTCGCCACAGCCCAATATATGCCATGACAACGTCCTTTTTTTTTCTTCTGCGATGGTCCCATGTGGGACCATCCCATGTGTTGCCTTCATCTACCTTCCCAGCCCAGCAGAGAGACAGCCTAGCACTGCACACCGGAAGAACTAGACACAAGAACAGCCCCCTCCCCCCGAAAGCCATCACTCTGCTAAATAAATAATTCAACACTCTTCAACTATTACAAAGTCTGCACTACTATTACTGTGATCTTCTCGTCCCTTCTTATCACCCTTCGCCTCCCACTAGTGACTGTATGACTGTAACTTTGTGGCTTGTATCCTTACAATTTATATTGACTGTTTCCTAGTATGATTTGATTGCTTATTGTACCCTATGACTATCATTAAGTGTTGTACCTGATGATTCTTGACTCTTGATGAATGTATCTTTTCTTTTATGTACACTGAGAGCATTTGCACCAAGACAAATTCCTTGTGTGTCCAATCACACTTGGCCAATAAAGAATTCTGTTCTATTCTATTCTACTCTACTCTACTCTACTCTACTCTACTCTACTCTACTCTACTCTACTCTACTCTACTCTACTCTACTCTATTCTTAACCCTCATCCTTTCCCTGGACTTCTAATAAACTCTTCTCCCTTTAATGATAAGACACAAAGCATGACTGTGAAGAAGGTACCTGCCATTTTCCGTGCAGTGGGGAACTGTGACAAGGATGACAGGACAATGTTGGGCGGTACAGACGGTGAATTAAGTGCTGGGATAACTTTTGCCCATTCAAGGATGGGTGGATAATACTTTGACTAAGCAGTGGGGTGGGGGTGGAAAATGCCCACAGTAAGGCATAATGGGGCAAACGTAGATACATACAGTATTTAGGATGTTGTGAGCGTGAAAATGTCTATTATGATATGGTGCACTAAGCTTTTATACAGTTAGTCCTTGAATTGCAACAGTTTATTTAGTGTCCGTGTAAAGGCACTGAAAAAAAAAGTGACTTATGACCATTTTTCACAGGGACGACCTTTGGAGCTGCCCCATGATCACTTGGCAACTGGCTCGTATTTATGACGGTTGCAGGTCACGTGATCCCTTTTGGCGACCTTCTGACAAGCAAAGTCAATGGGGGAAGCCGTGTTCGCTTTACAGCCATGTTACCAAATGATCAACGGCAGTGATTCACTTAGCAATCAAGACAAGAAAGGTCGTAAAATGGGACAAAGCTCTCTTAACAAATGTCTCGCTTAACAACAGAAATGTTGGGGCCTCAATTGTGGTCGTAAGTTGAGGACTACCTGTATTTGCATTTCACTTAAAATTAGGCAGAAAGGTAAGGATTCTGGACAAGTACCTAGTATGCAGTCCTTGACTTACAGCTGTTCTTGATTTACAACTGTTTGTTCAGTGATGGTTCAAAGTTACAATGGCACTTTGAAAAAAATGACTTATGACCAGTTTTCAGACTTACGACCGTTCAGCATCCCAAGGGTCATATGATCAACATTTGGCCACTTGGCAACCAGCATGTATTTACAACCAGTGCATTGCGCTGTCCTGGGGGTGGTGGTTGTGTAATCACCATTTGTAACCTTCCCACCCAGCTTCTGACAAGCAAAATCAGTGCTGTCATCACTTTATGATGGTGTAATTCACTTAACAACTGCAGCTATTTACTTAACAACTGTAGCAAAAAGAACCCACCTAAAATGGAGCAAAACAATTGTCTTGCTTAGCAACGGAAATGTTGGACTCCATTGTGGTTGTAAATCAAGAACTAACTTATACTGGTTTCTTCTGCATGTCAGGTGGATCCAAAAAGGGACCCAAAATGGTGACAGTGTTAAATTGGGCCAAACCATCTTAAAATGTTTCTGGTGACAGACAGGCTGTGGTTCTTCTGTGAACTTTCCAAAAATCCCTTTGATTCATGTCAGAGTGCGCACCGTGTGACTATGGGAAACAACCCAGGAACAAATACAATAAACACAGGTTTATATTTAAATAGTGGCTTTATCTACAAAGAATATATAAACGCAGTACTTTAATTGGATCTCAAACAAATAGCAATCGGCAATTACAACACAGAAGCATATGCGAAGAGAGAGATACGCCCCAACAGGGTCTCTTTCTATTTCAGGCTCTTAAAGTGATATCAACCCAAAATCCTTGCTGACTCATTCCCAGCATTATATCATTGTAGCAGCTGATCAGCTCTTCGATATTTACCTTAACAATTCAGAAATCTACCTTACCTATTGTCTTCCATTCTCCTTCTCTCAATCAACACAACAGCTTTTGCTTACTTGTCACCTGTTCATATTACATGCTCATAATGTGCAGGTTTCTACCTGTTGAACATCATTTCAAGGGAACAGTCTTTTTTTCCCCCCAGGAGTGATTGGTTGGTTCATCTCATAGTTCATCTTAGTATTAGCCATCTCTGTCTTTGTAATTCAGGGCTATCAAACTCAAGGCCCAGGAACTGGATCCAGCCCACAGGGTGCTTAGATCTGGCCTGTGGGCCTGCCCTGGAAACAGCAAAGGACCAGCCCACGGTGCCTCTGCCAGTGAAAAGGGAGCTTGGGAGCCCTGCAGGAGGCCATTACAGCCGAAAATGGACCCTCGATGAGTAACATTGGCCATGCTCCCCTGCCCCCCCAGGTCCAACACAACCCTGATGTTGCCCTCAATGAACTCAAGTTTGACACCCCTCTTGTAAATCATGTATGTCTTTCTTCCTACTGTTGTCTTTTCAATTTCATACTTGCACAATGGAAAAATAACTGCTTTACAGATTCTGATCTTTCCTGCCATAGAAATAATCAAACTTATTCGTCATAAGTTTGTCACTGCCTTTCTCCTATGATTAAGAGATTGTGTATATTTTTCCTGCCCCTGAAAACCATCAATTATTATGAATTCACTAAGCATAATGGTCAGTGGAGGGATTCAAAATTTTTTACTACTGGTTCTGTGGGCATGGCTTGGTGGGCATGACTTGGTGGGTGTGGCAGGAGAAGGTTACTGCAAAATCCCATTTCCTCCCTACCCCACTAACCTGCTTTCCAGCTCCGTTCTCCTGTGCAGGGCAACAAAAGAAGACCCAGCTGAACAGCTGGGACTCAGGAGGAAGAGAATAGATAGGGATGGGACCAGTCAGAGGTGGTATTTGCCGGTTCTCCAAACTACTCAAAATTTCCGCTACCGGTTCTCCAGAACCTGTCAGAACCTGTCAGAACCTGCTGAACACCACCTCTGATACTACTTGATATTACTTTTGTCTTCTTAATATTTAGTATTGACCCAAATTTTTCACATTCCATTTTAATCTTTCAATGAATTCTTCTAAGTTGTCTTTACCTGCAACCAGGAAAGTGCATCTTTCACTGTTGGGGTTTCTGTGGTCAGTTTTAATTCCAATTATCACCTTTTCTAATCCTTCCATTTTTCAAAGGCATTTGCTCTATAAGCTAAACAAATATAGGTTTAATATGCGCCATCTCTCCATATTCTGAGTTACTGTTTCTTTCAGTTCTTTTCATTCTTTTATTTTAATTCTCATTTATCAATAAATATAAAGTATCTAATATTTTCCTGCTTGTTAGTTTCCATTGTTTTTCTTTTTAAGGAAACAATTGCATCAACTAATTCAAGCTGACTTGAGTTGAAACTGAATGTACATGTTTAAGTAAATATGTTTTGTAACTTTACTGTCAGCTTCTTTTTACTGCCAACTATGTAATATTATACTAAAGGTAAAGATTTCCCTCACACATATGTGCTAGTCATTTCCATGACCATGGGACACCATATAACATTTGTAAATACCCATCGGTTGAGAAAAGTTCCATTCACAATCACGTGATGGTCATAAGTGCAAGGATTAATAATAAAGCATTTTTTTCCAAAGCCATCATAACTTCGAACAGTCACTAAACAGGGCAATCATTAAGAAAGGACTATCTGTATTATACATAAAGCTGAGAGACGGATCACCTCTTTAATACATTCGTATTTTCTTTCAAATATAGTAAGGTAAATGCAACCTGGAGATTAAGGGGAGGGTTTCATAACTTTAGAAGTAGGCAAAGTCTATGTCATTTGCTTTGCTGGGGAATTCTAGGAACTGAAGTCTTAAAGTTGTCAAAGTTGAAAAACATTGAATTATATACCAAGGCATACAGTCATTTATTTGGGTTGGCTTTAGTTTTTGCAATCTAGCCTTGACAGTTTATACTTTATGACTTGATCACTCGTGAGCTTGAGCAGTTGTGATTTATTCAGTAAATCATGATTAATTCTAAGAGGTGGAGCCAGATTAGATTAGATTAGATTAGTTTATTGACATTGCACCTCGTACAACAAAATCAAACACTATTTTCGGTGCACATCATGACCATGAAAATAAACACAAACACACATCCTTCACACTCCACACATTGAATTGAAAACCCCTGACACCACACCAACACTGCACTATACAGCAGAATTCAATAGAGTTACTACCCTGGGATAGAAGCTGTTTTTCAGCCTATCTGTCCTTGTTTTTATTATCCTGTACCGTCTGCCAGATGGTAATAGTTAAAAAAAAAGGGGGTTCCCAGGATGAGATGGATCTTGGAGAATGTTTTGAACTTTCTTAAGGCAATGGGAGCTCTAAAGTTCTTCCAAAGAGGGGAGAGGGCAACCCATGATCTTCTGGGCAATGACATTAACCCTCTGGAGTGCTTTCCTATCTTCCACTGTGCAATTGGCAAACCATGCAGAGGTGCAGTAAGTTAAGATACTCTCTCTGGTGCAGTGGTAGGCCCAGATCATTTGGTGAAGTCAGAATTTAAGAGAGGATCTATGGTAATTAATTTTCCCAAAAGAAACTGGGACTACAGGTAGTCCTCCAGTTACGACTACAATGGAGCCCAACATTTATGTTGCTGAGTAAGACATTTGTTAAATGAGTTTTGCCCCACTTTATGACCTTTCTTGCCACAGTCGTTAAGCGAATCACTTCCGTTGTTAAGTTAGTCCCACAGTTGTTATGTGAATCTGGCTTCCCCCTTGACTTTGCTTGTCAGAAAATCATAAAAGGGGATCGCGTGACCTGGGGACACAGCAACGGCCATAAATACGAGTCAGTTGTCAAGTGCCTGAATTTTGATCACATGACCAGGGGAATGCTGCAATGATTGTAGATGTGAAAAATGGTTATAAGTCTTTTTGCAGTGCCACTGTAATTTTCAAAAGTCATGGTTGCAAGTTAGCGTTGTAGGTTGAGGACTACCTGTATTGTGAAGGGACGCAATTGCCTTGGCCTTTGCTGCCAACATCCCACCCACAGCCCTTGCCTCCCGAAAATGCCATTCCACCCACCAACCAGAGGTGGTATTCAGCAGGTTCTGACCAGTTCTGGAGAACTGACAGCGGAAATTTTGCGTAGCTTGGAGAACAGACAAATACCATCTCTGACTGGCCCCGCCCACATCTCTTCTCTGCCTCCTGAGTCCCAGCTGATCATCTGGGTCTTCTTTTGTTGCCCTACACAGGAGAACGGAGCTGGAAATCAGGTTAGTGGGGTGCGGAGAGAATTGGATTTTGCAGTATCCTTCCCCCAGGAGTAGGGTGGGAATGGAGATTTTACAGTATCCTTCCCTTGTCATGCCACCAAGCCATGCCACGCCCACCAACCCACACCCACAGAACTGTTAGTAATTTTTTTTTAATCCCACCACTGCCACCGACACTATCCCTCCACTCTCCAAGCTGTGCTCCGCCTTCTTCTGCCATTGCCTGCCAGAGGTGACACCCCATCCTCCCAACAACGACGCCTACCACCATGGGCCAGGCAGGGACAACCCGCAAGCTGCATGCCTATAAAACGCCCAGGTTTGATCTATAGCAAAAAAGGAAGTCAAACATCAGTATTTCCTTCCATCTGCTGCTCAACAGGTAATAGGAATTGTTATCTGAAGAGCTGTGATCAATCAAAATACATTATTTTCCTGTGTCAATTGCTGTGAGGTGGGAATTGTAGCGTAATACGTTTGGAAGGCCTTGCATTGGGAAGGGTTCTGCTAAAGCACAATTTGATTACATGCGAATTAGAACTGTAGCTTTGTCATCTCAGTTAGCAAAGCTAATGGGAAAAGGCTAGTTTTAAATAATTGGATCATTTTATCTAGTCATCTAGATAATGGCCCTTGTTAGTGACTATGAATATACAGCCAGGTAATTATCTGAAAATGGCATTCAGGGGACATAGTGGCTTAGAGGCTAAGACGCTGAGCTCGTCCATCAGAAAGGTTGGCAGTTTGCCGGATTGAATCCCTAGCATTGCCGAACAAAGTGAGCTCCTGTTACTTGTCCCAGCTTCTGCCAACCTAGCAGCTCGAAAGCACATTAAAAATGCAAATAGAAAAATAGGGACCATCTTTGGTGGGAAGCTAACAGCGTCCCATGCGCCTTTGGCATTCAGTCATGCCGACCACATGACCACAGAGACATCTTCGGACAGCACTGGCTGTTCGACTTTGTAATGGAGATAGCACCCTCCCCTCTCATGTACTTAGGAAACATTTATTTACAATTTCAGTCTTTAACTTGAACTTTCATAATAAAACGAGTCTTGGTGGTGCAGTGGTTAGAGTGCAGTACTGCAAGCTACTCCTCCTGCAATTTGGCAGATCGAATCCCACCAGGCTCAAGGTTGACTCAGCCTTCCATCCTTCCGAAGTGGGTAAAATGAGGACCCAGATTGTTGGGGGCAATAGGCTGACTCTGTAAACCACTTAGGGAGGCCTGTAAAGCACTGTGAAGTAGTATATAAGTCTAAGTGCTATTGCTATTCTGAGAAAATTATTTTGTTTTAAAAATCTCCTGAGGATATTTTCATCCAGCATAAGTCCGAAAGTTTGGAAGACTAAACTTCTGGACCCGGTGACCGACCCAAATGGGATCCTGCAGTGCAAGTAGTCCTTGACTTACAACCACAATTGAGCCCCAGATTTTCTTTCTAAGCAAGTCAGTCGGTGAGTTTTGCCCCATTGTATGACATTTTTTAAATCACAGTTATTAAGCGAATCATTGCAGTAGTTACCTGAATCATGTGGTCATTTAGCAAATCTGTCTTTCCCCATCGACTTCCCTTGTCGGAAGCCGGCTGAGAAGGTTACAAATCATGATAACGTGAACCCTGGACATTGCAACTGTCATTAAATACATGCCAGTTGCCAAGCGTCCAAATTTTGATTATGTGGTCATGGGAATCTTGCAACAGTCATACGTGTGAGAAACAGTCGGAAGTCATTTTTTTTCAGCTTCGAACAATCCCCAAACAAATGGTTGCAAATGGAGGATTACCCGTAATAGCATCTAATCAAACTAAGCAGGTAAAACTATGATAAAGTCTGCACAACTTAGAAGTCCTTGTTTGCATGGTGTGGCTGACCCTCTTCTGCCTGTGCATGTGTGCATGTATGTATAAATAATTTCAGATTCTTAGGAGACATGGATTCTCTTTCTTTTGCATAGCAATTTAAAAGACAGCTGCCCAAAAGCTGGAGGAAAATATACCTCTGTTTAGTGTAAGGATTTGCTAATGGCTTGTGAAGATAGTCTTTGAGACTGCAAGTACTGTCATGCTGCCAGTAAAACATTTATTTTGAGGCATAGCAATGTGAAGCTTTTTTTTTTTAGTTTGCTATTTTAGCTCAGCAAAATTTCCACCTTTTGCAGGTAAAAGCTGGCTCTAGTTTTTATTTTTATTTTTGTAGTGTGGATGGTAGTCCCCAAAAAAGGAGCCACAAGGGCTCTCAGAGATAGAATGCTCCCAATATTTTATTTATTCTCGGCTTTTATTCTTTTGCTTAATCTGTCTTCACAGTCCCCCAGGTGGAAACATCTAAATATAAGCAGAAGTTATAGCACTGCTGTTGCTGATGCAATAGCTTGTCTTTACCTTTGTTGTTCTAAAACCAAGGTACTTCCCCCCACCCCTTCTTAATAATTTCCCAGGCCTGGAAAGAAGGCTATACAAGATCAGTATTTCCATGTCTGTTGGTAACAGAACATTCTCTGTTAAGCTCTTGATGTGTGCAGAGGTTTCACTGGCTAGGAGGGTGCCCAGCTGAGACAAGCTGTTATATGATCTCTGCTGGAAAACAGTAGGCTGCTTCAGTAGCTGATCCTGAAGTGCAACACGTAAAGAGTTTAACCTTTACTGTTAACGACAAGGGATGCTGAGAGCTTCATTTCAACACCACCTGAAGGAGGGTTACTCAGATGTAAACCTTGTCTAGGCATTCTAACAGTATAGTACGATGGGTGTGCTTGTTTTGGCTTGACATGATGTGACAGCCCGTTGGTTTTAAAGCAAGTGTTCTTTAGATGTGATCCATATTTTACTCAAAGTCTCAGCCGGAGACAACACCTGGTTCAACTTGTTTATACCTGGAAGCTAAGTTAGGTCAAGCTGGGTTCATGCTTGGTATGGATTCTCCTGGAGAATAGGGCTATAGGACAGACTGGGACCTGAAACAATTAAATCCCAAGGACATCCCAGTGGCACATGATTCCTGTAATCCTATCAATATAACTGCATGGTTGTATTAATGAATTCATCTGGAAGCAAGGAGTCTTTCTTTACTGAGGCTGAAGCAAAGATGCCAACATTGCCACAAATGGTATAAAGAATAATATTTTTCTCCTATTAAAAGCCACAAAACAACTAAAAAAGAACTAGAATATTAAAAACAAACAGGGGCACAGCAAAAATTAAAGTGCCAACAGTTTACTGTCTAGGTTCTGGACTAACGACTCTAATGAATCAGAGGAGAAGGAACAACAGTCTCACAGTTAAGGTCACCTGGGTCCAAAAAATTCCCTCTTGGGTTGTTATATAGTGAATCCCTGAGGATTCACATTAAGAATACAACATTCTTAAGATGGGATCCTCACCAGATTTAGCACTCAGACCAGCTGGCTGGAGAATTCTGGGAGTTGAAGTCCACAAGTGTTAAAGTTGCCAAGTTTGGGGACCTCTGGCTCAGACAGATACCCAGGAAAATATTGGTCTGTCACAGAGGTAGTATTCGGCAGGTTCTGACCAGTTCTGTAGAACCGGTAGCAGAAATTTGAGTAGTCTGGAGAATCAGCAAATACCACCTCTGACTGGCCCTGCCCCCAACTATTCTCTGCCTTCTGAGTCCCAGCTGATTGGCTGGGTTTCTTTGGTTGCCCTGCACAGGAGAATGGAGCTGGAAAGCAGCTTAGCGGGATGGGGAGGGAATGGAGATTTTACAGTATCCTTCCCCTGCCAAGCCTACCAAGCCTCGCCCAGCAAGCCACACCCACATAACCAGTAGTAAAAAGTTTTGAATCCCACCACTGGTCTGTCAGATCATCAACATCTTTCTAGTCACTGTCTTTCTACTGCACAATGAAGGCCACTTCCGTATGCTTCCAATTTATACAATCCTCAGCTTTCTTTTGCCAGTTGGGCCCACAATACTTGCTGATGTCACCGATCCCTCTTGTTTTGGATCTCTTTCATGGACGCTTTTTATCAAATGAGATCCATTCTATGACTGCCTTGGGCCACCTGCCATCCGTTCTTCTTGGTATGTGACCAGCACTCTTGGATTTCAATTCTTTTACTTTCTTGACAATATCATACACTTTTGTTTGTTCTTTAATCATGTGCCAGTCATTCTATCTTATCCTGTAATGCCGAGCATGTATTTTTCCATAGCTGTTTGCACCATTCGTCACTTGTGTATCAGTTGTGAGATTAGTGTCCATGTTTCGGTGGCTTATCTTAGAACAGGTAGCACACACTGAGCTTTTCTCTTGAGGCATAGAGAGAAATTGATATCTAATCCTAATCCCAGAATAAGATTCTTGAAATTTTAAGAGGTGGGGAAAGCATATTGGCAGCCAATGCAATTCCTTGCAATAGACCTTAGGTAGGTTATTCCTTTGAATAGTTTAATTAAGTAATTTTGCATTGACTGTGATTTCTATGGCAATCTCAAGGACAGCGTCACATATAGCATAGTACAATAACCAGTTTTGAGATTAGCACTAAAAGGAACCATGTACTTGGACTACCTTTATCCAGGAACAGCTGGAGCTGGGAAAAGACATTTTTTGCCAGAAAAAAACATTTGTTTTTCAGGGTGCTGCATTTATAAGAATCCCCAGAGTCTACCCATCTGTTCTTTCAGAAGGAATACAATCCTATCTAATCTTACTGGAATAAGGCAGCTGCCTGTAAGGAGGTGCTTACAATACACACCTCTGTTTTTGGTGTGACTATGTTCCATCTTCTTGATGTGATCATGTTGCACCTTCCTGGCCAACATATCCAGAGATATTTCTAGATTCTTTACAATAGCCTACTTAAGAATTAACAAGATTTTACTTCTCCTATTAAGGTCATCCATCAAAAGAAAACCAAAGCTAATTCAATCCTCTTACCAGACTGAAATAGGCCACATCATGTATATCTTCTAAGAAGATCTGAGCATCTGTGCAAGTCTTCTCGCAAGCAGCCTTTCTATGGGCTCTGGGAAGTAACAGGGTACCACAGCTGCAAATATTCTGATTTAAACATATTTTCCTCAGTTGGAAACACATCAGTCTGTTCAGTTTGATTTCATCAAACTGAAGTGTGAATGAGGTTTATGTTCATGTTTATAGCTGTTATACTTGTTTATTATATATTATACTCATATATTAATATCATTTCTCTTTGCAAAAAAAAAACACGCTGAAGTAACATCTATTCAATAAAATGAATAAAATAATTAAATATCAGGCGCAAACAAGCAGAATCCATAGGTATAGAATTCAAACTACCTACTTTATTGTTCCATGCCTATTTCATTTGGGAATCCTCCCAAATTGGCAGCTTTCACTGGGAAAGCTAGATAAAGCTCAAAGCCATTTGAGGGTTGGATGGAGGTCCAGATTACATAAGAAGTCCAGACCTGAACCCTCCTCCTAACTGGGACAGTTGCTCTCCAACATTCAAAGAGCAACGCCAGATGAAAGAATCGATTGGGAAGCTAATTTTAAAAGGTCATTAAAAATATCGAACACAGAAACATTGTGGCCTGATGTATTACCAATAGGAAATAATTTCACAGGACCTTGGCATTCTTGTTTGAAACCATGGTTTATTATTAGCAAATGCTGATTAATTAGTGTGGCTATTAACTGAGTATCTGCTGAAGGAATAGTAAAAATAAACTTATACAGAGAGGAAGGCTAGATAATATTTCAAATCTGATGAAATCCTGCTGGCGATTTTCTAAGTACCATTCATGTGCAATCCATCTTCTTCAAAAGAAATTGAGGCAACTCTATTTCCTTAAACAGAGTAAAAGAGGGTGGTATGTGTCATCTGTGGACAGCTTCTCACAAAAAGAAAAAAAATGTGGTTAGCAATGGAATAGATCTGCCAGGGAGAATATTCCCATTTTAGTACATTAATATAATGTTCTGACCCACAAGCTATACTGATTGAAACTGTTCTTGTCACCTGTAAAAATCAAAGTTCATAGATGTTGTATTTATTCACTGTTCTCCTTTTTTATAAACTCTGTGAGGAACCAAAAAATCTCAAGGAACTCCTGTAAATTCATAGGACACCATGATTTAGCTATAATCCCCACATAGCTATAATGTAGAACAAAGGAGGAACTATGGGCTTGTGCAGTAATGGGATTCAAAGTTTTTTACTACCTGTTCTGTGGGTGTGGCTTGGTGGGCATGGCAGGGGAAGGATACTGTAAAATCTCCAGTCAGAGGGGATATTTGCTGGTTCTCTGAACTACTCAGAATTTCCGCTACTGTTTCTCTAGAACTGGTCAGAACCTGCTGAATACCACCTCTGGGCCTGTGGACTTCAACTCCCAGAGTTCCTGAGCCACAGTCATAAAGGAGCCATAGTTGATGTAGAAGAATAGTAGGTTGAATTATGATTAGCAGAGTGGCAGAAAAAAAGGCACTCAGGTCAAACTTGTTCTTCTGAATTTTCCACATCTTGTTTCTCCGCATTTTTCAAATAAGGAACATTCAAGTCCTTTCCCTTGCATTCTGGATACACAATTGATGTACCAGCCATTTGAGTGTTTGTTCGAATTACTACAATTTGTAAAAAAAAAAAGAAAAAAGAGAGCATCACAGTAATAAAGTCACCCTCCCATCCTGTCCCTGTAAGTGGACTGTTTGCAATTTGTTATTTGGGATGGGATGGGAGGGGGGGTGGCAATAGAGGAACAAAAAGAGATTGTTTTTGTAAATAACCAGATTTTTTTCTTAGCCAATTGGCAGAGTTTAATCACTGAAATGATTCAAAGATGTATTTCAGATGTTACATTAGCTTTGCCAGCTTAATACCCTTGGAAGCTTCCTTCATCCCTGGACAATGTATGCACACATCCAAAGAAAAATTGAGCTAGTGGTTTCAACCTCTGAAGAGGTGGTGGCTTTCTCATTCCACCAAGGCTGTTTGAAACAATTTTTAAATTTCTGTTCAAGGTTTCTCTTCATCAAACAGAAACTGCAAATGCAATACAGGTCGTCCTCGACTTACAACAGTTTGTTTAATGACCATTTGAAGTTACAGCATCACTGAAAAAAGTGAGTCATGGCCGCTTTTCACATGTACGATGGTTGCAACATCCCTCTGACCATGAGATCAAAATTTGGATGCTTGGCAACTGGTTTGTATTTATGACAGTGTCATGCCCTTATTGGAATCTGATTCTGAGGGGGAGATTGAGCATCTGACAGGGAGTGGGAGTGGCTCCGGTTGCTGTGGAAGAAATGGGGGAAGGGCACAGTCCAGCTGGGCATTCAAAGGAAGACCCAGGGCCAACCCCTCTTCATCCTAGGACATGCAGGGAGGAACGGAGAAGGGAGCAACATGGCTTACAGGAGAGAAAAGGGCCCTGATCCCTTTCATTAGTTACAGTGGGAGAACAAGATATAAGAAGGGCATTTGCACACAGCACCTTACTGGAAGCAAAGCGTGCATTATCTTTGTCAAGGATTATCTGGGTTTTGATGTCCTCCCAACTGTGTGTGCTTCGTTATCTTTTGGAAGTCTGCAATTTATTATCCTGGCCTGTCATCGTAATTACTTCAGAGTGGTTTGTGTTGGTTTTTAAATTTCTAATTTTTCTGTACTTTGGGCTTGGACTGCATTTTTTCCCTTTGTAGACCATTTTTGGAAGAGTTTGATCTCCAGCGGGGGATAACTGGACATTGGGGGGTTAAGTTGGAGCCATTAAAGGGAATTTATCTACTTTTGTGACTTTGTTATTCTTGTGCGGGGTCATCACAGTTTGTTTAATGACCATTCAAAGTTACAACATCACTGAAAAAAGTGAGCCATGGCCACTTTTCACACGTATGACCATTGCAACATCCCTGTGATCATGAGATCAAAATTTGGATGCATGGCAACTGGTTCATATTTATGATGGTTGCAGTGTCCCAGGATGATGTGATCCCCTTTTGCGACCTTCTGACAAGCAAAGTCAGTAGGGAAGCCAGATTCAGTTAACAACCGTGTTACTAACTTAAGAACTGCACTGATTCACTTCACAAACTGTGGCAAGAAAGGTCATAAAATGGGGCAAAATTCACTTAACTGTCTCACATAAATTTTGGGCTCATAAGTCGAGGACTACCTGTACATTATTTTTAAAAGTCCATCTGAGCTGCAATGGCGCAGTGGTGAGAGTGCAGTACTGCAGGCTACTTCTGCTGACCTGCCAGCTGCCTGCAATTTGGCAGTTGAAATCTCATCAGGCTCAAAGTGGACTCACCTTTCCCAGATGGGTAAAATGAGGACCCAGAGTGTTGGGGGCAATAGGCTGATTCTGTAAACCAGGGGTGTCAAACTCACATCGTCATGTGACATATCATGACTTTTTTCCCCTTTGCTAAACCAGGCATGGGTGTGGCCAGCAAGTGATGCATCTGGCCTGTGGACCCTGAGTTTGACAGCCCTGCTGTAAACCTTTAGAGAGGACTGTAAAGCACTTTAAAGCGCTGTATATATACGTCTAAATGCTATTGCTACTGCTATCAGTCTTTTTTCTCAAGGCCTCCTTCTGTGAATTATAGTGCTGCCTTGGGCACAAAACCAACTGAGTCACTTTCTCTCAGTCCTAGGAAGGACTGCAGTGGCAAACAGAATGGAAGTGAAGGAGAAAAAGAGATGAAAAGAGGGAGGAGAGCAAGAAAGAAGGGGTGATAGAAATATTAAAGGAGGAATGAAATAGGCAGGAGAGGAAAAAAGTGGGGAAAGAAAAAGACGAAGAGGACATGAAAGAAGTTCAACATAATTACAAAGGAATAGGATAGCCTTCCTCAGAGTAGTGGGTGCAGAATTCATCTCTAAATCATGCATCTAGTCTAGTCTGGTGGCTAACCTTTTTGGGCTCCTGTGACAAAAATTGCTTGCATGGCAGCATCCAGAAGACAATGCGCATGCCCCCACACACCCGCTGTTCATGCACACATGATTCCTCCCCCCCGCCACTGCCCCCTTATGTGCACTGCACCTTCCAGCTGATTTTCGACCTGTTTGAGGCCTTTTTCGGCCTGCCAGAGGCTTGAGGGAAGCCTTTGCAGGCCAAAAAATGGGCCTGTTTCATCACTTCTGGTATTTCTGGAAATACAGGAAGTGATGAAACGGGCCTATTTTTTGGCCTGCAAATCCTGCAGAGGTTTCCCTCAAGCTTCTGGCAGGCCGAAAAAGGCCCAAAAATCAGCTGGGAGGTTGTGCATACGCAGTGAGGTAAATTTGCCTCCGGCTCGTGTGCTCACACAAATGGCTCTGTGTGCCACTTGTGGCACACGTGCCATAGGTTCGCCATCACGGATCTAGTCTTTTACTCAGAATCAGAGGGTTTATACAAAGAGGGGGAGGAACCAGTAGCATAGGACCAATATTTACACAGCTGTGGTGTATATACTGTATACTGTTTCTTGTGAAGTTCAGAGGTTAAGGGAAAAATAAAAAAAGAAAGGTGCCAGGGATGGAGGAGGGAACATGAAAGACATCTAAATTGGAAAATATCTTCTGAGGCCAATTCTCTCTTCACCAAAAAATTTTAAGGGATGAATGTTTAGGTTTGGAGAGAGGGGCACACAAAATACCTGGCGGGCAAGCAAGGCTCTCTTATCTACTGAGCTTCTCCAGAGCTTTCCATTCTGTTTCATAATGTGTGAGTTTCCCATGCGTTCTGGATCGATTCTGAATTGATCTGCCTTTGATGACCTTTAAGGAGCACTTTGCATTTCTAGATTTTTGAGGCTGTTTTGTTTTTTCTTTCTTTCTGGGGGATTTGTAATGTTGCAGGAATAATCCTGAATAAATAAACCAGGGAGTTATTTAAGTTCACTTGGAAAGGTTGAGCATTATCCGTTATCTCTAGGCCGCATATATTACATTGTTCTTATTTTTATGGGGGGGGTGTGAGAATTACTGTTATTTATGGCGCTTGCCTCTTGAATCTGAAAGTGCAACATAGCTGATGTATACAGAAGTCCAAGTACTTTTCTGAATACTAACATGCATAGTTGGTGCTAAAATGTATTGTTCTGGCTGCCAACTTTGCATTTTTCCTCTTTTTATCAGTAAAAATCACATTTTTGACTCTCCCACTGGGTACTGTGTCCTGTTACCCTCAACAGTACTTCTCTTCTCAGAACTTCCTCTGACTATAAAAGGTCCCCAACCCCTGCATTAGATTGAGCTTAAGAAGTTGCAAGCTATTTGCTTCCATAGACATCTGGAACATGATGTCGCCTTAGTGGTGGCCTTATTGCCCAAACCGTATAAATGCATAATTTGCAGAGGGTTACATCTGTTGCATCATCTATGCGATGTCATTTTGTCACTGATCACATTGATTGGATTTGCACAATATGCTCAATATAAACCATCATTTCCAAATACCAGTGGTTTGACTCATGCAGTGCATTAGCCAAAACCAACAAGCCAGGTTGGATTTTTTGATATGTTGGCTAATTATTTCTTCCTTTGTGCAGTATACGGGTCCTTCCATTGAGGACCCGTATACAGCATAAGTCAAAAAGAGGGCTGTGAAAATATCCATAGACCCCTAACATCCTGGACATAAACTGTTTCAACTCCTACCCTCAAAACGATGCTATAGAGCAGGGGTCTCCAACCTTGCCTACTTGAAGCCTGGAGGACTTCAACTCCCAGAATTCCCCAGCCAGATTTGCTGGCTGGGGAATTCTGGGAGTTGAAGTCCTCCAGGCTAAAAGTGGCCAAGGTTGGAGACCCCCTGCTATAGAGCACTGCACAACAGAACAACTAGACACAAGGACAGTTTTTCCCTGAATGCCATCACTCTGCTAAACAACTAATTCCACAATACTGTCAAATTAACTATTAAGACTGTATTACGATTCTTCTTCTCATCCTTAATAGTACCTATCTCTTCCCACTTATGGCTATATCCCTGTTGCTTGTATCTTTACAACTTATTTTGCTTTAATTGTTTCCTAGTATGATTTGATTGCTTATTAGTATCCTATGACTTTCACCAAGTGTTGTAACTTATGATACTTGACGAATATATTTTATTTTTTCTTTATGTACACTGAAAGCATATGCACCAAAGACAAATTCCTTATGTGTCCAATCACACTTGGACAATACAAAATTCTGTTCTATTCTATTCTGTTCTGTTCTGTTCTGTTTGGTTCTGTTCTGTTCTATTCTTTTCTATTCACCAGTTTTGTTTCCAAAAACCTTCATAATGGGGAAGAGTTTAAACCATCCCTCCCTCCCTGTGGGGCTCTTACATTATTCCTTGATAAACTCTTTGTAAATTGAACAAACTGATCCTGGCAATATTCCTGTTTATGCAAAAGGGTGAGAAAAAGACAGATGTCATAAAAACTCAGAAGGAATTTGGAGGCAGGAAGAGAAGTGCTCACTTATCCACATGCCCAGGCAGTTTTTGCCCAGTCCAGGAACACCTGATAATGCTTTCAATCGCAAAGTAAAAGCAGCGGCATAAACAAATCCAACTCCTATTTTGTTTTCTCCTGCCCAAACGTGCCAAAACAAAGAAGCACCACTCTGATGAAAGTCATATTAAATCTGCAGTCAGCTTCCTAATCTTTTGAGCAGCATGCAGGCATACAGCCCATGTTCTCTCGGTCTGACTCATGGATTTCCAACTGTTCCAAAATATTACAAGGTGAAGGGAGTGCCTTGAGAACAAAACTTAAAGAAGATGATCTTGCTATAGTTTGCTCATGACTACCATATGAATGGAATTCTAAACTCTTGGAGATCCACAAAGTTGACTGTGAATCCAATCCTTTGATTTAGGGAAGGGAGGACATATGCTTTGATCTTGGCTAAACTGGAAGGCAGAGCTCATGCACTGTAGTCGGACAGAAGACTTGGGTTTTAAGGAAATTCTCTCCGTTCATGATGCCTTCTTATAGAATTGCTGTTTGTGATTTCAATCATTTACGACTTGAATTGTTTAAATGGTTATTTTTAACTTTGTCTAATGCCCAAAGTCACTGCTCTAAAATGGGTCATAAATTGTAAAATAAATAAAATTGAAAGAGGAACAAAGAGAGACAAATAGAGTACTGATTTATTTTTTTGTAATTTTAGTTATGTTGTTTTAAGTGAAGGGGATTTGGGTAATGACACGTGTGGCTCAGTGAGCTTGTCCATTAGAAAGGTCAGCAGTTTGGCGTTTCGAATCCCTTGCACCGCCTAACAGAGTGAGCTCCCGTTAATTGTCCCAGTTTCTGCCAACCTAGCAGTTTGAAAGCACGTAAAAAATGCAAGTAGAAAAATAGGGAGCACTTTGGTGGGAAGGTAACAGCGTTCTGTGCACCTTCGGCATTTAGTCATGCCGGCCACATCACTATGGAGACGTCTTCAGACAGTGTTGGCTCTTCAGCTTTGTAATGGAGATGAGCACTGCCCCCTAGAACCAGAAACGCATAGCACGTATGTGCAAGGGGAATCTTGATCTTATTGACACAATATGTTGTGGGA
This sequence comes from Hydrophis major, assembly GCA_033807585.1. Lineage (NCBI taxonomy): Eukaryota > Metazoa > Chordata > Lepidosauria > Squamata > Elapidae > Hydrophis > Hydrophis major. The sequence continues at coordinate 196,713,005 of CM066331.1, forward strand.
ATGGGATCCTTACAGTGTGGAAACCCATGGCTTATGGTGAAGTAAACTCAGCCAGTTATGGGTTATTCAAACAGTCGGTTATTGCAGTGTGTGAATCTAATTGTATGGTTGCAGTTACTTATAGAAAAGCAGCATTCCCACTAAGTAACATTGTCAAATATCTCTAACATTTTCAAAGTGGGATGCATTGATTTTAATAGATAGTTCTCATGGATTAACCTCTGTGAAATGTCAGATACAGGTAGTCCTTGACTTTAAACCATTCATTTAGTGACTGTTCAAAGTTATGACGGCACTGAAAAAAATGACTTATGACCATTTTTCACAGTTTCAACCTTTCCAGCTTCCTCATGTTCATGTGATCAAAATTCAGAGGCTTGGCAGCTGGTTCATCTTTATGACCGTTGCTGTATTCCCAGGTCATATGATCCCCTTTTGTGACCTTCTGAAAAGCAAAGTCAATCAGGAAGCCAGATTCACTTAGCAACCATGTTACTAACTTACCAATTGCAGTGATTCACTGAACAGTTGGGATAAGAAAGGTCATAAAATGGAGCAAAACTCACTTAACAAATGTCTCACTTAACAACAACAAAAATTGGGCTCAGTTGAAGACTATCTGTTGTTCTTATTCCAGATTTTCAGTCACCTGGAAGCTCTCAGGAAGTTTTCAAATTGATCAGTCCCAGAAATGTTTGTAGATATTTGGACCTTACTAGGGGTGGGATTCAATTTTTTTAACAACTAGTTCTGTGGGCATGGCTTGGTGGGCGTGGCTTGGTGGTCATGTTACTGGCTGGGCATGGCTAACTCAATATCACTCACATTGAGGCATACATCTCCTTGCCTGGCCTCTCAAGACTGTGGGAATGCTGCAACAGTCTTAAGTGTGAAAAATGGTCATAAGTCACTTTTTTCAGTGCCATTGTAACTTCGAACAGTCACTCCACACAAGCAAAGTACCAGCAAAAGAGGGGGGAAAAACTCCAGAGAAGTTCCTGAGACAGGAAGTCTGGTCCAATGTAATAAGGGTTAACGGAGAGGCAGTTTCTGTAAGCAACCCCAGAATGTTTCCTTTCTGCCTTCCTTACAGGATTAGGCCAGTAATTTCTTCTAACAACTGGTTCTCCGAACTGCTTAGAATGTTAACAACCAGCTCCAGTGAATAGGTGCGAACTGGTAGAATCCCACCCCTGGACCTTGCATGTTTTTGAATATGAAGAAAAAATAAATTAATTAACCATCACATTTTAATTTTAGTACAGAATTCATGGTTAAATAAGTACACAGGAAAAGAGATTAAAGGTCCTTTGTTCCATTACTATTGGGTGGCTGCAGTATTCTGGGATAATACAGGCTGCAGATCCATTTAAATAAGAGGAAAAAGACAAGATCTTGGGAACCCATCATTCTTCTCCACTTCCATGTTAACTGGAATAGACCCACCAATTTGCCCTAACGCTATTTGATAGTGTTAGTGAAAGCCAGATTGGTTGATAATAAGCAATCACTTATCTATGATATGGTCTTAAATTAAGGGCAGACTTATTTTGCATCACTAAGATTTGGAGGCTAAGCTGATCTTATCTAGATGTGGCTGCCAGGATTTCAGATATAGCACCAACAATAGGCTTGGCTAAGGGGCGGAGTGGGGCAGGAGAGAGGAGGCAACATTTTCTGCTCAATTCAGTTGCTGAAATATCATGAGGCTACAAAATCTTGCAAGCTATTTGCAAAGTTATAGTGGTGGGCATTGGACTGTGCGAAAGTGTTGGCCCCACTTCATGATTTAGGTAGGAGAATCTCTGTTTTCTGCAGCAATTCCATTTTCTTCACCAAAAGTTCTAGAACAAGAATTCAAATATTAGTGCCTAAATTATATTGATGAGGATAGATTGGGGTAGGGGTAGGGTTGTTATAGTGCAGTGTTTTCTAGTATCCAAATATATAGATAGTAAGTCCTGGAAATCCCAATGTTGCCCGTGATGGGTGGAGAATTCTGGAATTAAAGTCAACATATTTGAAGTTGTTATACTTTGGAATGACTGCTCTTGTATCAAAAGTTCTTCATCTGGCCTGTTAGCAAAGGGTTTGTTCAGACATGATGTTCAGAACCCCAAGTTGATTCTTTGGGGGTAGTTAACATTTGTGCTAAGCTTCAGACTATCCTGTTTTTGCTAAACTGCCTTAAATTTTGAGGAGACAGGTGATAAATGTTCCAAACAAACCTCAGCCCATTTCATATTGGAGTTTGTTTGACTGGAGTATTCTTTTACCTGTGGCAACCAGTAGTTTATCTAAATGCAAAAATGATAGGGGACACTTCAGTTATTACATTTTATATATGTATTTCAAAAGCTGAAGTCCCAATTTGGTCATTGAATAAATAGACCACCAATAGCACTACAAAATTCAGAGACACATGTCAATGAACTGCTTGTGGAATGTGCAGAACAACTAAGGCAAGACTTATTTCATCATGATTTATTTAATAAACCAAACTTTTCTGAGTTCACACTTTGTATTAAAACCATTGTTTATTAACTAAAATGTCTGGATTTGCACAATTAACTGGGTCAAAAACCCAGACAAACCACATTATGAGTTAACATGTTAGTCCTGGGACATACTACATTTATGACTTGCTTAAAATTGTATAATTTATGACTTGCTTAAAATTATATTAATTTATGATTTGTTTAATGCTATTTTACTGAGTAAATCAATTGGTTGAATTTCCACACCGTACTAAACCAAAGGTTCCCAAACTTTCTAGGTTGATGGTCTCCTTAAGAGAAACCACATTATGGCCCCCTTAAAATCAGGCAAACGACATTATGAGTTTGATTAAGGTTGATAGCCCCCTTATTGTCTCAGACAAATCACATTATGGCGCCCTTAAAATATGAGTTAACATGTTAGTCCTGGGGCAAATCCGGACCAGTTATTTAAAGACTTGGTTCACACATTGTCCTAATTTATTACTTGCTTAATGCTATTTTATTGTGTAATCCAATTTGTTGAATTTCCACAGTGTACTAAACCAGAGGTTCCCAAACTTTCTAGGTTGATGAGCCCCTTATAGTAATTATTTCATACTCCTCTAGCGTAGTAGATTGCATGATATCTAACAAATCTCAAGCATTGCTGTGTATTCCTTAAAAATGTAAAATACTCTGCAGAGCCCCTGTGATTAGTTCTGGAGCACTGCAGTGCACCTGTTTGGGAACTGTGACACTAAATCAGAAATCATATTTGACAAACTTCCACTGGATTCACAGAGACCAGGGGTGTCAAACTCAAGGCCCACGGGCTGGATCTGGGCTGCGAGGTTCTTAAATCTGGCCCCTGGGGCTGCCCTGGAAACAGTGAAGGACTGGCCTGCAGTGCCTCTGCCAGTGAAGAGTTTGGGAGGGCCACATACAGTCCTCCTGGGCTCTGTTTTCGCTGGCAGAAGATTGCAGGAGGCCATCGCAGCTAGAAACGGAGCTCGGGAGCCCGTTTTCACTGGCAGAGTGCTCGGGCCACCACAGGCGCCTCTGACATAAGTGACATCACACTAGCCACGCCCATCCCGATCCCCCCACCCTAAGATCAAACACATCCCTGATGTGCCCTTCAATGAAATCGTGTTTGACACCCCTGAGATAGACTTTAAATCGAATCCGAAGTCACCAAGTATCTGACTGGCACAGCTTTACCTTATGTGTGGATGCAGCCAAGTCTGTGGGATGGCTTAGAGCTGCTTCAGCAGAGAGAATGCAAGCTTGTTTCCTTCTTATGCAGTTGTGGCAGCCAGTTTATATTTAGCTGACAGTATGCGGCCTTGTGGCCAACATAAAGAAAGAATCCCTACTAATCATTACCTCATGCTGCCCAGCTTGCCAGAGCATTTAAACTGCCTGGGTGGAGAGTGGATTGATAAATTTAGATGAAATGTTCCTTTGCCAAGAGCTATGTGTCTGACCTAGCTCAGCTTTGGTGAGATAAAAACTGAGAACCATATCAGATCTCCTCTCTTGAGTTTCCCAGGGTGTCCTTATTCCAGAAATGTGCACCAAAAAAAGAAAATGCCTTTTATAGGGGATGACTGCTGGATAGTTTATGGCGAGATAGCTGGACATGATGAGCCCTTCATCGTGTGAAGTTGAGAAGTGCCTTTCTGCGTGGAGTTCTTCAATTACCCCGGAAGGCAGCTGATGCAGGCATGTGTAGAATGCTACAGGCCTTTCCTGAAAGAAGCCTGCCTAGGAATAAAGGCATTCAGAAGATTCCCTGGTAGAATGGGCTATTTATATTGCACACACATATATGTGCTCATTGCAACCAGCAGCAGCTTTACTGGAAGATTTCCAAAAGGGGAAAGAAAGGCAAGTCTGCAGGATCGTTCCAGAAAGCCCATATAAATACAAACTGTATCGCAGGATTCCTTGACTTACGACCTGAGTTGGGATGGGAATTTGGGTTGTAAGTCATGGTGTAGAACAGGGGTGTCAAACTCAATTTCATTGAGGGCTGCATCAGGGTTGTGCTTGACTTTGGGGGGGGGGGCGGGGGGGTCATGGGCAGAGTGGTAGTAGCCAGCTCGGTGTCACTTGTGCCAGCACCTTTGGCAGCCCAAGCGCTCTGCCAAAATATATGCACAAGTTCTAAAAGTCATCCCATTTCTAGTCAAAAGACTTCAAACTAAACGAATAAACCAACAAAGCTCACTTATCTTCCTGACCCAAAACTTTGGAGAAATAGCCAGCCCTTGTATGCTTTATAAAAAACCAACAGGGTTGAGGCCTTCTGGATCACTGGGAGATCAGAGGTGGTATTCAGCAGGTTCTGACCAGTTACAGAGAACTGGTAGTGGAAATTTTGAGTAGTTCGGAGAACCGGCAAATACCATCTCTGACTGGCCCCGCCCCCATCTATTCTCTGCCTCCTGAGTCCCAGCTGATTGGCTGGGTCTTCTTTGGTTGCCCTGCACAGGAGAACGGAGCTGGAAAGCAGGTTAGTGAGGTGGGGAGAGAATGGGATGTTGCAGTGACCTTCCCCTGCCATGCCCACCAAGCCACGTCCACAGAACTGGTAGTAAAAACAATTTAAATCCCATCACCGTGTGGGGGATGGTATTCCATAGGAAAGATGTTATAACAGCATCCAGCCCAGCAACCTTTTTCACTCAATGGAATGAAAACTGGCAGAAAAAAACTATTTGGGAGCATCCAGCTTTTATTCTAAATGTTCTTCTTAACTTCTTTTTCATCTTCCTAGGATGGTCAGTATATTTTTCAACCCCATAGCCATGTATTGTGGCCGGCTGAGGCTGGCAGACTGCTCCAATCCATGCTGACCACATTAATCAAAAGCTGGGTGGAGTTCCATAATGTAGCAAGCGGGTTGCATTGAATCATGGTAGTGCAGGTTTCCCATAGTTATTTAAAGTTAAAATCAGTCATCTGCTGTCTGGAACAAAAACCCACACTTCTTCCTTGCAGTAACTGAAATCACTGAATATTTTTATTGCTTTTGATACTTTTATTTTATTTTGTACTTTAGCCGGCGTTCCTCTAGTGATGGCCAGTCCTACAAGAATGTATGTGCTCTGCTAGTTAAAGATGCCAACTTGTTAAAAACATGAATGATTGTTTGTTCATTCTTGTGAATTGCAGTTTTAACAGAATAACAGAGCTGGAAGGAATCTTGGAGGTCTTCTAGTCCAGCTTAACCAGGATATCCTCTACTATTTCAGACAAGTGGCTGTCCAGTCTCTTCTTAAACACCTCTAGTGATAGAGCACCCACAACTTCTGAAAGCAAACTGTTCCACTGATTAATTGTTCTAACTGTCAAGAAATTAATTTAATTTAATTCTTTTTTTTTAATGATTTTGGTTTATTTCTTTTTTTTAAATGATTTTTATTAAAGTTTTACAAAATTAAAAAAAAAACAAATCATGTTTACAATTTTTGCAATTCATTGTAACATTGGTTTTTCCCATCTTCCATTATTCATATCTATATACAAAACTACATTGTTCATATTTATCTTATACATTATCTATTATTCCTGTTATCTGTCCAAACTGTATAAAATTCTCTTTTTTTCCTTCTCTTGCAACTCCATAGTAAGCTTATTCATTTCCACACAATTCATAATTCTTTTAATGAACATATTATCCGTGGGATTATCCTCCTGTTTCCAATTAAATTTAATTCTGTCTACTTCATTATTGTCCATCCATTGCTTCTTGTTCTGCCTTCAGGTGTTTTGGAGAATAGTCTGACCCCCTCTTCTTTTTAATAGTTGAAATATATGGAAATTGCATAACATAATAGCAGATGATGTATGAAAGACATGAAGAATTAGGGAATACACAGTCTTAAGTATCGTTGAGTCCCTGATACTGTTCATAATCTCAGGTTCAGTAATTAAGGGATTATTCAGCTACCATCAGATTGTCTGGAAAAATCCAATTCTACCAATGGAACTTGGTAACTTTATATGGCATTTTCAAAACTTTGGTCATGAAATTGAATTAATGACAATCTTATCTTTTCTCTGCTATGATTCAAAATAATAGCAGGGGTGTGCATGTTGGTTTTTCCCTCTTGTTTTGAATCCTATTACATGGTTAGATCTTTATAATACCTCACTGTCTTTGTCGGTTTCTGTTTTGCAAATTGGGTAACAGGATATTTGGAGAAGACACAAACGGGGTACAATGCAAGATGCATAAATCATCTGTATAACGATGCTATGGACAGTACAATTGTAGGAAAAGTACCTCGCAAAGGTCTCTTTTATGAATGCTTCGTACTTAACCCACAACTTACAATCAGTTGCTTAGTAATCATTCAAAGTTACAATGTCCATAATGCTGGGCACTTGGCAACTGGACTATATTTACAACCATTTGCCGGGTCCTATGACCAGATTTTATTCTCCCCTTACCTTGGGGGGTTTGCAGGAATTCGGGAGAGCCCCCTAGCTAAGATTCTGTGCAGTTCAGAGAACTCCCAAATCCAACTCCCCACCCCATCCCGCCCCTCCCAGGAGTCCCCAGGCAGCCCATTTTGGATGCAGGTAAGTGAGGACACGCACAAAACCTTCAGGAAAGGTGAAAACCGGGCCTCCTGGAAGTTTGGGAAGGCTGAAAACAGACCTAATTCCAGCTTCCAGAGAGCCTCCAGAGCCTGGGGGATGCCATTTTGGCTCCCCCAGAAGCTTGAGGAAAGCTTCCAGAGCCTGAGGAGGACAAAAACACACACACACCGCGCCGTGGTGCAGGAGGCCAACTAAGCCATGGCCACCCAGCAACTGGCAGAGAACATTTTTTTGAAGCCCGCCCCTGCCCTATAGCACCAAAGTAATCATAACTAATATGTCACACACAAAATTGTCTTAAAATCAGGTCAGTCACAAGAGTGCCCCATTTTACGACCATTGCAATTTATAGCTGTAATGGACAGGTTCCATTATAGTTGTAAGTTGAAGACTACCTCTATTCAAAGCATGCTTTAATATTTGACATGGGGTAAAATATAGGCAGGAATAAAGTAAATACAACCAAGAGGAAGAAATCCAAATTCAATTGTTGTGGGGGATTTCAGATTCTATATTATAGTCATCATTATTTGGACTTTTATGGAAAAAGGCAAATTGTGAACATTGGAGACCAGATAAAAATGGTATCCTCGTCAGTTTATTCACATAATTTCAAACACATCTGATCTTTTGTAATTTTTTTTTTAAACAATTTTATTGATTTTCTACAAACAAACAAAAACAAACAAGACATAAAAACATCAACTCTCTTATGTACATGCAGTGTGTCGGTTGGTTCATAAGTTTTGTGCATTCATTTCGTAGTCTCAATTACAGTTATATTACATAACAACTCATATTGTCAATCCAAACTTATATATCCTAATATCGCTATTAAAAAATCATTTGACTATACTTTTAATCATTCATGCTTTATGAGATAACAATACTTTAAACAGTTTATTCTATAACAAATTATATAATCATACCAGATCTGTCCTTCAAACCCTTTATAGATATAATGTCAAATAACAAAAGAAAAAGAAAAAATAAAGATATTCCTTGCTGTCCAACATTCTAAATATTCTATTATTGTATTTTGTCATCTAACCATTGATAGAAAAGATCTCAAATTTCATAAAATTGTTTCTCCTCTTGCTCTCTAATTTCAAATGTCAATCTACTCATCTCAGTACATTCCAATATTTTCTTAATAATTTCTTCCTGCGATGGTATTTTCTCATTCGTCCAATTTTTAGCAAATACAATCCTAGCCGCTGTTAATACATTTACAATCAGATATTTCAAGTCTTTACTGTAAGTATCTGGTAAGATTCCCAACAGAAAAAACTCCGGTTTCAAATCTATACGTTTCTTTATCATTTTTTCCAACCACATGCGAATTTTAGTCCAATATTTTCTGGAGTTCTCACAAGTCCACCACATATGGTAATATGAGCCAGGTATCTGATGACATTTCCAGCATTTTTCAGATTTATTCTTGAACATTCTTGCTATTCTTGTCGGGGGAAAGTGCCACCTGTAAAACATCTTATACAAATTTTCTTTTATATGCTGTTGACATTGTCATTTTATAATTTTGAGACCACAATTTTTGCCATTTCTCTAAATCAATCCCATATCCAAAGTTCTTTCCCCAAACAATCATAGTTTCTTTAACTTGTTCTTCCTCTAGCTTAATTCCCAGTAGATAACCATATAATTTTTTAATCACCTTCTCATCAGTACCCATCAAGATCTTATCTAGATCAGTCTGTTTATCATAAAATCCCTCTGTTTTAGAATCTTCATCATACCTTGAATGTATTTGCACATATAAAAACCAATTCATCTTTATACCTTGTTCCTCTAAATTTTGTATCGATTTAAGTTCACCCTTTTCACCCAATAGTTCCCCATATCTAACTGTTGTTCCTTCTTATAAATTATAGGATAGGAAAATGCTTCAACACTCGATAACCAAACTGGAATTTTCAAATAATATTGTCTTTTTATCTTCTCCCAATTTAACCACAAAGACTCCCGTATATAATGTCTTCTAAAATAACCCTGTGTTTTAGTTCCCTTATACCATAAAAAAGCGTGCCAACCCAACAGCAAATCATGACCTTCTAGCGTCAACAATCTAGTCTTTCTTAATGTTATCCATTCCTTGACCCACATCAAATTTGCAGCTTGGTAGTACAATTCCCAGTTGGGCAGGCCAAAACCTCCTCTAATTCTAGCGTCTTACAAAAGCTTTAGCTTTATTCTCCTTTCTTACCTTGCCATATATACTTCAGCATAATTTTATTTAAATCTTCAAAATAGTCTTTTCCAAGCCTAATTGGTATTGTTTGAAACAGAAATAAAATTCTGGGTAAAATATTCATCTTGATTGTTGAAATTCTCCCTATTAATGACAGTTGTAAGTTTTCCCATTTCTTCAAATCTAAAGCTATCTGTTGTTTAAGTTTAATATAGTTATTCTCTTTTAATGTGCCACATCTTGCTGTCAAGTATATCCCCAGATACTTGACCTTATTTGTAACTTGAATTTTCAACAGATCTGCCAGTTCTTCTCTCTGTCTCAGTAGCATGTTCTTTGTCAAAATCTTTGTTTTGTCTTTATTTATTTTCAAACCAGCCACCTCACCATATATCTCTATCTTTTCCAATAACTTTGGAGCTGTTTCTAACGGATCTTCCAAAATAAAGGCTAAGTCATCAGCAAAGGCTTACAGTTTAAATTCTTCCTTTTTATTTTTATTTATTCCTTTTATGCTTTTATCATCTCTAATATTTCTATTCAACACTTCCAAAGTCAATACAAATAGCAAAGGAGACAGGGACATCCTTGTCTTGTGCCTTTTCCTATATTAATAGAGTCTGTAAGTTCTCCCTCCATCATTACCTTTGCTGTCTGTTTGTTATATATGGCTTCTATTGCTTGGATAAATTTTCTGGCAAAACCCATCTGTTCCAATAGTAATAACATAAATCTCCAGTTCACATTGTCAAATACCTTTTGAGCATCTAGGAATATCAAAGCCATTTGCTTTTCAGGGTGTGCCTCATAATATTCCAAAGTATCCAAAATTACTCTCATATTGTCTCTAATTTGTCTCTTTGGCAGAAATCCATTTTGATCTGGGTGAATGAAATTATTTAAGTATTTTTTAAGTCTTTCTGCTAAAATTGAAGCAAAGATTTTATAGTCTGCATTTAATAAAGAGATTGGTCTATAGTTCTTGATTTGCAGTGGATCAGCCTCTTCTTTTGGTATAAGTGTAATATAAGCCTCTGACCATGTTTTGGGTATCATCTTCTTTAACATAACTTCAATCATAACTTCTAGCAATGGAATACTCAATGATTCTTGTAATGTTTTATAAAATTCTGCCGGAAGCCCATCTGGACCTGGTGCTTTCCCATTATTTTGTTTCTTAAGTGCTTCAGTTAATTCCATCATTGTTATATTGCTTTCTAGCATTTCTTCAGTCTCTTTAGGTATCTTCGGTAGATTAGCATTCTGTAAATACTGTTTGGCTTTTTCCTCATCGATATTCTCTTGTTTATTATAATTGCCCATAGAAATCTCGAATAATTTCTTTTTTCTCCTTATTACCATAACAAACTTGGTCTTGGTCATCTATTAACTTCAATATTTTTCTTGATTCTTTCTCCTTTCTCAATTTATATGCTAGCCATCTACCTGGTTTATTTGCATCTTCAAAATAATTCTGTTTAGCATTTCTAATTTTCTGTGCCAATTGTTCTTTCCCTATTAATTCCATTTTATGTTTAGTTATATCCAACTTCAATTTAATATCCTTTTTCTGTGGTGTTTTCTGTAATTCTTTTTCAAGTCTTTTATACTCATCTTCCAAGGCCTTAGTGGCTTGCCTTTTCCTAATATTCTTTTTTCTTATATATTCTATTATCAAACCTCTAGCATATGCCTTCATTGTATCCCAAACATTCTGTGTTGAAGTATCTTCTTTTTTATTTTCTCAAAAGAAAAAAGCCAATTCTTTCTCCATCCATTGTGTAAAATCTTTTTCCTTTAAAATAGTATTGTTTAATGTCCATCTCGATCTTTTTTTGTCCCTTCCATTTTATTGTCATTGGGCTATGATCTGCCCAAATACTTAGTTCAATATTTGTTTCTTGAATATTAGATATTAATTCTGTTGAGATCCAAATCATATCCAATCTGGACCATGATAAATGTCTATTTGAGTAGAAAGTGTATTGTTTAGTTTTAACATTTCTTTCTCTCCAAATGTCTTTTAAAGTTAATTCGTCTGTCATTTTAAAAAAAGCTTTCGGGAGAGTCTTTCTATTTTGTTTTGTTATTGTGCTATATAGTCTATGTTATGGACTAAGCCATCGCATCAGTAACTACCCTAAATAGCTTTACTTTGCAGCAGGCTCGTAATTCTGCACTTCTCATTGGCCCGCAAATAGCGAGTCGTGATTGGTCGTTTCTGGCCAGTCCGATTGGCTGTTAACGGGCCTCTCTGATTGGACATTTGTTAGAGCAGTAAACTCAAACCATTGGTTGTTTTGACAGCAGCCAGCTCTATAAAAGAGCTGCTGCCACCCAAGTATTTGCTCTGTTCTTATTTCACAATAAAGAGTTGAAGTCACCGTTCGATGTCTCATCTCCGTTCCTTGCGCCCATGCTCAGGACTTAACAGTCAAGTTTATTGTCCACAATTCAATTGAAGTCTCCCATCATAATTATATTAACATAGTCCAGTCCAGTTATTTTCATATGTAATTTTTTATAGAATTCTTCTTGTTTATCATTCGGAGCATAAATTGCAATCAAAAGTATTTTTATATTGTTGTCCATTATTTCCACCATTAATACTCTTCCATCTTCATCAGTTTAAATCAATTTTGCTGGGATGGCCTCTTTAATGTATAGAACCACTCCTCTTTTCTTACATTGAGTCAAATAAGTAAATATTTTCCCTAATTTTGGCTGTACTAACAATTGTTCATGTTGTTTTTTAATATGTACTTCTTGCAGACAAATTATATCAAATTTTAGTTTCTCTAATTTATGAAAGGTTTTCCTTCTTTTAACAGCTGAATTGAGTCCATTTATATTCATTGTAATCAACTTTTTTTCTTCCATGATCTTTTGTATTTTGACATAATGGATATTGACTCTGATGCACCTATTCATATGAAGCATTTGTCTACATTATGTTTATGGAATCTGACTTTTCTTACATTTGACTTTTTGCTGCTACCTGTTTAGCTTGTATCTAATGTAGCATGATTTATTTGCATAAAGAGCCAAACTCAGGATAAAAAAAAAAATGAAAGCAATAATTATGCAGCTGTATATACTAAAGGGTAATAATTTTACGTGTTTTCTTTGGTCTTGCTTTTTTGTGCTTATGGCTTGCTTACCCAGTCTAGCAAATGAACAGATCTAGATGGCCTAGTTTTCAAATTCAAATATCGTTACAAATGAGCCAAGACGGAAAGTCCACAAATAAGCAGTTGGTTGAAAGCTCAGTAAAATATCCAGTAAGTGATCATAACAAGGGTATGTTGAAAATAAAGGTCAATAAAGCATCACTTTTTGGTTATGAAAAATCTATTATTAGCACTTATTTCTGTATGTGTGTGTGTATTTGGGTGTAACCTGTAATTGAAAGAAAGGAAAGGCAAACCTATACATAGAATAGGTGGTCTACATGGTCCTCCAGATGTTTCCAAACTACAGCTCCTGGCATTTCTCATCATTTACCATTGTTGAAGCTTCTGAACATCAGGAAAATCACAGGCTGATCATTTACAGGCTGTAAAAAAGATGTTTAGACTCTGGTAAGAGTGCAGAGAAGAGCAACAAAGATGATTAGGGGACCGGAGGTTAAAACATATGAAGAACGGTTGCAGGAACTGGGTATGTCTAGTCTAATGAAAAGAAGGATTAGGGGAGACATGACAGCAGTGTTCCAATATCTCAGGGGTTGCCCCAAAGAAGAGGGAGTCAAGCTATTCTCCAAAGCACCTGAGGGCAGGACAAGAAGCAATGGGTGGAAACTCATCAAGGAAAGAAGCAACTTAGAACTGAGGAGAAGTTTCCCAAAAGTTAGAACAATTAATCAGTGGAACAACTTGCATCTCCAGAAGTTGTCAATGATCCAACACTGGAAGTTTATAAGAAGCGATTGGACATTCATTTATCTGAAATGGTATAGAGTTTCCTGCCTAAGCAGGGGGTTGGACTAGAAGACCTCCAAGGTCCCTTCCAACTCTGCTATTCCATTCTGTTCTATATCCAGTGTATAAACCTACTTGCAGAAAGCAAATAGACACAACATCCAACATATTTTAAGTAATAACTGGGAGTTGGCAAACAAAACACTTCAGAAAGGCAAGCATAAAAAGAGGGCAGCCATACTCCAAAATAAAACTGATTTGTTTCCAATGAAATAACATTTCCCTGTTGGAAACTGGATAGCTGAAATAACAGTTCCAGTTAGAAAATATAAACCAGACTTGATTGGGTATTTAAGTTTGGTTGTTTGTACACCGTCTATGTTATCTAGCTGGGTAAAGAAATATCTAAAGAAAACAACCAAACTCAGAGAGCACCAAGGACCCACCAATTCAACTGTGAGCTACGAATACTCTCTTCTATTGATTAGCTATGCAGTATTGCCATATTTATTCTGTAATTTCTGACTGAATCCATCCCCACAGCAGCTATGTTATTGGCCCATAACTCGAAAAAGCAATCAGATTTGTTCTGCTTGGTCTAGCTCTCAAGGCTGTAGCACTGAATCATTCCTCCTTCTGTCATCCTCATATCTGCACCCTCACATGGGCGTCTGCATACATTGAAAAGCTTGGGATGATCATTTAGAAGACTGACATAATTGAACTGAATCGAATTGCATACTTTATTTGATCAAGTTTGATTAGGCATGCAAGGAATTTCTCTCTAGCACATGCAGAGCAACAAAATAATAACAATAACAATACTATCAAAAGGGGGAGTGAAGAATCAGAAGAATAAATAATACTACAGCCATATTGTTACTGTTGTTAGTCATGAAGTTGTGTCCGATCCATTGAGACCTCATGGACAACAGTCCTCCAGGCCTTCCTATCCTCTACCATCCTCCGGAGTCCATTTAAGCTCATGCCTACTGCTTCAGTGACTCCATCCAGCCCCCTCATTCTCTGTCATCCCCTTCTTCTTTTGCCCTCAATCGTTCCCAGCATTAGGCTCTTCTCCGGTGAGTCCTTCCTTCTCATTAGGTGGCTAAAGTATTACAGCCATACTACATGGTTAATAGACATGTGTTGACAGACATTAGGCAGCATTGAGAGAATTAGATGTTCAGCAGAGTGATGGCACAAGGGAAGAAACTATCCCTGTGTCTAGGTTTGTCAAACTCACAGCCTGTGGGTCTGATGTGTCATGGGCTGGCCATGCCCCACCCAGTTTAGTGAACGGCGAAAAAGTCCTGACTCCCAATACATCACGTGACGCCACCGTGATGATGCAAGTTTGACACACCTGCTCTAGATGTCTTGACATGCAATGCTCCATAGCATCATCCCAAGGGGAGGAGTTGAAACAGTTTATGTCCATGATGTGAAGGATCTGCAGATACTTTCTCATCTTTCCTTCACAAGTACTATGACCAGGTGCTTGCCAATAGGGACAAGCAACCTCCTTATATGGAGGCTTCTCCTTAAATGAGAATTAACCTTGAAGAAGCCATGAAAATATTATTACAGTAGCCATAACTCTTCAGGTATGAGCATTGAAAATAAAGACCAAGCTACCTATATATTTATGCAGTCATCTTATGAAGACAAATATCAAAAGCCCCTATTCATGGCTGCTACTACTTTGTGTGTAGGAATTGTATTCAGATCCTATTTCACCATATTGTGGTTCTTATTTTTCCTGCAAATACAGCATTCAATTGCACCACCCAATTAACCTGTTTGAATCAAAGTCACTGCTTCCTCTTGAAGGATCTCCTTGACTGTGAGATCCTGCTCTGACCCTACCTTATACATTGGCTTCATCTAGAAAAGGTTACTCGGATTGTTAATGCATCTTTGCAATAAGCAGAGCTGCATGCAATCAAAGAGGCATGGTTTAAGCCACCTTTGAACAAAAGATAGTTGAAAGCAACTATTGGCTGAGATAGCATTTTGCAATTGGTCAAATTTTTGGAGAAGTCAAGCTCCAACTCTAGAATTTGTTGTAGGAAGCTCATTGTGTAGATCCTGGGATAAAGATCTGGATATGACAGAGGCCTGTTGGCTCTTGTCCTACTTTTGGCAATTTTGGAGAATAAATGTATACTGTCACATCTGGAGCAGCCCTTTAACTATTGGGAGACTGCTATCATACCTTAGCCTTCTCTTCTCTAGGCTAAACATACCCAGGTGCTTTAACCATTCTTTGTAGGAATTAGACTCCAAGCTTTTCATCATGTCTATATGTCGTACATTAAAGCTGGCTTTAAAATATTATAATAAATTAAGCAGTAATGACATATAAAGACACATATTGGCTGTTCCCTGGCCAGATTAAGAAGACAGAACAGATTCTGCAAGCTTTCAAAGTGGTTTTTAAAACAAAAAGTATTTTAAAAATTTGTGCCAGCATGAAGTGTGATAGACATCCCTCCTTCCAGAGTCCTGATACTTTTTCTCAATTATTGTTACTCAAAAAAGCAATGATAAAATGTTAAAATATTCCTGCAATGACAGGACATTTGAAAAATGTGAAAGGACTTTTGAAATTTAAAATTGCATAGTATACACCCAAAAGTAGGTTAGCTTTTTTTATTTTTTTGGTCTTATTTCATGTGGAACAAAGCATTACATTTTTTTCTTAAAACAAGACAATTGATGTAAAAGGAATAGACGGTATTATCCTCTGGGTTTCCCTGCCCTGAAATTGATTCCATCCTATATGGAAAGAGAATTCTGTGGCTAATTTTTATGTTAAACCTGGGTAAAACTGGATAGTTCTGATAGTTAACAGAAGAACTCATATTCTACTTATACTAAACAGAAGGAAGAAATGCTGTTAGCACGACAAGTATTTCCATAACCTGTACATAACTCAGTAAAGCTGAGAACTATACAACTAGAAATCCCTGTAGCATTTATGGAACCCAAAATAATAAGGTTACCATACCTGACATTGCAAAAGTTCAGATCCCACTAGATGAGCAGAAAGATACCCTGGGAAAAAAACGCTGCATCTAATAGTCATCTAGATTTTGCAGCTCAGATTTGATAGCCCTTCACCGCTAAGAAATCATGGAGCAGTTATTTTCATACTGATATTGATGCATGGAAGGTGCTATTACACTCCAAGCAACAAGCATTACTATTCTATCAGTCTCAGATGTATAAGCAACAACAACCCCCCTGTTGCAAGGCATGGAGTTACAGCAGGAGTCAGAAACCACCTGGGCACCTCTGGTATTTCTAAATGACAGCTGTTCCTCTCCATTTGTGGTAAATTTCATCAAGATTTATCCTAGATCTCTCGAGTCATTTGTGGAATGAGTGTTGACAGGCTATACTTGTTATTTTGGCACAACTGCAGTAAGAGTTACAAAGGAACAGGATAGGAGTCAATAGCAATAGCACTAAGACTTCTATACTGCTTCACGATGCTTTACAGCCCTCTCTAAGTGGTATACAGAGTCAGCATATTGCCCCCAACAATCTGGGTCCTCGTTTACTGATCTCGGAAGGATGGAAGGCTGAGTCAACTTAGAGACAATGAGGATTGAACCCCTGGCAATGTTTATGAAGACCAACCAAGTGCTGATCAGAACAAAAGACTTTTGGAGAAAAGATGGAGAATGAGTAGTTCTGGCAAAACTATCTTTTATTTGACATTGTTGTTCAAATCAATACTGAAGGAATGGTGGCCAACCCAATTTTGGCTGCTCAGAATTTCCACATACTGTAATTGTTGCTTGAAAAGTTGGCCTTTATCAAAATTTCCAAGAACTTCAATGAGAGAAATAAGTTAGTATGACTGGATACCTAGATTTACAGGTTGCAGGTATCTAATAGGTAGAAAATGTCTATGGAGATTCTCAATCTTCCAGGTCATGGTTGTCCCAAAGCTGTTTTTTTTTTTTTTTCCAAAAGGCAACTGAACATTCTTGGCTTTGTTCCTTTGAAAACGTTTCACTTCTCATTCAAGAAACTGAACTCTTGTTTTCAAAGGAAAAAAACCCAAGAAAGTCCATTTGCCTTTCGGAAAAAAGCATCTTTGGGACAATACATAGAAAATGTAACTTTTGTTCTTACATTGACATTATGAGACAGAGTTGGAAAGTCCGTTAGAAGTCACCTTGTCGAAGGCCTTGCTTGCACTGGAGCCTCTCTGACAAATAACTATTCTACCTCTGTGTGATGAACTTCGGTGAAGGAGAACTCACAACTTCCTGGTTACAAAACTTAATGATTTTGTTCTACTGGCTAACAGCTTATTTGGTCACAGGCGTTTATATCTAGCCTGAACTTACTTCCTTATAGCTTCAACCATATGATCTCATCCTGCCCTTGAGGATTCCTCTTCTGTATGGCAACATTTTGAAGACTGCTATACTTTCAGTCTTCATGTAGATTAAATACATCCAGATTCTTTACCATATTGGTAGGTTTTCTTCTAAAGTGTTTCAGCTTTTAGTTTTTTTTTAAATTACAGTGCCTAGAACTGGACACCATATTCCAACTGGAGTCTGAACAGGGCAGAGTCAAGTGGAACAATTGCTACCTATAATCATGCTACTGGCTCATGCTTACCTTGTAATTGAGGTGAAGTACCCAGAATTCTTTTTACATGTAGTAATACTGAGCTAGGGCTGTGCTTTTCACCTTGCCTACCCATGCAAACCTTTTCTGTTTATTTGCATCATCTTCATCTCAGATTACTGGTCAAGCCTCTAAATCCTTCGATTGCATCCTTCCCAACTCTGTCATCTGCAAATTTCATAACCGCCTCCTAAATCATTTAAGAGTATAGGGTGTAGGATAGAGAGCCCTGTGGCACCACACTTCTTCCTTCTCTCCAAAGTAGAGTCCTTAATAAGCACTCTTTGATGCTGCATTCAGAAAACCACGAATCCATTTAAAATTAGCATCATCTAGCACATATTTTACTATTTTATGAAGGAGAATGTCATGACATATTTAAAAAGCTTTGCTGAAGTCCAGGTACACTATTTCAATAGTATTATTCTGGTCTACTAATCTAGAGAGGCAGAGGAGGCTGGCATGATGTGTTTGTGTCCTTGTTAATTGCAGCATGCGTATCTATGCATTTGCTCATAAATATGCCATTCAATAATCTACAAGGACCTTACCCAATGAAAACATCGAACAGACAGGTCTATAATTTCCCAGGTGCTTCCTCTTTTTGAAGAGAGAGCTGACTTGTTCTCTCCTCCAGTCTTCTGGGAACTCCACAGTGTGCAAAGATTTCCAAGACCAGTTCTGTTGTCATATCCATTAGTTTCTTCAGTAGGTTAGATGTAATCTGTCTGCTCATGGATGTTGGATTTATTTAGATTAGCAAAATTCTTCTTCCTTCAGCGGCATAGCAATGCCCAGCTAGGTTTTTGTTTCCATTCTGAGAGAAGATAGGAGCAAAAGCAGTTTACCATGTGCTCCTTCCATCAGAACTACTCCTTCTTTAGCTAATCCATGGTTTCTGATTTCTAGCTTTAGTCTTCTGTTGTGCCTGTTGAGCCCTTAACTATTGTGGCATTCTTTCCTTTCTATCTTTTCCCTCTCTCTTCCTTCCTTCCCAAATCATAATCCCAGTAGCTCAGAGAAATATCCAAGATTCCCCACCCCCATATTTCTCCCCCTTTTTTTTCTAGATAGAACATGGGGAAAGTACAGAGCAACATTTTAAACACTTAAAAAAACAATGAATTAAATTTAACTTTTATTACATAACTAGCTCAATACCCGTGCTTCACAATGAAACTATGTGGCCAGGCTTAGTTTTGAGGGAGGAAAATAAGGGGGAAAAAAATCTGCCTCTGCCTACCAGCATCCATCAATATTCATCTGGCTAGCGTCCTGTCAGTGTGTGAGAGAGTTGAGGGCTGTTTGGAAACTGAAACAGTATTTGCTGTGCGAGCAGGAAGGAGACAGCAAGGAGCCTGGGCGTGGCTTAGCTCAATTGTTCTGTACTAAAGCTTCTTGGTACTGTGAAACTAAAACTGAAACTCCTCTCCTCTGCTTGTATTTTGCATTTGGAACAGATTTCTTTTCAGGTGGGGAGGGGGAGTAGAACTCCTTAGCATCAGAGCGTGTTAATAATAATATACTAAATACTAAAGGTCTGATGGTCATTTCGAAAAATCCTTTCTTAATGAGCATCTAGAAGCCAAGAGGAACATACGTGCCAAATTTCAAGTTTTGTAGGCTTACACCTGGCAGTAAATCACTGATGACACTGAAAGACAGCTGATAAATTGCATAGCCCCAAAAGTAAACCTTCAGATTCATAAAGCCCAGTTGGTGTGGTGGATGTTGATTTTTTCCACTGAATCTGATTCATCTCCATCTAGTAAAAAAAAAATTCTATGACTCATACAAAACCTGTTAAAGTCACCCAATTTTTACTCTGGTGAAATTCTTGGACTAATAAAGGGGTCTCATTACTTTTAATCTGTCTGCAGCCTTTTATCTCACCATGTCCAACACTCAATTATTTATTTGGAATGACCAAAGTCTCACAGAGCCCAGTTTTTATTCAAAATCTTGGATCTTTCAAAGTGACACCTGAAGATCTTTTTAAACTTCTGCATTATGGCCGATAGTCTTATTCTGCCCTCTTCCTCTGTAAAATCTTTATCCAATAGGCTCTGATCAGTAGCATCCTCATATCAGATCCAGTAAATTTGGGACATTGAACATTGAACTCAATTTTGTGGATGATTTTGGATGGAATTGCCATTACTATAATTCCAGCATAATATGATTTGAACATGTTGATATTGTATTTGTTATGAACTAATAAAGGCGTTTAATAAAGTTTTAATAAGCTTAAATAAAAAAGCAGGGTTCTAATCCTGCACTTCTGATTGGCTGATAATAGCAACATCGGATTGGTCCTTTCTGGGACATCTGATTGGCTGTTAACGGGCCAACTCTCATTGGTTCAAGGGTTTAACACTTCCATGTTTTTCATTGGCTTATAGGACAGCAGCCAACCCTATAAAAGGGCTGCTGCTGCCCTAGGTGATTGCTCTGTTCAGTATGCTTAATAAAGAGTTGAAGTTCACTGTTCACTGCCTCGTCTCCGCTCCTTGCACCCATGCACAGAACTTAACACTGGTGATGAGGATGGGATGCGGAGACGTCAGAGCTGACTGAACACTCACAGAGCACCAAACAGAGCACGTGGCTGAAGGCACATCGACAACGGAAACCATGTCCGGCGGCGCCATACCACCCGCTCCATTTGACCCGGCACAAAAAGACTGGGACTCGTACATGGACCGGTTCCAGATGTTTCTGGAGACCAACAACTTGAAAGACGCAACTACGGGGAAAAAGCGAGCAGTGTTCCTGACCCATTGCGGGCCTGCCGTCTTAAAGATGGCCAAGGCACTAGCGAAACCGGCTGAGGTGAAATCCATGGACTGGGATGTCCTCGCGCCCCTTCTACGGGCCCACTATGCACCCGCCGTACCAATGCTTGTTCGAAGACATGAGTTTTATCAGAGGGACCAACGGAAAGGAGAGAGCGTCGCAGATTTCATCGCGGACCTCTGGAACCTGGGAGGCCTCTGTGGGTTTGCAGACCTCCAAGAAGCTCTGAGAGACCGAATAATTCTGGGATTAGATGACCATACGGCGCAGAGCAAGATCATGGCCAAAGGGGACATCGGTCTTGCCGATGTCATCAAAGACGCTACTGCAGCAGAAGCAACCAGGAAGTCGGCTGCCTGAATGCGCCACACCAACGGACTGCTCCGTCAACTCGCCAATGATACCTCACCTCGCCTAGAGAGGCACACAACAGCGGCCCACCACGAGGACCTCGAATCTCCATCAGAAAGTGAGGAGGAGGAGGTCAACCGGCTCCAGTCCGAACGCGACCAACGCAACCTGCGGAATCGAAGACTACTGCACCAATGCACGGGTTGTGGGGCAAACCACCCGCGATCAGATTGCAAATTCCTCAACGCGCTCTGCCATTCCTGTGGGAAAAGAGGCCACATCGGGAAGGTCTGTAGAAGCAAGTGAGGATCCAGCCCAATTCGGAGAGAAAACAACTACCGCCAGACCACAGGGAATCGTCCTGTGAATCGGGAACACTTGAACCACCAATGGAACAACCATTTGTACAGAAATAAAACACTTGCCACTTCAACAAGACGGGAAGAGGCACACCAAACCATTACCATCGGACACGCTTCATCGTTAGATGCAAAGAAGATCCGAGTGAGGGTCGCCATCGAGAACCAACCTTGCGTGATGGAAGTCGACTCAGGGTCGTCCCTCTCGAAGGTTTCCTGGAAAACCCTTAAACAGTTAATCCCTGCCGTCTGGCGTCAAGACCTCAGAGCCCAAAGAATTATACTCAAAGATTACCAGGGGAACCGAATTCCGGTCGTCGGCTCCAGCCAAGTCCAAGTATCATTCAAAAATCATACTGCATCGTTATTGCTGACCATCGTCGATCGCGACCGGCCTAGTTTGTTTGGCCTTCAATGGTTCGCCCCACTCGGGATCGAGGTAGCCGGCATTCACCAAACCAGAAA
The DNA here is from genome assembly GCA_033807585.1 of Hydrophis major. Classification (NCBI taxonomy): domain Eukaryota; kingdom Metazoa; phylum Chordata; class Lepidosauria; order Squamata; family Elapidae; genus Hydrophis; species Hydrophis major. The sequence goes on from CM066331.1 coordinate 196,734,855, forward strand.
TGATGACTGGGAGGAGGCCCTAGTCCAGGAATTCCAGGACGTCTTTGCAGACAAACTAGGCGAGTACAAGGGGACCCCAATATCATTTAAACTTAACCCTGAAGTAGCCCCCATCCGCCTTAAGCCTCGTCGGGTACCTTTTGCCCTAAAACCAAAGATCGATGAGCAGCTCGATAAATTAATAGCCCAGGGTGTTTTAGAACCAACTGACCACGCCCATTGGGAAACCCCAATCGTAACACCCATCAAACCGAATGGATCGTTAAGGATTTGTGGGGACTACCGGGCCACCCTCAATCATGCCCTTCAACAGAACACTTACCTGGTGCCGGTGGTTCAACACCTTCTCCATTCCCTGGGAGGCAGAAAAGTCTTCGCTAAATTGGATTTAGCGCAGGCGTACCAACAACTGCCTGTAGATAAAAAAAAAAACCACGGAAGCACAGACGATTGTTACGCACCAAGGCGCTTTTAAATGCAACCGACTCCAATTCGGAGTGAGCGTAGCCCCAGGGATTTTTCAAAGTCTGATGGAGAGATTTTTGCAAGGGATCAAGGGGGTCGTGCCATATTTTGATGATGTTTTAATTGCGGCCCCGAATAGAGAAGTACTAGAGAGGCGTCTTAGAATGGTTCTCCAGAAATTTAAAGACTCTGGCCTTAAGGTTAAAAAAAAAAAATGTCAACTATGTACAGAGAAAGTAGAGTTCCTGGGGTACCTAATCGATAAGCAAGGCATTCACCCCACTAATAGCAAACTAAGAGCGATCAAAAAGACCCCAAGACCCAAGAATAGGACAGACCTCCAAGCTTTCCTGGGGCTCATTAACTTTTACAACATCTTCTTGCCCCTGAAGGCGACCGTAGCTGAGCCCCTACATAGACTTCTTGACAAAAAAGCCACCTGGGTCTGGGGACACCGAGAGGAGCACGCATTCCGACAAGTGAAAAACTTACTAACCTCCAATGCTGTTTTAATGCAGTATAACGAGACTTTGCCTTTAACCATTACGTGTGACGCATCACCATTTGGAGTAGGAGCCATTTTAAGTCATGTGTTACCAAATGGTAGAGAGGCCCCTATTGCCTATTTTTCAAGGACCTTTTCGAGAGCTGAACGCAACTATAGCCAAATTGACAAAGAGGCTCTTGCTGTTGTATCTGCTGTGAAACGGTTTCATGAATATGTGTGTGGACGAGCTTTTACTATTATTACCGATCACAAGCCTTTGCTGGGGATTATAGCGGGAGACAAGCCAACCCCCTATATATTGTCACCTAGAATGACTCGTTGGTTGGAGTTCTTAGCTGTGTACAATTATAAATTGCAACACCGCCCGGGGAAAGCCATTCCCCACGCTGATGCATTGAGCTGTGCCCCACTTCCGGAAACCGTCGACGACCCAGCTCCAACCCTCACGACACTCCAGATTGAAACCCTACATTCACCACCGCTAACAGCCAGAGACATCGCTATCAAAACGAGATTCTGCCCTGGCGTGAGTTCTCAGCTGGGTCGAACGAGGATGGCCAGTAGAACAAACCCCTGACGACTTCACCCATTTCAGAAACCGGCAAACAGAACTTTTCTCGCAGAAAGGCTGCAGCTTATGGGGAGACAGAGTTGTCGTCCCAGAGCGGTTACAATGAGCAGTTTTGAAAGCATTGCATGACGGTCACCCCGGCATCGTGCATATGAAAGCGCTCGCACGAAGCTACGTGTGGTGGCTGGGCATCGATAAGCAGATTGAAGCCTGGGTGAAAACTTGTCTAAAGTGCCAAGAAGTCAGCAGTGCCCCACCTAGAGCAACTCCAACGGAGTGGGAAACCCCCCGGGGGCCATGGTCCCGCATCCACATTGACTTTGTGGGACCTACTAAGGGACATACGTTCCTCCTAATGGTGGATGCCTATTCCAACTGGCTCAAAATCCACAAGATGAAGACTACTACAACCGATTCAGTCATCCGCAAATTAAATAAACTATTCGCAACACATGGACCGCCAGATGTTTTAGTCTCCGATAACGGACCCCAGTTCATGGCCCTGGCATTCGAACAATACTTAGCGGACCGGGGCATCCACCATGCGCTAACCTCGCCGGCTCACCCTGTGGCCAATGGAAGGGCCGAGCGCATGGTCCAATTTCTTAAAAAAACTCTCCACAAGATGGAGCATGGGGACATTGACGACAAACTGAACAGGATACTCCTACTCCAACATATCACCCCGCACAGCGTAACCAACAAAACGCCAGCTGAACTGTTGATGGGACGCAGGCTTTGCTCCCACCTCGACTGTCTCCACCCGGCCTACGCGCCAGAGAAACCCTGTGGATCTAGCGGAAAGTGCTGCGAATTCAAGGTAGGCGACTTAGTCTTTGCTAAAAATTTTCCGGCGAACCATTGTGGGTCGAAGCAACCGTAACCCAAGCCACCGGGCCCAGATCATACCACGTACAAACAAGGGATGGAAAAATATGGAAACGCCATATAGATCAGCTTCGCTCTAGGTTGCAACCTAGTTCCCACGACTCCTGTGACCCTCAAACTGAGGGGGGATAGGATGTCGAGGGAACCGAATTCGAGATGCTGGATGACGAAATCGAAGAAAGTCAGCGGCCAGGTGCGATCCATGAAGAAGAATCAGGAAGGGGGTGTGCCTTGCCACAGAGAAACACCTCAACGGAGGCGAGCCCGCAGGAGCCAGAGGACAACGATGACAGAATTAGCGGCGCCGAATCGTCCTGTGGGGATGCAGAACCGCCTGCACCAGATAAATCAAAAAACGTTCCACCGGAACAGGACTACAGACAGGAACTGGTGGGACAGCGCAAATCTAATAGGCAATTGAAACGACCTGCATATCTACGCGATTACGTTACCGCACCCCTCAAACAGAACCTAGGGGGGAGGAGTGTTATGAACTAATAAAGGCGTTTAATAAAGTTTTAATTACCTTAAGTAAAAAGCAGGGTTCTAATCCTGCACTTCTGATTGGCCGATAATAGCGACATCGGATTGGTCCTTTCTGGGACATCTGATTGGCTGTTAGCGGGCCAACTCTCATTGGTTCAAGGGTTTAACACTTCCATGTTTTTCATTGGCTAATAGGACAGCAGCCAACCCTATAAAAGGGCTGCTGCTGCCCTAGGTGATTGCTCTGTTCAGTATGCTTAATAAAGAGTTGAAGTTCACTGTTCACTGCCTCATCTCCGCTCCTTGCACCCATGCGCAGAATTTAACAGTATTGTTTTAGATTTTATTTCTTTAGACCTCCAACCTTAGTTGCCTAAAGTAAGCCTCTCTCCCCAGCATTTTACTGGTTTTAAAGATTAAATAAAGAAGACCATCACTTAATTCCCTATCTGAAGCCGGACCTTCTGGTTGTTTCAAATCATCTGTGAATCTTGTGATCTGGTTTTGTTGTGTTCTACCAAAACATTTCATTGAGTGCCCTCCACACTGTTACAAGAGTATAATTGGTGAGAAGGAAATTATGTGGGCTAGGTCTAAAATTATTGCAAAGTTCTACCATTAACCAATAAACTTGGCTGCAGATTGAAGGTCTATAAAATGCAGCATAAAAATGCCCCTAAAAGTTCTGCTCATTCTCATTTTAAAGTTAAATGAAACTGGACAAGTTAAATCAGACATATGATATCTGACTACACTTCCTCAATTCTTGCTTTCATTAAGTGGCCTTTTTTCTGGACCCAAGGGTGCTATGCACATTGCTTTATTTAATTGGTTTAATAAGCAAAAGACCTAGGTAAGACAAAGAGGGAAGGAACAAGGGAGCAGCTGCTGAGGTCTCTGTGGAATCAGTTCCACTATTTCTATGGAAACTCCTGTGGTTAATTTGGCATCTAAGACATTAGGAAAGAGGCTGAAAGGCCTTGGTAGATCAAAGTATCCAGACAGGTAATGCTCTGCTTAATGGTCTTTTATGTGGCATGGGGAGAGACATGGCTTGGTGGGCATGGCAGGGAAAGGATAGTATAAAATCTCCATTCCCACCCTACTCCTGGGGGAAGGTTACTGCAAAATCCCCATTCCCTCTCCGCTCCACTAACCTGATTTCCAGCCCCATTCTCCTGTGCAGGGCAATAAAAGAAGACCCAGCCAATCAACTGGGACTCAGGAGGCAGAGAATAGATGGGGGCAGGGCCAGTCAGAGGTGGTATTTGCTGGTCCTCTGAACGACCCAAAATTTCCACTACTGGTTCTCCAGAACTGGTCAACACCTGCTGAATACCACCTTTGATGTACATTTGTATCCGTAAGATATTTACAATCTTCTGTAGCTTTAGCTTGGCTTTTGCCAATTGGGTCTTCCCCAGAGGAGTGGAAGTACACCTCCCCAAATTGGGAATTGGGGTCCAACACATCTGGAGAATTCCTTGTTGGGGAAGCTTGCATTAGATCACCCTGTTCAACTGATAGTGAGCTAAGAAATGCTGATTTATTTAAGCATGATCTGCACTGGCGAACTAACGTATTGCAATTGCCTTGTCACTGATACTATATATGGATCTTGCTTTTCTGAGTCCCCAAAGCAATCCCTGGTGGCCTATTTCTGAGCTAATAACCTGATCAAGTCTTGGCTTGTACTTTCTTGGCCTATTACTTTCTAGGTATTAACACGGTTGGAAGATTGTTTTTCAGCCCTTTCGGTTCGCCATCTGCCAGGGTGGCATGAAAATGCCCTGGTTCTGCTTGGATTGTTTGCCAGAGTCTTTACAAAGGCAGATCACTTACTTGCTTGAAAAGAGGAGATGACAGAACCATAAGAGGCCTGGCCATCATTTATTAATAGCACTGTGTTGCGTTTCCTTTTGCCTCTGAAGTCCTTCAGAGAATGTAGAGAAAAGAAGAGAGGCAGTGATGATGTAAAAACCGGAGTCAGAGCCTATTGAGAAATTTGAGAGATTTCCATCAGGAATCAGAAATACAAGTGGGAAAAGAGGAGTTGTATATTTTCATAGACACATGGCACAAAATGGCCAGACAGAGGAAGTGCTAAATCTTAAAAATATTAAGAATTTAAATTCTATGCCCAAGTCTTTCGAAGCAATTTATTTGCAATTTCCAAACAAATCAAATGTATCTGTCAGACAGAGGATCATGATAGACTTTTGTGAAGAAATCTAGGCAGGAAGACTGCAAAGGATGGGAGATGTTAGTCATTTTCTGTGCTTGTGTTTCTCAACCTTGGCAACTTTACCATGTGAGTGTTGGAAGAAATATCCATCTGGTTCAGTTCCAAGCCTGGAGTAAGACACTGGAGACAAAATGGAGGCTGGAGGCTGATTGAAAAGAGGGTGGAAGAGAACCAATAAGTGGAAGAGATGGAAGAGAACCAATAAGCACATGGTTGTCTCTGGTGCAGCTGACCACATGGAGTTGAAGTGAGGGCTTTTATACTGTCTCCTGGGTTTGAACTTGAGCTTCCTGTTCCTGTGCAAGAACATGTATTCTATTGGCTGTTGTCAGACTCCCTTGGGGCCATGTGCAAATCCTAGGAGTTTGTCTGAGATAAGTTTGGTTGAAGCTTGGGCTGATGCAATATCCTTAGGAGAGTTTGCTCTGCTACTAGAAAATCCTATCTAGAGGGTCCTGTCTTAATCCCATCAACCTGGAGCTGAAGATCTTTTGTCTTGTAGATAAGATGAACCAGTCTTTCTTAATGGACACCAAATAACTGCTGCAGGCAGGGAGCTGCTTTCTGTCTTTAAAAACACATTTCTCCCTTAGAGAAATATAATATTCTGCTTTTTTAAATATTTCTTAAAATATTTCATTCTTCTAGGAGGGGTGACTTTCCTCATGGGGAATTTGACTCCCAGAATACCCCAGCCAATATGCTTTGATCTTTATGAATTGTGTGAAAATTCAAATAGAAAATAAAATAGAATCTATTTTAAATCTATTTCAGCAAGTCATTAATAATTGATCATGAACACAATCTGCAGGTAGCACTATACGCCATTAAAATTGTATATTGTTACATTTCTCTATTGCTTTGGAATAATATGCAAATTGGTAGATGCAAATAATTTGAAAATTAATATTTTTAAAAGCATCCAACTAGCCTTTTTTGGTCAATAGCTTTTGAAGAAATTGGGGAAATTATCCAACCATCTTTTCTCAATAAAGCTTCCCTTCTAAGTATTTATTATCTGTATTTCCTAAAATGTGCCAATTCATGCATCATAGATTCAGTTTCTGTTGCTAGTTTCTAGGTTGTTGTTGATCAGCAATATTTAAAAGTGTGGGCAACAGTTTTGGCTGAAAAATTAACACCTTTATTCATATCTGATTACTATTTATTACTACATTAATAGCATTTTAATAGCTGCGGTGATAGAGTGGTTAGAATGCTGTACTGCAGGCTACTTCTGCTGACTGCCAGCTGCCTGCAATTTGGCAGATCGAATCTCACCAGGCTCAAGGTTGATTTAGCCTTCCATCCTTCCAAGGTCAGTAAAATGAGAACCCAGATTGTTAAGGGCAATATGCTGACTCTGTAAACCACTTAGAGAGGGCTGTAAAAGCACTGTGGAGTAGCATATAAGTCTAAGGGCTATTGCTATTTTCTGAGAGCTCAACTATAACTGTTATACTAAATAAGCTCAAATCCAAAAGTTACATTTGATTGTAAATAGACTCTGTCTCTTTTAGATTTTGCAAATAGCTATGAAGAGTTACAGTTTTATAAGGTTTATAATATGTTTATAAGGAAATTACCAATTGGTAAAACTGTTTTTTCTTAGTTAGTAAGAGATCAATAGTTTCTCGTCATTTCCATTTAATTTTAGGGAGGCAGTTCTGGAATAACTATTGCTAACTGGCATGCTTTGTTTTTTTGAATCTAATTCTAGAGGCTATATGCAGTACATAATCAAAAGTCAATATAAATGCTATATCACATTCACGATTTTACATACATACATACATACATACATGCATACATACATACATACGCTTGTTCTTCTTGGAATAATGTTCCCCATCTTCTGCAAATAATCTACTGTAGCATTTAAGCTCTAGTAACAGTCTTACAGTCTTAAGATAGCCTGTGAGTAGGTTTATCTTTGGCTGCAGAATTTACATAAACAATTTAAAGAAGGAAAATGTTTGTGGTATTCCATTCCACTACAGGGGTTGTGTCATACTGATGTGACTTGTTTATTCAGAGTCTCGGTACCTTGTTGCCTTTTCCTTGCTGACACTTTTTCAAAGGATTCCTGCTGTTGTAGAATTTCCATTTCCTAAACAAAGTTTAATTAAATGTATACAAATTTTGGTTTTACTACACTCTGGAGGAATCCCTGTGCTGTTATGTATGTGTGTGTGTGTGTGTGTGTGTGTGTGTGTGTGTGTAGTGCACACTTTAGAGCCAATGTTAACTCCCGGCATCTGGTTTTTCCTAAGGCTGAGAAAGAGTGACTGGCCCAAAGTCACCCAGCTGGCTTTGTGCGGTGGTGGGATTCATATTTCTTTACTGCTGGTTCTGTGGGTGTGGCTTGATGGGTGTGGAAGAGGAAGGATACTGCAAAATCCCCGTTCCCTCTGCACCCCACTAACCTGCTTTCCAGCTCCGTTCTCCCATGCAGGGCAACCAAAGAAGACCCAGCCGATCAGCTAGTACTCAGGAGGCAGAGAATAGATGGGGGCGGAGCCAGTCAGAGGTGGTATTTGCCGGTTCTCTGAACTACTAAAATTTCAGCTACCGCTTCTCCAGAACTTGTCAGAACCTGCTGAATACCACCTCTGCTTTGTGCCCAAAATGGGACATGAACTCACAGTCCCTTGATTTCTACCCTGATGTCTTAACCCAGGGGTCCCCAAACTTAGCAATTTTAAGACTTGTGGGCTTCAACTCCCAGAATTCCTCAACCAGCTGGCTGGGGAATTCTGGGAGTTGAAGTCCACAAGTCTTAAAATTGCCAAGTTTGGAGACCTCTGTCTTAACCTTTAAACCAGGGGTGTCAAACTCAGTTTCATTGAAGGCTGTGTTTGGCCTTGGGGGGCATGGCCGGGGCACCATTCAAGTTGGGGGCACTGGTGCTGGCCTGAGTGCTCTGCCAGTGAAAATAAGCTCCTGAGCTCCGTTTTTGCCTGTGACAGTCTCCTGCAACCCTCTGCCAGTGAAAACGGAGCTCATGAGGGCCATGTGTGGCCCTCCCGAGCTCTGTTTTCACTGGCTGGCGTACTCCAGGCCAGTCTTCCACTGTTTCCAGGGTGGCCCCATGGGCCGGATCTAAGCACCCCATGGGTCAGATTCGGCCTGCGGGCGTTGAGTTTGACACCCTTGCTCTACACCAGTTCTGGCCCTGCTGGCTAAGAATTAGGATAGTTCTACTGATCTTTAAAAATTCAAAGGTATCCATAGAATAAGAGGGCTGGAAGGGATGTTGGAAGTCTTCTAGTCCAATCCATCCCAGACAAATGGTTGTGCAATCTTTTCTTGAAAGCCTCCAGTGATGTAGCACCCACAGCTCCATTGATTAATTGTTCTCCCTGTCAAGAAATGTCTCCCTAGTTCAGGTAAGGAAGGTTTTATTTTGACTTCCAACCCTGTACACACGCTGGAAAAACCTACATTACAAGACTTGACTTTCTGCCCTTGTCAATCTATTGGCTGCTCAAGGCAAAAACTAGCATTGTGCATTTTTGCCCACCTTTCCTTGCACAGAAAAGCTGTTTGTTTATAATGTGAGTCATTTTATCTTATTCATTCAATCTTATCCAGAGCAAATAGTGATAGAATATTTGTGAGAGGGTGATCTTCATACCTTTGTAGTAAATTAATAAATATTATATACTCGTGAACAGTGGTGGGATTCAAAAAGTTTTACTGCTGGTTCTGTGGGTGTGGGTTGGTGGGTGCAGCAGGGAAAGGATACTGTAAAATCCCCATTCCCTCCCCATCCCACTAACCTGCTTTCCAGCTCCGTTCTCCTGTGAAGGGCAACCAAAGAAGACCCAGCCAATCATCTGGGACTTGGGAGGCAGAGAATAGATGGGGTTGGCGGGGCCAGTCAGAGGTGGTATTTACTGGTTCTCCAAACTACTCAAAATTTCTGCTACCGGTTCTCCAGAACTGGTCAGAACCTGCTGAATACCACCTCTGCTCATGAAGGTTGATTAATAAACATTGCCATAAGCTACCAATATATTATGAACTACCTATATTATGAACAGAATGATTATTGCTTAATCTTGCATTTTTTTGAAGTGCCAGAAGCTCAGGTCTGAGCTTCAGTTGTGCAAGGGGGTGCTAGTCTTAAATGGTTTTTCAAAAATGAAAAGTCATAATAGAAAAACACCATGCTCTTAGTCTGTGACATAATCCTGCATAATCCTATCAATGGGAGTGGGGGAGTGAAAGGGAGCAAGCAATGTGAATTGTATTGTGCGGATCAAACTCCACGCCTCTCATATTTGTGTATGATATCGCAACACAGGTCAAAAGGATGGACCTGGTGTCATGATGTACCTTTCATAATTTTGGCGTTATCATAGTTAGAGACAGAGAACTACCTGAATAGCAATAGCAATAGACTTATATAACGCTTCACAGTGCTTTTACAGTCACTGTCTAAGCGGTTTACAGAGTCAGCATATTGTCCCCAACAATTTGGGTCGGCATTTTACCCACCTCAATTGGATGGAAGGCTGAATCAACCTTGAACCTGGTGAGATTTGAACTGCCAAATTGCAGGTAGTCAGCAGAAGTAGCCTGCAGTACTGTATGCTAACCATTATGCCATAGATACCTTTATAGCACTGGTAATAATAAAAGAATCAGTTGGAGAGGAATACCATAATATTTTCAGCCTCCCATAAATTGAGAAAATGCTCTACAGGTAGTCCTCAATTTACAATCATTTGTTTAGTGACTGTTCAAAGTTACAACAACACTGAAAAAAATCACTTACAACCATTTTTCACACGACTGTTGCAGCATCCTTATGGTCACATGATCAAAATTTGGATGCTTTGCATCTGTCATGCATTTATGATGGAAAGTCAATGGGGAAACCAGATTTGCTTAACAACTGCACGATTCACTTAAAAAAACTCTGGCAAGAAAGATCATAAAATGAGACAAATCTCACTTAACCATTGTCCTGCTTTGCAACAAAGGTTTTGGTCTCAATTGTCATAAATCAAGGGCTGTCTGCAATGCAGCATGTAGAGACATTGAGATTACAAATAGAAGTCACCAGCTCATTGAGTCATTCAAGAGAAATTATTGAAATGTTCATTAACAAACAGTTACTGAACCTTTATTGGGATATACATTGATTGACAAGACCACTAATACAATATTAGAATCAAACTGCCAAATTGCAGTCAGCCAACAGTCAGCAGAAGTAGCCTGCTGTACTGCACTCTAACCACTGCGATACCACAGCTCATCCTGGATAGAGAACTAAAGTGAGCCAAACTGTACTGAACCACCGTCTCCTGTATAGGAGCATTTCAAAATAAATGATCTCAAACTTATGTCTGTAACCCATCTAATAATAACACCCAAAAGATGTTAAAAACTGTTTTGCAATGTTTGTCCTGCAAGACGTAGGACAGAGATGTATTTCTATAGATGACATCTATAGAAATACAGTACATTAGTACCAGAGTTAATTATAGGTAGGCTATGCTTTAATGCCCACTTTTAACCCCATAATAAAGGGGATGTAAAGATGTTGAGACCCTCTTTTATTTTTTTGTTTCTTGAAATGTCCCTTTTTAGACTCTTTTCTTTTTGTACATTTATTGTCTAAGGATCAGGTTCAAAGTTTTGAATGTATTCTTTTGTAAAATATTCTTTGGGTAAAATTATTACCCACATGGGAACTAGAGTTGAATTCCAAATATAATTTCTGTAACTGTTATTTTGCTTTAAGCTCTTTAATTTTCTTGAAAATTTGCATGTACCCATTGTGAGATCATTCTAAGTAACACGGTTCCTCAGAATCCAGCATGTAATTTTGTTTTACTGCCATGAATACTTGCGGATGCTGACATTTGAACCAAAGTTAATTATCATGTGACAGTTTTCCCACTTTCTCAGTCCATCTGGAGAGAACTCTGACTAGGCTGCGGACAAACATCAGGTTGCTGTTCTTGCTGGAAAGGACTCTGTATCAGCAGTGGGATTCAAAACTACCGGTTCTGTGGGCGTGGTTTGGTGGGCGCGGTGTGGCTTGGTGGGCATGGCAGAGGAAGGTTACTGCAAAATCCCCATTCCCTCCCCACCCCACTAACCTGCTTTCCAGCTCCATTCTCCTGTGCAAGGCAACAAAAGAAGACCCAGCCAATCAGCTGGGACTCAGGAGGCAGAGAATAGATGGGGCCAGTGCCAGTCACAGGTAGTATTTGCTGGTTCTCTGAACTATTCAAAATTTCCGCTACCAGTTAATGGATAATCAGAGTTGGAAGGGACCTTGTAGGTCACCTAGTCCAACCCCCCCACCCAAGCAGGAGACCTTACACCATTTCTGACAAATGGTAGTCCCATCTCTTCTTGAAAGTCTCAAGTGATGACGGTCCCAGAACCTCCAACGGCAAGCTGTTCCATTGGTTGATTGTTCTCACTTTCAGAAAGTTTCTCCTTATTTCCAGGTTAAATCTCTCCTTGTTCAGTTTCCATCCATTATTCCTTGTCTGGCCTACAGGTGTTTTAGAAAATAGCTTGACCCCTTCCTCTCTGTGGCAGCCCCTCAAATAGTGGAAGATTGCTATCATGTCTCCCCTGGTCCTTCTCTTCACTAGATTAGCCAAGCCCAGTTCCTGTAACCGTTCCTCATATCTTTTAGTTTCCAGTCCCCTAATCATCCTGGTTGCTCTTCTCTGTACTTTTTCTAGAGTCTCAACATCTTTTTTATAATGTAGTGAACAAAACTCCAGTACTCTAGGTGTGGTCTTTATAGAGTGGTATTACCGTGTTTCTGATAAAATAAGGCTGGGTTTTATATTTTTTTGAGCTCCGAAAAAACGACTAGGCCGTCTTTTCGGGGGTGACTTAATTTCCCCCCTTGCATCCTTATCTAGAGCACCCTGCGGGCAGCCTCGCCACCAGCCACTCCTAACGGGTGACCATGGCGAAGCGCAGAGAGCTCCCTACTCCCACCTAACACCTTTGCTGCAGACCCAAGACCTTTGGCACCCGCCACTGTTGCTTTTCCTTCTGCCCATTCCGCCACTACGTTTGGAGTTGCCACTTCCGTGTTTGGAATGCCGCTGTCATTTGGAGTGCCACCACCATTTGGAGCACCACCGTCATGTTTGGAGCTGCCACTTCCGCATTTGGAGCTGCCGCCGTGTTTGGAGTGGCAGCAGCTCCAAACAGCAGCAGTGCTCCAAACGCGGAAACAGCAGCTCCAAATGCGGCGGCAGCTCCAAATGCGGACATGGCAACTCCAAACAGCGGCAGCGCTCCAAACGTGGAAGCGGCAGCTCCAAATACAGAAGCGGCAGCTCCAAACGGCAGCAGTGCTCCAAACAGCAGTGGTGCTCCAAACTTGGCAGCTCCAAACGCGGCGGCGGCATGGGCAGAAGGGAAATCAATAGCGGTCTTGGGTCAATAGAAGGTCTTGGGTCTGCTGCAAAGGTGCTTGGCAGGAGTAGGGCGCTCTCCACACTCTGCCATGATCGCCCATTAGAAGCAGCTGGTGGCGAGGAATTGCTGCCTGTGGGGTGCACCTAACCGCAAGTCCCCCCAGGTCTTCCTATTGGGGGAGGTCGTATGTTGGAGAAACACGGTAGTACTTCCCTTGATCTTGATTGTATCCCTCTGTTAATACAATTTAGGATTGCGTTAGCTTTTTGGCTGCACACTGCTGGCTCATATTTAGCTGGTTGTCCACTAAGACTCCAAGATCCCTCTCACAGTTACTGCTATTGAGCCTGGTTTCACCCAGTCTATATGTGTACTTTTGGTTTTTCTTGCCTAAGTGTAGGACTTTACTTTTCTCTACACTAAATTTCATTTTGTTAGATATGGCCCAGTTTTCTAGTCTGTCAAGATCCATCTGGTTGTTGAGCTTACCTACTTCTTGGATGTTAGCTATTCCTGCCAGCTTAGTTCTCCAGAACTGGTCAGAAACTGCTAAATACCACCTCTGCTGTGAATGTTATTGCTTTCAGGATTAAATAATCTTAACATTTAGGAGAAGAGAAAGATTATAATGGAGAAAGAGAAGATATATTCTGAATACAGAAAGTCCAAAGTTCTTTCCTTGGTGTCTCTGAATAAGGTTGATAACACTCCCATCTCAATGGCTGATCAGAGATTATAATGAAAATTTTGTTCCCCCTCCTGCTGGAAATTCCAGCAACTGCTGGAAGGTATCAGAAACCCCACTGCATAGCCCATAGTCCTCAATTTACAACATTTAGTGACCATTCAAAGTTACAACGGCACTGAAAAAAAGTGACTTATGACTGTTTTTCACACTTACAACCATTTTTTTAAACAAATTTTATTCAGTTTTTCACATTAAAAACAAAAATCTCTTTAGTGGACAACATATTTCCGGGTCATACCTTTACATACAAATATGACAGCAATTATACATTCATATATGCATACTTAATTCTATGATTACCTTTTCCATTCCAAATTTTCAGTAAGAAGAGAAACAAACACATTAATTCTAGCCCCTTTCATTACTCTCAGTCAAAACATCTTTTTGTTTCATTTCAATGATTTCAAATATAATCCTTTAATATTTATTTTAAAAATAAAGATAAAGAATATGTGTTTGCCTAACAACAACAACAAAACAACAACAACAACAACAATAATAATAATGTTACCAGTCTCTCCTTGCTTTTAATAGTCTGTATTAACTTATTAATTTAGTTGGTTCTTTAGTCTGTCATATTCCCTTCCATTCCACATTCTTTTTATAAATTCTAGATTAATACAAATTTTAACACTAAAAAAAAACCAAGTATAGGTTTCCCCCCTTTTACTGTTTTGAGTGTGACACCTCAATGATTAAAATATACCTTTATTCCCTCATCTTGATTCCCAATAAACCATTATTTTTAAGAAGTTACAATAATACTCATTACATCTTTTCATTTGGATTCCGCAGCATATTTTCCCCACTTGATTTTTAATAAGAGTTATCAGTATCTATATTACTCTATTTTCTAAATATTTTTAATTGCAGAAATATTCTTATTGCCCCTTGTCACCCTGCAGAATCCCCTTTTTAATTCATCAACCATTTACCTCTGAAAAAACAATTTCTTTTCAACATTTTACTATTTCCGTATTTCTTTATTTATGCACCTATTTCTTACTGCTTCTCCTCCCCCTCTTTTCCCTATATCTTTTCTCATTCCAGTTTATATCCCTCTCTTTCTTAATATCTTCCTTTCCCCTTTTCTGCTGGGACTTTCTGCCTTTCCTGACTTCACAGGTATTCCCCCTTTTGATTGCCTTCTTAAATTTCAACTTTTTAACCTTCCTTCTTTCCCCACTTCTTTGTAGTGTTCTTTGTGTTAATCGTCTATTTAAAATGTCTTCTCCTTGAGTCAACTTCTCCTCCTCTGAAGCTCTTTCTTCTTGTTCTTCAATCGCCATTTCTATTTTTTCTAACACAGAGCAAAGTGATTCACTTCTTTCCTTTAGTAATTCTCTCATATTTTTAAGTTCCATTTTTAATTCCCGATGAGATATCATCATTACACACTCTTATATTTTATGATCGTTAAAGTCCACAAAAAAACACTTTTACTTTCCTTCTTTCTTCTTTCAATTTTCTAAAGTTCTCAGTTATTCCAGCCAAGGGTCTATACCAAAAACACCAATCAGTCCCACAGCCAGTCTTTCCTTGCTTTTTTCTTTATTCTGGTTCTGCTTCCACTTTCTAAGATTCTTACTTTGTTTCAATATTTCTTTAATGTTATATCCACACAAGTTCATTCAGAAACAGGATGCTTTCCCTTGTTTGAGCTCAAGTTTTTGTCAAAAGGTGGCACTCTCCATTATACAAAGTCTTCACCTTTTCCCCCTATTTTTTTATTTAGAGTTTTTCCAACCTCGATGTTCCAGCACAGTCCAGTCTCCAATTTGTAAACTTTATTATTATTATTTTTTGACAATCTTAAGTCCAGCTTTATTTTATGCCTGTTTATTCCCAAAATATTTTAGTCCAAATTAGTTAAATCTTTAGTTCCAGCTTCTTCCTTTCCTGGTCCGAAGCCCCGCTTAGTTGTCAAAAATATTTTCTTATTTTTTTTCCTGTCCCTTTGTAATTTCGCCACTCACTTTTCTTTTCTTAAAAATTCCATGTTACCTTAATCCTGGGGTACTTTTGTTTAGTTGTCCCGGTTCAGATGTTATCTACCTCTTTCTTCCCTCCTGCACAAATCTTAATCCAGTTGAGTCCTCCTCTTTGGGGTGGCCATTTTAAACCACCACTGCAGTTGTCTTCGGGGGAAAAAGACCAAGCCCAGGGGGGGAGATGCAGCTCCCCTCAACCTGGCTTGTGGCTTTCCCTTACTCCACTGCCCATCCAAGGCAACTTCAGTCCCTAATCATAATAATCGGGGCTCTCCAACGAAAGAGCACGGACCATAGTCCGTCAGTGAGGAGGCTCCGCCTTCTTCCCCCACACTTACAACCATTGTAGTATCCACATGGTCACATGATCAAAATTCAGATGCTTGGTAAATGGTTCCTATTTATGATAGCTGTGATGCTGTCCTGGGGTCATGTGATCAGCTTTTGGGACTTTTTGACAAGCAGAGTCAGTTTGGAATCCAGAATCACTTAACAACCATGTTACTAACTTAACAAATGCAATGATTCACTTAACAAATACAATGATTCACTTAACAAAGGCAATGATTCACTTAACAAAGGCAATGATTCACTTAGCAAAGGCAATGATTCACTTAACAAAAGCAATGATTCACTGAACAAAGACAATGATTCACTTAAATGCAATGACTCACTTAACAAATGCAATGATTCATTTAACAAAGGCAATGATTCACTTAACAACTATGGCAAAGAAAGTTGTTGACATAGGGCAAACTCACTTAACAAATGTTTCACTTAGCAACAGAAATTTTGGGCTTAATTGTGGTCGTAACTCTAAGACTACCTGTATTAATATTGGGCTATAAAGGTAAACTGATAATCTGATACAGTGTGGAGTAATTGCCAAGGGCAGTGCATTTAATTTTCATCCAGTTTGGGATGTTGAATGTTACAATTATGAATGAGAATAATCATGAATAAAGAGTCAATAATGAATAGAAGAATGACTTCAAACTGTAGGAAAGTTGATTCAAGACAGATATTAGAGTGAATTTTCTGGTGGCAAGTATTGTTCAACCAATAGAACCAATTGCCAAATGAGATAGCAAACTATTCAAACAGAGGTTTTAGCAGATTTTGGCACTGATTGCACTAAAGACTTATGGGGTTACTTTCAACTCTGATTCTACAATAATATGTAGACTGAATAATATATCAGTCATTAGACCTTCTACATAGAGGGCAAGATGGGTCAGCAGCAGTTAAAGACACTGGGTTTGTTAGCTGAAAAGCGGATAGCTTGGGTTCGAGACCCAAGCACTGCATGACTGGATGAGCTCCTGTTCCTCCCTTAGTTCCTGCCCACCTAGTAGTTCGAAAGCATACAAATGCAAGTAGATAAATAGGTACCACTTCAGTGGTAAGGTAACAGCATTCCTTGCCCCTCTGTCATACTTATCACATGACCACTGTGTTAAATAATACAGGTCTTTCAAGTTCTCAAGTATGACAAATTACAATCTCATGGATGACCTCATATTAAAAAAATGCTTCATTTGGGATTCTACAAGAGTTGATTTTATTGTCAGCTTATCTTTTTTTAAAAAAAAAAAAAAATCTGTTAACAACCATCCTAAGCTCGTTGTAGTTTTAGGAATGTTCACAGTTGTATAGGATTTTTAAGGATTCATTTTTATTTTAAATGTTGATTTAAGAAAGACACTATTGCCAGATTAGCATGTATGTGGAGCAAAGTTATACTGTGCATTGGTAGCCTTTCAGTAAAAGAAGTTTTAAACAATTTTGTTTACATGTTGTCATTGCCTTGGATACTGTATGAAACATATCACATACATATCATTGCATCAAATAAAAGGGTATAAGGGTTCATACTTCTGCAGTAATTATATTGCAATTACTTTTTTAACTAGGAATTTTATTTCAATATATTTTTTTTTGTCTGTGTAGGATATGGAAGCTGGAGTGAACTGGCAAAAGCACTGGAAGACCAAAACAAACCGAGAGTTGATCCAAGTCTTAAGTTCTTTTTGCCTGTAAAGACAAACATTCAGGTAATCAAAACAAAGAAGATTATATGGATTAAGAGATGTGGTTAAATAGACACAGTTTTTGAATAAACTATGCATTAAAAAAACCCACATCTAACAAATGTAACAATGGATTCACATAGTGGAAGTAGGAATGGAATCCTGATTTGTTATTAAAGGTTATTTCCCCTCACCTCCATATGAATCATTTTCACATTAAACAGGTAAACCTCCACTCTTGGGTGCAATTAAAATAGCTGTACGGGGTTCCTATCTAGGACTATTTTGTGTTGATCATAATTCTAGCAGGGGCCTAAAATGAACAAATCCTTGCTACAAAGCCTAGGCACAAATTGTTTTCAGAACTTTTTGGACTAGGTTTAGATCTTCATTGCTGAGTTTGAAAAGGCAGGCATACAGGTAGTCCTCAATTTACAGTCACAATTTTTGAGCCAAACATTTCTGTTGCTAAGCAAGACATTGTTAAGTGAGTTTTCTTAAGGTTACTTTTTTGTCACAGTTCTTAATGACTCACTAAAATTGTAAATCTGGCTTCCCCATTGACTTTGCTAGTCAGAAGGTCACAAATGGTGATCACATGACTTCAGGGCAGTGCAACTGTCATATATACATGCCAGTTGCCAAGGGTCCAAATTCTGATCACGTGACCATGGGAATGCTGCAATGGTTGTAAAGTATGAAAAACAATCATAAGCCACTTTTTTCAGTGATGTAACTTCGAATGGTCACTAAACAAATACTTGTAAGTTGTATACTGTATTTTGCTGGATAGTCCCAGTTTCTTGTTAAGGGCAGGCTACACATCCAAATAAATATAAGGTAAAGGTAAAGGTTCCCCTCACATGTATGTGCTAATTGTTTCTGGTTCTAGGGGGCAGTGCTCATCTCCGTTACAAAGCCAAAGACCCAGCCCTGTCCAAAGACGTCTCCGTGGTCATGTAGCCGGCATGACTAAATGCCGAAGGTGCACGGAACGCTGTTACCTTTCCATCAAAGTGGTTCCTATTTTTCTACTTGCATTTTCACATACTTTCGAACTGCTTGATTGGCAGAAGCTGGGACAAGGAATGGGAGCTCACTCCGTTATGTGGTGCTAGGGATTCAAATCCCCGAACTGCTGACCTTTCTGATCGATAAGCTCAGCATCTTATCCACTGAGCCACCACATCCCTAAAATCAGTATAGTACCTTCTTGTTGATTCCTCTTAGTTGCCTAATCTGCACTAAAGCTTGAGGGAACAAAGCAAACCAGAATTAGCAGCTGGTAATTGTGGTTGCATTTGCCTAAAAAAATTGGCTCAAGATCCAGATACAAGACAATATTTTCAGGGAGGAATGGGACATTTCTACCATTCTGACATACTAATCATCATTCCCATTTTATTGAGCATGGTTATCTTAAAGCCACCACTTCCCAAGAGACAGCAAGAGGATTAAAAAGCATGACAGGTTTATAAAGGAGGATTCTAAAAATTGAAGTGTTGATGGCACAGTTGCAAACTCTGTTCCATGAAAATCAAAAATGACAAGTGGATGATTAAACCTGCTAGTTTAGCTTTGCAGTGCAATTATTCAAGATGAGATTAAAAATGCTTGTGTATGGATGAAAAAAAGAAAAATCCAATGCCCAAGTATAAGATGAGGGGTGGAATATCTGACGGAGTTATGATGGTGTTTGTGAAACAGGTCTTATATTTGCAAATTAAATGTGAACTAATTGTATGATATGCCTGGGAGGGAGGGGAAAGTAAATGTTAGGGTTATAAAAGGGTATAATTTGCAAATCACAGAAAGTAATAACTCCATTCCAGTTTGCATTGGCCAATCCTTTGTCCAATTCTGAGGACCACACTTTAGGGAAGGATCTAGTCTAGAGAAATTGGAATAACTTCTAAAAAACTTAACAAAAGACATCTGTGGAGATTCTCAGTCATAGTTGTCTCAAAGGTGCTTTTTCAAAAAGCAACTGGAAATTTCTTTTGTTTCAATGCACATCTTCAAGAAAAAACAAAGTCCAGTTGCCTTTTTGGGAAAAAAAAAATCCATCTTTGGAACGTAACAAAAGATGAAACAAGATTTAGAAAGACAGCTGAGTAAGTTGTGGAAAGATAATGTTAAAGGTTGTCACATAAATCAAGATCAATGTTTCCTTTCATTTCAGAATTTAAATTGCTAGAATATTGGGACAGTAAAGATTGCAAAAAAAAAAATTTTATCCATGGACCTATATTTACATTAGTTAGAGGCTAATCTTTCTTATTGATATAACTTCTATATCATGCAATCTGTGATAGATCTCGGGGGAAAAGGTATGTGTGCAAATTTAGCATTTCCAAATTCTTGTAAATCTTTAAAACTGTGTTCAGCTGCACGCACATAAAGAACCTCAACTTTTTCTTTTGTTTTTCCCTCTTATGAATTTAGAACCAAACACAACAAAAACGTTGGAGCAATAGGACCACTTCTGCAACATTGGAGAACATTGCTTCCGAGATATCCAAGGTTAATCTCTCTCTGTGTAAAATATCTTATCTATAAAGTTGTATAACTAGAATAAATATAGTTAGCAATAGCACTTAGGATTATACAACACCTCATAGTGCTTCACAGCCCTCTCTAAATTGTTTGCAGTCAGAATATTGTCCCCAACAATCCATGTCCTCATTTTAATCGAACTTGGAAGGATGAGTCAACCTTGAGCTGGTCACAATCGAATTGCTGGCAGTGTGCTGAATTAGCCCACAATATTGCATTCTAACCACTGTGCCACCATGATGGCCTCAGAAAAAAAATGACTTACATCCTGTCTTTTCACCACACCACGGTTCCAGGATTGCAGTTCGGGCACTTGGCAAATGCTATTCATGAGGGTTGCAGAATCTTGTGGTCCTGTGATCACCTGATTTGTGACCTTCCCAGCTGGCTCCCAACAGGCAAAGTCAATTGGATTTGCTTAACAACTGTGTGATCCACTTCTCAACCTCATGATTCACTTAATAACCGCAGTGAAAAAGTTGTAAGATTGGATCTAGCCATGTGATGACTCACTTTATGACCAGATCAATTTACAGTAGAAATTCCACTCGCAGCTGTGGTTGTAAGTCAAAGTGTACCTATATTTAAAGTCTATGAACAATCTTGGGCTTCTATTCCATGTATTGCATTGTGGTACCTAAAGCAGCAGAGGTGTTTATTCCTTATATTTCTTTCATAATGGAGTTTCACAAGTTTCCCCTGAATCTATTGTGACTTAAAATTATGCGAAAGTAGTTCAAGGCATTATATGTAATTCACTTTTTAGTGGATAGAATCCTATAAATATAAGTTTAAATATTCTTGAAGCATCAACACAATGTCTCTGTTTTTCTAGACTCCTTTTTATCTAATTTATTTTCATTGGCATTTTCACATTCTCCATATTGCCATACATGTAGCTGATTTGCTTCAGAGATAGTGAACTGCCAGACATTTTTTTTAAAAAAAGGACAAAGCTGTTCCTTTCTTCCTTTCATAGCAACAAGGGTTGAAAGGGGCCTTTCCCAACAAATTATGAGGGTTGCTTTGTTTTGTCTCGCTGAGCACCAGTCAGTCTCCCTTTCATCATGCACAACTGCTGTCCCCAAATGTTATGCTGCACAGATCCTAGGCAGCTGGGTTTGAACATCTGACACTGAGAGGTAGCCTTGTTTAGTGTAGTGGGGCAGTGGGACTGTTCCGGGTGACCGGAACAATACTAATGCAATCCTAAGTTGCATTAACAGAGGGATACAATTGGTAATAAAGGCAGGCGCAAGACCCAGTGAGACCCAGTGAAACCTCTCACGTACCAGCAGAAATGGGTCTGCATGCCACTTCTGGCACACGTGCCGTAAGTTCACCATCACAGGTCTAGGACAACCCTCTGCAGCCAACTCACTGCAGGACAGCTTGCGGTAGGACAATATTGAAGAAATGGTGGAATAGAATCATTAAAGCAAGAGGAAGGACAAAATAAAATGTGAATGACAAAAATGAAAAATATTTTTTGAAAAATTATTTTAAATAATTAAATTGAATTGTTGAGTTGTCCCATGGCGAGTTGTCCATGCAGCAAGTTGGCCTAGGCGAATTGTCCTGTGATGAATTGGCTGCAGCAGATTTTCCTATTCCGCATTCACCCATCCATCTTTTGGCTCTCCGATGCTCACCAGACTCTGCCCAAGAAATGAGCTGCAGCTTCTGAGGTTGCATGGGCTTTTCTCCCCAGCTGATTTCCTCTCTTAGCCTCCTTTTGGCCTCCCAGCCCCTGCTGCATGATACTGGCTATTCCTCTGCTTGTTGGGATAAGCCTTGTTTGATAAGCCCTGGTCTTTATATGTCCAAGGCCACATTTCTTACATTGTTTTATTCTTTGTTTGCTTTATGGCTCTGTTTGCTGGTTTTTTTTCCTCTTAGCTTCCCCATTACTGACTTCAGTTAGGAATCCATAATGCTCACTGGAGCAGGGGTACAAATTTTAAGATTGGTGGACTTCAACTCCCAGAATTCCTCAGCCAGCAGCGGAAAGACAATGGCTAGAATGCAGAGGTGGTATTCAGCCAGTTCTGACAGGTTCTGGAGAACCGGTAGCGGAAATTTTGAGTAGTTCAGAGAACCAGTAGTGGAAATTTTGAATAGTTCGGAAAACCGATAATGGAAATTTTGAGTAGTTCGGAATACCACCTCTGACTGGCCCTGCCCCCATCTCTTCTCTGCCTCCCGAGTCCCAGATGATCAGCTGGGTCTTCTTTGGTTGCCTTGCACAGGAGAACGAAGCTGGAAAGCAGGTTTGTGGGGTGGGAAGGGAATGGGGATTTTGCAGTATCCTTCCCCTGCCACGCCCACCAAGCCATGCCACGCCCACCAAACCACACCCACAGAACTGGTAATAAAAATATTTGAATACCACCATTGCTAGAATGATGTTGATGATCTGACAGACCAATATTTTCCTGGGTGTCTGTCTGAGCCAGTGGTCCACAAACTTGGCAACTTTAAGACTTGTGGATTTCAACTCCCAACTGTGCTGGCTGGAGAATTCTGGGAGTTGAAGTCCACAAGTCTTAAAGTTGCCAAGACCTCTGCACTTGAGATTTAGATGTTATATTTCTGGGCTAGGGATCTGTGGGGAGACGAAGAAAGGATGATTATATGGGGCTTGGATATAGCTTGTAAGAGTTAGATAAAGAAGAAGAAAAAAGTAGGCCTGAGAAGAATCAATGTGTGGTGGTGAAACTTTATCAATACTAGATTGAGATAATGTGCTAAGAAAAAAAAAACACAGAAGGAGTCAGGGGTGGGATTCAAATTTTAACAACCGGTTCTGTGGGCATGGCTTAGGTGGTGGGCATAGCTTGGCGGTCATGTGACTGGGTGGTCATGGCTTGGTGGTCATGTGACTGGCTGGGCGTTGCCAACTCAACATCACTCACATCGAGGTACACATCTCCTCGCCTGGCCTCTCATGACTGTGAGGATGCTGCAACAGTTGTAAGTGTGAAAAATGGTCATAAGTCACTTTTTTCAGTGCCATTGTAACTTGGAATGGTCACTCCACACAAGCAAAGTACCACCAAAGGAGGGGAAAACCTCCAGAGACGTTCCTTAGACAGGAAGTCTAGTCCTGCCAAGAATGTAATAAGGGTTAACGGAGAGGCAGTTTCTGTAAGCAACACCAGAATGTTTCCTTCCTGCCTTCCTTACAGGATTAGGCCAGTAATTTCTTCTAATTGGTTCTCCGAACTGCTTAGAATGTTAACAACCGGTTCTAGAGAATAGGTGCGAACTGGTAGAATCCCATCCCTGGAAGGGGTATAAATATAATAAACAAGCCTTATATTTAGAAGTAAATGTGCATATTTCAAGGAATACATTTCCTAAATTTTACTCTAATCTTAAACACAAGGGTGGGCTGCTGTGGGTTCGCAGGGGTTCGGAGAGCCCCTAGGTGAGATTCTATGCAGTTCAGAGAACCCACATATCCCAGTCCTGGCTGGCCCCACCCACCCTGACCCTCCCCTCCTAGGAGTTCCCACATGACCCATTTTGGATGCAGGTAAGGCAGGATGAGTGCAGAGGCTCAGGGAGAGTGGAAAACGAGCCTCCCAGAAGTTCAGGAAGGCAGGAAGTGGGCCCGTTTCTGGCTTCCAGAGAGCCTCTGGAGCCTGGGGAGGCCATTTTTCCCCTCTTCGAGGCCCGAGGAAAGCCTCTGGAGTCCAGGGAAGGCAAAAACCATGGTGCAGGAGGCTGGCTAGGCCACGCCCACTATGGCCACGCCCACCCAGCAACTGGGCAGAGAACCCTTGGCTAAAATTTCTGAAGCCCACCCCTGCTTAAACATATATTCAATTGTTTCCCTAAAGACCTACAATTTTGTCAACTTTCTGAAGGCCATTTAGAAAATGTAGAATAAGGAAACGTTCTCAATAACGTTCTCCATTTTTTTCTTCTTCTTGTCATGATTGCTCTCGACTTCACAACATGTTGTATTTAGTATTTATTTGATTTGTTAATCGCTTCGAAGATACAGGTATAAGAATAAATATTATTTTGAATACATGAGGTACTTATAAGAAAAATAAAAAAACAATAGGACAGGGACCATAGGCACGATTGGTGCGCTTATGCACGCCCCCTCTTAGGAAAGGGGTGAGGTCAATAGTAGACAGTCTAAGGTTAAAGTTTTGGGGGTTTGGGGAAGAAACCACAGAGTCAGGTAGAGTATTCCAGACATTGACCACTCTGTTGCTGAAGTCGTATTTCCTGCAATCAAGTTTGGTGCAGTTAACCTTGGGTTTGTGTCTATTGTGTGTTCTTGTATTGTTATGATTAAAGCTGAAGTATTCCTTTTGTGAGGAAGCTTGTGACCTATGAAAAGATTTCTTATGGAGAAATGATTAGGGATTGTCTGCCTGAACAAGATCTGTCAATTTCTCTCTCTCATGTTGTTCTGCAGATCTGTTCTCCTCATAACAACTGTCCCCAAAGAAGTGGGCCTTAGATGTGAGAATTTGAAATCCATTTTAAAAACTATTTTTTACCTCCTGCTTGTATGTTGATTGGTATATTTATGATGCACTGCATGAAAACAGCAGTGCCTACAAATGGAAGTCAGGGTACTCCTACATTAGGACTCAGTGCCAGTTCCAAAATACGTTTTTAAGGTATTGATAGTGTCCATAAGGTAAAAAGGTAAAGGTTTCCTGTCCAGTCATATCTGACTTTAGGGCACAGTGTGCTCATCTCTGTTTCTTAGCCAAGGGAGACAGCCTTGTTTGAAGACACTTTATGTCGTCATGTGGCCAGCACAGCTATATGGCAAAGATGCACAGAATGCTGTTACCTTCTCACCAAAGTGGTACCTATTAATCTACTTGCGTTTTCATACTTTTGAAATGCTAGGTGGGCAGGAGCTGGAGCAAGAACAGGAGCTCACCCCGTCGTGCAGTGCTTGGGTCTCAAACCCCAGCTGTCAGCTTTTCAGCTGACAAGCTCAGTGTCTTTAACCACTGAGCCACTGCACCCGCTTAATGTCCATATGCTAAGCCTATATATTTTTGGTCCAAATCTAGTGTATTTGAAATTGCAGAAAAAATAGCTTTCCCCCCCCCTCACATGATGCAGCTCTGGGGAGGTTGCAGGCAATCTGTTTACTATTTTTAAGAACTCTTGCCTCACTTTTCCTCCTAGGCTTCAGATGCCCTAGAAGATCTTTCGTGGAGAAAGTTAGTTTGGCAGCTTTGTGGGTACTTCTCGGAGGAATATTTTTGAATTATTTTATTTTGCTTGGGGTTTTTTCTTTTTACATACTGCCAGAAAGAAATACACTGTATGTGATAAAGACATTATTGAACATGAGTAGACATCACTTTATTTTATTTCTTTTTACATGGTGTGAGGCGAAGGACTTGCATGGGACTGTTTCTTTGATCTTGTTCTCATCAATGGAAATTTGGCACAAGATAACATAGTCATTGTCTACTTTTTTAAGGAATTAAGAAATTAAAATAGTGAAAATAGTCTATTTACTAGTCATTGCCCTTTACTGTAAAAAATTTAGTTGTTTTTAGAACAGAGATTCTACATCTAAATGAAGATGTGTTAGGCCTCAGACAAGACAAAGAATTAGAATTAGAATTCTTTTATTGGCCAAGTGTGATTGGACACACAAGGAATTTGTCTTGGTGCAAATGCTCTCTGTATACATAAAAGAAAAGATGCATTCATCAAGAGTCAAGAATCATCAGGTACAACACTTAATGATAGTCATAGGGTACAATAAGCAATCAAATCATATTAGGAAAGAGTCAATATAAATCATAAGGATACAAGTGACAAAGTTACAGTCATACAGTCACAAGTGGAAGGGGATGGGTGATAAGGAGTGATGAGAAGGTTAGTTGTAATAGTAGTGCAGACTTTGTAAATAGTTGGACAGTGTTGAGGAAATTATTTGTTTAGCAGAATGATGGCGTTCAGGGAAAAACTTGTCTTGTGTCTAGTTGTTCTGGTGTGCAGTGCTCTATTGCGCCACTTTGAGGGAAGGAGTTGAAACAGTTTATGTCTGGGATGTGAAGGTTCTGTAAATATTTTCACAGCTCTCTTCGTAAAGTTCTCAAATTAAAGTGTCTATTAAATTTGGCATAATTCTGGACCTTGGACATCCTTAGATTATATCCCAGCTTCTATTGCTGCTCATTTACCCTTTTAATAAAGTGCAAATGGCTGTTGCACCCATTACCCAGAAGAAATTTGAATAAGCTGTGAAGAATACTGATAACAGGGAATTGCTATTGATTTTAGGTTTTGATACATATTTTCAATTAATTGACTGTCTCATTCCTAATTTACACTTATAATATTTGCTTTAGAAAAACATTGGCGCATTCCAGTAAAATGTTTAGAATACAGTAGTTGAAGCAAAGTAAACCAAGCTGTCAAAACATACATATCAGTTTATCTCCAATGTTATTGCATCAAGTACTATATTTAAAGATGTGTTAAATTCTATAATAAAATTAGATAATATGAATTTCAATGTTACCTAGAGGTAATATTTTAATTACATGCACTGTAAGTAAATCTCCACACCTTTCCAAAATATTAACCTTGTTGCTGTTTCAATGTCTTTTTTTCTCCAACCTGCTATGAGTCTATCTAAAGTCAGAAACTGAAGGCAAGAACATAATTAACTTTGTTTTTACTTGAAAACCACTTTTGGACTTTGTCCTTGAGGTGGGGGAAAATGAAACTTTGATTTTGGATCTTGCCGATTAGATAGATTTGTTGTTATAGAAAAGACTAGTTCATTTATTATATAAAAGTAAAAAAGTTGAGGTTTGATGCCATTATCTTATTCAACTGCACCAAAAGGAGTCAGAAGTCAATGTTCTTCTTTGTTCCCTTTGCCCTACACTTTTCCCTTTCCCCACCCTTTATTTTCCTATTATTCTGTCTTGTATGTTTGTATTTTACATTATATTTGGAGGAACTAATAAAACTTTGAATGATAAAAAGAGAAACTGAAGCCAAGACTAAAGGATCCATTATTGTATTTATTTAGGTTTTTATTTGGATGGAGTCAAACAAATTAACTGAGGAACCAGAGGCTTGATTCTGCACCAAGAAGAAAGGCAGGGAAGGAAGGAAGGAAGGAAGGAAGGAAGGAAGGAAGGAAGGAAGGAAGGAAGGAAGGAAGGAAGGAAGGAAGGAAGGAAGGAAGGAAGGAAGGAAGGAAGGAAGAGGGCATGAGCAATTTCTCCAGAAAATGCACAATTTAGATTGAAGAATCAAAATTAAACAGCATAATTATCTAAGGCTTTATTGACTCACCTGAGCTTTATGGATAAATTCCCAGCAAGCCCAGGTGTAAGATATGCCTACAATTCTCACTCTTCGGGAGGACAGCATGTGGAGGAAATGTGATTTATGATGTTACATATAATAGGATTAAAAAAATTACAATTGCCAATATTTCTTCTATGAAGAGCATCACTTTGCCATCCATAATATTTAAGGACCTCCATATAAGACAGAGGTTGGCAAAGTGATACCTTCAGGCACCCCAGCACATAGAGTTCACACAATTGGTTTGTGCAGGATCAAATTTAGATCAAACTGAGTTAAATAAGATTATTGTGTTCCTAACTGAAATATCCTGATTTGGGAATCCAACAAGATTTTGGCCATTTGTTTTTAGAAAAAGAAAAAAAATCTATTTCAGTGCTTGGAATATGGTCCGTTTGCAGTACCCATGTGGACCCACAGTGATCCCTAAACACAGGTTGAGAATCACAACTTGCAATCACCCAAGTTGGTTACATTTTCATGGAGGATGCCATGTAACCTTCCTGAGTGCCTCGTTTATCTTGTAATCTTTAGCTTTTAAGTTGTAAAATAATGTAACAGATTATAGGGGCATTTGGATAACAAAAACTGTTGCATTTTCATATGTTTGCAGTTCCAAGGTCAAGTAAATCTTCATGTTTTTGAAGACTGGTGTGGTGCATCTATTGAACAATTGAGGAGAAATCTTCACTTTCCTTTGTATCCTCATGTGAGTATCCTTTTAGGCCTATTGATTGATGATGTGCCATCAAGTTGTTTTCAACTCCTAGCGATCACATAGATCAGGGGTCCCAAATTTGGCAACTTTAAGGCTTGTGGACTTCAACTATGCTGGCTGGAGAATTCTGGGAGTTGAAGTCCATAAATCTTAAAGTTTCCAAGTTTGGAGACCTCTGATAGATAGACTTTCTCCACAAGGATCTGTGCCTGACCTAGTCTCTCAGGTCTTCCAACTGTGCACTAATTATCATTGTAATGGAGTCCACCCACTTTACTGCTAGCTATCCTCTTCTTCTCTTTCCTTCTAGCACTACCTTACCCAGCGCTAGAGCTTTCTCCAGAGAGCTGGGTCCTCTCAAAATGTGTGTAAAATAGAATAATTTGAACTTCTTTAGGCCCACATTCTCCTCTTTTACAAAATGAAGAAAGAATTCTGCCTTCCAATAGTGTTTGGGTACATTTAATTTAGGATTTTCTAAATCATGGTTTGTTGACATCACTGCCTTTCTTACCATCCGTAACAACATTTAAAACAAAATTAAGATTATGACCTTCTGACACAAAATAATTATGATTTGCACTTGGAATTGTTTATAGAAGAATTCAGATAAAGCTCATTTTATTGGGTCTGGACAACATGAGTGTGAAGAATTGCAAACAAATGCTTCCAGTGCTGCCTGCATAAGAAATAAGGGCGTATACATTGGAATGAGTTCAAAGCTGGGCTTAGGTTAAGCTTGTTCTTATTTTAAATAATAAAACATGTTTCTTCGGGCAAGATTACTGTATTTTTAAACTTAGTTTGTACAAGATTACATGTTGCCAAGAATTAGAATGATAAGGCTGAAGATGCTGCTACACTTGATATTTTGAGATCCGCACTGCTATGTTAAGTGCAAGTTGCTCATTGCTTCAGAAGCCAGAGATTACTGATGCTGACAGCAAAGTGATATTAGTAAAAATGATTGCCTTAAAACGTTGAACTATTCAAGTCACAGCCTGAGCATGAAGCAACACATTACAAAAAAGATGTTGAGATTTTGGGAAAAGTGCAAAGAAGAGCAACTAAGGCGATTAAAGGCCTGGAGACAAAAACATATGAAGAATGGTTGCAGGAATTGGGTATGGCTAGTCTGGAGAAAAGAAGGACTAGGGGGGACATGATAGCAGGATTCCAGTATTTGAAGGGATGCCATAAAGAGGAGAAGGTCAACTTATTTATCAAATCACCTGCAGGCAGGACAAGAAACAATGGATGGAAACTAATCAAGGTGAGAAGCAACCTGGAATTAAGGAGAAACTCCCTAACAATGAGAACAATTCACTAGTGGAACAGCTTACCTTCAGAAGTTGTAGGTGCTTCATCACTAGAGGTTCTTTTAAAAAGACTGGACAGCCACCTATCTGAAATGGCATAGAATCTCCTGCTTGAGCAGAGGGCTGGAGTAGAAGACCTCCAAGGTCCCTTCCAGCTCTATCCTGACATTGTTTTGTTCTTGCCCGTGCTCCGTTTCTCTGAATAGCCTCGATCTTATTTCAGAATTCCTAACCATTCCTTTTTGTTCTTTCTACTCCATTCCTTTATCTTACTGCAGCTCAATTCAATAAAGCTAACATTTCCTTTTTCTTATACTTCTAGACACGGACTACTTTGAAGAAGCTAGCAGTATCACCCAAATGGAGAAATTATGGATTACGGATATTTGGTTACCTGCATCCATACAAGGATGGTAAGGGAAGAGTAGAATTGGCTGTATTACAAACAACTTTACAAGCATGGAATAGCTTGGATCTAACAGAGTTCCATAACTTTTAAATAACACTATTAATGTATCCTTTATATTTGTTACTCCTTTGTACAGGCCCACATGTGGATTCTGACCTGCTGCTGAGTAAATACATAAGAGTGTTGCAGAATGCATCCCATAGATTAGTATGTGCTTAAGTCTATTGCACTAAATGCAAGTCCTTTTCTTAGACAGTGTCATCTTTATGGCAGATTAATGTTTGAATCTGGAGTTATCACGGGTTTCTGGACACCGAGACAATGTTCTGTGTTTATCACCACTTGCTCTAGTCTGCGTTATTAACCCCTAAATTTTCTATTGTTTACATTTCTTTTTATTTATTTATTTTAGGGAATTTATATTGCTGCCTATTCGCACATAGTGACTGAAGGCAGCTTACAGGAATATAAAAACATCACATATAAAACAATAAAACTAATAAAAAGAGGATAATCATATTTAAAATTAATAAAATAATATAATAACACCCCCCTCCCCCGGTTACAACACATCGCACGAGCCATTTAATGGGCTCCATCCTGCTCTATATTCCCCAGGCCCGCTGGCAGAACCAGCTCTTCAGTGCTTTCCGGAAGAGTGATAGAGTGGGGGCCATTCTAATCTCTGGGGGGATGATGTTCCAGAGAGAGGGAGCCAACACAGAGAAGGCCATTCTTCTGGGTCCCACCAGGTGTATCTCCCTCAGGGATGGGACCCGCAACATTCCTTGTCTCCTGGCTCTGGTGGGTTGGGTAGATGTGATCAGCAAGAGACAGTCCCTCAGATAACCTGGTCCCAAGCCACGAAGGGCTCTAAAGGGCTTTTGTCTTACTTTTCTGTTTAAACTTTACACTCCTCATCAAATACAAGTAGTTCTCAACTTACAACCCACAATTGGGCCCAAAATTTCCATTGCTAAGTGAGATATTTGTTGAGTGAATTTTGTCCCATTTTCTTGCCACAGTTGTTAAACGAATCACTGTATCAGGATTCCGACACTTAAACCCCATTTAAATCATGAGTGTCTAGCCAAACTGCAAAAGGATTTCTTGGGAGTTAAAAGATGCGGCACTGCCTGGGTGTAGCCGACTCTCAGACACATCATTCATTGTCACCCTTGACCCTAGTTCCCCACCCCCACCCCCTGGGTGAATCATAATTCCTATTCTCCAATGAGACACATCCATAGCCAAGAGTCATCAATCATGCTCTCCGGTTAGAATTTTGCATGGCAGAAACTTCGGTTGCCTGGAAACTATCTTTGAAAACATTTATGGAATTCAAGCTGCCCGCTGTATCCCATTCCTTTTCTGTTGGCAACTCTAAAAGTCCACAGAAATATTTTATGAGTTGACACACTGCGATTGTTAACATGGTTGTTCAATGAATCTGATTTCCCCATTGATTTTGCTTGTCAGAAAGTTGCAAAAGGGGATCACATGATCCTAAGACACTGCAACCATCCTAAATACAAGCCAGTTGCCAAGCGTCTGAATTTTGATCACATGCAATGGGTGTAAGTGTGAGAAACAATCCTAAGTCCTTTTTTCAGTTCCATTGTAACTTCGAATAGTCACTAAATGTTGTAAGTCGAGGACTACCTCTATAGTACAAACCTGTATAGGCTCCAAAAGTAAGTTGTGTTTGAAGCTTCTTAAATGGATACTCGGCATCACAATTGATGCTAGCTGGACTTCTTTGGTAAATGGTAAAAATATGAATGGTTAAAAATCAATCAAGCATTAATATGCATCAGGAAAATAGTTCTCATTGAATATCTGCTAAGAGTGCAGATATGTACCACAAAGTTTAACTGTTTGTTCTACCATTGGATTTATTCCAATTTTTGCAAATTGTTACTGTGTGAAAAACTAAAGAAACATCATCATATCATTCAACAGAGATGATATTTTTTATGAAAGATACATCACTCCGCTTCCACTGGCATGGAACACCATTTCCCATCTGTTTAGAATATTTCTTACTTTTAAATCCAGTTTTATTTTTAAATTCCTGTAGGTATGTTTCAGTTTGCGATTGGGGCTGATGACAATGCCGAGTTTTGGCTGAGCCAAGGGAAAAACATCTCAGAGCTTCAACTGATGGCCAGTGTAGGCAAGGTGATCAACCACGTTCTTTCAATTTTTTTTATTTCATGTACAACATACATGTCATGACACAGTGGTTAGAATGCAGTACTGCAGGCTACTTCTACTGGCAGTTCGGCAGTTCGATTCTCAGGTTGACTCAGCCTTCCATCCTTCCGAGGTCGGTAAAATGAGGACCCAGATTGGCAATAGGCTGATTCTGTAAGCCGCTTAGAGAGGGCTAGAAAGCACTGTGAAATGGTATATAAGTCTATCGCTATTACTACACTTCAAAAGAAAAGAGTTGTCCATATAAATTAATAAATGTTGTGCACTTGAAATCAATACAACTTTACAATATCAATTTACTGTTGAGATTAATTCATGTTTCAACCATTATATCTTAATGCTTGACAGTTGTCATATATTCTTAAATAGTATCCCATAGTGTAGTAAGAATTATAGAATTACCTGGGACTAGTAGAGACCAGAGATACCAACTGTCAGATTTGTAGCAGGATACAAAATGGGAAATTAAAAATGAAATGAGGAAATAATGTAAAACGGTTCCCATTTAATTCTACTATCTACAGCAGGGGTGTCCAACCTTGGCAACTTTAAGACTTGTGGACTTCAACTCCCAGAATTCCAGCTGGCTGAGGAATTCTGGGAGTTGAAGTCCACAAGTCTTAAAGTTGCCAAGGCTGGACACCCCTGATCTACAGATACCCAACGTAGCATAGAACTCCAAAAGAGTTAAGGGTATATATCACAGCAACTTGTCTTATACATAATATTAACATTTCATAGCCACATATGTTTATTACGTGTTGGATGTATTAATTCAAGGGCCATGGAGATTCCAGTTCTAGTCTTCATGAATTCTCAAACTATGAAAACAATCTCTCTTGTGATGTTTGGGTTACACAAATGAAGATGATAATGAAAAATAGGCAGAATGTTATCAATTTAAATGTATGGACTATCATCATGCAAAGTCACATTTCGAAAGTATTTGGATATTTTAAAAGTTTTTTTTAACTTTATAAAATTAAAAAATGGTAACAAAAGGTATAAGAGCATGCTATCCTACCTTCTAAAATTTTCATGCTTTTTGTCTATGTTAGCCCGCTCTTGAAATGTCTTATTTCATTCATTCATGCATGGCTGCATATATTCATTCAATATTTATAGCGCATAATTTTTGCTTTGTCTCTGCTTCTCCTTTTGGCCTCGTTTACTCAGTCCCAGCCACACTGCACCCATCCAAATGTGGGTCAGCCAAGAATGACACTGTAGCAGACTGCAAATCTAGTAGGTGAATAGCCTCTTCCACTTCCACTACAGTTCATCTATTCTTATATCTCTCATCCAGCTTTGACAGAGATGCTGTCCTGTCTCGAAGGCCAAGAGCAAGTAGCAGTCAAGAAGATTCCTGTCTTTAATTACCATGGACAATGTTTATTATGCTATTTAATCTGTGCTTAATCTTTTGTACACAATTACATAGTGAGTGAAACAAACGTGTTTGGGCTTTATGCGACTGAAACCAAATCTAAAAGGGATGTTTTGTATCTTTGTTCAGACTGGAAAAGAGTGGACAGCACCAGGTGAATTTGGGAAATTCAAGAGCCAAAAGTCAAGGCTCGTGAAGTGAGTAAGCTGAGATCTTAATTCTGTTTTGTACATTACTCAGCTAGATGCAATCCAAGTAGCCCTATCTTCTTTCCTATCCTAAACTCAGTTTTCAAATCTTTTGCCATTGTGTTTTTTTTTTTAATTCTAAATCTCTGTGACTTCAAAATGTTTGCACATGGAGTTTTTTTACTTGCTCAAAATAGTTTCAGAGTGCTCCCTAGTGGCCAGTGGTATACTTTTCCATACATCTATTGATCCAGTAGAAGAGAAGAGCTTTGGGTTGGACTGTGGTCCATGGTACTCTCTGAGTTTGGTGGTTTTCTTAAAGACATTGCATTACTAAAACAAGTGCTAATGTGATGGCGCCAGTAGCGAACCAGTAATTATGATGATCAGTTGGCCCTGCCCACCTGCCCCCTGCCCTATCCTGTCCTTTATTTCCTGCTTTGTAGCTCATCTCAATCGCATGGCACAGCTGATTTCCCCCTCCTCTCCTCGCTGTTCTACTTACCGTTGTGACTTGGAAGCGCAAGCACGCACTCACCAACCCTTTTTTTTTTTTAATAAAGTTTTATTTGGGTTTTCACACACACAAAATACAAGTAAAACATCTTTTTTGAAAATAGCATGGTCCCAGGTTACACTTCTTTATACAGACACAAACTCAATTTCATGCTCATTTTTGTGTTCTATTCCATATCTTATTACTATTTTGCATTTTCGATATAGTTTTCCCCCTCTTTTAATTTTCTCAACTTTATTTTGATTATCTCATCTCAATTCAAATCATTGTGTTTATACTTTTGTCTGTCCTGTTTCAATTTCATGTGATCTTTTCTCATCAAACAAATTTTCTCCTGTAGTTACTAATTGGAGTATGACACCTTTATATTTTTTAATTTTATCCATTCAACTCTTATTTAAACTTCAGTGTATACCTTAAGGTTATAACAGTTCAATATACATTCAAACCGATTGTTAAACCGGCAGCATCCTACCACTGGCTGGCACTGATGATGTTACCTAGTTTGATCATGCAACGTCTGGCAAGAAAAACACCAAGCTCAGAGAGCACCAAGGAGCACCTACATTATTGGTCCCCTTTTCCCCTGGGTTATTTCCCCATTTACACCTAACCTTGGCATAAACAAGTTCTGACAATATCTTGTTTCCACCAATTTTCCTTGGCAGGGCTATCATCTTGTTCCTAACTCATGAATGAGACAGGTTTATGTCATTCTTAGATGTAGCAATGTTAGAGGACTGCTTCCCTCTTTACGGCAATTGGATTCAGTGACAGGCACAAGGTTTATATAAAATCTATCATGCTTCCCTGCCCATTACATTAGAGATATTCAGTGGCAGCTTCAAAATTATGCAGATATGCTTCTTTCTCTCTAATCTGCAGTCATTCTCATCAGTCAATGTTCTGCCATTGAGTTTCTTGACAGCTAGGTGCAGAATTTTCCAGTACGGTTCATCAGCTCAGTTGGCTGTAGTGCGTGAGTTTGAACGCTACTGATTAAATGCAAGGTTAAAGCTTTGTATTGTTAGAAGGATGAGCCCAGCCTCCCCCCATTACTACTCTCAAAGATAACATGGAAAGCTCTAGAAATTGGCTTGTGCTCCCAAAAGGAAAGTAAGAAACATCTGAAGTGAAGTGCTGTTCGTGGTTCAGCCAACTTCATAACTCCAGTCTGTTGTGTGGTTGTTTATTGTATTCAGTTCTGAAAGTTTGATTTAATGGTTAAGTCATCAGGTTAGAAATTGGGAGAGCATGAACCCTAGACCTACCTTAGGCACAAAGACAGCTGAGTGACCTTGGGCCAGTCACTCTCTCTCTCTCAGCCCTAGGAAGAAGGAAGCAAGGCCAAACCACTTTTAAAAACATTTTCACAAAAACTTCAGAACCTTGTCCAGACAGTTGCCAAGACTCAGTGCTGATTGAAGCCCCCCCCCCCCCAAAAAAAAACAACAAAATGGATCTACAAGGCTGTTAAGCCTGGGTTCCCCAACCAGGGTTAGGGAGACAAGCTAAACAGAATGTGCAGCTTAGTCAGATAGGCACACAGATAAATGAGTGAGCTAAGCTTGTATGTTTATTAACATACAGTAAAAATAACAGATACGCTTGTGCTATCAAAAATATAGTTTATTCCATTATGAGTTCATAGCATAGTCAAAATAACAGTCCAATAGTCATGTATCATTTAGTCAGTCCATTCAAGGATATTCAATTAGCAAAATCCGTGTAGAATATCCAATGTCAGTTCACTTACAAATCAGTCCTTTGTTTATCTCTCCCGTTCGAGTAACGCAGTGTTGAGTCCATGCAGTAATTAGGGATCATCAAAACCAGAGAGAGAGCAAGCTGTCGTCTTGCTTCTTTTAAAGTGCTTTCACAACCACTCCACTAATTACATTCCTATATTTAAAGTTGCAGACACTTTAACTTATAAACTATGATTACATATTTATTATTTTACCTAAACCAGTTAGGGTAAACAATGTTATCCCTAACAAAGGCACAAGAAGAAGCCTAGAGAGCACAGTGGCCAGGATTCCTGAGTCATCTTGCAGGATCAATAATGGGAATCTTTTTTCCTCCCAACCGGTGATGAGTGGAAGTGGGAGAAAACAAATCCAGAGGAATTCCATTTAGTAGCGACACAGAACAAGAGGCAGATAGGGATTGGAAACAAGCACACGTCACCCCGGTGTAGCTTTCGATAGGTTCAAGGAGAGTTGGCTAGTGTTTTAACTCAGCAGTAAGGAAAGAGCATCTGCCATGCTTTATTTCCACATTTTTCAAATGCCAGGCATACATTCACATGTTATTAATGGATTGATTGAAATGATCATATGGCACCTTAAATCATCTATACATTGGCTGCTCCATACGCTGGAATTCAACATGCACAAAGAACATATTATGGTTTTCTCCTTTAATCTGGCATAATATTACTATGCCTGGCTGATTAATTAACTTTACCATCTAGAAGATCCAAAATATTGTAGAACTTAGTGATGGGACCTCTTAGAAAGAAAGATGAATCGAGAGAAGATGTCAAGAAAACTATCCCACATTCTTCCCATGTGGGAAGAAAGTAATTTCATCATCTGCCCTGAAACTAGTTCCTTTCCTTGGAAACTAGTTCAAAATGTCCTCTTCAATAACTTTAATACACTGTTGTTGTCATCATCTTCTTTTAATGACCCCATAATCCCTGGCAGAGTGGATCTGGACCAGGGGTGGGATTCAATCATTGTTACTAGGTTCGGTGGCTATGTTTTGCTGCATGTGCATGTAAAAAAAAAACATAAGCTGTGCTGCCCTGAGAGCTGAAAAGCACAGCGCATAGGTGCACAGCGTTTGAAAAGCCTCTTTTTTCCTGCTTTTTCAACCTCAGCTGTGCCGCACAAAACAGCTGAGGTTGAAAAGGCAGGAAATAAAGGACAGGTAAGAGCCCAGGCAGGTGGGTGGGCCAAACAGCAGCAAACACAGAACCGGTTTGGTGTCTGCTGCTCTTCAGAGCTACCGGTTCTATAGAGCCAGGCAGAACCGGTAGCATCCCACCCAGTGGTGGAATTCAATGTTTTTTTACTACTGGTTCTGTGGGTATGGCTTGGTGGGCATGGCAGGGGAAGGATACTTTTAAATCTCCAGTCAGAGTTGATATTTGCTGGTTCTCCGAACTATTCAAAATTTCTGCTACCGGTTCTTTAGAACTGGTCAGAACTTGCTGAATACCACCTCTGATCCCACCCCTGGTCTAGACAACTGAATGGAGCTAGCAGAGTGTTTGAATGGCCAGATGCCCTTCCTGTCACCTATGTGGAGTTTTGTTCAGCAAATATATTCTCAGTGTGCCCAGAGAGAGAGAAATAACAGATTCGAACTCACAGCTTCCTGATTGTGAGGTGAGAGCTCCACCTTTAGGCCACTGCACCACTCTATAACTTTAATACACTGTATTGATAGCGAAAGACTTATTTTGCTTTAATCTCTGATCTTCCCTTACAGATTGTCAGCTGCAAACAAATATTACTTTGAAATTCTGCACAAGCAGGATGACAAAGGAACAGATCATGTGGAAGTTGCAGTAAGTTCACTAGTTAGATTTGTATTTGGTTGTCTGTACAGGAATTTGACTTAGGAATTTTGACATTAGACAAATTTCATGGACCAACTTTTTCATTTCTTCTTGTCAGAGAAAGCATCTTATTTCTGATATAGTGTGTTATCAGTTATTAGTAACAGCAATTTCACATATCAACAATGATTCTGGTAGTCAAAATGCTGCTCAAACCACCTTAAATGTCTCTAGGTGGAAAAGAGGGAGGAGGGAGAAGATACTGAAGAGGAAAAAAAAATAAAGAAAAGATTGCATGTATCTCACATCCTACCTGATAAGTTTATCACATTCCCAGAAACCCAAATAGAATCTGTTCTATGTTCCATGTTCGTACACCATTTCATCTCCCCCTAAGAAAAATGAAAAGATGGTCTTTGCCAGAGTTGTACTTAATTTAGTTGTACTCAGGGGTGGGGGGGTGGGGGTCTACCGCTTTGGACCACTTTGGACTGGTTGTTATGATTCTGCGCAGTTCGGAGAACCAGCACATTGTGCCCTTGGCTGGCCCCTCCCCTCTCTGCCTGTCCTTCCCCTTCCCACCTAGTCAGTACTTATTGTGCATACACGACATCACACAAATGCCTAATATCGCTGATTGTGTTCTCCCCCGCCCAGTCATTCCTTAAGCAGGGGTCTCCAACCTTGGCAACTTTAAGACTTGTGGACTTCAACTCCCGGAGTTCCTCAGCCAGCTGAGGAACTCTGGGAGTTGAAGTCCACAAGTCTTAAAGTTGCCAAGGTTGGAGACCCCTGCCTTAAGGTATTTCCTTTTTTCCCCCCTCCTGATGATCAGCTGTTCCGGGATCCCCCTTGCTATCTTACCACTTCACCCAGGAGGCTTCCCTGAGGCCCAGGAGGCCCAAAAATGGGGGGAGGGGCCTGCAAAAAAAGGGGGGGGGCATGGCCAGGCCCACCTAGCCACACCTACCTAGCCATGCCCACCTAGCCACACCCATCTAGCCACGCCCACAAAACTGATCATTAAAAAATTTGAATCCCACCCCTGGTTGTATTAAATTGTACTCTTTACCATTAACTTTTTGCAAAGCGCTTCTGCTGAATGAAGCAAGTCCTAAAATTTCAAATCAAATTGTATTTCAATCACTGACTGTACAAAATGTTTCTGAAATAGTTTCCTTGACTTTGTCGATCAGAAATTGTAACCTGGAAAGTCAAACACAGCTCAACAGTGTTCTTCCAGAAGTCAGTAAATCTCCAGGTTTTTTTTTCTGAAATGCCACGATAGCCAAGGTGCATTTAGATTAATCTGCTTTCTGTCCCAGTTAACAAATCTATAAAATCTTTATGCATCTGTCTTCTTCTTTCAGTGGAGATTGGGTAATCCTGAAGCCAAGTTTACAATTATTGATTCTGAATTCCTCTCCCTTTATGTTGGTAAGTCTTTCTATACCACCAAACTAATAACAGTAGCCATTCTTCTCTGACTTCATGACCTCTTTTTATCTGAAATGCTTTGTCACAAATGCTAGTGCACAGAAAACAGATGTTTTCTAGGCATGTTTAGATATTTGACAGATTTCACAGGGTGTCAAGAGACAAAATTGATTGTCTTACACAGTACAGTTTCTTGACTAAAGCTCCATTTAATGGCCCTTTACTATATGCTCCTACCAAAGGAAACTTTTTGTTATTCATTGACGTCTTTGTGGATGATGTTATGCCATATTATAGTTCTCTGAAGTATAACTAGATTCTCTAAAGTTAACAATCGGCCAGTGGGAAACTATTCAGAAAACTGAGGCTACCACAGAATCAACATTTAGGGCCATTCCTGTCTCTTATTTATCAGAATAGGACACTTATCAGCAATTTTTCCCAAATGATACCTCAGTAAAAGCTGGTTAGTAAGAGGTGATCCTGAAAATCTCCAGATACCTTGCCATATAAGGGAATTGTAGATTTAAATCAGCACTTTGGTTTGCCCCCTGCCCCCCCCCCAAAAAAAACCTATTGACAATCAATGTAAGACTCAGAAAATTAATGTCGCATACTCAAAGTACGAGCACCTGACAACATGTGAACTGGTTCATTCTGGACCACTTGTAGTTTTCACATGCACTCTATGGCATTACAAAAGCCCAGCAGGAATGAGATTGTGAGTCACTCTAGCAAAGTCCTCTTGCTCTATATTATATTCCCAACTGGCACACCAGCTGGATTGGGAAAATAGACCTCTTGGGCACAACCCATGGCTTCTCTTCCAGTAGTAGCTCTATAAGATCCCCAAGAAATGGACCTTCTTTAACAGGAAAAAAGAACAGAGTGGAAGAGATGGAATAACGAGTTCGAAAGAATGGGAGAAAAATGTAACTACATCAGGTCAGAGTTGTTGTAATTTTCTCCCTGTGCCATATATGTTTCTAGTGCATGGAGAGGCTAAGGATATAGGGCAACTGGGAGAAAAGGGACCTTTAAATATGCCTCAAATCTTTTGCTTCTCCTGACATTGGAATTCCAGTATTGGTAAAGACAGCATAGAATTTCATAGGGCTGCATTTCCTACCCTGGGATCCTTAGACAAGCTGAGGATTTTTGGAATGCAGCCCTGGTTTGTCTGGAAATTGCCAACCTGAGAAGACCAAATCTAGATGACTAGAGGTCTAGATGTCTTCTAGAAGTCATATTTTCTCAAGTACTGCCTCATCTCCTAAGCAAATAAAATTATTTCTCCATTCTCCCATCTATCATACAATAGAATAACACAGTTGGAAGGGACTTTGGACATCTTCTGCTTAGGCAGGAAAGCATAGAATTGGAGACAAATGGTTGTCCAATCTCTTCTTAAAAACTTCCACTGTTAGAGCAACCACAACTTCTGGAGGCAAGTTGTTCCACTGATTAATTGTTCTCGCTGTCAGGAATTCACACTTTGTTGATATAAATCAGAGGTCTCCAAACTTGGCAACTTGTGGACTTCAACTCCCAGAATTCCTCAGCTCAGCCAGCTGGCTGAGGAATTCTAGGAGCTGAAGTCCACAAGTCTTAAAGTTGCCAAGTTTGGAGACCCCTGCTATAAATCATACTTCAACCATACTTCATTAGTTTTTCTTTCTTTATATCTTAGACGAAACTCTTCTCAAAATGGATGAAGTTGGTCATATCCCACAGACACCAGCCACTCGGGCAAACCAGATGCTACCTAGTCAGGATGGTCCAGAACACCCTGCAGACATGCTGAAGGCTGACCACCGGGACACAATTTATGCATGTAAACATTCTGATGTTCTGCTCGGCTGCTCTTCAGAGTTCAGTTGCATTAGTAGGCCAAGAATAGTCTTTTTTTTAAAAAAAAAAGAAAATCCAACAGAAAAAAAGAAACAAAAGCAAATAAGTCTGCTCGTGACCAAAGGTCATTCCCCAAATACCCTCTGGAACCATCTGATCTTCACAAGACTCACGCAGCTGCTTCAAAAGCTGACAGGGGGCTTTTATATATGTCTGTCTATGCATAGACAATGCTTCTGCTGGAACCACTAGCAAAACAAACTGGCTGGGCAGGCAAATACATGCAGAAACAATTGGGGAAGCTGAAGTGCTTCATTGGCACTATCGGGCTTTTCAAATCATCTCTTTCAAAGTTTCTGCATAGCCCTAATATTCAGGAACGAAGGAGGCCAAACTGCGTACATTAATTCAAGGTGGCCTGTTACCTGACTGCAATGTTTGATAGGTAATATTTGACAGCTTGAAAAGGTAGCCTTTGCAATTGCCCCTTTTTCATTTATTTTTGGTCTCCTTAGTGCCTCTCTTAAGGAAATCCCATGTCCGCCGGATCTTTCCAGAATGTCGATACAAACCAAGTTACGTGGTCAATGGATTCAAACTACAGCGCTACCAGGGTCTCAATTTTGTGAGTCTCATTTCTCAATTCACGTCTTTTTGCAGCTTATACCCACTGCCCACTGAAGCAGGTATCAAGGGATGGCTTATATTGAAATAGCATAGTTGTACTTGGTATCCTCTGGTAGTTGTCCATCAACCAATACCAATGTTGTATAATCTTGAACCCTTTTTGAGAATTTGCTCCTGATGAGTATTCAGGGGTAGGATTCAAAAATTCCAGCAATTGGTTCGCTGCCCGGTTGCTGAGTGGGCATGGCCATTGTGGGCATGACCTACCAGAACTTCCTGTTTATGGCTTCCGGTGGGCCTCCAGAGGTCGGGGGAGGCTGTTTTTGCCCTCCCAAGGGGCCAGAGGCCTTCCCCGGGCCTCTGGGAGGGCAAAAGCAGCCCCTCCCAGGCTCTGGAGGCCCACCAGAAGCTGGAAACAGGCCCATTTCTGGACTTCCAGAAGGCTCATTTTTCCCCCTTCCAGAGCCTCTGCACAGACCCTGCACTTACCTTCATCAAAAATGGGCCACGTGGAGACTCCTGGGAGGGGTGGGATGAGAGAGATGGGGCCAGCCGGTCGGTTGAAATACTGGTTCAGCAAACCAGCTGTAACTTTAACATCCAGTTCACCCGAACTGGTCCGAACCAGTAGAATTCCACCCCTGTGAGTATTCCACATTAGTTGAGGGGCTTGTTGTTTTTTCACTAATTAATACCATCCAAGCTTTATTTGCTTCCTCTACTGACATGAAACATAATCTGAGTCTTACCTAGCCTACTTGCATTAGAGAAAAGACATTAATTTTTATGACAATAGGCTCATTATACAGTTTTGTATGATGGCAGCAGAAATGGACCTCTCAAAATGTTTTTAAAAAACCAAATTTCACAAGTTCATTACAGTTGTCTAATGTTATTTTCCATTGATTTTACCCTTAAGAGTTCAAGATCCCAGATGAAAACTCCTGAATATTGTCCATCAGTTCCAAAATTTTATTTCAAAGCTTTTAAAAAGAATATTTTAGATATTTAGTTTAATTTTGATTGTATGGCATTTACACACGTATTATACCATAACCAACCTGTGCATTATGATCCCACCGGACAGAAAGTTTGGGAACTAAGGTTATCTTTATTTGTATGGTCAGTTCATACTTCCAACCTTACTGTGAAGAAGCACAATTACTTATTTCTCATGTATGATGACATGAATGACATGACACTTTAAAACTCTGTCCCTAATTGGTAAAATCTGCTGCATTAAATTAGGAGTCAAAAAATAGATAGGAGTGGGGCCAATCAGGGGTAGTATTTGCTGTTCTCTGAACTACTAAAAATTTCAAATACCAGTTCTCCAGAACTGGTCAGAACTTGCTGAATACCACCTCTGATTATGACTCAATCAATATATGCTTGTTATCATAGGTACAAAAAGAAATGTATTTCAACTCAAATACAATCACAGGTAATATATATGAACATAAGTCAGGATAAACATACAGTTTTGGGAATAACAGCATTGTTTGTCCTTCACTCAACAAAATATTCTGCTCAATTCTCTTTGGGTGTTTCCAGGTTCGACTGTCCTTTGTGTATCCCAATGACTACACCCGGTTGACACACATGGAGTCACTTAACAAATGCATCTACCAGGAAAGTGAGTTGTATCTGAAGAGGTAAATAGACTCCTCCCATAACTTTTTATATGGTTGCTAAAATATTTTTTCAATAACTGGAATTTTCCTTAAGGCTAATGGGTTCAGAGAATAGAGTAGAGTAGAGTAGAGTTAGAGTAGAATCTTTATGGTCACTTTAAATGTATACTAATCAGCATACATTAAAATGAAATTTCAATGCATTCGGCTCTCAAAATAATCATTGTACGTATACCCACATAAGCGAATGACTGATAGTATATTAAATCTAAAAGGAGATTGAAAAGACTTATGCACCATTGAATTTTTGTTTTCTGATTAAAAAATAGTGAGAACCCATTTATCAGGGATTGGTGGCTAGAATTTGTTGGCACTCTTTCTGGGTTTGTCCCTGCCTGAGATAAATATTTCACGGGTATCACGAATTAACTGATGCAATAAAAAAATTACAGCTGAGAATTCTCTGACATGTAATTTTTCCATGTTTGGGGAAAGGCAAAAGAATTCAACTGGTTGTCTGAAGCTTCAAAGTGACACATTTTGGGAAAATTGTCATCAATTGTTTCCTTTGGTTGCATAAAATAGTTCCTAGAAGCTAAAGAAATACAAGTAGTCCTCCCCTTATGACTGGTCATTTAATGACCATTGAAAATTACACTTTGGGGAAAAAAACAGTTACAACTTGGTTCTGAAGTGCCTAAATTGCACCGTCCTCCCTCCCAGGTCATGTGACCACACTTTAGATCCCCCACAACGTGGTTGCATTTATGGGCATTTGCAGCATCCCATGGTCATGTAACTGTGTTTTATGATGGTTTTGCCAAAATAGTTCCATAGCAGGCAATGGGCTCACTTAACAACTCCAATGTTTGTTTCTTGACTGCTGCAGTCTGGTTGTCTCAAAAAAAAAAAAAAATTAACAAATTAAAATCAGGTTGGTTGCCTGTCCCATTTCGTGACCATCATGACATATGACCATGATTGGCAAACTCCATTACGGTCATATGTCAAGGAGGGGATATTGAATGCTGGCGACATGAAGTAATTGGCATAAATCTTGCAGGTTTGGATTTTCTAAATACATGCAGATGGATCCACCAGAAGATGAATCAAAAATACAAGGTATGTATCTTTATGTCAGATGTGGAAGCTAGCTTTATCCTTCTCACTCTTATGCTTTAAGTCTGATTATTGATTAAAATGCATTAGCATTTAGCATTAGATTAAATCTAATTATCTAGTCTAGCATTGTGATGCTAGTCATGATATATCGTGAGTATATAGATAGCTGGGGGAAGATTACATTCAGCACCTTTAAAATAGATACATGGGATGCATTATCTCTAATTAAATGAGCAACACAGGGTTTTTTTTCAGCACTTCAGTTTTGTACTCAATACAACCGTAGCTATCTCCTACTTTCCTCAACACTCTTAGAAAAAAATTATGCATCTCTTAGCTTAAGAAACAATAGCTCTTTCGGATGGGATTGAAGCAAGAAAGTGAGCAATGAAGGTTAACTTTGTTGCTTATTGAAAATAAGACAAAATAACAAGACACAAGGTATGTAATTTTATTATTATTTTTTAAATAATATGTTATTGGTGAAACCTAGCTATTAGAAGATATGATGAAATATATCCAAAAATATGTGACTGGTAATAGAACCAAAA
This sequence comes from Hydrophis major, assembly GCA_033807585.1. Taxonomy (NCBI): domain Eukaryota; kingdom Metazoa; phylum Chordata; class Lepidosauria; order Squamata; family Elapidae; genus Hydrophis; species Hydrophis major. The sequence goes on from CM066331.1 coordinate 196,779,630, forward strand.
GAATAGCAATGAAATGAGAGACATTTGAAGAAACTAAAAATATATTCATGAAGTATTAAGATAGAGCTAGCTCAATGGTTAAATATATTATTAAATCTAGCCATGTAGGCCATCTGTTCCTCCTAGGTTTTGGTACAATTTGTTATTTCAGTACGATGATATTTATGTAATATACTTAGAGCAAAGATGTCAAACTCAATTTCATTGAGGGTCACATCAGGGAAGGATAACCAGGATGGGCGTGGCCAGCTTGACATCACTCATGTCGGGGCACCTGTAGGGACTTCCTGCAGTGCTCTGCCAGTGAAAATGGAGCTCAGCCCTCCCAAGCTGTGTTTTCACTGGCAGAGGCACCACAGGCTGATCCTTCACTATTTCCAGGGCAGCCCTGAGGGTCAGATTTAAGCACCCGATAGGCCGATCAGGCCCGTGGTCCTTGAGTTTGACACCCTTGACTTAGAGGTTTAATGTTCAATGATTTAGGTGCCTTACAGTACTATAATTCCTTTCAGCTTATGAAGAGGACAGTTTTGATGAACCTCAGTATGCAGATCCAGAAACAGCAAAGATAAAGCCTGAAAAAGTCCATCTGGCAACTGATCGCTATAACAATGTTTATGCCGATTCGGTTCAGAAACATCGGAATATCTTGTCAGTTACCCAAAACAGGCAGAAGTCAGATGAGAAGAGACACAAAACCAAAGCAGAAAGTCATTCTACCACAAGGACCTCCCATCTGATATTCAGCACAAACTTTCAAAACCTTCCCGATCAGGACAGGAATGTCCGCAGATCAACAACCAAAAGGAAAGTAGGAGGCAAGGATTTGCAGACTGACAAAAGACCTGAGGTGACTAAGGAACGCGGGAATTCAACAAGAGAAGCCAGTCAAACTCAGTTAGGCTTCAATGCAACCAGAAACCAGAAAGTGTCATTGAATACCAGCAAAATTGGAAGGGATCCCCAAAAAGTTGAAGAGGAAACTGGCAAGAGAACCCCCCAAGAGCAGCCTATGCATGAAAACCAATGGCTTAAGCAAGTGGATTCCTTCATAGCCCGACATAAAGCCGCAGATGCCGCTAATGTCATTATCTATAGGAGAGATTTAGATTCCAAGCAGCAAGTGAGGACTGATTCTTCCCATCAAGCAGCCCAAAAGGAAGAGCATGTTACAATGGTAGAAGAAGAAGAGGAAGAGGAAGAAGAAGCAGAAAAAAACAATGACGATTTATTCGCTGCTCCTCCTCTTTTCTATGACCCAGTAGTAAATTGGAAGCAGACTTTCAAGGCCAGAAATGTAGACTTCCAAGCTCTACGGTCAGACCGGATTGATTTGAAGTGTAACACTTCTGGGAACCTGCTCTTACAAGAGAAGGAGGCCAGCATGGTTGTTCAAGTATTCCTTAAAAAGCTGAACCAGAAGACCAAAGGGTAAGATGGAAGGGATCTTGCAGCCACTCTAATCTTTACAGAAGGTAGTACTACAGAACAGGAGTAGACAACATAAAATGATATTTCATTATGCATTCTATAGGCCTAAATTAATAGTTAGGAATAACTCCGGATCTCAATGTGATGATGTTTTGCTAAAGTCTAGGAAGTAAGGGATGTAGAGTAAGGGTCTTTATTTTTGTTTCTACTATTCAGATATTTCTAGATGGCAGACCAAGATAAGATAAGATAACCTTTAGTATCATTTTTTACTGTATGCAAAAATGAAATTCTGTTGCCTGCTCTCAAAAGAAAGTATATACTACCCATACCTATACATACACACATATAAACATGCTACATACATAGAGGAGAGGAGAGTGTAGTGTAGAGTAGAATAGAATAGAACAGAACAGAACAGAACAGAACAGAACAGAACAGAACAGAATAGAATAGAATAGAATAGAATAGAATAACAGAGTTGGAAGGGACCTTGGAGGTTTTTTAGTCCAACCCCTTACTTAGGGAGGAAACCCTACAGTACTTCAGACAAATAGTTATCCAATCTTTTCTTTAAAACTTCCAGTGTTGGAGCATTATTTTACAACTTTTGAAGGCAAGTTGTTCCACTGATTAATTGTTCTATCAGGAAATTTCTCCTTAAGTTCTAAGTTGCTTCTTTCCTTGATTTGTTTCCACCCATTGCTTCTTGTCCTGCCTTCAGGTGCTTTGGAGAATAGTTTGACTCCCTCTTATTTGTGGTAGCCCCTGAAATATTGGATACACATACACATACACACATACGCACGCACACACACATACCTTGAGAGATTTTCACAGCTAAAAATCTCAAATCGTATAGCCAAATCTCACCGCTAAGTAGACAAAACAGCAATATACAGTTGTAACAAGGGTGCTGATTGTAGGTGCAAAACAGTCAATTAGACAATAGTTGAATCATGAGTTGCTGAATGCCAAAGCAAATAAAAAGTTGGAGCACATGCCCCATTTTAACAAAGCCAGCGCATGTTTTTACCTTTTGCATGATGATGGGAATATTATCATGCATCAAGATAATATAATGGAAGTCTTAGGGTTATCTGATGATCTTTAGTAGTCCAAACCAAACTAAATCAGGCAGAAAATGCAGGGAAGATCTTTGTTGAGCATCAGGGCAGTGGAGCCTTGCTTGGTGGGCCCCATCCCTAACCCCAAAATCTAAACTAGAGTGCTCCCATTTCCAGGCGGTTCCAGTTAGAGCGTATTGTGAATGTGGAGAAGCGTCAAGACTACCTAAGGGGCAGCCGTTACTTTCTGGAGCTGGAACTGTTGGAGCAGGGAAAACGCCGAGTCCGGTTCTCAGAATACGTCTACGCACGTGGCTGGCATGGGGGCAGCAGCAGAGAGGAGGAAGCCAATATGAAGGAGTTGGCATGGGGCCACCAACGTCACCTGATGACCAGCAAGGATGAGCCTGTACTCTGCTGGCCGTTAAGCTTCTTATGGAACTACCGTGCGGTTGTCCACTTTTTAGTGCCCGGTAATGGGACAGAATTGATCTCTTTAAGTGAATGGAATGTTGTGTGCATTGCTAGAAAGGCAGCTGGGAGAACAATAGACTTAGGTGTCCTCCCTGTTAACTAGGAGTAATTATATTTATGGAATAATTGGCACTCGGTGAGCTTGGTTTCAACCCCTGGTTGTCTTTTAAAACAGATTCTCCAACTGAGCATATTCAAAGGCTGGGTGTCATCATTCATGTTCTCCAATTAAATATATTCGCTGGAAAAATCTCTGGTATTTTAGTTACAATCTTTTAAAGATAAAGAGTTGGAATGTACGTTCACTTCGCTGCAATGCTCTTCTAGATTTCCTTCCTCCCCCCCCCTTTTTTTTCTTTTTCTTTTTCTTTTATGGCAACTACAAAAACAGGCATAGGAATGTTTTATGAATTGAATAAGAGAATGAAAGGCCTTTCCCACAATTTGTTCCTAGATTTAACTGGTCATAATTTATGTTAGATTTACATTCGGCAACTCCAAAATTCTTGTAAATGCTGCTGTCTCTTTCCTGTTCTTCCAATGTCATAAATACTCAGGATTCTCTTTCAAATGATATAGAGCAAATATTAATAGACTTATATATCGCTTCACAGTGCTTTTACAGCCCTCTCTAAGTGGTTTACAGAGTTAGCATATTACCCACAACAATCTGGGTCCTCGTTTTACCCACCTCGGAAAGATGGAAGGCTAAATCAACCTTGAGCCTGGTGAGATTCGAACTCCTGGAGTGAGCAGTGAGTTAGCCTGCAGTACTGCATTTTAACCACTGCACCACCATGGCTCTTTAAACTTTAGATATTAGTACTGAGCAGAGGTGGCATTCAGCAGTTTCTGACCAGTTCTGGAGAACCAATAGTGGAAATTTTGAGTAGTTTGGAGAACCAGCAAATACCACCTCTGACTGGAGATTTTGCAGTATCCTTCCCCTGTCATGCCCACCAAGCCACTCCCACAGAACCGGTAGTAAAAAATTTTGAATCCCACCACTGGTACTGAGCCATCCTGGTATTTGGATACTTGGTATCTGACTATTTGTCGCACTAAAAATATGCAGAAAATACATTTAAAACTCGATAACACAATAACTCTCATCACACCCCAAAGAATTTTGAAAATATTTTTTTCAGTTTTGTCCAGATTACAATATCACCCAAAGCTTCAGGGAGAAATCATGCCAGAGGCTGACCCACGGACAGAAAAGCAACATTTCCAGGGCAATGCCTTTTGTACTATTTAATGCATCCCCTGTAAAGTCTGATGCTTTAGCTTTATCTGGTTGTAATGAAAGGGTGAGGCAGTGCCAGTTTTTTAAAGTCTCAAGCAGTGGTGGGATTCAAATAATTTAACAACCGGTTCTCTACTTTAATGACTGGCTGGGTGGGCGTGGCCATGGTGGGCGTGGCCGGGGTGCATGACAGGTAGTACTCTTGGACCCCTCCGGGAGCAAAAACAGGCTGGGGGGGGCGCACCACAACCCCTGTGCCCCATTTTGGTCCTACTAGGCCTTCCTGCACTTACCTGGGAGCCAAAACAGGGCATGTAGGAACCCCGGAAGGGGCAGGATGGGGAGGGGAGGGGCCAGCAGCAATTTAACAACTGGTTTGGCCAAAGTGGTGTGAACCAGTTGAATTCCACCACTGGTCTCAAGTGAGGTCGCAACTGGCACATCAGCTGAAGCTGGGCACAGCCCCACTGGGCCGTAATCCCCACATGCTGATTTAACGGGAGCTGCAAGCACTGTATTATACATAAAAGTAGCCCTTGAATTAGGAACACAATTGAGCCCAAAATTTCTGCTGCTAAACGAGACTGTTGTTAAGTGAGCCTGGCCCCATCTTACAACTTTTCTTGTCATCGTTGTTACGTGAATCGCTGCAGTTGTTGAGTTAGTAACATAGTTGTAGAGTGAATCTGGCTTCCTCATTGACGTTGCTTGTCAGAGGACACAACAATTGTCACAAATACACGCCAGTTGCTAAGAGTCTGAATTTTGATCTCACGACTGTGGGGATGCTGCAACCATTGTAAGTGCGAAAAATCTCTTTTTTTCCGGTGCCATTACTTCAAATGATCACTAAACAATAGGTTGTAAGTCAAGGATTATGCGTATAAAGTATTGAGTTTGGCACTAAACCTTGTGCCTAACTTTGTACCTGGGTCACCTCGGTCCAATCTTAATGCTGGTTTTCCTTTGATTCTCTTCTTTTCCTTCTTGTCCCAATCAGTGAAAAATCAGGCCCGCTGGGTGAAGCAATTCATTTTTGACATGGAAGAGTTATTTAGGATTACTAAGGACCCCTATTTCAATGTCATCATAGTAGACTACAGCAGTGATGACATGAATATAGAAAAAGCTCTGAAACAGTCAAGCTTGCATAGGTAAGGATTTGTTTCCTTTAAGAAATGTGTTTTCAAATAGAAACAGAAGTCACTATATACCAAGTCTATCAAGAGTTGATGCAGTAATGAAAAGATGTTAAAGATGTTCCAACTGGCTTCTAAGGGTATACATTTCTCTCTTATCACCCATTTCCATTCTGGAGCACTGGGTTAAATCACTGCAGGTACTAACCAGTTGGGAATTTCTTGCTGAATTTGAAATAAGGACACCCTAAACCCAAAGCAAGGGTAATAGATTTATGCATGATTAACTCAGCATTTAGATTCATCTCTAAAAATGATCAAGTATTTATTGAGAAGTCCAAATTTTACAAGATCATAAAGATGTTCAGTGAAATCTCATCATATCTATTAGGATTTTAGCTATGTTATACATTGTTGATGTTTGAGAAAAAAAAAACACTTTTGTCCTAAAGTCTTCATTTGAGTCACCCATTTAATTCTATCTGTAGTCGACTCCTTTCACTTGTAGCATTTCACTTGCTGTGTTTACTCAGGGTGAGATGCAGCAAATTTATCTTGGCCCGTATTGCACCTTCTTGCTTGTAGGAAGGACAAGTCACAGCTCTACATTCAGATGTTCATTTTATGGATGGAAGACTGAAATTGAGAAATAGTTTTGTTTTAAAAACAGATGGTGATTTGTAACAGATTTGAGAAAGGATTGCAAGAACTTCCATAGCCCACTTTGTCACAATTATAACTCCATTTTCTCTAACTTTTCTCCAGCTACCAATACTTGCGATTGTCTGGGAATTTTGAGAGGTCTAAAGGTCTGCAGGCTGGCATAGACAAAGTCAAGGTGAGTGGTAAGCGTTTGTAATGTAGACAGTTACATGGCTGCAACTATAAAGAAAAAGCATTTAAAGATAATCATCTTTGCACGATGATTTTCAAATAAGATGATTCAGTTGTATTGGCATCTCTGCTTCACAAACTTCATTAACTGTTAGTTTGCTTCCAGGTGCATCACTTATAAAGCTCAATCAGGCACATGCCAGGTTAACTGAGTGACTGTCTCCCATAGTTTCTGCCTGACTGTCACACATTGGCACAGTTGGTGTTCTTTGGGTCATTTTCATGAAACAGTGCTATTTATAGGATCCCAGGAAGCATGCCTTCTCTGTCACTGATTTCCTGCTGAAAACCATGTGTGTTGTGACTCGGAGGTTTGAGCCTGCTCTGTTAGAAGACACAGACTTGAGCCATGAGGAAGAGGAGGATTTGGCCTTGAGGTTTGAGCCTGCTTTGCTGGAGGACACAGACTTGAGCCATGAGGAAGAGGAAAATTTGGCTCTGAGGTTTGAGCCTGCTTTGCTGGAGGATTTGGAATTGCCTTCCTCCCCAGGACCTTCCTCTCTGGTTGTGCCTCAGGTGTCGGCAGATAATCAGGAGAGCGTAGCGGAGCCTCTGGCTGAGGATCAAACTGAGGGATGTTGGTTTGATGAGAGGCAAAGACGCAGGCATAGGTGTGAGATGCAACGTAGAAGGAAAGGACAAATCAGGGACTGAGATGAGAGACTGACACGCCCCTCAGGGAATAAAAGTGGGCGTGTTAGCTCTGGATTCTCGTTCAGGACAATTTGTTCATTTGGGATAGAAGCTTCGACAAATTATGTGTGTGGCGTTTGCCTGTGATTTATGTTCTGGCTTTATTATCGGACTTGGCAGGCAGCTTGTGGGAGACTGCCAAGGACTTCTCCAGCCAAAGGAATTTAACCCTGTCATTACTGGTCTTGTCTGCTTGTTTATATTCCTTTGGAAACTTGGACTCTCACCTCGTGGGCACAGGTGAGACATAACAATGTGGCTACCACCTAATTGGTATTCCATCAAGCTTTGAAGCTCTGGAGGTTCTCCCAAAATTTGGGTTAAGGTCAGTGGTGGGATTCAAGTAATTTAACAACTGGTTCTCCGCCCTAATGATTTCTTCCAACAACCAGTTCACCAAACTGCTCAGAAAGTTAACAACCGGTTCTCCCAAAGTGGTGTGAACTGGCTGAATCCCACCACTGGTTAAGATGGATGGAGTCCTTTGTGTTTCTGGCTATGTTTTTGTATAAAATGGTCTGATCCCACTGTGTTTTGTTCTATACTGTATTTTTATTGTTTATCATACTTTGACCTTCCCAGAGACAGTTGGCAGTCTGATGGCTCATGAATTGAATAAAATCAAACGAATAGATAGTTCTTTTTAAAAAGATGATGTTTAGAGACAATCAGTTATTCAGAAAAAGATTGGAAAATGGGGGGAAGTTTTCTAAGGAATAGAGAAAAGGCAATGGATAAGCTAGAGAAAATTAATCTTAACATTTAATTTAATTAAATGTTTAATTTAATTTTCAATGTTAATAATATTTCAGCGATTAAGAAAGAAATGGAAAAAATTGCTTCAAGTTTTCTCAACACAATTTCTGCATTTTCAAGAGATGCTTGTCCTGTGATGGGATCCTGTACATATGGGAATATTTGACAGATTTATATTTCTATACTGAAACAAAACCAATAGAAAAGAAATGAAATATTCTCTTCAAGAGTCAGAGCAGAAATAACCATAGAGGTATAGAAGGCCTATGGCCTAATTGGAAGAGATGATTCTGCAGAGTGGCAGCCTCACCAGCCTCCCTAAAGCTTGAATTTGATTTGTCCACAACTGCACATCGGCATCAATGCATAGCTACACTGGAAAAGGATTGATAGGTAAGCATCGGTTGCAAATAGTAGAAAACAGGCCAATGTGCACAGGTCTCAAATCCCGATCTGCACATGTCCTGCATGCTAACCGCTTGATCCTAATTCCTCTTGGTGCTTTGCTGTTCTAGTGCCCCTTGGCCAGAACATTAACATTCCCAGAAATATAAATGCAACAGCCACGCAACCTTCTCTGAATGATGGTTCAGTGATGTGCAGTGATGGAGAAGTCTAACACAGCCTTCAGATCCTTCCTTCATGTAGCACTGGATATTTTGTTGTGTTTTGTTGGATCCCTTTGATCTGGCTTCAGCAGCAGGCTGAAGGCAAGAGGTCAATGTCTGGAATACTCTATCTGACTCTGTGGTTTTTTTCCCCAAACCCCAAAAACTTTAACCTTAGACTGTCTACTATTGACCTCACCCCTTTCCTAAGAGGCTGTGGGTGGGTGTGCATAAATGCACCAATGTGCCTACCGTCCTTGTCCTATTGTTTCTTTTATTTTTCTTATATGTATCCAGGTATTCATAACTATGTTTTTACTTATACCTATGATCTTGTAAGCAATTGACAAATAAAAATAAAATAAAAAATAAAAAAGGATGGTACCAGGATTTGTCTTGTCTATGGAGATTCTCAGTCATCCAGGTCATGGTTGTCCCAAAGGTGCTTTTTTCAAGAGGCAGCTGGACTCTCTGGTTTTTCTTTGAAGACCTTTTGCTTCTCATCCAAGAAGCTTCTTCAGCTCTGACTGGATGGTGGGGAATGGAAGGATTTATACTCCTTGCACACAGCTGGACATTTGCATTCTTTTAGACAGTAGTTGAGGTCACTTGGAGATTTATCTGTGTTATCAGGGTCACCCGAGTGGTGCAAATTGGTGTGGAGCCTTCTTGGAGCTGTTGAAACTGTTGAAACCTGAAACCAAGTCCGGTTGCTTTTTTAAAAAAGTACCTTTGGGACAGGATTTGTCTTCTATAAAATTAAGGGGCCACCCCAGATCTGGGGCAAAGAGGCTGTGGAGACAATTCCAATGACTTAGAAAGTAACAGAATTAATAGCTTTATAGGAGAGATTTAAGCTGGAAACAAGGAGAAACTTTCTGACAGTGAGAACAATCAACCAATGGAACAGAAGTTGCCCTCGGAAGTTGTGGGAGCACCATCACTTGAGACTTTCAAGAAGAGATTGGACTGCCATTTGTCAGAAATGATGTAGGGTCTCCCACTTGGGCGGGGTGGTGGTGGACTAGATGACCTACAAGGTCCCTTCCAACTCTGATTATCTGTTATATCTTTGCCTACAGGATTCTCACAGCATCATTTTTCTTTGTGATCTGCACATCCACTTCCCAGCAGAGATCATTGACTCTGTTCGGAAGCACTGCGTGGAAGGGAAAATGGCCTTTGCACCCATTGTTATGAGGCTGAAGTGTGGTGCCACTCCACAACAGCCAGATGGTAAGGGGTTGGTTATGGGCAAATGATGCTTCAATAGCAGATTTATTTTCTGGGCAGCCTTCCCTAAATAACCTTCTCTGGAAACGTAGGGGATCAGTTCTCATAATCTCCAGCCCAGAAATATTTGGTGTAGGATTTTGTTTTGTTTTTAATAATATAATCAGCCAATTTCTCTATCATTCGAAAATAACTGCTTTCTTCAGAAAATGGAGAATATTGCATTCTGTTTACTTTAGCTGAGTATGGCTTTACCTTCACCAGTAAGAGAGCCAGTTTGGTCTAATGGTTAAGACACCAGGCTAGAAAGCAAGAGACCGTGAATTTTGGTCCTGCCTTAGGCATGAAAGCCAACTGAGTGACCCTGGGCCAGTCATTTTGTCTCTACCCAACTTACCTCACAGATTTTGAAGGGAAAAATAGGAGGAGGAAGGTGTGTTTGATATGTTTCTGCCTTGAGTTATTAGAAATCAGGATTCTGGTTGCTAGGCTGATATCTTATCCTCTACACCAAACTGACTCTCTATTAATTCATTACAAACACTGTGTAATAAAAATAATTGGTCCCTAAACAATTAACAAGCATACACAAAATCGTATTAAATATCAACAACTTGACTGTGGACTCATTTTGGCTTCATTTTGATTCTGAAATATTTCAAATCAAAATCAGTATATGCATTGTGACTATATTATTATTATATTAGACACATGCCTAGTTTTCAGTCGTGTGAAGAATCTCTATCAACTAAATTTCTTGAACTGACATCTCATATAACTATCACAGAACATTTTTAAAAAGCAGGAGGAGAAAACCTGTCCAATCCTATTTGTAAAGATCTAACATGGTCTGAAGAAAAATTCTAGCTAAGCCTTATCCCTGTACTGATGGTGTTATCTAGTTGGGTGATGAAATGTCTGAAAGAAAACAACCAAGCTCAAAGAGCACCAAGGCCCACATACTTGAACCCCTGATCTGAAATATTCTCTTCTACTGGTAATTCTGAGTATCTAAGAAAGAAGTTGGTCATTAATGTAGAAGAAAAAATCTGGAGACATTACCTTGTGGAAAAACACCAAGGGATAAGATTTCAGTGAAAGAACAATTGCATTTCATTAGGATTTTATGTCATCAGTTTTAGATCTGTTCCCATTACTTGCTATAGTATTAGATTTCCTTACTGATGCTACTTAAGTTTGCAAGCCAATTAAATCTATTTCATTCCTATGCATATAGATGTCATGGATGGTCTGGAGACTTTATTTTTGAAAAAAAACTGTGACTGGTAACTATTATGTTTTTCCTTTATAGGCTACTGGGAAATTAATGGTTTTGGTCTCCTGGGCATATATAAATCTGATTTGGTTCGTATCGGCGGAATGAACACACAAGAATTCCGTGACAAATGGGGCGGGGAAGACTGGGAACTCTTGGACAGGTCAGTAAGAATTTGGTAGCTTTGAAAATAGTCCAGCCAATGGCCATTCCCAAGAGAGGAATTGTATATAGGTAGTCCTCGACTTATAACCCGATTGAGATGAATATTGCTGATGTTAAGCAACACCAAGTTTTAAGAACTTTGTGCCATCGTTGCAAATCAGATAATTTTCCCTTGTTAATAACACGATTGTTAAACAAATCTGGCTTTCCCCATTGACTTTGTTGTCAGAAGATCACAGGACACTGCAACTGTCATAAATGCATGCCAGTTGCCAAGCACCTGGATTTTCATCACATGACCAGAGGGATGCTAAGACAGTTATAAATGCGAGTACCTGGTGTAAGTCATTTTTTTCTAGTGTCATCATAACTTCCCAACATTCACTAAACAAATGGTTGTAAATCAAGAACTACCCCTATATTGTCATGGTGATTTAAACAAAACAAAATTATCATGCCATTGAATTGGTTAATTCGATAACCTTGAGAAGAAACTTTATATACATTTTTCAGGAAACTTCTACTGAAGTTTTTGTTCTTCACACATATCTAGAGCAGTGATGGTTAACCTTTTTGGCACCACGTGCGCTCTCTCACATGCCAGAAACCGGAAAAAAAACAGATGATCTTCCAGTTTCCGGTGTGTTTGGTCTTCCGGTTTGTGGTGCACATGCACAGACTAGCTGGCCAGAGCGCATGTGGTGGCTCTGCTTGGCCTTTTGGGGGTCCTCACGCCTCCCTGCCCACCCCTCTGGTCCCTGTCGAGATGGTGGGACATCCCCACCAACGACTCAGTTCCACAGCCCTGGACAGGGAGAGAAAGTTGGGTGGAGAATGCCACCTCCTTCCTCTGGAATGCTTCAACTCCAATGAAGCATCCCTCTCCAGCCCGCCACCGAGAACAAGCCAGCAAAACCCACACACACTCCTGCCAAGGGAGCGTGACTGCTTCCCGGCCAGCGCGCCTCTTACCCTGGCATTCCTCCCGCAACCATTTGCTGGCTGGGCAGTTAATTGCCCCGCCCACTGCTCCTGCACCGGGGGCAAAAGGGCGGCAGCAGTTCTTGCTTCTATCTCTCACCCTGTTGTGCCTGCCGCTGCTGCTCTTTTGGGGAGATGGGGCTGTGCATGTGAACCACCCCCGCCCTCTAGTCTCCAGTGGCAGTTTCAGAGGCTTCCCCCTGGCCTCTGGGAGGGCAAAAACAGCCTCTCCTGAGCTCTGGAGGCCCACCGGAAGCCAAAAACAGGCCCGTTTTGGCACTTCCGTTTTTTCCAGGAGGGCTGTTTTTGCCCTCCATCGAAAATGGGCCATGTGGAGATTCCTGGGAGGGGAGGGGAGGGCCAGCCGATCAGTTGAAATACCGGTTCGGTGAACCAGATATAACTTTAACATCCAGTTCACCCAAACCGGTCCAAACCAGTAGAATCTCACCCCCTGACTATATTCTTACGTTATTGCACATCACCCAAAATCACTTGTCAAAGATGGAATGCTATATAGATTTAATAAATACATATTGACATTTCCTCCACCGTCTCTTACAGGATATTTCAGGCAGGCCTGGAGGTAGAGCGACTTTATATCAGGAATTTCTTCCATCACTACCATTCCAGGAGGGGCATGTGGAATCGCCGTGTGCTACAGATCTGACACATCTTTCCACTTCTGAATCCCATTTTGCATTTTCTCAGAACACATCACTAAGAAGACATTCATTCATTCTCTCTTCCAAGGTGATCACAGCATGAATTTTGATGCTGAAGCAAAAAAAAAAAAAAAGACAAAATAGAGAGTTTTCATTTAACCACTGGAAAGACCTGACAAGAGAATGATCCTGTTTTCCACAATCATCTGTCCAAATTGTTGATTTTCCAAGTATGAAAAACTTTCTCACCAGCATATCACAGTCTTCGGTCACTGAAGTGTCTCTTTATGGTGCCTTCTTCATATGGATTTAAAAAAAAAACAAAACAACAAGAGTGCTTTCAATTTATTCATAGTAAAACTTTAAAAAAGCAATGGATTATTAAATGGATTAATACAGGCTTCCATGATGTCTAATATCTTAAAGGATCTCCAATGTTTGAAGGACAAATGTTCTATCACTAAAAAACAAAATAATATTGGAAATGACTGCAAACAGAAAGATGCCAGAACTGAAATGCCTTACATTGTGTTACAAGAGGATTACCCTCTTTTTAAAGACACACTTTTTTTGGAGGTAATTTTAACAACCAAAAAAACTAAAATTCATGTTTGTGGACTAAAATCAATCAATTGTTTGATCTTTGCGTAGTGCTGTTTAACCTATGCAAGATATATTAAGGAATTTATCTTCATACTTTCTTTTTTGTATTCTTATATTCTACTCAGGTACTGCGAAAGAAACATCAGCTTTAGAAAAAATGGATATATTTTTTTCTTTCTGCTTCTTTGTCTCAATCAACAGGATATTTGGAAGACTGATCATCAAATTATATCTGAAATCTTGTTAGGATCTGAAATATTTTTGCCAGACACTTGGGTCAATCATGATAATCATAGGAGTGATTATATTCCAGATAGGAATATAACCATGAAACTGTCTATACTTACTTGAATTCCCTCTGTTGACACCTGGGAGATTGACTGACACTTCCGTCCCAGACATCAGTACTAAGAAGCAAGATCTATAGACTTCAATGGCTTTAATATACTTTTTTTTTTTTTAATTTATTGTGCTTTCAAACTATTTTTAGTTGGCTTCAATTTTTTATTTTGATGTATTCAAGCATTTTAAGAGATTTTTTTTGAAGGGCAAAATATTGTTGTTTATAAAATTATTTAATAAGTTATACTTTGGGATTGAGTTTTCAAATAGAAAAGTGGTTTGCATCCATTTAAGAAAACGAAGCCGATTAGTCAATTTCTTGATTGCAAATTTTGTATGAGGTAGAATGTGGAGCCCCTATTTAGAAAGTTTATGATCCCCTTAGATCAATGTTTTTCAACCTTAGCAACTTTAGGAGGTGTGGACTTCAACTCCCAGAATTCACCAACCAGCATAGTGGATGGGGAATTTTGGGTATTGAAGTCCACACTTTGTAAGGTTTTCAAGAGTGAGAAACATTGCCTTAGATTAAATGCACAAAGTCCTAACTGAGGAGTATAGGCATGTGTGTGTATATAGGTATATAGGGTATTTTTCAGACTATAAGACGTACTTTTTCCTCCCCAAAAAAGTGGGTGGAAATGTCTGTGCATCTTATACAGCAAATACAGGCCTGTTTATAGCTTCCCAAACCCTCTGTGCATCCTGTTTATGCCCTCCTGGCATCCAGAAGCATTCTGTAGGCCAAAAACAGACCTCCGTGGGTCCTGTTTTTGCCCTCTCCAGCACTGGGGAGGCTGAAAATGGGATATGCGGAGGGTTTGAGAGGCCCAAAATGAGGCTATTTTGGCCCGCAGAGTGCTTCTGGAGGCCAGGGATGCTGAAAACGGGATTCATTGAGGCCAAAATCTTTTTTTTTTTCTTCTCGTTTTCCTTCTCTAAACCTAGGTTCATCTAATCTGGTCTGGTCGTACGTCTATAGTCGTACGTACGTCTATAGTCCAAAAAATACCGTAAATGTATATATGCACATACATAAATCAAGCAATAACAATAATTTCAACCTTGCAGCAATGATCACAGAAACAGAGACAAGCAGCCTAATTCAATGGAACCTTTTATGAAGGAAACGAGAGTCTACCCTGTTTAATGCCATTGTGAATGTGAATAGAAACTGTTTTTCAACTTTGGTAGCTTGAAGATATGTGGACTTCAACTCCCAGATTTCCTCAGTCAGCAATGCTGGCTGGGGAATTCTGGGAGTTGAAGTCCATGCCTCTTCAGGTTGCCAAGATTGAGAAACATTGATCTATGTCACTGCTTTACATGAGCCTAAAACAAAAAAATAAAAAACTGCCTTTTTAAGAAACTGAACTCTTTAATAGTCTTCAAGCTAAAGTCAGCCCACATAGTAAATTCCATCAATCATCAGGAAACTCTAGATTTTGATTCTTTCCACCTCAGTGGATAAGCCTTTATAAACCTTATGTCCTCTGTCTTATCTAAGAAGATGGCTATCTACTGCTCCTTGTTAGCCTGCGGTAAGAGCCCTTGCTTCAAAAACTAGGGAATTAAAGGAGAAAATGAATCTGCTCGTATTATTTCTCCAGGAGACACTCCATATCTCCTTCCCCTTGGTGAGTTCTTATGGAGGACTTTGTTCCAGCATTGCCGAGTCCTTTTATGTGGCAGTGATAGGCAGGGATTCACAGGTTCACCTACCTCTTTGTTACAAAATATTAATGGTCGCAATTTTGTTACCCAGCGATTCTTATTAACTTGTTCACGTGGGTTTTGTTGTTACTGTGTGCTGTTTTTTTAAAAATTATTATTATTCAGGCATGAATTTGAGGAGTTGTCTTCACTATCAGTTTGTTTCAGAAAGAGAAGGCAACTGCTACCTTGAAGAGACAAATATCACTGGATGGTTTGTTCATATACAAACAGATATGTTGTCTCATGATTAAGGGATGTCATCCTGAAAAAAAAAATATTTTCCAGAATCCTTGATTGATTTACATGGATGAACATATATAAAATATGAAATGCTTGAATCCAGTTTAGCTTCAGGGACAAATCCATCTAGGAACTTATGGGCAAAGAAATGAAAATTATTTTCTTCTGGGATGCTTTCCCCCACCCCAATTTTCTAGCCCAGGGCCCTGATATTTCCTGATATTCACCCCAGATTGTCTGGAGAGAAGCAAATAATGTCAAAATGGCTGTGCAACAGAGCAATTGAGGACCTGCCCTTTGTAATGTCATCCATGTATTCAATGCATGATAATAAGAGTAGGCTTTCAATCCTCTAGTCCAGAGGTCTCCAACCTTGGCAACCTTAAGCCTGGTGGACTTCAACTCCCAGAATTCTGGGAGTTGAAGTCTGCCAGGCTTAAAATTGCCAAAGTTGGAGACCCCTGATCTAGTCATTTGCTCCTGCAAGTTTGAGCTAGACGCAGTCAACAAAGGTCTCCTAGCAATTATTAAACTTCTTAAGTTTAATTTTTTTTAAAAAATCTGTGTTTTGAAGCAAGATCCTAACTTTTTCAATCACTGGAATTGTAAAGTAGAAGACAACCATCCCAACTAAAAGTAAGGTGACCAATTTTTTTACAATGAAAAGGAGGACATAAATAAATTGAAGAAGAAAAAAACAAAGCCACTTGCATGCAGCGCATTCTTGCGTGCGACACACTCTCGCAAAACAATTCTCCTGTGTGGAGCGCATGTGTCTCATAATCGCATCTTGCCGCATTGTACCGAGCCTTGACGAATCATCATGTCAAATACAAATATGTCACATCACACACAACGGATCGGATTGGCATCAATCAAATACGGAGATTTACAGATTAGTCTTCAAATATCAAAAAGGAGGACATGTAGGAGGACACTTTTCGAGAGAGGACAGAACTTACAAAAGAAAGACTGTCCTCCATAAAAGAGGATGGTTGGTCACCTTACTAAAAGACATTCATACAGATTTGCTGATTTGTCTCTCCCTTGGGAAAATAGTCCCAGCTGCTGTTCTGGGACTAGCAAATCAAACCTGACTATATGTCTCCATGGAATGCAAAAATGCTTGTTCTCAGGAAATATCCCATAAGTACAAGGAAAGAGTTATTTGGGAATCTGTATCCTGGCTGTACGAAACAGGAAAAGATGTATGATTATTATTTAGCTGCATTGTATATTCTGGAAAAGATTTATGTCCTGATTAGGGAAATCAAAGAAAGTTTAACTTTTGCTGCAAGGAAATACGCTTCACACTTCCAAGATATATAACACAACTTAGTTTTTGCTTTTAGCTTTTATCAAGGAGTCTTGATAGCTATTTATAAAGAACAAGACATTTTTTGATACTTATAGCATCATTTTGATACTTGTAGCATTCTTTCCTAATTGACTCAAAGAAGTATTGTGCAGAGGAACTAAAAAACACTCAGAAAGTTTGCCAGTTATTTCCCTTGGTTTTTAGAACTTTATGAGTACCACAGTTACGATATTTAATTCTTCTGGGCATTAAGGCAAATACTGCATCACAACAGCAGCATTTAGGAATTAGATGTTTAAACACTCCAGGGTAGAATCTGGATTTTGTTTAAAAATGCAATCAGAAAGAATTCAGTCACTCTGTCTAATGAAGTATACTGTACTGCAGAAGAACCCCATAGTGGTTTATTCTGTGTAAGCTGCTGTGAATGATTGTGATGGATAGAAATGATTGATAAATAAATGCAATAACTGTTTCACTATTTCAAGCCTGAGGTAAAAATAGTGTGTGAAAGAAAGATCATAAAGGCATAAAGTTAACACTTCCTCATGTTGCTTGGATAGATATAGGAGTTAAGCCACTGAGGTTTTTTCCCAGAGAAGAGAGAGTATTGCAATATGTAGAGCAAAAATAACTATGTGAAAAACTAAATTCATGGGTATCTGCCAAGTATGACCCATAGTTCAACTTGGACCCTAAAAAAAAAAAAAGAATGATTGTTTAACAATAAATCAACAAAGATTTCTCCAATACAGGCTTCCTCTGTCTGCTGCTCATAAGCTCTATTAGACGTTCTTTGTGATAATCCCTAACAGCACAGTCGAGGAAGGAATGAAGATTGAATTTTGCTATCACATCAGTAAAGAGAGACAAGAATGTGACTCTGTTAATCTATATCTGAATAGACTTATTGTTCTGCTGTGATTTCTTTTTTCAAGCCTAACTTCTCCTTTTTCGTGAATTATCTGAGGTGTGGTTTGGGTTTTTCAAATTCTGCATCTCTGAAATGTGTGCCTTAAATGTGAACTAACTTTTTCTTTCCAGAATTCTGAATATGGTAGTTTATAAATACAGGTTTTCTCCATGAAAATTTTATGTTGTCTGTGATTGGTTAGTTTGTCCTTTTGAAACAAAGAATTCTGTTCAGTTTATAAATACAGATTTCTCAATGAAAAATGGACAGTTGTGTTTGGTTTGTCCTTAGTTTGTCCTTCTGAAACAATTTACCTTCATCATTCAATGATAACACATATAATGAAGCTACACTTTAATATATACTTTATTAAATAAACATACAACAATTATGGAATATAAAACAATATCCCAGGTCTAATTCCTACAAGAACATTGCCCTTTTAAAATGAATGGGATATCAACATTGTCAAGTCCAGAAAATATATTCACAAAAATTTCCAGAGTCGTCATTCTGGGTTCAATTCCAGGTGCTGAATCTCTATTTTAGAGCAGGAATGGACAACTCTAAACCATATTCCATTGCTATTGAGTGGCACTTCCAGATAATAAATCATCTCAGCTGGTGAGGGGATTAATTTGAACGGTGACTTCTGTACATTGTGACTAAGTTCACACAATAAGCTATGCTATGTTTTGTTTAATCATGTGTTATTAACTGACAATTGGCTAGATTCATAAAGCACCCAGCAAAATTATAAAATCTACTTTAAAAGCCATATTTGGCATTACAAAACACTGCTCAAGAAATGTTTCATGCACCATCTGATTGTGTCCACCCTTTCTTGATTTTTCCTGAGTTGAAAGCTGCTTCGCTCATTTGGAAAACGGTGTCGAACTATCCAACTTTTCTTGAGAAAAAGGCCAAATTGATGGAAATATCATGAGGGCTGCCCAGAGACTCCTTTCAGGCAAAAGGATCCAACTTTCCAATTTTAATTTCTTACAATACCCAGTGCAGCCCTACATCAGGGACATTGTAGGAAGCTAAATAGAAACAAGCTGTGGGGAGCAGTTTATAATGTCAAGGGCCCTTGATAAAGGAACTAGCTGAAACAGCAGAATAAATACCGAAAGTCAATACAATTGTAGATTTCGAGAGGTTGTTTTCCCTTAAATGTATCTGGCATATGGCTCCCTCTTTAAATTCCCTGCAGGGTTGTAGTAAATAAGTTAGCATATAAATATATTTTCACAAGGGGCTCCCACATTGAACTAATGAGCTTGTTTGTTTGGCTTAGCCTAGTGCATGAATAGTGGCTTAAGTGTTGCAAATGTGATATGCCAACAAGAAGACATGCATTGCCTATGGTCTCCTGACATTTTCCTGGTTTGTTTTTAGACATTAAACAGCAATTTAAGTGCAATAAGTGCAAAAGGAAGCAAGACAAGCTAGAAATTGGTCAAACAAGTCACAGTTAAAACATAGCTTAGTGTGATATGTACATGCAGCCTGCATACAGGCTCTAATGCAAGGGAAGATCTTCAGATTCTTATAAAATGGGATTGTTTAATTCAGCATGTTAGCTTTTTTAAAAAAAATCAGTCAAATAGATTATGGTTATTGTTCTATTGTTAGAGATAGCCATAAGCATTTTCATCATTGCAGAGAAATGGAGAGCGGATGCCCTGGGGTCCGAGGTTAACAGAAAGGGAAAGAGAAAGAGGCAATGGGAACGCTGCTGTCAGGGATCCTGAAATGGGCTGGATTTGGGAAAGAAGGAACTTCATGGACAAGGAATGGCTAGAACAGTAGTGGAAGAGGAGGCATGGCATTATTGAGGATAGGACTGAGGAATATCACCCAGAACCAACACTTGATAAACAGAAACCAGCACCAGGTCAACTATCAGAGTAGAGTAGAGTAGAGTAGAGTAGAATAGAGTAGGGTAGGGTAGGGTAGGGTAGAATAGAATAGAATAGAATAGAATAGAATAGAATAGAATAGAATAGAATAGAATAGAATGTACCTTGGAGGTCTTCTAGTCAATCCCCTACTAAGGCAGAAAACTCTATAGCATTTTAGACAAAGGGTTGTCCAATTTTTTTTCTTAAAAACTTCCAATGTTGGAGCATTTATAACTTCTGAAGTCAAGCTGTTTCATTGATTAAATATTCTGTCAGGAAATTTCTTCTTAGTTCTAGGTTGCTTGATGAGTTTCCATCCACTGATTCTTGTCCTGCCTTCAGGTACTTTGGAGAATAGCTTGACTCCCTCTTCTTTGTGGCAGCCCCTGAGATATTGTCAAACTACAATATAAACAACCAACAAATTTCATTTCCATGCCCTGATAATGTTACCTATCCTGGTAACAAACCAGATACAGATAAATAAGCTCAGAGAATACAAAGCACCCCTTGTATGTTAACTTGTGTGCCAGTCTCAGAGATTTTCATTAAAGGAGCAATCAAACAAAATCTCTAGGAAATTTGAAAAAATTGGAAATTTGGAATCTTTATGAGAAATCATTGGCTCTGATCCATGCAAATAAGTATGGTTTTAAACGAATCTGCTGGTTTATGAAAATTGATAGTCTTTTTTTGGGGGGGGGTAGTCCTTTGGTAATCTTTTTGAGCTGACCTGGTTAATTTGTTTTTAGGTCCCAGTGGGTAAAATTGCACCCATTCTTCCTGAACTATAGTGTTTGAAATTTTGGGAGTTCTAGTCCTGACACATCTGGAGGACACCAGATGGGCAATAGCTGATTTAACCTGTTTCTTTGATGAATCAGGTTAAAATAAATCTTAATCAAAATAAATACAACACTAAATCATGGTTGCTCAGCATGGAATTTGAAACTTTAAATTGATTTAACTCAGCTAAAAAAATAAGGTGGATCCTCTAGGTTTGGATCATGTTCAACCAAAAGAATGTTAAAATTGTAACTGAAGACCCATGAATGATAAAGTTACAATGAAGACACAATCATTTCCTTTGACCAACTATGAATAATCCAATCTCTATAATTATAGGTAAATCCCAGGGTAAATGAAGCAAAAAATTTTTTGTGAAGTTAGGCCATGAAGAATGAATTATTCACATTGAAGGCAATTACCAGTTTTATACAGTGCCCTAAATCATAATGGATTGTTTCATTTTGGCTAATGTATCTGTAATCAGTCAATTAATTTGGTTAATCAACTATGGTTAAATCAGTTATAGCTTAATGGAAAAAATATATAGCTAATCATTAACTCCTCATTCTCTGTAATCCCGTTTTGGAAAATTGTCTGGTGGCAAATTAATGCTAATGTTTAGAGATCTGAAATGTGTTTGACTCATCCCTTTTGTTAGGGTTCAGGCTTGGACCGGAGGCAGGCACAACATTGGTCACTCTGTGGATGATGATTGTTGGAACCTGGAGAGAGGGGCATGTGTCCCCCTAATCCTATCATCCTCATGGTTGTGCTCAATACCATTGATCTTAATATCCTCTTGGATTACCTGTATACTTTCCTGGTGGAGACAATTGTTTTGCAGTTGTTCTGCTTCTGAGTGACTAGTCCAGGGGTGGGCTCTTGTGGTTCGCAAGGGTTCGAGAGAGCCCCTAACTAAGATTCTGTGCAGTTCAGATAACTCCCAAATCCCACTCCTGGCTGGCCCCGTCCCACTTCAACCCCCCCCCCCAGGAGTCCCCATGTGGCCCGTTTTAGATGCAGGTAAGTGCAGGGTGCATGCAGAGGCTCGGGGAGGGCAAAAAGTGGGCCTCCCGGAAGTTCAGGAAGGCCGGAAATGGGCCCATTTCTGGCTTCTAGAGAGTCTCTGGAGCCCGGGTAGGCCCAGAGGCTTGAGGAAAACCTCCAGAGCCCGAGGAGGGCAAAAATGCCTCCCCCCTCGGACATGGTGCAGGAGGCCAACTAGGTCATGCCCACCACGGCCACGCCCACCCAGCAGATAATCCTTTGCTAAAAAAATTTTTTTAATAAAAGTTTTATTTAAGTTTTCACAAAACATACCAATACAAATAAAATATCTTTTTTTAAGAACAGCATGGCCCCGGGTAATCACTTCTCCATACAGACATAAACTCAATGCATATTTATCTTATACATTCTACTCCATATCTTATAACTATTTTCACATTTTTTTCAATAGCTTTTCCCTTTCTTTACTTCCTATAGCCTTATTTTAAATTATCTCATTCCTTTCTTAATTCAATTACATATCTTTTTCTAATTTTTAAAATCTTTCTAATCAATGTTTTTATACTTTCGTCTGTCCTCTTTACAATTTCATATTATCTTTTCTCATAAAACAAATTTTCATCTGTAATTACTAGACTGGAGTGTAACATTTTTATATCTTTTTTCAAATCTTATTTAAAAATTTAAGTTACATCTTTACAGTTATAACATTCATTTTCTAATTTCTATTTTATAACACATACCTATTTTCAATAGAATTCTGCTTGGTACATTTCCTTAAAATACACACTAAATTCTTAAAAGAAAAAAGTATATATGTATATATATCTGTGCATATATGTATAACAATAGTAAATGGAATAATTATTCTATTCAAGTACAGCTCTGCCATTAATTTTAATAACAATCTTTTACATTTCTATTTCTTTTAACAAACATTACCTATAATATCAGTTGTCTTTAACTTTAATCATTTATATTTCATATTTTACATTACTGTCTTTAAATAAAAAACCAAACAATAGTTATTAACAGTAGTCAATAAAGTTATTATTCTTATTCAAGTTCATCTTATCAACTGATAAAAATCTTCCATGTTTCTTTTCAGTTTTTTTAAACGTTCTTTTTAAATCATTGAGAGCCTTATTCTCTTTACAAACACATATTCCACTACATATCAATAGAATTTTTTCTATCACTTTAATCATCTAACATATTATATAACAATGCTATCCCATGCACCTTTGCAGAATCCTCTCCTTAAATTAAATTTTAACCATTGTCTCTGTGTCTTTTAAATAGATTTATACCTTTAATTCTTGTGTTTTTCCTATACCTCTTTATCTTGTTTTTGTCTTTTGTAGCTTCTTTTCCTTTTCCTCTTCCCTCTCTTCTTCTCCCTCCCCTTTTTATTCCCTTTTCTGTCTGTTTCTCCCTTCTGTGATCCTCCCTTCTGCTTCTTCCTGATATTATATCTTTAAGGAGTGATGCCATTTTAAAAAAATTTAAACAACCTCCAATTGATGTTATTTTATTTCATTAGGATCCTCCATCCAAAGTTCTAGGAATCCTCCAATAATCCAAAGCTGTTTCTTGCTTCTTTTCTCACTTTCTCTTTCCAGGGGTTTTGTTCTCTTGTAACAAAGTTTCACCTACATGTATCTTTTGCAAGCCTTGTTAAAATTCCACTATCAATTTTTTTAAAAGTTCCAGGTGGTCTCCTCCATTTTCCAGATTCCACCCTCTTTTTTCCTTTTCTCTGCGCTGCTTTCTTTCTTTTTTTAAAGAAAGTTTTTAAATTATCCAATAATCTTTTATCCCTTTGACACTTTATTTTCAGCTAGAAATAGTCTATTAATGTCAAAGTGGATTAGTATCAATTTCTTATTCGAATCTCTTCTTAATGTTCCGAATCAGTTAAAACTGTCAATGTTAGAGAAAAAAAAGCCAATTCCGTCTCCTTTCCCTTTCTCTTTCGCAGCTTAAAATCTTTTTTAGGAATAGTATTAGTCTTTAAAATTCAGGTTCCAGGTACCTTAAATAGATGTTCTCCATTCAACCTGGTCAACCAAACTTTCTCCTTTAAACTTCCTCCTGCACAATCTTGTCTGGTTGGATTCTTCTTTGAGGTGGCCATTTCTGACCACCGCTGCAACTGCCTTTGGGAAAGGGAGTGATGGCCAGCTGAGGAGGAGAGATGTGGCTCTCCTCAACCGCACTGATGGCTCCCCCTTCTTCACCACCTCTACGGGGTGGCTTCAGCCCCAAATCCAGGCGGCTCGGGGCACTCCAGTGATGAGCACAGATCAAAACCACAGACAATTGTGATTTCAGCCATCGCCAAAGAAGCCCAAACCGGAAGTCCTATCCTTTGCTAAAATTTTTGAAACCCACCCCTGGACTAGTCCCAGATGGAAGTTAGGAGAACTGTAGATGGTACTGTGATGGCTCCAAAATTGGCTACTGCAGGGTTTAATCTTCTGTCTCTGGTTATTCAATAGCAATAGCACTTAGACTTATATATTGCTTCAAAGTGCTTTCACAGCCCCCTCTAAGCAGTTTGCAGAGTCAGCCTATTGCCCCCAACAATCTGGGTCCTTATTTTACCAACCTTGGAAGGATGGAAGGCTAGGTCAACCATGAGTTAGTGAGGATCGAACTTCTGGTGGGAGAATTCAGAGTTAACATGCAATACTGCATTCTAACCACTGCGCCACCACGGCTCTTATTCAAGCATTGCTATTTGACACTTGCATGGATTGACAAATTGTTATTCGAGTTATCGTCACTATCCTTGGCACTGTAATTGCTGTCGAACCTAAACCCAAGAGGAGCAAATTCCCAACAGAACTACACCAGCTACACCCCTCGTTACCCAGGGAGAACTGCCAACTCTAGGGCCAGTTCATGAACCAGCTACAATATTTCCCCATAGAGATCTGTACTTTATATATTGAGCAAACCTGAGTTTGGAGAAAAACCTTTAAAATTAGGAGTTTCTTTGCTTTGTGTCTTGTATTTCAGCATGTGTTCCAATTCTTCGCAATTGCTTGAAAATTTGTTAAGATTGAGTCTGAAGAGTACTAAAACAAAATTAGCAATGTCAACAATACATATAGTTATGGCTCCTTAGAGACTGACAAACTATTTATTGCATGAGCTCTTATGGATCCATTGCTCACTTATATAGTTATTTAATATCAGATAGAAAGGGAAGACATATCTTTTACATTTTGCCACTCTTCCCCCCCCCCCCCCGTTTTTGATTATAAGATTGATTCAAGGGCAAAAAAAAATTATATGGATTCTCTTGGGATAAAATAGGGTTCCAGCTAACCAGATAATTAAATTTTATTGTTCAAGATCTCAATTCATAAACACGGTGAATAACAAGGAATACAATATTGAATATATAGAAGCTATACATTACCTTTTTAAATCTCTTACTGCTTTATTAGGCTAACTATTAAACAAATTTATATAGCTGCCCAAGTACATATAAGTAACTCAACTCTTAAAAATAGCAATTGTATCACGGAATGAATTTATCATGTAATGATTTTTGCATCTGTCCTACATTTCAAGAACAGGTAAGAAATTACATAAATATTAGAAATACTTATAGACAAAACAGGGGGGAACAAAGTCAATACCCGGAAAATTCTAGTAATTTTATTCCCGATATATAAGAATATCATGTTCATAAAAAATAGATCGTACAAAATCCTCTAGTAATATATGAGGAAGCATAACTTCAATAAATATTTCCTTGGAAATATTTCTTACATGCAAAATTTCTTAAGCGAGTCAATTCAGCCAATATTTTACTCAGAACACTGCACAACCTCTCAGTTTCTTGGGTTTATCAAGAAGCAGTTTGGTTGAAGGACGATCAAATAAAGTAGAAAAATGAATAGAATTGAGCTATTGGGATATAAAAAGCACACTATAAGGAAGACAAAGAACTGGAAATATAAATACCAATTTCCTTGCTCTTTCTTGAATCCAGTAAGGAACACTAGGGGGAGTTATTTACAGTCCAATCCTTCTCAGAAACATTTTCTAAGCCCTTAAAAGCCAACACAAAAAGTAACATGCATATAATATTAAAGAATGTCTCTTACCCCTTCTGATAAATCAAGTTTGTCTAATACTGGACGAAATCAAACTTCTCTAGTGAGAAGGAAGATCTTACTTTCAAACAACTAAACTACTGTGAGATTGGGATAATACTTTTTGACTGCATAGTCTGTAGATATTCTCAGTCTTCCAGGTCATGGTTGTCCCAAAGATGCTTTTTCAGGAGGCAACTGGACTTTCTTCTTTTTTCTTTGAAGACTTTTCTCTTCTCATCCAAGAAGCTTCTTCAGCTCTGATAGGATAGTGGGGAATGGAAGGATTTATATTCCTTGCAGACAGCTAGTAATTTGCCTCCTTTTAGAGGGCGTATGGGAGTATGGATTTCCAGAGGAAAAAAACTTGCAGATTACAGGCACCAGGAGCACTACTCCAGTGATCCTGAGGACACAGATAAACCTCCAAGTGCTTCAATTACCCTCTAAAAGGAGGCAAATAACCAGCTGTCTGCAAGGAATATAAATTCTTCCATTCCCCACTATCCTGTCAGAGCTGAAGAAACTTCTTGGATGAGAAGCAAAACATCTTCAAAAAAACCCCAAGAAAGTCTAGTTGCCTCCTGAAAACCACATTTGGGACTTTTGACCTCATGCACATGGAGTTCCATCATGGTTCAGGAATATCCAATGGTCTCAGTATAGGAACACTCTCTCCAAGGAGTAAGAGATATAAACCCTGTCTTCACTTCCAGATCAAATTAATTTTCCTCATGCTGGCTGGGGAAAATTCTGGGAAGTCCACAGACATTAAAGTGGCTAAGGTTGAGAAACACTGTTTTATACCAGGGGTCACCAACCTTTTGGACCTCAGGGACCACCAAACCCATAATATTAAATCCCATGGACCACTAATATGAATTTTGACTGACAGTGGCTTGCTGATGTTGGTGGGAAAGTCGGTCCCACATTCCAGAGCTGCAGTAGTCACAGGACCAACCCTTTGGTCATCCTGGAGCAGCTGCTCCTCCACCTGGGTGCACCAGCCTGCTATGGACTGAAGGTGCTGCTCCGGGATGACCAAAGAGCCATTCTTTTGACTACTGCAGCTCTGGAATATGGGATCGACATTCCCACCAACATCAGCAAGCCACCCCAGGGCGCATTTCACTCCCCCGCCGTTGGTCTTACCTTCCAGTTCCAGCTCGCATGGCTCTATTCAAGCTAAGGTTTGCACTCGGCTGAAAGGTGGGGACCAACAGGTGGGCAGGTGATATGGGCAGCGCAGCCTTGGGTTCCCACGCAGCCAGGATTAATTAATTTGGGGGGACATTTCTCTGTGGATCTCCAAAATTTTCTTGCGGACCACCAGTTGGCAACCACTGTTTTATACTATCATATACTCACTGAAACCTAAACTCATACACAGCTCTAAAATCTTCATTTTTTAACATAGCTGCAGTGCATGGAAATCAAAGAAAGCCTTTGGATAAGGTATATTTTAACATATAAAGAAAAAACAAATAATATTTGGACTATCAAAGAATGTCCCAGTTGCAAATGTGACAACCCAACTGCTTTTTCAAATAATGTAAAAGTAGACTACAAAACAAGTTTTCAGAGCCTTTCACTCTTTGCAAAAGAAGATTAAGCGGTAAAGCCTTAAAATAATGTGCATGCCTATAAACCTTATTACCAGTATTAAAGTTAGCCTAAATTTATACTGTGGCTTATTTACTAGATACTATAGGGTGTGTACAGTATCACATATAGAGGCAATGCTTGCATTTTTAACAAAATGATATTACTAAAAAATACAAATTTAAAAGTAAGATTCATATGCTTTCCAAAGCAAGGCTGCTTCCCCACCCCCCATGCAAATGGCATGGGACTTTAGCTAACTGGGGCATCCCAGTTGGAGGGGAGCTCATGTTTGCTTGGAAGCCTCTATGATGCTAAAACCAGGGTGGGTAGCTATGGCATCCTTCAACTCCCAGAATGCCAGAGACAGCATGGTTGACTCAGAAAAATCTAGGAGCTGAAGTCCACTGATCATAAAGTTGCCGTAATCATCCACTCTAGGATAATGTCTCATTTCCCAATGTTCTTATTGATACAGTAAGTTTTCCTGAAATGAAAGCTAGATATACGACATCTTAAAATGTTTATAAAAGTTGCTGAAAATGTCTCTAAAATCTATGATCCTGGACTGCTATATCTTTGCATTTAGAACAACTGGTGTAATAACAAGCATGTATCTCAAACAACTGGTGTAATAACAAGCGTGTATCTTGCAATGTGCAATAATTCAGGAATGGGGAACATATTGTTCTCCAGCTCAGTGGTGGGATTCAAATTTTGTTATTACCAGTTCTGTGGGAGGGGCTTGGTGGACATGGCAGGGGAAGGATACTGTAAAATCTCCAGTCAGAGGTGGTATTTGCTGGTTCTCCGAACTACTCAAAATTTCTGCTACCAGTTCTGCAGAACTGGTCAGAACCTGCGGAATACAACCTCTGCTCCAGCTACCGTATAACTCCTATCATCTCAAACTATTGGCCATGCTGGCTGAGACTGGATTCCAATAATTGTACAGGCAATAGGTTTCCTATGTCTACATAGATAGTGGGGCCTTTGAGGATTTGGTCTGTATATATTTAATATTGTGCCTTTTCTGATCAGGTTGTTTTAGTTGTATGCAATCTTTTTCCAGAATGATGTGTAGAGCTGGTTATGGAATGATAGATTAGAAAAAGGTTGAGAAAAAAGGAAGCTTATAAATGGAATAAAACCAAAGGGTGCCCTTCAGGCTTGAGGTCTGCAGAAAGATCTCCCAGTTGCCATGTGCACCATCCTGCAAGGAAAATCAAAAGGTTAAGGACTGTTATGCACACTACCCATCCCAACACTGCTGATGGAATGTAAAAGAGATAAATTGAATAAACTCATGAAATATAAAAAATATTATGTTCTAAAATATGTTTCTCTGCCTCTTTGCCCAAAATGGCTCCCAGAGCTATTTGTATAATATTGATTTAAACAGAAGCATTTGCACTGCATTTTTTCAGTACTAAATGAAACGATTCACACACACACACACGCACACATGCACTCATGCACATACATATCATGATAGTCCATTTTAGAATTGGCAACTTTATCCAATATTCTCCTGGAAAACATCTATCTCCATCAGGGAGATAACCTGTGTACTTCAAATCCCAGAATTCCTGAGCATGGGATTCTTGGGAGTTGCAGTCTACAGGTTGTAAAGTTGCAAAGTTACTCGCCCTTGATCTACATTGGGGGTGTCAAACTGGCAATCTGTGGGCCAGATCAATGGTGGGATTCAATTGTTTTTGCTACCGATTCTGTGGGCGTTGCTTGGGTGTGGTGGGGAAGGAGACTGTAAAATCTCCGGGCAGAGGTGGTATTTGCCGGTTCTCCAAACTACTCAAAATTTCTGTTACCAGTTTTCCAGAAATGGTCAGAACCTGCTGAATACTACCTCTGGGCCAGATGCATCATGTATAGGCAACACCCATCCAAGCTCCACAAAGGGAAAAAACATTGTGATACATCACGTAATGGCAATATGATGGGGCTAGTTTGACGCCCTTGATCTATATGGTCCCTAAGAGTAGAGACTGACTTGCTAGCACGTGATCAATCAATGAAAATCATGCAAAGCAGAGGAAAGTATTAGAAATAATGCACAAAGCAAATTAGACATGTAAGAAAAAAGAAAAGTTGGCTGAATCTATTTTACACCAACATTGTTCACTGTATCTTTATAAAATGCCTTTGCTTCAATTACATCCATATTCTGATCCATACATCTTTTTTGCTGTTTCAGCTCTTAACATCTCTCTTTTGTGGATGTCATTAGCTTCCTCCAACCACAAATTTCCCAATCTTCTTCTTCTTCCTATCAACTCATTCACTCTTCCTTTAAGCATTTCTTTTCCAACTCAGTTCATATTCATTGTCTCCATATGGCCAAATTATCTTAATGTGCTTCTTTGGGATGGTCACTTGCTTTTTTATATTCAGTTTCGATTCATTCAGTCCCCATTTACTCATGAGCTCTTATGTTCTTTTAGCATACACACTGCTTTTATGTAACCCCCAATCTCAAATACACAGCCCTTTTCACTTCTTTTGGCATCCTTTTCCTGCAGAACACTCACTACACACCACACTGTTCCCCTCAGAACACTATACTTTCCCCTCAGAATGCTATACTTTCTCCTCAGAATGCTACACACCACACTATTTCCCTCAGAACACTACACTTTCTCCTCAGAGCACAACACACTATGCTATTCCCCTCAGAACACCACACACTACATTCTACCTTCTACTTTTCTGTCCATCTTAAAATTTCTCTGTCCATTCTCCCAACGGATATTGGTAACACTTTACCAAGTTAATTTTCCTCAAGTAGCTAACCAGACAGCTGAAGGAATGGGAAGAAAAATTGGTCCATCAACTTATTCAAATGAAGAGCTAGGTAGGAATTCCCTCCCTTTCTTACCCTTTCAAGAGTCAGTAGAACCTTCGTCCATAAGAGTTTGGATACAGCCCTGTCTTCTGCACCCCAAAGGCTGTAATGAAGATGTTGATAATGACTGTGATGAAAACAAGGATGGTGGTAATATTGTTGAGCAAGTCCAGGCGCTGCTGTTTTGCCACATCATTCAGATTCAGTCGAGCTATAAGCATTAAATACAATCTGGTCAAAGTTTCAGACAGAGGTACTTCCTTTCCTTGACCTCTCCCTCCCTTCAACTACAGGTACCTTTCCCTGAGACTCAGAAAACACTAAAGAGAAAATAACAAAAAATGCATTGACTTGTTTTGTGATTTCTTGAGTATTAAGATGGTCTTATTTGATTTTTCTCCCAAAAGGTCAGGGCAATAAAGCATGTTGTCCTTCCCAAACCTATATTTGATTATTTTCCCCCACCCCACTGTCTACAAAACAGTGAGATATAAAAGCTGAGAAACGGGGCTTCGATCGGTAATGGTTGCTTATCTTTACTTGTATATTTATAACTAAATCAAATATTTCAGAAGCAAATTGCACCCCCAGTTCTCTCTCCTCCTTGAATTTCCCACTGCTTAGCAAAGAGGAGAATGCAAAAACAATACATTTCCTTGATGTAATATAAGTTTACACCACTCTTAAAATAAAATGTGCATATGGAGAACAGGTGACAGGAAACACGTGGCTCTTCATGATTACTTTCCCCCCCAAGGAGCAGGATTTGCTGTCATGCAAATGACATGTGGAACCAATAGCAAAAGGCGTCTTGGTGCTATGCCCTGGCTAGTGATTTCAACCAAGTTTGTTTAACTGAAAGCCAAAAGCAACTCTCCATCCAAAAGGGCCTGGTTGCTTTTGAGGAACAGATTAATTGACACTGAGCCATGGGGGAGGGGGGAATATGAGTCACTTTTGGGACCCCTCCATTGGTCAGAGGTTTTTAAGAAGCTGAAAGCCAAGGGGTGCAGGATCCATGCATGTAGGGAATGCTAACAATCAGCCTCTATATATAGAAGAGAGTTTCTATTGATACAGCAGGACTGCAGCTGTATGGAGCTCAAGTTCATGACCCTGTCATTCCTTTCAATGCCAAACACATAAGGAGAGAAAGACAGGCTGCTTTTATCATGCAAGGGCATGGGGGGGGCAGTGGGGGAAGCAAGGGGAGGGGGCACTGAGGACCAACCCAGACAGTTGCGGAGACTGCTTCCTCTATATATAACCACAGAGATTCAGAGAAATATACTAGGGTGCTTACAAAAGGAAAGGAAGAACCACCGGGGTGGTGTATTTATTTAAGAAACCGGTCAATGCAGGGTGGTGTGTAGGCAGCTTCGGGCTGCAACAGTGCAACAAACACATCCGTGTTTTCATGGCTGTTGACAGCAAGTATCAAAGTCTTCCCATCAAGAGCACTGTGATGGAAATTTGATTGCTCGCTGTGACCTGGTTAATTGTAGGCTTCCAAGCTCTGCTTCAATGGAAAAGCTTAGCATTGTTTAAGGTTTCGCTTCTCATCAACTCCAGCTAGTATAGACAAGAACTGCTAGAAACTGTAATCCAACAGTCCTGGGGAGGCAGCACACTCACTATTAATAAACCAGTCGGATCTTAAATTGCGCAAATTTTAAAGATGGAATAGGACAAGGTATTAGAGACCCCATTTTGTTTAAGCAGCAGGAAACTGTCTTAATGTCAGTGTCAAAAATTGTAGTAGTTCTTAGATTACATCTTATTTAACCAGTTACTATTTGTATGAGTATATTAATACTACAGTAAGTTTCATTTAAAGAATATACAGGTAGTCCTTGACTTACAAAAGTTCATTTAGCAACCATTCAAAGTTACAATGGCACCAGAAAAATGACTGTTTTTCACAGTTACAACAACTTTGTAGCATCCCCAAGATCATATGATCAAAATTCATATGTTTGGAAACTGGTTCATATTTATGATCGTTGCTGTGTTCTAGGATCATGTGATCCCCTTTTGTGACCTTCTCACAAGCAAAGTCAATGGGGAAGCCAGATTCACTTAACAACTGGGTTACTAACTTATCAACTGCAGTGATTCCCTTAAGAACTATGGCAAGAAAGGTCGTAAAATAGGGCAAAACTCACTTAACAAAGTCTTACTCAGCAACTGAAATTTTGGATTCAATTGTGGTCGCAATTCGAGGACTGCCTGTACTTTCAATGCCCTAAAATTATTATATTCTAGGAATAAGTAATTACATATATTATTTTTTCTTGGAGAAAATTTATTATATTTGGACTTTTACATTATTTCAAATGACCTCCCATTATACAAAACTGATGGCTGGACAACAAAATTTAATTTCCCATGGCCTTTCTTATTAAGTCTTTCAACAGTAGGATGATATCACTGAGTGGATTGAAGAGTTGAAGTTACTTGCAGTTTATGAACATGTTGCTTACAGACACAGATTATATATGGATGGCTACAAGGAAATAAAATGCCCTTCACTGAAACCGATATTAAAATGTTCATATATACATATAGGAGAATCCCTTACAGGTATAATTTTTGCTGTTGTAGTTTTGCTACTTTCTCCCATCTTTCTTTCTTTCTCCCATCTTTCTTTCTTTCTTTCTTTCTTTCTTTCTTTCTTTCTTTCTTTCTTTCTTTCTTTCTTTCTTTCTTTCTTTCTTCCTTCCTTCCTTCCTTCCTTCCTTCCTTCCTTCCTTCCTTCCTTCCTTCCTTCCTTCCTTCCTTCCTTCCTTCCTTTCTTTCTTTCTTTCTTTCTTTCTTTCTTTCTTTCTTTCTTTCTTTCCTGTGGTTTGTCTGACTAGTTAAATAAAGGCCAATACATAAATAAAATAAATGTTTGGAAGATGACAAAGTAGGTAAGAGAAATCATCTGCCAAGCAGTTTTCTCAACCATTAGTTCTTCTAAGTGAACTTTCCACAATCCATGCTCACCAAAAAAGTTGGAAGTGAACTTATAACAGTCTGGCTGTTAACCATGTGGAAACTGTAGTCACAAATCTCCAGCCAGTAATCAATATTAGCATTTCTGAAGGGCACCACATTGGAAAAGGCTAGTCTTGGGTAATTCAAGGGGCTAGTTTAGGCATTTGCATTTTGGGACTGTTCACATACAGTAGCTACTCTTGTAAACAAGGTAAATGACTCCAACAATTCAACTACAGTTTGAAACAAAAAACAGGAAAGCTCTCCCTCTATCCACCTGTGGAATTAAGGCTTTCAAAAAAAAACCCCACAACCATCTTACCCATCACAATAAGGATAATTCCAATGGTCATCTGGAAGAAGAGGGACACGCTGATGAGAACTATCAGAGCCACGTAATAGTGAAAGGAAGGTCCCTGTTCCAGGACTGCTTTCAACTGTGCAGCATTAGCCATAAAGAGGGCCACGTCCAACATGCTCTCTGCCACACTTTTCTTGGTAGCATAATGGTTTATGTTGATTACACTTTCCCCACTGAAGCCAGGGTTAAAGGCCTGAAAGAGAAAAAAAAATCAATTAAGAATCAGGAAGGAAAATGACCTTGCCCTCCTGTTATATAGGTAAATGCACAAAATGTTTTTTAGATGTTAGCCAATACCACCAAAATGGCAAAGGAGTTCTCCCAAATTGTTTGTTGAGTTCTATTAGCCAAAACAAAACTAGATTGTGGTCAGCAATCAGAATTCCAAAAACACCATAACAGTGCATATATTAAAATCAGGGTCTATTTTCTTTTTTCCAGCCTGACGCCTTCTAGATATATATTGGATTAAAAATGCAAAATACATTTACATATATGCAAAATGCATTTGCAAATTAAAAATACAAAATGCACCCATTCTTTTTTCTCTGTTCATTTGTTTGCACCTGAACCTATTTATCCAGATAAATGAGAGTGGGAGATTCTTGTAACTGCTGGATATAATGTTGCTTATAGCAGCCAATAATCCTTGTCCCAGTATGCCTTGGTTCATTGTATAATCTTTGCTGCAGGTGCTATCTGCCAAATTTTTGACAGACCTGGATAGAAAATAGCAATAGCACCTAGACTTACAGTATATACTGCTTCATAATGCTTTATAGCCCTCTCTAAGCGGTTTACAGACTCCGCATATTGCTCCCAACAATCTGGGTCCTCATTTTACTCATCTCAGAAAGATGGAAGTCTGAGTCAACCTTAAACTGGTCAGGATCAAACTCCTGGCAGTGAGCAGAGTTTGCCTGCAATACTGCATTCTAAACACTGTGCCACCACGGCTCTTGTGGTATTTTTTATGCCTTTATTTGACACATATATCTTCCCTTGGTATGTCATATATTTTTCTCCCGTCACCTTCCAGAATGATATTTTTGGCTTCCCAACCTATCTTAAGCATGCCTAAATATGTGATTATTTTACTGAGGAAGTTTTCACAAGGAAACAAAGCTACCTTAAGAATGAAGTTTGGAGGAATAGAACCATTCAGAATAAGAAAGGTCAAAAATGCACATTGAACTCATATCTGTTTAACTTGTACAGTTAATTACATTATACATTACAAGTTGCAGTATCAGAAGAAATAGCAGCTGACAGAAAAACTAGACATGAAACAGCAAATTAGGGACAGGGATAAAATAGTAATAACAATAGCCAATCCTATGCAACTGGAAACTATCAAAAACCACTGCTCTGCCCTCTTACCTTTTTGATATCTTCATTCCAAGCCATTGCCAGGTATTCTTAGTGCTCACCTCACCTCACCTATCCCGTGACCTCTTTTGAGGTCGTTGGGGCGCCTGCGAAGATTTAACCACCACTCTTCTCCATCCGTCTCTGTCCTCCACTGCTCTCTGGGATGCTGCCAGGTTCAAGCCTGTCCAATCATGGATATCATCCTCCCATCTCCTTTGTTGTCTTCCCCGTTTGCGGCTTCCTCTTACCGTCCCTTGCATGATGGTCTTTGCGAGGCCAGTAGAGCGAGACACGTGTCCGTACCATCTCAATTTCCGTTTCTTGACGACAGTAAGAAGGTTGTCGTGTGGTCCTATTGCCTGTTGTATTTTATTTAGGACCTCTTCATTTGTCACATGGTCTGTGTAGTGGATGCCAAGGATCTTTCGGTAGCATCTCATTTCTGTTGCAAGGATTCTTCTTTGTAAATCCGCATTGAGTGTCCAGGTTTCGCAGGCATATAAAAAGATTGATATTGCGAGGGAGCGCATTAGGTGGATCCTTGAGCGCAGACTGATGTTCTTATCTTTCCAAATAGTTTGGAGCTTCGAAAGCGCAGCTGTTGTTTGTGCTATCCTTGCCATTACTTCTGGTTTTGAGCCTTCATCGGAGATGATGGACCCAAGATATTTGAAATTTTTTACTGTCTCTAGGGGTGTTCCGCTGACTCTGATGTCTGAGGAGATACCTTGGGTACTGTTCGTCATCAGCTTGGTTTTCTCGGCATTGATCTCCATGCCGTACGCTGAAGCCGCTTTATCTAAGTGTTGGACAAGGCTCAATAGCTCATCCTCATTTCCTGCCAGGCCATCGATGTCATCTGCGAATCGCAGGTTGGTGATGGTTCTGCCACCGATGGAAACTGTGCCTTCGTGGTCTTCCAAGACATCTTCCATGATCCGTTCGAGGAATACATTAAACAGTGTGGGGGAAAGCAAACATCCTTGACGCACTCCTACACTCGTCCGGAACCAGTTACCTTTGCTGCCGTTCAGGAGGACGGCGCTTGTGGCTTTCTCATAAAGTTGTTCTATCACTCTGACAAGGTTATCATTGATGTTATATTTCCTCATGGTAGACCACAAGGCTGCATGCCACACCCTGTCGAAAGCCTTTTTGAAATCAACGAAAACGTGGTATAAGTCCTGTTGGTGTTGGAGATATTTCTCACAGATCACTCTCAGGTTGAATATTTGCTCAATAGTGCTCCGTCCTGCTCTGAAATCCGCTTGTTCTTCTGCAATGATAGTCTCTGCTTGTGGTTTCAGTCTGTTAAGAATGATTTTTAGCATGACTTTGCTTGGGTGGCTGATTAAGCTGATGGTACGATAATTTTGGCACATCTGAAGATTCCCCTTCTTGGGCAGGGTTATGATTAATGATTGAGTCCAGGGGACTGGCCATACTCCAGTGGTCCAGATCTTGTTGCAGATGACAGTGAGGATGGTGATCACTGCCTCTCCTCCTTCCTGAATCAGTTCTGCAGGTATGTTGTCAATTCCCGCTGACTTCCCTTGTTTAAGTGCCTTTATTGCTGCTTCGACTTCCTCACGTAGTATTGGATGGCAGGCATCATCTGGACTTGTCCGTGGGCCCTGCAATACTGTAGTGTCTCCATTGTGCTGATGGTTGTACAGTTCAGCGCAGTATTCTGTCCATCTGTCCATCACCTCTCTTTCCCCAGTGAGTGTTTTGCCTGATTTGCTCTGTATGCTCGAGGGTCTCCCTTGTTTCTGTGTGGTGAGGCTTTTAACCATTTGGTATGCTTTCTTGGTGTTATTTCTCTTCAAGTTTTCCTCGATTCTTAGTAGCCAGAGTAAATATTCTACTTACTGCACTTATGCAAGATTTTCAGATGCCTCCTCTCCAAAAGGTCTTTTTTCTCTCAAGATCTGTCAAGTCAGTGCCACATGTTTTGTGATATTGCTCTTTTTATAAGAATTCCTAATATTGACATCTTTTTTAAGTAAATTCCTAGGTGTATCTGATTCATTTTATTTTTATGTCATTTTCTTTTTATCAGATTCAAAGCTACATTTACTTACAAGATATGTAAATTGGTACACATCTTGTAAATAAAGTAATGGTGTCAGGTCATGCAGTTTAAAGATTAATCAATAGATTAATCTCAACATGGAGAAGTCAATACGTTGACGTATGAAAATATATCAGACTCAAAAGAGCTCATTAGAAAAGCAAAAAAATGGAAAATGAAAAGAGTTAAATGTTTTTTAAAAGACAAAGGTAATGTCAATCTGTGCATTTAATAAATGCAAAACTGATGAGTTTATTGAGATCAAGAATGGATAAAAATGGACAGCATGCTGGATAAGTCAAGAGATGCATCCTGAGGAGGTAGGAAATGATAAACTTAGATAAATAAGAGTCTAAACCTTGGAGTCCTTTTGTGAATGACATGGAAACTTCTATATATATAATAAATAAATAAAGAAGACCATCAAGGATCAGACTGCCAACAAGATAGGAATACTTAAAGCAAGACATCCTTAGTGGAAATGAATGGCTGTGAAAGCAAGACACTGAGAAAGAACAGAAGAAAGAAAATAAATAGTTGTGAATTATGGATTTGGAAATGGGTTTCTAAGAATATCATGAACTGCTGCTGGTCAGTCCTTGAACAAACAAAGTCTGACTGCTCTTGAGCCAGTGATCAGCAAACATACATACATTTGGGCATGTGGTGCAAACAGGTGATGAACTAAAAAAAAATAAAAGGACTCTTCTTGTAACAGTGACAGAAATACAATAAGGTGAAGATAACAGACAAGGGGGATGAATGAGACCAAGAATATCACTAGAACATTCCTGGAAGAACTGTAGATTATAAGTAGAGTCTTGTTGAATTAGAAAGGATTTGTCCATACAGGATAGTCACGGAATCAGAGCCACCTCAGAGAGGCTAAGTTAAGCTCTCTCTCTGTGTGTGACCTGCTACCAGATAACAGATAATCAGATTTGGAAGGGACCTTGTAGGTCATCTAGTCCAACCCCACACCCAAGCAGGAGACCCTACACCATTTCTGACAGATGGGAGTCCAATCTTTTCTTGAAAGTCTCAAGTGATGGCGTTCCCACAACTTCCATTGGTTGATTGTTCTCACTGTCAGAAAGTTTCTCCCTTTTCAGGTTAAATCTCTCCTTGTTCAGTTTCCATCCATTATTCCTTGTCTGGCCTACAAGAGCTTTAGAAAATAGCTTGACCCCTTCCTCCCTGTGGCAGCCCCTCAAATATTGGAAGATTGCTATCATGTCTCCCCTGGTCCTTCTCTTCACTCGACTAGCCATGCCCAGTTCCTGTAACCGTTCTTCATATGCTTTAGTCTCCAGTCCCCTAACCATCCTGGTTGTTGTTCTCTGTACTTTTTCTAGAGTCTCAACATCTTTTTTATAATGTGGTGACCAAAACTGGATGCAGTACTCTAGGTGTGGACTTACTAAGGCTTTATAGAGTGATATTAGTACTTCTCTTGATCTCGATTGTATCCCTCTGTTAATGCAACTTAGGATTGCATTAGCTTCTTTGGCTGCCGCTGCACACTGCTGGCTCATATTTAGTTGGTTGTCCACTAAGGCTCCAAGACCCTTCTCACCAATTGCAGGCAGCCATGGACTTACTTTGCTAGCCAACCATGTTAGTTTATGATGGCAAAACATCAGAAGAAGTCTAGCAACACCTTTTCCAACTAACCAACTGTATTAAAAGGCATACATTTTCATGAGCTGCAGTTCAATAGATGCGTGTATAAGGTAGTCTTTGACTTATGACCGTAGGGGAGCCTGTCCATCATGGTCATAAGTCACGACAGTCATAAAACTGAACAGTGTCACAGGCAGTAGATACATTTAATAAATAAATAAATAAAATGGGTTGATCACATGACCGATCTGATTTGTACAACCCTCCTTGGGCCGGTCGTTAAGGGAATCACTGCATTAAATTAAGACAATAGGTGCAATTTTGCCAAAAATTAGAAACACCAGTTTGAGACAAAAGTGTAAAATTGATTAGCCCTTGGGCCATATCAAAGTGCAGAGTTCCAGAGACGAATTATTACTGAAATTTGATAAAGCAATTTAATATGCAGTTAGATGAAATACAATTTAAAATGAAATTGGAATAAATTATGATTTAAAATGAAAGTAGAATAAAATGCAATCTAAGATGAAAATGGAATAAAATACAATAATTAGATTATTAGCCCCATCTCTTTAGCTGTTACATTGTGGGAAAAAAGATCCTTACAATTCCTAATGAACTCTTTTTTTTTTTTTTTTGGTCATTGCCTCTTTCTTAGGGCTGAGAGAAAATGATGGGCCCAGGCTTTGTGCCTATGGTGGGACTAGAACTCACAGTTTCAATTATCATTACAACTTTGTATTGTCCTCTGTGCACTTCAGATTTCTCAGCAGGCATAATAAAGAACAACACCATCTTACATCACTATATGTCTAATTAATACTTTTGGCTTTTTTTTTAAACATACTTGTTGTTGTTCATTTCTGTCCATCAAAGCCCCTTTTATACTCTACAGATAAAAAAAGACAATTGAAAATGCTAAAGGCAGGGCAGATTGAAAGTGACGGCATCATGCCATTCTGCTTCTTTGAACATCCTATTGTTCTTATATTTCATGACTAGTTGAGTACAGACAGTTTCTGTGGTCACCTGGCCATCAACATCTCATTGTGAAGAAGGACCTTCCAGGGCCAAATACAGATGGATCCTGTTA
Organism: Hydrophis major; assembly: GCA_033807585.1. Lineage (NCBI taxonomy): Eukaryota > Metazoa > Chordata > Lepidosauria > Squamata > Elapidae > Hydrophis > Hydrophis major. The sequence continues at coordinate 196,819,172 of CM066331.1, forward strand.
TGTATGTAAATAGTTGAATAAAGGCAAGCTTGAGGTAAAGTGCAGGGTTCTGGCCCTGCACTTCTGATTGGGTGTTAAGCGGCTAGATCGGATTGGTCGGGTTCTGAGAATCTGATTGGCCCTTAACGAAGGACTCTTATTGGTACTGGAGCTAGCATTTCACAAGCTCCTATTGGTTATTTAACATTAGCATTACCTATATAAGTAGAGTTGTTGTTATAGAAGTTAGAAGTCACTATGCAATAAAGAGTTGAAAGTCACCAACTAAGACTGTCTCCATTCATTCTACCCATGCCTGAATTTATGACAGATCTGATGCATTGCCTGAAATTGCCTTTAAGAACATAAGAAGGTAGGACGCATTGCACCCTGTGCCAGTTTTCCCGACTGTTTATTATCACGCCAGTGATAAAAAAAAGTCCATGGCCCAGTTGATTGTGATTTTTTTCAGTGTAACACACCAAGTAGCCATGCCATGCTTGTCCATGATTTGCAAATGTAAATGTAAATCCATGCCAGGAGTGTCAAACTCAAGGCCCCAGGCTAGATGCGGCACGTGGTGTGCTTAAATCTGGCCCATGGGAATAGTAAAGGAAATAGTAAAGGACCACACCAGGGGTGGGATTCTACCAGTTCGCACATATTCACTAGAACTGGTTGTTAACATTCTAAGCAGTTTGGAGAACCTGTTGTTAGAAGAAATTACTGGCCTAATCCTGTAAGGAAGGCAGAAAGGAAACATTCTGGTGTTGCTTACAGAAACTCTCCGTTAACCCTTATTACATTCTTGGCAGGAATGTATTTCTTGTGTCAGGAACTTCTCTGGAGTTTTTCCTCTCTCCTCTGCTGGTACTTTGCTTGTGTGGAATGACCATTCAAAGTTACAATGGCACTGAAAAACGTGTCTTATGACCATTTTTCACACTTACAACTGTTGCAGCATCCCCACAGTCATGAGAGGTCAGGCAAGGAGATGCGTGCCTCAATGTGAGTGACATTGAGTTGGCCACGCCCAGCCAGTCACATGACCACCAAGCCATGCCCACCAACTAAGCCACACCCACAGAACTGGTTGTTAAAAAATTTGAATCCCACCCCTGCACCAGCCCATGGAAATAGTAAAGGAACAGGCTGTGGTACCTGTAGCAGCCAAAACGGGGTATTTTCAGCCTGGACAGCCTCCTGAAGTACTTAGCTGCCGGAGGCCATCAAGCTGAAAACGGGGCAGGGGTTGGGCTCACGTGGCCCCCTGTGCCAGGGGTGAAATTCAAAATTTTCCCTACCGGTTCTGTGGGTGTGGCTTGGTATAATAGTAATAGCAACCAGGAGCAACCAGGGGCGATTTTTTACTGATTCAAATCGTCCCTACCACCTCTCCCGAGGTGAACTGAGATGGTTGAATTTCACCCCTGCCCTGTGCCCTGTTTTGGCTAGCAAAGTGCTGTAGGAGGCTTCCGTCCTATCATGATTTATTGATTTATTGATTTGATTTGTCAATCGCTTACAAGATAATAGGTATAAGTATAAACATGAGTAAGAATACAGGAAATAGGTACAAATAAATGGGGACAATAGGACAGGGATGGGAGGCACAATGGTGCACTTATGCACACCCCTTAGAGACCTCTTAGGATCTGACCGTGGAACGAACTTTGTAGGAGCTTGTAAAGAATTACAGATTGATGAAGGCATTCGCTCTAACTCAGCAATTGATGGCTACCTTAAAGCTCATAATTGTGTTTGGATATTTAATCCTCCCCACGCATCCCACATGGGAGGAGCATGGGAACGCATGATCAGAATAGCTCTCAGAATTCTGGATTACACGTTGATGAAGACACCTACGCTGACGCATGAGACCCTAACCACCCTGATGGCAGAAGTAGCAGCCACCATCAATGGTCGACCTTTAGTTCCGGTTTCCTCAGATCCTGAGAATCCAGCTATTCTCACTCCAGCTACCTTGCTAACTCAGAAGACCAGTGACTAGCCCGTACTGTTAGGGAATACAATGCTGATCCAGCCCTTGAAGAATCCATTTTGACTCCTCTGCTCCTATGCCTTAAACTAGGGGTGTAAAACTGACAGCCATCAAACTGGAGGCCCACAGGCTGGATGTGTCACATGCAGGCCAGGCTTACCCCAGCTCTGTGAATTGAAAAAAATATCTTGAAACATCACATGACAGCAACATAACATGGCAAGTTTAACACCCATGACTTAAATGAGTAACTGTCATATAACATGCTAAACCACATTTTGATTTATTCTCATCATGGGTAGCCCCAGACTTAACTCAAGATTTAAATCATAACATATCTTCAAGCCTCCGCAGACCCCTGGTGATAACATCGGCAGCCTCCCAGGAGTCCACAGACCACAGGTTGAGAACCACTGGTATTGGGTCTCCTGCTTGAACAGGGGATTGGACTAGAGGACCTCTAAGGACATTTCTAACTCCGTTATTCTGTTATTCAGAAGCTGAGACTCATACACACACACACATACATGCACACACAGCCTGATAATCTTATTTTTTCTAAACAAGACTCAATGGCAGCAGAGCTAAATGCAGGCGCATCTGATGGGTTTGAAGTCCAATAAATCTGTCAAAGGCCTTATATGCTTTGCTTTATTTTATTTTTCTCTATTCTTTAGGCAACTATTTGTGGGCAAAACTACCTGTCAAAACAGGCTTTTTTTAAAAAAAAAAAATCTGTTCATGCTAAAAACAACTTCACAATTTGAAAAACTCACTAAGAACGGCCAGCATCTTTAAGACCATAAAACAGTTTATACCAATACATATAAGGGCAGAAACTTCCTTATATCAATAGTCAAATAACAGGCTAGTTCTGCTACTCATCTGGAAGTTGTTACCAGATGCCAGGAGAGATCACTCCCCCCCCCTTTTTTTTTTTGGAGTTATTCCAAGATCTAAAACTGATATTACTTCATTTTTTGCGTGTGACTTAAAGGAAGGGAGGGAAGGACAGCAGGAGAGGAGTATGTGAGAGAGAGGGAAGGGAAATTATATGAATGATAAACAATCTTCTCCTCTTTGAGAACATTTGCTGGCAACTCTCAAGGCTCTTGGTTAAGAGGCCGTTAATTCCAAGTGAGCCGCTATGGAATGCCAAATCAAACAGAGAGGGATACCCTGGCAATCCACACAAAGGAAACAAAAGAGGCAGCATGTATAACTGGGCGTAGGAGTCCAGGATCCTTAAGGCTGCACAACCAGACAACGATGTCTGAAGAAGATGATGCAGAGACTATTCATAGCTGAGGCCTCTTCTTGAATGTGAGCCAGGGAGCCAAGGGGCAGAGGAAGAATGTAATATGCCCCTGGTTGCAAAAAAGCGCATTCTGACTTCCCACAGCAGCAGCTCGATACAAGGGAAGTCCATCTTTTTAAATGTATATAGGCGGTGATGGGATTCAAAAAAATGGGGCATGGCTTGGTGGGTGTGGCAGGGGAAGGATACTGTAAGATCTCCATTCCTTCCCCTGGGGTGGGGAGGGAATGGAGATGTTACAGTATTCTTCCCCTGCCACATCTGTAAAATCTCCATTTCCCTCCCCACCCTACTAACCTGCTTTTCAGCTCCATTCTGTGCAGAGCAAAACAAAGAAGACCCGGCCGATCCGCTGGGACTCAGGAGGCAGAGAAGAGAATAGATGGGGGCTGGGACCAGTCAGAGGTGGGATTCAGAACTACTCAAAGTTTCCATTACTGGTTCTCCAGAACTGGTCAGAACCTGCTGAATACCACCTCTGCATACAGGTAATTTTCCACTTCCCACCGTTCATTTAGTGACTGTTCAAAATTATAACAGCACTGGAAAAAAAAGTGACTTATAACTGGTTTTTACACTTAGGATCGCTGCAGCAACCTCGGGGTCACATGATCAAAATTTGGATGCTTGGCAACTGGCGTGTATTTATGACAGTTGCACTGTCCCAGTGTCATGGGATCACCATTTGTAACTATCCCAGCTGGCTTCCAACAAACAGGGGAACCTAGATTCATTAAATGAACACAAGATTCAACTGCACCAATGTGCTTAACAACTGTGGCAAAAAAAAAAAAGGTTGCAAAATGGGGCAAAACTCACTTAACAACTGCCTGGCTTAGCAAAGGAAATTTTGGGGTCGGTTGTGGTCATAAATCAAGGACTACCTATCGACCGCTCTGGTAATCTCTAATTTATTCCAACAATCCTATCCATCATAAAGTGCCTTTCCCAACTTGCTGTCCTTTAGATGGGTTGGACTACAACTCCCAAAACACCCAGTTCATATGGCTGACTGGAGATGTAGCCCCTACATATTTATTTATTTATTTTTATTTATTGATTTGATTTGTCAAGCGATTATTCGATAACAGGTGTAAGTATAAACATGGTTATGAATACATGAAATGGATATGAATAAGAAAAAAAAGAAACAATAGGACAGGGACGGTAGGCACATTGGTGCGCTTATGCACGCCCCCTACAGACCTCTTAGGAAAGGGGTGAGGTCAAGAGTAGACAGTCTAAGGTTGAAGTTCCGGTTTGTCAGGCTTTGGAGGCAGCAGGAATTCGCATTTGTGCGTGATCCCTGCTGCGCTCGCTGCTGGAGTGCCTTCGATCCAATTGGATTGGGAGGCTATAGTTATCCTGTAGGGATAACTGAAGAGAGGGGAGATCCAGGCAGGGGTCGGGGATATCGCACCCCGCTTCCCTAGCCGGCTTAACTCCCTTTTCCAAAGGTGGTGGAGCGGCGGTCAGCAATGGCCGTCACAAAGAACCTCTCAGCCGGACAAGTTTTGTGCAGGAGGAAGTGAAGAAAGAGAAGGCTTTTGGCTGAACCAGGAGGACAATTAACATCTGAATACCCTGGAACTTTGGCTCTTTAAGTGATATATTGTTTCCCAGAAGATCGTTAAGCTGCGGTGGAAAGTAAGGGAAAGGTTTTTTTTTTTTTCTCCTCTCTTCCCCACGGAGATAGCAGATGGAAATCGGAAATACCCGCTTTGGCAGCAGAAGGTACTAACTTTGAAAATTAAAGCCAAGGGGACATTAGATTTCTAAACACTGACATTTAAAAATTAAAATCTTTTTGCTTTAAGTGGGAAGGAAGAGAAGCAAATGATTTATATTAATGTTTGTTGAAGGAGATTGCTTGGAGTTTTATAAGATCAGAGATTAAATTGCAATAAAACTTCCCAAAAATACCTTGGAATTGTGTAATTGAATGCTACCCCAGGAAGAGAAAGTAGAAGAAAGTGCTAAATGAAACAGACTGTGCTGATTGTGCTGACTTTGATTGCTTGATGACTTTGGGACTTTTGTGAACTATCGTTTGAAAGACTAAGAAAGCATTTAGACTGTTTAAAAATTTTTTTACAATGGTATCTGTTGAAGAACTGAAAATGCAATTTGAAAAATTAAGAGAAGAAGAAGAAGAAGGCAAGAGCTCCTTTGGATCTATCCTTTGCTTCTTAGAAATGGCTATTTCTACTTATCAGGAAATGCAACAAGAAAAAGGCTGGGAAGAGGAAGAAGAAGCCATCTTTAATGGACATATGATTTTAAATGAGAAAGAAAAGGATAAAAAGGAAAAGAAAATGGAGAATTTAAGTTCTAAAAAAACAACCAAGAAAGGGAAAAATAAGGTGAAAAATCGATATAATGTCAGAAAGCAACAGAAGAGAGGAATACAACAGAGAGGGGAGACTAAAAGGCTGGAGATTGAGAGAGAGGGGGGTAAAAAGGCTAGATTTGACTAGGAAGGAAGGGAAAAAATGAAGGGAACTTATAAAGGCTTAAAACAAGATGCTAATAAACAGTATTTTTTCAGAGATAAAGGGTAAAACATAATTTAAAAAGAGATTCTGCAAAAGTACATAAGATTGTATTGTAGTATTTGTATTTGAAATATGTGTAATAGAATATTGAAGGGAATGTATAAAATGCCTAAGATTTAATTAATACAGTTTAATTAATTAATTTGTTATGGAACATTATTTTTAATATAAGATCATTATGTTTTATATTTTAAAATGTTATGTAGAATGTACTAAGCAGAATCAGAATAGAAACTATGTATTATTTTAAGTGTTAAATTTGGGGGGGAAATAGAAAGTTGTCATACTTCAACCAGTGATTACAGGAAAAGTTTGTGGTAAAGAGAAAAGATAAATAGATAATTGAAAAAGAATGGACAAAAGATACAAGTATAATTATTTAAATTGAGATTAAATAAATAAAATAGAATTAAGAGAGTGAAAAGAGAAGATATGAAATAGTATATAAGGTGAGCATGAATTTGATTTACGTCTGTATAAAAAGTTATAACCCGGGGTTAAGCCGCTTTCTAAAAAGAAGTTTTATGTTTTTATGTTATGTATTTTGTTTGCTTATGTTTGTTTATCAAGGATTAATGATGTTGAATAAGAACATATGAAATAGTAATAATATGAAATATAGTAATATGAAATACATGAAAGTATAAGTTTAATGAATAAAATTGAACAGAAATAAAGGAAGAAATAGTGAGAAATTGGAAAAGAGTAATGTACTTAAATGAGATGTTTTATTTGTTTTGTTAAGCAGTTTTTAGAAAAGATGTTTTATGTTCTTATGTTATATGTTTTGTTTGTCTTTGTATTGTCTTTGAAAATTAATAAAATTTGTTTTAAAAGAAAAAGAGTAGACAGTCGAAGGTTAAAGTTTTGGGGGTTTGGGGAAGAAACCACAGTCAGGTAGAGTATTCCAGACATTGACCACTCTGTTGCTGAAGTCGCATTTCCTACAATCAAGTTTGGTGTGGCTAACCTTGAGTTTGTATCTATTGTGTGCTCTTGTATTGTTATGGTTGAAGCTGAAGTATTCATCTTCAAGGCACCAGGTTGAAAGCTGACTGAAAAGCTACACCTCTTCAATTTCATGTCAAAGGGCATGGGGGTGTCAAACTCAATTTTATTGAGGGATGCATCAAGGTTGTGTTTGACCTTGGGGGGCCAGGATGGGCATGGCCAGCTCAACGTCACTTGTTTTGGGGGCGCCTGTGGAGACCCAAGTGCTCTGCCAGTGAAAATGGGTTCCTGAGCTACGACGGTCTCCTGCAACCCTCTGCCAGTGAAAACGGAGCTTGAGAGAGCTGCATGTGGCCCTAGTGAGCTCCGTTTTGGCTAGCAGAGGCACCGCAGGCCAGTCCTTCACTATTTCCAGGCGGCCCCACCAGAGGTAGTATTCAGCAGGTTCTGACCAGTTCTGGAGAACCAGTAGCGGAAATTTTGAGTAGTTTAGAGGACCGGCAAATACCACCTCTGACTGGCCCCGCCCCCATCTATTCTCTGCCTTCCGAATCCCAGCTGATTGGCTGGGTCTTCTTTTGTTGCCCTGCACAGGAGAACGGAGCTGGAAAGCAGGTTAGTGGGGTGGGGAGGGAATGGGATTTTGCAGTAACCTTCCCCTGCCACACCCACCAAGCCACACTCACAGAACCGGTAGTAAAAAAAATTGAATCCCACCACTGGGCCCCACAGGCCAGATCTAAGTACCCTGCAGGCCAGATTCAGCCCGCGGCCTTACGTTTGACACTCCTGCCATAAGGGAAATAATGAGGGTTCCATTATTTTGGCCATACATGCTATGGGAAGGTAGACTATAAATAAAACAACCAGGACATTGAGACTTCTCTTTAAAACCATCAGGGTATTCCCAAATGTCCTTTTCAAAAGTTCAGGGACTGCCAAGCACAATGTTCAAAAGTTCCAAAGCATAATATTATATTAATGATCATGTGATGTTCTTTAGAGGGGGGGGGAATCTCACAATGTGTCTTTTGAGAGTCCGTGTTTCATTAAATAAAACACAAATATTAAACCATAAATAGTTTCATCCGAATGTTTTGCGCCAAAAAAAAGTTACCCTCAGCCTGCAGTCATGGATTGTCTTCAGAGCACTTTTGTGGAGTAGAAAAAGTCACTTGGCTGAGAGGAGTGGCTATAGAAATTGAGTAAATAAGTAAATAAATGAAAAGAGCGACAAGATAGATGTGTCCCCAGTTGTAAGATAGAAATTCGCACCCTACCGTGGTGGCTCAGTCGTTAGAATGCAGTATTGTAGGCTAATTCTGCCGACTGTCAGCAGTGCAATCCTGACTGACTCAAGATTGGCTCAGCCTTCCATCCATGCAAGGTCGGTAAAATGAGGACCCAGATTGCTGGGGACCATATGCTGACTCTGCAAACCGTGTGGAGAGGGCTGTAAAGCACCGTGAAGCCATATATAAGTCTAAGTGTTATTGCTACCCAATGGTGTCAGCAGGTTTGATGGACACCCCAACATTAGGACAGGGAAGCTGCAGTGTTTAGGATAAAGCTTTCTGTTTGGGATCAGCCGATTTATTAGTTCTAGCTCCGCACAAAGTAGAAACCTTCCAAGAAAATAGTTGTAATACTGAGAAACTTTCTGGGATAAAAAGAGGATTGGCAACTCTCCCTGCTCAAAGCTGTAGAAATCACAGCTGTTTACATTTAGAGAACAACTAGGAAGGATTGCTTCAGGCCTCTCATGAGTGCAAGACCCACCTGTTATTCATTAAAACAACCAAACTTCTTTTTTTTTTTCTTCTATGCAAGCCTGGAAAAGGGGGCTACTGCTTTAAGAGTCACATTAAATCAAATGATTCTTTAAGCAGCAGCCATTTTTTCCCCCAGCCTTGCTGCAGGATCTAGCATACTGCTTCAGGCTCATTTTCAGAGCTTGTGCAAACCTCCAAAATTTAAGTCTTATTTTACTTAGAAGGCTTTTCTTATAGACGCTCACTCCCCTGAAATGTTGATTTTTGGGGAAGCACAGTCATGGGGAGAAAGAAAAGTTGCCAATGGTGATCAAGAGAGAATTAAAGAGGGTCTCCCAATGTCAGCTTAAGCAAACACTGCTTGATGAATTTAGTTCTACCACTCATCTGGAAATACATGACAAGAACAAGTCTTGGCTGGGATTTTAAAGCATGCAACTTTTCAAGAACAGGTAAATCAAGACGAAAGGATGTTGGCCGACAGGTTTATGGCCTGCAGTTGGCAGGCAGCAAGGGTCGGCAGTCGTTCCCTAAGAATTAAGTGGAAACTGATTCTCAATCTTTACTTTCACCTCTCCATCAGTTTTCTAGGATGCTGGAACAGAACTGCAAGCAAGATACAAGAAGAAGAAATGGACTTGGTTTTGCAGGAAGAATCTAGATGTATTATATCCAGGTTGTTTAGCCTTCCGGAAACCCTGAAAGACAGTTAATTCCTATGAAGGCAGAAATAGCAATAGCACTTAGACTTATATACTGCTTCATAGTGCTTTACAGCACTCTCAATGGTTTACAACTGCCAGCACGTTGCCCCCAACAATCTAGGTCCTCATTTCACTGATCTCGGAAGGACGGAAGGCTGCGTCAATCTTGAGCCTGATGAGACTTGAACTGCTGGCAATCAGCAGAATTCGACTTGAAATACTGCATGCTAACTACTCTGCCACCACCATTCAGAACAATTTGATAAATCAGTGAAAAGAGCTGAAAATGTCAGAACGACATTTCTCAAATAAATACATAAAAATCTGCTGAAGAAATGAAAAGGTATAGGATGGGAAATATCTGACTAGTTTAAAAGCATCCCTAAAAAGGAGAGCAAGGGATGAGTTGGCAATGTGAAATAGTTGCACAACAGGACAATTCAATTTCAGACTGCGTTGATTTCTAAATCATAGGATGCAATGTTTTTACTTTATGCTGTGTTGCCTGAAATCAACCTCCCTTATTATCTTCAATTCAGGACACCTCATTATAAGAAGCAGTGTTCGAATTTGCAAAATGGCAAAAGTTTGGAAAAAAACCAAGTAAAGCTTTTTTTAAAAGTCTGGAAACCTTATATGGACTTTTTGCTGAAAGATGAAGGAAAGACATGATGATTTGTGGATGTGAAGATTAGGAAAGATATGGATTAAATGAGGGGCTGAAGGAGTCTGTATAATATCTCACAGGGAAGAAAGTCAGTAAAATTGTAATTATGTTTTTTTAAAAGTCCACTATTATGTGCATATCTATAGTGTGTGTGAGCGTGTGTAGTCACACACACTCATATATATAGTGTGTGTGAGTGTGTGTAGTCACACACACAGAGCACAGGCTCCCCATATATTATGATAAGAAGCCAAAAAATCGATATGAACATGAAAGTCCTGTACTCCAACATGCAAACAATGGGGCATCGTGTTTTCTGAAGTGTATAAGATAATTAAATGGAACATAGCCATGGCATTAACAGAATAACAGAGTTAGAATGGATCTTGGAGATCTTCTTGTATGTAGTCCAACCTCCTACTCAATAAACCCTATACCATTTCAGAGAAATCATTGTCCAACCTCTTCTTAAAAACCTCCAGTGTTGGAGCACCCACAATTGCTAGAGGCAAGTTATTCTACTGATTAATTGTTCTAACTGTTGGGAAATTCTTCCTTAGTTCTAGGTTGCTTCTTTCCTTGATGAGTTTCCACCCATTGCTTCTTGTCCTGCCCTCAGGTGCTTTGGAGAACAGCTTGACTCCCTCTTCTTTGTGGAAGCCCCTGAGAGATTGGAAGACTGCTATCATGTCACCCCTAGTCCTTCTTTCCTTTAAACTAGACATGCCCAATTCCAATTCAAAAAGAGGGCTGTGAAAATATTTACCCCTCACATCCCGGACATAAACTGTTTCAATTCCTTCTCTCAAAACAACACTATAGGGCACTGCACACCAGAACAAGTCGACACAAGGACAGTTTTCCCCCGAACGCCATTACTCTGCTAAACAAATAATCCCCTCAAAACTGTCCAACTATTTACAAAGTCTGGATTACTATTAATCTTCTCATCACTCGTTATCACCCATCCCTTCCCACTTGTGACTGTATGACTGTAACTTTGTTGCTTGTATCCTTATGATGTATATGGACTGTTTCCTAGTATGATTTGATTGCTTATTGTACCCTATGACTATTATCAACTGTTGTACCTGATGATTCTTGACTCTTGACGAATGTATCTTTTCTTTTTATGTACACTGAGAGCATTTGCACCAAGACAAATTCCATGTGTTTCCAATCATACTTGGCCAATAAAGAATTCTATTCTATTCTATTCTATTCTATTCTATTCTATTCTATTCTATTCTATTCTATTCTATTCTATTCCATTCCATTCCATTCCATTCTATTCTATTCCTGCAACCATTCTTCATATGTTTTAGCCTCCAGTCCCCTAATCATCTTTGTTGCTCTTCTCTGCACTTTTTCTAAAGTCTCAGCATCTTTTTTATGTTGTGGTGACCAAAACAGGATGCAACATTCCAAGCGTGATCTTACCAAGACATTATAAAATAGTTCTAACACTTATCTTGATTCTATCCCTCTGTTAATGCAGCCTAGAACTGTGTTGGCTTTTTTGGCAGTTGCAGCATACTGCTGGCTCATATTTAAGTCATTGCCCACTAGGACTCCAAGATCCTTCTTACTGTTAGTATTGTTGACCTATTCTATATATAATGATATATTCTATATCATTTGTTTTTTCTTGCCTGAATGTAGAACCTTACTTTTTTCACCATTGAATTTCATTTTGTTCGCCAGGGCCCAGTATTCAAGTCTGTCAAGATCCTTCTGTATCTTGAGTCTATCTTCTGGAATGCTGGCCATTCCTGCCAGATTGGTGTCATCTGCAAATTTCCCCTTCTACCTCTCATCTAAATCATTGATGGAGATATTGAAGAGTACTGGGCTTAAGACAGAGCCTTGCAGTAGCCCATTGCATATATCCCTCCATGCATTGATGTCTGCAAACCTGGAGTTGCTCTACATAAAAGTCTATGGAATTAATACAAATCCTTCCAAACAAATCATGTAGAATGTGGACAGTTTCTGGAATTCTTCAAGCTCACATAACTATTCCTAGTGGTCTAAGGCCCTGACAAGCTAATTTTGGCAACTGGAAAGTGCACTAAACTTCTCTAAGTTTGTATTATTACCCCCTCCCAAATTAGGAGTTAAGTCAAGGGAACAACTTAAAAACAAAACACCAAGTGAGAATATATACATATCCAAGGAGGCTGGCTGACCTGAAAATGACCTAGGTCAGCCATAGTCATTCAAAACAGTATTCTGCAAGAACCTTAGCATTTGGTGTGTTAGGTTACAGCATAACCAGGATGGGATGGGCATGTGCAAAAGTATGTGGAGATTAATGTCCTGGATACTGTTGCAAACAACCTTGACTCAACATTCACGTCCAATTCAATTCCTTTTAATTTGATATTTATGTGCCTGTGGATATACTATATCCTGCCTTGATCAAGCATTGCAACAGGTGCAATCTGCCCCAAATTATTCATGTGTGCATTCAACTGAGTTCAGATGAGATTTAAGCACGGGCTTAAGCTCTCCAAGCGAAATCGGTATCAACCCCATGGAACAGAGCCCTAAAGTTAGAGACAGCTACATGCTTTATATGCAGAGGACTCTAAGACCAGTTGTGGTATTTCCATTAAAATGATCTCAGGAAGGAAAACTGAGAAAGAATTCAGCTACAGAGAGCTACACCACCATCTGGGATGGGTAAGGCAAAGATAGGCCTTTTCCACAATCTTTATTTGAAAAGGCTTATGTTGCACATTCAGAAGGTGTACATTTATCTCTTGTTACACCTTGTCTCACTTTTCAAACCATATATTGAGTCCACACATAAACAGATACCAAGGTAGGTGTCCAATACCATGTGGATATCCACAGATATGACCATGTTCACCCGAGCAACACCTATATATATAAAAGTGAAATACAATTCATGTATCATCACAAAATCTCCACAACCATAAAGCCTATATACTTGAAATTTGGCACATACATTCCTCTTGGCTTCTAGGTGTTCACTAAGAAAGGATTTTTTGAAATGACCATCAGATCATTAGTATTTCGTACATTATTATTAATACGCTCTGATGCTAAGGAATTCTACTCCCTCTTCCCACCTGAAAAGAAATCTGTCCCAAATGCAAAACACAAGCAGAGGAAAGGCATTTCAGTTTCAGAGCACCAAGCAGCTTTAGTACAGAACAGTTGAGCTAAGCCACGCCCAGGCTCCTTGCTGTCCCCCTCTTGCTCACACAGCAAATACTTTTTTCAGTTTCCAAACAGACCTCAACTCTCTCACACACTGACAGGATGCTAACCAGATAAATACCAATGGATGCTGGTAGGCAGAGGCAGATTTCCCCCCCCTTATTTTCCTCCCCCAAAACTAAACCCGACCCCATAGTTTCATAGCGAAGCTCGGGCATCAAGCTAGTAGTGAAGAAAGAGAAAGCCTGCTGATGTAAATCCCAAATCCTGTATTAATTTAACCACGATTTTAAGAAATTAGAAGGAAGCATACTAGGTCCCGTTTCAGTCTGAAACTACCCCTTGTGATTTCTGAGATGAGGAAACATCTCTCTTGCCATGCATTATATTTATTTTCCGTTTCCCAGCAACATTCCTTAAGAAAACTGTGTGTTGTTTTACTTTACTTACAATACAGATAGCCCTCAGCTTACAAACACAACTGAGTCCCAAATCTATGTTGCTATGTTGCTAAGCGAGACATTTGTTAAGTGAACTTTGCCCCATTTCATCACCTTTTCTTGCCACGCTTGTTAAGTGAGTCACTGCAGTTGTAGTAACGAGGTTGTTAAGTGAGTTTTGCTTCCCCTTTGGCTCTGTTTCCTAGAAGATCGCCAAAGGTGGTCACATGGCCCTGGGACACTGCAACCATCCTAACTATGAACCAGTTGCCAAACATCTGAATTTTGATCATGTGACCACAGGGATGCTCACAACGGTGGTAAATGTGAACAATGGTCATAAGTCACTTTTATTCAGTGCCATTGTAACTTTGAACAATCGCTGAATGAATGTAAGTTGAGGACTTACCTGTATATATTTGACTTAATGTTTCACAAAAGAGCTCCAGGGCGATTATACCAATCAAGTTGATACAGTTTGGCAATAATTTAGCTTTGAGGGTTCATAAATACTACACCAGTTGTCGACAAAGTTGTCGACTTTAAGGCATGTGGACTTCAACTCCAAGAATTCCCCAGCCAGTATGGCTGGCTGAGGAATTCTGGGATTTGAAGTTTACAAGTCTTAAAATTGCCAAGGTTGGAGATCCCTGTGCTACACCATCCTTCTCCAATTTGAGGTTATTATCGAGTTAGATCAGCATATCATTGGCGCAATTCCCATCCAATAAGACCAAAGAAACATCCCAGTCCATTTCTTTGGCGAACCAGAAAACTTAAACTCTCAGCACATACGAAGACTGAAGATGCATGCATTTTACTGCAGATATTTGAGACTTACCTATCTTCCTGCTGATAGGAAGCAGCACAGATTATATATATCCCTTGAGCAAGAAAGCAAACTTTGCCTACAGAAGACACAGGCCCTCTCGTTCCCTTCTTTTCTTGCCCCTTGGCTGACATTGGAGCCAGAGTCAATTTCTCAGCTGTCTGGACTGGATTCATGGAGCCATCAGGAAATCTGCTTGTCAGATCAAGTGCGTTCTCAGCACCAACTTCTCTCACTTGGCTCCCCTACCGACCCCATTTATTTAAGACTTATCTAGGCATTGTTCAGAGCCTCCCCCATGTTGTGCTTCCCTCCCTATATCCTGCTCAGGTTCTCTTTGCCAGTGGAATTACTTTACAGCCATTTTTTTTCTTTATCCCAAAGAACTTGCAAGGAGTCGGCGGTTATATAATGGCTTGGCTCCCAGCATTTTTTTGATCAACACCATGTCTGATAAGCTAGAATCCATTCCAAAATATATTATCTTATTTTAGGTGTTGCTTCAGGATTATTGCATGATAAAGCAGTTTGTGAAGTGTTGAAAATAAACCAAGCGTCAGTCAAATGGCCTTTAGTAGGCAAGTTGTCCTTTATTCGTGTTTTTTTTTAATGACAATTTCACCCCTTAAATATCAGGTAGCTCAGCTCATAGACACAGACAGAAAAATCTGTGTTCCTTTTCTAGCCAGTCTAGCTAAAGCTGTCTAGCCAGTCTAGCTAAAGCTATAAATATCTGTATGAAATTGCTGGATGAGCCTTCAGTTTTGAGCATGTGATTGCAGGCGCATTGCAACAGTCATAATTTTGAGCAAACATCCTAAATGCCACTCATTCAGACCATCCTATGGTTGCTGAATGAATAGTCATTAAACAAGGATACCTGTACTGCATTGGGAGAACAGTACAGTACTTCAATCCTCAGTCACCATATGTTTGAACTATTCCAATGCACTCTAAATGAGATCACTCAGAAATATAACAGGTTTGGAACAGAGTGGCATAAGTATACCATCATATGCTCACTTAACACCGATGCTTAGTGAAATGGCATCACTTACCACTAGGATGCTGGTTATTATCAAATAAAAAGCACTTCATATTCTATTTGAATTATTTCATGATATGCACTGTTCTGAATTATGATAGAATCATGTGACTATAAATGTATGACTGTCCAGTTGTATCCAATTCTAGGGGGCAGTACTTATCTCCTTTTCTTAGCCAACAGAGCCAGAACTGTCCAAACATATTTTTGTGGTTGTGTGGCCAGCATGACTACATGCCGAGGCACATGGAATGTTGTTACCTTTCTACCAAGATGGTACCCATTAATCTACTTATTATTAAACTAAATCTTCTCTTTCTCCCATTATTCTCTTCCTGCCCTAATTTTTCCCAGTATAACTCTGTTTAATTGATTAACTGATCTTACTAAATGATTAATTAATTTTTACAATTATTTATCATTAGTGAGTAACATATTATTATAGATTATCTCAGATTATTGGTTATTGATTAGTTTGGTTAACTATTTTGAATATTAGAATGATTAGTATGTTTAGTGAAAATTTATGATTAGGACAATTAATTGACTAGTGTGTTTATTGATTAGTGTAATGAATTATTAATTATTAATTAATTATTGGGGTGATTATTGATTAGTTAAATTAATTGACTAGTGTGATTAGTATAATAGACTGTTTGACACGATATTACTTTATTGATTACCACAATACCTTGTTTGATTGAACAACCTAATCAATAAATCATCATCTCAACAAACCCACCATGCCAGGAAAGCAATCCAATGTCAAACCTCATCCAAAAAAAGAGAAACCCCTACTAAAGAAGCACAAGACTCTTGCTCTTGCCTTATTTGTAAGGAATCTTTAAAGGAGAATGAAGATTACATCACATGTTCTCTTTGTAACAACTGCGCTCACCATAATTGCTTAGGATTACCCAAGTAAATGGCTCTATTCCTAAAAACATCTGCCTAAACTAAATCTTCTCTTTCTCCCATTATTCTCTTCCTGCCCTAATTCTACGCTTTATTCCTAAAAACATCTGCCAATGCTTTTCCATATTTCTGTCTGCCATGCAGACCCAAACTAGAAAAATACATTACCCTGTTTGAAAGAGTCGATACCATTGAAACCCATATAACATCCCTTGACACCACTGCAGCATCCCTGGACACTATGCAAACTAGATTGGCAAACCTTGAAAAAAAAGAGACAGCACTAAAAAACAAACATCAAACATCTACAGACCATATCTCTACTCAACAACTGCAGCCAGAACCCAATCCACAAAAAACAACAAATCCTACAAATATTGATATCCTCATCAAAGAAGTTGTTGAGCGTGAATGGAAGTGATCAAATGCCATCTTATTTTGTCTAGAGGTCAATGACAATGATGACATCTCTAATGTTCGAAACATCATCAGAGAAAATCAAGCATCAACCATCTCCCCTGAAGAAATACTTGATATTTCCCGTGTTGGTCCTGAGCTTAAAAACAAAAATGGCTTCATGATCTCACGTCTCTGCAGGATCGTTTGCAAAAAATGAAACGAGGAAACACAAATTCATTTTCTCAATAAATTCACTTGCAAAGAACAACAACAACCATAAGAACCTTCATTTTCGCCCTGATCTAACCTTACAGCAACATGTACGATCCCAGGAGCTACATTCTGAGCTCAAAAGATTACATGAATTAGGTAATACAAATCTATACATTGATTACCGTGCCGACTGTATCAAAAGCAAGAGCCTCAACCCCCATCATAATATCCATCACCCAAATATCCAATGTTAGAGATGCACACTCCTTACTTCCTCCAGACCCACTATTTCTTATCTTAAATGCAAACTACTTAATGCAGGAAGCCTCGCAAATAAAATGAATGAATTCCTCATCCTTCTAAGCTCAACCACATTTGACATTATATTTGTCTGTAGGACATGGTTAAATGCATCTTTCCCAGACTCCATTACTGCTACAAGAGAATATCAAATTTTTCGGTCAGATCACGAAATCTGTAGAGGTGGTGAAGTTGCTATATTCTATCAAAAGTCTCTAAATCTAAAAAAGATCCAAATTATACAAGAGCTTGCTCTTCCTGAGACCATCATCTGTGAACTGTCCTTAAACATCTCAACCCGCTTCTTACTTTGCTATCGTGCCCCTAACTATGATATAATTCATGCAAACAAGCTAACTTCACTACTGACATGGGCTGCCCCCTGCCCACAGCCTCTCATTTTTCTTGGTGACCTCAACTTACTTCTTATAAATTGGACACTAAATGAATGTACATCTGAACCCATTCATACAACCCTGTACAATGCTGTTACCACACTAGGACTGGAACAACTAGTAACCAACAATACTAGACTTAACAACTGCCTTGATCTCATCTTCTGCAACAGTTTGAATTCAATTTATGAAATACAAATTAATGAACCCTTTTCCAACAGTGACCACAGCATGATTGACTTTTGTCTCAACATATGTCCTCAGAAAAATCACCATAATGACAGGATCCCCAATTATAACTTCAAAAAAGGCAACTATGATCTTAAAGACAACGATCTCTCATTTCTTGATTGGCAAATTCTATTCACTGGATGCAATACTGTTGCAGACCATCATAACATATTTTTACTTGAAGTCAAAAGAGTCATCAAACTATATGTACTAAAAACAACTCCCAAAACCAGGAAAAACAAACTACCCATAACAATAAGGAAGCTCCAATCCAAAAAGAAATCCTTTTGGCAGAAAAACAAATCTGGTCATGTTGCTAACTTTAAAAGCCGATACAAAAATTTATGCCACCAGATAAAGACTGAATGTACCAATTATCACACTAAACAAGAGGAAAACCTTCTATGCATCAATTCCACCCGCGCTTTCTACAATTTTGTAAACAACAAACTAAAAGACTCAAGGTCCATCCCACACCTAAAAGAACTGCAACGATGACACCATTAAAACCAACCTCTTTTGCACATTCTTTAGCTCAGTATTTTTAAACAGTAATGGATCATGCCTAATATTTCCTAGTCAAACCACAGACAACTACAATAATCTAATACATATCGATTTTACAGAAGACAATGTTGAAAAAGCACTACACAATCTAAAACCATCTTTACCTATTGGACCGGACGGAATATGTGCCTACTTCTTAAAAAAAACTACCCCCTGCCATAGCCAAACCTTTAAGCATAATCTTTGAAAAATCTTTCAGGACCAGCTCCTTGCCTAATATATGGTCACAAGCCATGGTCATCCCCATCTTCAAAACGGGAGATCCCAGCCTAGTTGAAAATTACAGACCAATCTCTTTATGCTGTGTCACCTGTAAAGTCATGGAATCAATTATTAACCAATCCATTATCCTCCACTTAGAGACAAACAACCTACTCTCTAACAAACAGTTTGGTTTCAGAAAAAAATATCCTGCAATCTGCAACTCTTACACTGTAGAGCTTACACTGCAAAAATATATGGACTACACAACTTGATCAGGGCAAAGCAATTGATGCAATTTATATAGACTTCTGTAAAGTCTTTGATTCAGTGGTACATGATAAACTACTCCTAAAACTAAGGTCTTATGGTATCTCTGGATTCCTGCATAACTGGATAGAAGCATTCCTGTCAAACAGGCAACAAATGATCAAAATTGGAAGCGTTGTATCAAACCTGTCAACAGTGGTGTCCCCCAAGGGCACCAAACTTGATTGCAGGAAATACAACTTCAGCAACAGAGTGGTCAATGTCTGGAATTCTCTACCTGATTCTGTGGTTTCTTCCCCAAACCCCAAAATCTTCAACATTAGACTGTCTAATATTGACCTCACCCCTTTCCTAAGAGGTCTGTAGGGGGCATGCATAAGCGCACCAAAACGTGCTTACTGTCCCTGTCCAATTGTTTCTTTTTTTTTCTAGGACCAGCTCTCTTCATACTCTATATAAATGACCTCTGTGATCATATTAAGAGCAACTGCATTCTTTTCACTGACGATGTGAAGCTATTCAACACCACTGACAATGCTGCTACCCTTCAAAAAGATCTCAACTATGTATCGGAATGGTCAAACAAATGGCAACTTCAAATCTCAACAAATAAATGCTCTGTCTTACATATTGGCAAAAAAAATCAAAAAATCAAATACAATCTGAATAGTCAAGACCTTGTTGATGACAAAAGCTTTGTCAAGGACGTTGGAGTACTCATCTCAAATTATCTAAGTGCTAGAGCCCACTGTAACTACATAGCCAAAAAGGCATTAAAAGTTGTTAACCTAATCCTGTGTAGCTTTTTCTCCGGTAATATCACCCTACTAACTAGAGTATACAAAATATTTGCTAAACCAATACTTGAATACAGACCATCAGTCTGGAACCCGCATTACATATCTGATATTAATACAATTGAGAAAGTCCAGAAATATTTTACAAGAAGAATCCTCCACTCCTCTATTCGTAACAGAATACCTTATGCCACCAGACTTGAAATTTTAGACCTAGACAACCTAGAACTACGCCGCCTTCGGTTCAATCTAAGTATAGTATATAAAATTATATATTGCAATGTCCTACCTATCAATGAATACTTCAGCTCCAACCAAAATAATACAGGAGCACAAAATAGATACAAATTAAAGATAAACCGCACCAAACTTGATTGCAGGAAATACAACTTCAGCAACAGAGTGGTCAATGTCTGGAATTCTCTACCTGATTCTGTGGTTTCTTCCCCAAACCCCAAAATCTTCAACATTAGACTGTCTAATATTGACCTCACCCCTTTCCTAAGAGGTCTGTAGGGGGCATGCATAAGCGCACCAAAACGTGCTTACTGTCCCTGTCCAATTGTTTCTTTTTTTTTCTTATTCGTATCCATTTCATGTATTTATAACCATGTTTATACTTATACCTGTTATCTAATAATTGTTTGACAAATATTGGAACAGTTACATTTGCATGGTTTTCAAATGTCTAGATGGAGAGGAGGTGGGGTAAATAACAGGAGCTCACCCATCCCACAGCACTCAGGTCTCAAACCTGGGCTGTCAGCTTTCCAGCCAGCAAGCCCAGCATCTCAAACGCTGAGCCATTGTGTCCCTCTCGGCTATAAATGTAATAAATAAAAAATAAATGATGAAATACCCCACCATTAGAACTCAAAATCTGTGACTCAGTGAATGTTCAGGACTGGGTCTACTAATGAGCAATGTGAATTTCAGGAACTGTAGTAATAATGATTAATTATTGAATTTCTTTATTAATTTACTTGAATCGCCATTGTGAGGGGAAATAAAATGCACTGAGAATGTACCATCATGTTTAAATATGGCAAAATATGGTGAAATAACTTGGCTGGTTCTAAATTTCTTGTTGAGAAAGGAGAACAATTTGTCTCTCCAATGGTCATCGCTCAACCCCCATCCCTCAACTCAAGAGTTCCTATTTTTCAAAGATATTTTGGCAGAAGAGGCATAAAAACCCCACAAATGCCACCACTTCCTCAGAAATAAAAATGCAACAGAAATGCAAAAATGCAAAAATTTAACAACTAGCACTTGGCACCATTTAGGGCAGCCAATCTTTGTCATGCCAACTCACAAGCCAAGAAGATATTGGCACCAACTTATGTTCGCAACTTATGACCACAACTGAATCCAAAATTTCTGTTGTTAAGTGAGACAGTTGTTAAGTGAGTTTTATGACTTAACATTTTATGACTTTTTATGACTTTATGACTATCCCATTTTATGACTTTTCTTGTCACAGTGGTTAAGGGAATCACTGCAATTAATAGCATAGATTTAAAATGAATCTGGTTTTCCCTATTGACTTGGGGAAGGTTGCAAAAGGCAATCACGCGACCCATGGAGACGGCAATTGTCATAAAGTGGAACCAGTTGCCAAGCATCCAAATTTTAATCATGTGACCATGGGGAGGCTGCAATGGACATAGGTAGGAAAAAAGGTCATAAATCACTTTTGTCAGTGCCGTTCAGTGGTGGGATTCAAAAATTTTTACTACTGGTTCTGTGGGCATGGCATGTGTTGCTTGGTGGGCGTGGCCTGGTGGGCGTGGCAGGGGAAGGATACTGTAAAATCTCCATTCCCTCCCCACCCCACTAACCTACTTTCCAGCTCCGTTCTCCTGTGCAGGCCAAAAAAAGAAGACTCAGCCAATCAGCTGGGATTTGAGAGGCAGAGAATAGATGGGGGAGGGGCCAGTCAGAGGGGGCATTTGCAATTCTCCAAACTACTCAAAATTTCCACTACTGGTTCTCCAGAACTGGTCAGAACCTGCTGAATACCACCTCTGGTGCCATTTTAACTTCAGTCACTAAACAAATGTCTATAAGTCGAGGACGATCTGTACTGCTTAGCAGAATTGAAAAATCATTTGAAGATTCCTCCCCTGCCCCCAATCTTTAAACTAGGAAGTTCAGGAGAAGTCCATTGATATAAAATAAGTTCAAATTAACATGAAGTTATAAATGGCTTGGCAGAAGCTCTCACCACTCCCTAACGCTATTTCATTTGTTGTAGCCCCTGGGGAAAATCCTTTCTAATGTGAGACTTGTCATAAGTACTGACATGGAGGATTATCTAGAATAATTATTTTTTTAAAAAAAAGGATGTGTAAACTGATCTCTAAAGCATATTCACATCCGGCCTATTTAAGCAGTTATGATAGTTGCCTCCACATAATATGTAAGGAAGCAGAAGAGACTAAATTAGAAACATGCAGAGAAATGAAAAGTAGATTAGCAGGATTGATTTAAAAATTGAAGAGTAGTTATAATCCTACGTGAAAATAAATGGAGTATATTGTGAATTATTTAGTGCTTAGGATATGATAATGTGTGAATATGTGACTAGTACTAGCAATAATGATTTTTAGGACTTACCAAATTCGACAACAAATGTAAAAAATTATGTGTTATTATTGTTTCTATATTTTGAAATTGTATATTTTTAAATTTGTAAATAAAATTGTTTTTAAAACTTAAAAAAAAGAGATGATATTTAGTTTGAATCTTTTGATCAACAGTTTTGGTCCTTCGTTATATAACCTGTCAACATTGTTTAGATCCAAATTTTCCATTTTCTCCAGGTCTTGAATACTCCTAGAATAACAGAATAATAGAATAACAGAGTTGGAAGGGACTTCGGAGGTCTTCTAGTCCAACCCTCTGCTCAGGCAGGAAATCCTTTACTACTTCAGACAAATAGATGTCCAATCCCTTCTTTAAAAACTCCAGTGAGGCAACTTCTGGAGGCAAGCTTTTCCACTGATTTTTCTCACTGTCAGGAAATTTCTCCTTAATTCCAGATTGCTTCTCACCTTGATTAGTGTTCATCCTTTGCTTCTTGTTCTGCCTTCAGGTTCCTTGTTTGGAGAATAGATTGACCCCTTTTTCTTTTTGGCAATCTCTTAGATATTGGAACACTACTGTCACCCCTTGAAAGAATTCTATCAGCATTTCCACATCACCAGAATTTCCATCCTACCAATCTGTTACAAACAATGTAGCACCTGGTGAGTTTTCACTTTGATGAACCTTGGGGGAAAAAAAGTCCATGCAAACTACTGCCAACCAGACACAGTAGACTAGACCATGAGATAATGAATTACACATAACACCAAAACTGTGGACAGATTATGTTAAAGAAAAACAACAACCCTGCATTGATGCTCTTATAGTTAGAATATAAAATCAATACTGCAGCACATTCATTCACACTGTTGACAAACAACTGACCAGGAGTTGCATAAGAATTTGTCCTCTTTATTTGGTGCTTTGAATAAAATTCCTGAAAGAATCCATAAAATGCATGCTTCTAAGTTTATTACACAAAACAACCAGTTGGCCCAATGAAATCTATCATTTTTGTTTCTCGTATGGGCAGAGATGAAAACAAGACCATTTCCAATGAAAAGCTGGGGCTTGCCCTGGAATGTCTCTTTGTCAAACAGAAATTAAATCTTCATGATACAACTAAAAAATCAAGATACACTCTTTGTATAAACTCTTGAACCACCTGGAAGGAAGAAATGGCATTTATAGCATAGGATCTGTAATATAATTGAACCCAGTATTTAATATAACTGAATTCAGATAATATAACTGAACTCAATTTCAAATTGCTGCCAACAAAATAAAGTACAAATAAATATAAGAAAGAAATAATTATCATTTTTATTTATCTATCCTTTTACTAGAATGATATCCCATCTATATTTTAAAGAGCTCAACATGGTATACTTATTTTTCTTTCTGATTTTGTGCTCAGGCTAAAGATTGTTGTGGCCTTGATCCTTGGCCTACAAATTTACCTACCTTGACTGAAAAAAACAAAGTCTATTTTTCCCTGAGAAAATTTGAAAGCTGCAGATTTCCAGATATTGTTTCCAGCTATATACAGCAACAGAGAGGCAGTTTGGCCTAGTGTTTAACGCACCAGGTTAGAAAGTGGTAGGCAGTGGGTTCAAGTCCTGCCTTAGCCATGGTATTCTTGGGCCAGTCCCTCTTTCTCCATCCCAGCTCACCTCACAGAGTTGTTGTGGTGCAGTGATGGGATTCAAATTTTTTTACTACCAGTTCTGTGAGTGTGGTGTGGCTTGGTGGGCATGGCAGGGGAAGGTTACTACAAAATCCCATTCCCTCCCTACCCCACTAACCTGCTTTCCAGCTCTGTTCTCCTGTGTAGGGCAACAAAAGAAGACCCAGCCAATCAGCTGGGACTTGGGAGACAGATAATAGATGGGGGCAGGGCCAGTCAGAGGTGGAATTTAGCAGTTCTCCTAATTTCTGCTACCGGTTCTCCAGAACTGGTCAGAATCTGCTGAATACCACCTCTGGTATAGGAGGATGAAGGAGTATTGTGTGTATTCAGCACAGGAAGGAAGAAAGGAAGGAAGGAAGGAAGGAAGGAAGGAAGGAAGGAAGGAAGGAAGGAAGGAAGGAAGGAAGGAAGGAAGGAAGGAAGGCTTGTTTCAAGGGCTCCAATGTGGCAGATATTTATGAAGAAACATGGCAGCAGTCTTATTAGGGCAGCTGCCTGAGGCAGACCTGGAATACCACAAAAGGATAGAAAGTATTGTATGTCATTATGACCACCATTATCCTATGGAGGAATGTGTATGCAAGGAAAGGTGGGCTAGAGAATATTATGGAGATAAAAATACACACAGTATTGCCAAGATAACAGGAAGGGCATATAAGGCATATGAGACGTTCTGCTTCAAGTGCACATGTGACTTGTCTCTCCATGACAATGGCACCTCCCTCCCTGCCTCAGACAAACCAGCCCTTGGGCTACTTGCGAAGCCATAAAATGTGCATGCTCGCCATAGCGTCATGGATTTTCCCAACCTGGTGCCCTCCAGAGATATCAGGTTTCAATGTTTATGTTTGTCTTTCTTTATAAACTGGACTACAAGTGCCCATTAAATATGAACTTTGCAATATTTACAATAGTTACAATAGTTGCAGTGTTTATTGGCTTTATCAATTTGCCTGGCTCCTTGCTCTTCATTTGAGTACTAGGTGAGACTCAGTGACATTTTGTGTAACAGGTGTTGTTTCCATTCAGGTCCATTCACTCCCCAGGGTCAGAGTTCACTACAATGGCTCTCTTAACAACACCATATTGACAGGAATTATGGGAGCTGGGATCCAAGTCACCTGGAGAACACCAGATCAGGGCAGAAGATAATTGTCACTGATCTGACTTACAGTAAGCCTCATTTGCTATTAAAATAACTTAAAAACAGAAGTGATGGAGTAATAGATCCAGAAGTCTGCCAGTAAGCTTAGGTGACTGATGGTGGACTTCAACCAGGGTAGGCCCATGTTGTATGTTTGATTTTTATCACCATCAACAATGTGGCACTTTGTAACATTATTATTACTATATCCATCCATTCATCTTTATTTTCTTTCTCTCACTTCTTTGACCTCTTTTATTTCATTTTCCCTCATCTGATTTTAAATGACACACAGCTCTAGAGGATAACCAGTAGGTGGTGCTGAGAGGTAAAGGTAACTTGCTTTTACTCTTTTTCTTGAGTAATCTTTCCAAGGGCATTCATTAGTCACCTCCCTCCTCCTCCCTTTGGATAGATTTTCAGTGCATTATGGATTAAATGTGATAAGACCTAAAAGGGGCCACATGTTATCAAGATAATATATTCTCCTTCTTGAAGAAACCACATGAGTCCATTTATGTACTTTACCAGCTTCTTATATTATTATTATTATAACTTAAAAGTATAGGGGTTAAAAGTTTAAAAGCAGCAAAAAAGAATCCCAAGGATTAATGAAGCTTATTTAGAATGAAGAAATAATACGTATTAAGATCTATCCCATAAGGGCTAAGGAGTGGTCTTTTGATGTGATTGTTTGGCACTACAAGCCAAAACCAGAACACCCAACCACTACAAAGGTGTTAACTGAACCTCAAATACTCAATTAAAGATTATGACTCCCAAACCATCAGTAGATTCACACATCTTGCTAAGCCATATTGTTGTTTTGGTTGTTGATAGCAGTTAGCATACTGTGTGAATCCAGCAAATAGTGGCTTGCAACCCCTGTATTATAATTTAGTACAATGTGTGCAAGTAGTGATATAAGCCAGTTTTGTTTAGTTGGGGGTTAAGACACCAGGCTAGAAAGTAGGAGACCGTGAGTTTGAGTCAGTGGTGGGATTCAAAAATTTTTACTACCAGTTCTGTGGGCATGGCTTGGTGGGCATGGCTTGGTGGGCATAGCAGGGGAAGGATACTGTAAAATCCCCATTCCCTTCCCAGTCCTGGGGGAAAGTTACTGCAAAATCCCCATTCCCTCACCACCCCACTAACCTGCTTTCCAGCTCCATTCTCCTGTGCAGGGCAACAAAAGAAGACCCGGCCAGTAAGCTGGGATTCGGGAGGCAGAGAATAGATGGGGGCAGGGACAGTTAGAGGTGGTATTTGCCGGTTCTCCGAACTACTCAAAATTTCTACTACCGGTTCTTCAAAATACCACCTCTGAATACCACCTATGGTTTGAGTCCTGACTTAACCATGAAAGCCAGTTGTTTCTTCTCTCAGTCCAACACCTCATGAGGTTGCTGTTGTGAGGAACTTAGGAGGAGAATGCTGGGTTGTATATGTCTACTGTCTTGAGATATTTATAAAAATAATAAAAGCAGGATATAAATAATAATAAAAAAATAACATGTCATCTACAACCTTGTTCAAATCCTTTCTGTAGAAATGAAACCTGGTCTAGGATAACGATTTACAGCATAATCTATTCTGATTAACAAAAAGTTAATATTTGATTCAATTATTCAACTAGCTGTGATCTTTCTGTTAATATTTGATTCAATTATTCAACTAGCTGTGATCTTTCTGTTCATAGACAGTCTATAGTTAGGCATACATCTTATAGCTTGTCAAAAAGCTATCCCAGAAAACTTAATATTTTGTTAAATAACCTATTCATGGCAAACTCTATCTTCCATGTTAACAAATCATGTTGGCTAATGATAATAAAATGCTTCTTCTTCCAGAGGCTCAGTCACTGAGTACTTTGTCATGAATTTTTAAATGTTTTTCTGAAATTGACTTTAACTTGACATTACTCTGATTATTTTACAGGACATCCAAAGCTGCCTTTTCCAATATGGTACCCTCCAGAATTATTGCATTAAAACTCTCAGGTTTCTTGAACAACATAGCTAGCCATATTGGTTGGCCTTTTGTTGTGGTTGTCCAACAGTTCAAGTTGGAAAAGTTTCAGCTATAGCATAGATGGAAAAACAGTTTCCATGAGTCTACCATATTTCCAGGAGTCCAGAAAAGAATTACTATTGTCTCCTTGTTTCTTTCTTTGTCTCAAAATGGCTTCTTTGGTTTTTTTTTCAGATCATCCCCCTTCTTTTAATGAGAATGTACAATAGCTGTCATTGCCAAGTTCTCATAACTTACTTTTAGAAATGTTCAAGAGATATTTCTTATTATTTCCTAAGTTCCTAACTGTACAAAGTTTCATAACACATTAATCTGCCTATGAAAAATGATTGGAAAAATAACAGCCACAACAATATCAAATATTATAATGCTATTCTACATAGAAGCAATACAATAATTTTGGATAAAGCAATAACAGAATAATCATTAGTGATCCAGTCAAATGTTAAAATTACTAATGCATAAAAACATATAAAATTTGAGCAAAACGCAGTTCACATTAGAATGAGTTTTCATTAGATCCTGACAATAATGGGATTATCCGAGAACCAAGGCAGCAAATGACCAAATGAATCATGATGTAACTGCCTCTTCAATATTTCCATCATAATGTCATGTGTGAATGCACAAGAGTCAGAACTTGCATTGTGACATCACAATGTCATAATCAGTGGTGGGATTCAATTTTTTTTGCTACAAGTTTTGTGGGCGTGGCTTGGTGGGCGTGGCAGGGGAAGGATACTGTAAAATCTCCAGTCAGAGCTGGTATTTGCAGGTTCTCCAAACTACTCAAAATTTCCGCTACCGGTTCTCCAGAATTGGTCAGAACCCGCTGAATACCACCTCTTGTCATAATGTAATATGCAAATGCATAAAAGTCAACTTGCATTGTGACATCAAGCCAACATTTTGTCAAAATGGCAAAACGTGCATTGTAACATATCCGGGAACATAACTTGTCTAAAGTTGGGTTGAGAGAGAATAGCTGCCCCAAAGTGACTTGTAACTGCCAAGCACATTTGGAACTAAATCTGCCCAATCTAATTAATATCTTGATTATACCACACCAAATGTGTATTTTTCATTATCACATAGTGTGAGAAGGATGGTGCAGAAATTTAATAAATAGATAAACAAATTCATAGTACAATAAAATGCTGTGAAAATTCATGCCATTTTATAATTTCTATTTTGATGAATTGTAAATAATTATTCAACATAAACCCCTCTATTTCATAGGAGCCAGTCTTTCCAAATTGAAGGCTATGAAACATACTTCTTTGTTTCTACTGAGAAAAATGTGTTTGCATTCACCATGAATCTGATTTTAAGTAACAGAAAATGATCAGATACCCCACTCAAAAATCTGGTCTTCTGATTAAAGAAGCTGGTACACCTAAAAAGACAGGCAAAACTTCAATCACACCGTTGTGGTTACCATCATGATTTTTATGACCTCACTGTGCAAATACCCCTGGTCGTACCCCTACATCCCACCCCCAGCCTGCATCCCTCTTTCTTTCTTTCTTTCTTTCTTTCTTTCTTTCTTTCTTTCTTTCTTTCTTTCTTTCTTTCTTTCTTTCTTTCTTTCTTTCTTTCTTTCTCTCTCTTTGTCTGTCTGTCTGTCTGTCTGTTTGTTTAATTTATATTGCCTATTTGCACATGTGACTCAAGGCAGCTTGCAGAATATAAAACCTCATATAAAAACAATAAAACTAATAAAAGAAGAGTTATATAATAAATTAATATAATAAAATCACCCCCTGCCCCGGCAACAGCACTTCCCACAAGCCATTTAATGGGCTCCATCCCGCCCATGGTTCCCCCAGCTCACTGGCAGAACCGGCTCTTCAGTGCCTTCCGGAAAAGTATTTGAGAGGAGGCCATTCTAATCTCTGGGAGGATGATGTTCCAGAGAGAGGGGGTCACCACAGAGAAGGCTCTTTTTTGGGTCCCACCAGGTATATCTACCTAGGGGATGGGACTCACAATATGCCCTGCCTCCCTGCTCTGATGGGTCAGGTAGATGTGACAGGCAAGAGATATGGTGCCTCAGATAACCTGGTCCCAAGCCATGAAGGGCTTTAAAGATGACAACCAGCACCTTGATCCTAAAACTCCGGCTGAAGCCCATTCTCTGCTCCTGCTATTCCTTTCAGACGTGACTGAGGTAGCCTTAGTTTTTGTTCTGTACTTTAATTTGAATTCTTGAAATCCCCGCGCTTTGATTGGCCAAAGCGCGGGGCGATCGGATTGGTTAGGTGAGCCGCGCCGATTGGCTCGCTGAGAATCTCCCGCGATTGGTAGATTCGAATCGCGGGAGATTCAAAGCGGTGTCATTGGCCGCGGCTGCCACGGCTTGGAAATAAAAAGCCGCAAAGTTTTCCTAAGAGCCAGTTCAGTTCCTAACTTCAGTAAAGAGCTTGATACAAAGTCACCGACTCCTGGCCTCTTTCCAAACGGACACAACAGTTTTCAGCAAAGTGGACTTGTGCCGATCTCACCTTGTTTGAGATCATAAAGCCAACATCAGCTAGGTGAGCCCCTTTGAGTTTCACCCTCAAATATAACGACGAATCTACCTATCAGCCACAAATAGAACGTAGGATAACAGAATTGGAAGGTACCTTAGAGGCCTTCTAGTCCAACCCCCTGCTCCAGCAGGAAGTCTACACCATTTTAGACAAATGGTTGTCCGGTCTCTTTTTGAGAGTTTCTGGTGAGGGAGCACCCACAACTTCTGATTGCTCTCACCATTAGAAAATTTCTCCTTAGTTCTAGGTCGTTTCTCTTGAACTAAATAACTGCCTGTGTAGCTTGAACTAAGAAGGCAAGAAGCTTGGAAAATGTGTGTGTGTGTGTGTGTGTGTGTGTGTGTAGGTGTGTATTTCTCCCTCCCATCTCCCATTTCTTTCTTTCTCCTCTGACTGAATTTAGCTTCAGAAATAGGTCAAGAGGAAATTAATTTTCTTGTTCAAAAGCTGACTGGTTTAATGTGAGTGTAGCAGTTTCACTCCCCAGTTTGGCTGGTACAATTAGGGCAGGGGTCTCCAACCTTGGCTCCTGAAAGCCTGGCGGACTTCAACTCCCAGAGTTCCACAGCCAGCTGGCTGTGGAATTCTGGGAGTTGAAGTCCACCAGGCTTCCAGGGGCCAAGGTTGGAGACCCCTGAATTAGGGGGAGAGCGGGAGGTAAAGTTAACCTTGGGATGGAAAATGCAAGCTTGGCTGGGAAGTTTTGTAAACAGAAATAAAGAGTTGCCTCAGTGGACCATCTGCAAGTCATTGGCACCTTCAATTCCCCCTTGCAAACTTCCCCATTAATAAATTTGACAATTCAGCTTTAAAAGCAGAGAGAAAGAGAGAGAAAGAAATTGACTGCACTGTGAAATTATTCTCATTTGCAGTGTAAGCCAAAACTGTGGCATGCTTCTAGGATGGAAAGCAATTCTTTGCCAACAGGACTGGAGAAGTGATTAAAAAACTTTAAAGGGCACTACCCAGACTAAGTTGAAGTCGGCATCTGTTCTGCTTTTACATTTCTCCAACTTTTTTCCCCATCAGACTGAAAAAATCTGGACGAAATTTTAGTTTTTACATGTGATCACTTTGGCAATGGAAAATACTTCAGTTTCTTTTCCTTAATATAAGGAGGAAGTGAGCTGAGTTGTAATAAAGTTATGTAGGACAGGATCTTAAAACAATTACATGGGTTACCTAAAATGTAAAATTATACGCAGAGTAATATTTTGGTAAAGTTGGAGCCAAAACATATGTACACTTACATGCATAAATGCACAACCCCATTTTTGTAGTGAGAAACCTAGCTCCATTAGAACATTATTTTTTTATCATATATTTAGAAGAATTACACTATTCTATCAATACATATTATGTTTTATCTGCTTACGATGTCAGTATCTTGGTATCATCACCTGTTACATGCATATAACATTGAGTTATTCTATTTGCACTTCCATAACTGCAGAGCATAAAGCATGGTTTGTGAGTAAGTATGATGTGTGAACAACAGTCATATGGCTTTAATAAACCATGGTTTTGTATGAGATGTGAAAAAAGCAAAAAAAAAAATCCAATTTATCTCAGAATGCCTCAATTGTCCTCATAGCTTAAGGCTATGCTACTAATCAAAATGGCATCTTCTGGTGGGACCAGCCAAGCAAACGATGAAACAGAGATCATGACATTGCAATTCAAACTCAAGCCTTTTTGTATTTATATGACAAACAACACACCCAAGTACATAAGGTGCAATGCTTATGGCAAGACATCATAACACTGTTTGTAATTTGGCCATTTAGCAGAAGGAAAACAATTGATGTTCCCTCTGAAGATCTTCCAAGTTCTTTCTTCCTTCCTTCCTTCTTTCCTTCCTTCCTTCCTTCCTTCTTTCCTTCCTTCCTTCCCTTTTAGCACATTTTCAAATGAATGTTGAACTGCAGTTCCCTATCATTTTATTTTATAAAAATTCTTCCAATGTTTCTCAACTTGAGCAACTTGAAGAAGAGAGAACCTCAATTCCTAGAACATTCTAGCCATCTTCAAGCTGCCAAGGTTGAGAAACATATCTCCAAGCTACATACAGGTCCCAGGAGTATTCCTGAAAGTAGAAATTGGGAATCCATACTAGCTTTCCTTTTCAAAAATAATTTTAGAAACTAAAATTATAAAAATAAAATTAGAGTCAATGGGATGTCAAACTCAATTTCTTTAAGGGCAACATCAGATTTGTGCTTGACCTTGTGGGGCTGGGGTGGGCATGACCAGCATGACATCACTTGCGTTGGGGGGCACCTGTGGTGGCCCGAGCGCTCTGCCAGCAAAAACGGGCTCCCAGCTCTATTTCAGTTGTGACAGCCTCTTGCAATCTTCTGCCAGTGAAAAGAGAGCTCAGGAGGGCCCTGTGTGGCCCTCACGAGCTCCATTTTCGCTGGCAGAGGCAACGCGGGCTGGACCTTTATTATTTCCAGGGCAGCCTTGTGGGCCAGTTCTAAGCACCCCCCAAGCCGGATTCGGCCCCCAGGACTTGAGTTTGACACCCCTGGTGTAAAGCCTGGTGGGCAGTATCAAATTGCCTAAAAGTCAGTGGTGGTATTCAGCAGGTTCTGACCAGTTCTGGAGAACTGGTAGTGGAAATTTTGAGTAGTTCGGAGAACCAGCAAATACCACCTCTGACTGGGCCCATCCCATGTATTCTCTGCTTCCCAAGTCCCAGCTGATTGGCTGGGTCTTCTTTTATTGCCCTGCACAGGAGAATGGAGCTGGAAAGCAGGTTAGTGGGGTGGGGAGAGAATGGGGATTTGCAGTAACTTTCCCTCAGGAGTAGGGAGGGAAAGTTACATCCATCAAGCCATGCCGACCAAGCCATACCCACCAAGCCATCCCACAACCACCAAGCCATGCCCACAGAACTAGTAGTTACAATTTTTGAATCTCACCACTGCTATAGGCGTATTACCACATCCAGGTACATTGGACACCTTTAGTGTAGGTTCTGTAAGCATTGACCACAAATTAAAACTATCTCTAGTCCAATTCTCCAGGTGCCAAGACTTCCAGTGATAGAAATGCTAACCAGGATATTTTATTTCCTTGGAACAGGGTCACTGGGGGCATATATTGTTTCTGTAATGTGGTTTATTTATACTTATGGTGATGCTGAATGTAACCAGAAGCTTACAAAATTAACATTCCAACCCTTCTTAAATTTCAAGAGAAATGACAAGCACTATAATGTTCTAACAGAAAACAGCTTTCTCTGTAACTCATAGCTTCACTCCATAAATTGTAAGGTTTGATTCTGTTTCCAGCTCATATGCACAAATCTTCCACAAATCATATGCACATCTCTTGTACTCTCTGGTGAAGATAGAAGAATAAAGAAGAGTCATGTTCATATTATCCACTACACTGTTGGAACTGGATTTTTCTTTTTATGTAAGATACTCCTCCGTTTGAAGGATCAGACTGGGAGTAAAGGTCCCATTTTATGAATTCCAGCAACTGGAAACCATAGACTTGCTATCTCTGAAATTAAAGTGAATGTATATAGTGCTCATTTTCTAATACCCATAGACATTCTCCATGAATCTCATTTCAAAGTCGTTTAGGCAGACGTTAATCACTGCATGCTATAGATCAGGGGTCTCCAACCTTGGCTCCTGGAAGCCTGGCGGACTTCAACTCCCAGAGTTCCACAGCCAGCAAAGCTGGCTGTGGAATTCTGGGAGTTGAAGTCCGCCAGGCTTCCAGGAGCCAAGTTTGGAGACCCCTGCTATAGATATACACTTCAAAGTTCAACTAAGTGCTGTGTGAAAACAACATCTTATTATTCGGACTGAATCTCTTGTTTTCTTCAGTTTCTTTAGGTTTTCCTGTATCCCTCCTAATTTGACACAAATCTGTCTTGTTTCTTCCATTTTTTTAAGCATAGAAGGCCCTACTTTTGTAATCTTGCCAGAGGGAGGCAGCTCTGCGTGTTGACTTGGTCTAACTTAAAACTAAAAAGAAACACAATCAGGAAAACTATGGCCTTGAAGATGTGCAGCAAAAGTTAGCATGAGGCAAGAGATGAAACTGATGCAGGGCTCACAGGATAACACAATCATGGGGTGAAATATTGGATTTCCATTGAAACCATAGTAATTTTAAATATTCATGTACAAACATACAATTTACACATATTGAAGTTATCTTTTTTCCACAATACTTTCACTTTCTCTACAATTCTGTACATATCAGAATAACAAGAGTTGGAAGGGATCTTGGAGCAGAGGTGGGTGGCTGGGGGTTCACAGGGGTTCAGGAGAGCCCCTAGCTAAGAATCTGTGCAGTTCGGAGAACCCCCAAATCCCACTCCTGGCTGGCCCCGCCCACCCTGCCTCGCCCCTCCCAGAAGTCCCCACGTGGCCCGTTTTGGATGCAGGTAAATGCAGGGCATGCATGGAGGCTCAGTGTGGGTGAAAACAGCCTCCCGGAAGTTTGGGAAGGCCCGAAATGAGCCCATTTCAGGCTTCCAGAGAGCTTCCAGAGCTTGGGGAGGCTGTTTTCACCCTCCCGGAGGCTTGAAGGAAGCCTCCGGAGCCTGGGAAGGGCAAAAATGCCCCCACACCATGGTGCAGGAGGCCAACTAGGCCACGCCCACCATGGCTATGGCCACCCAGCAACCGGGCAGAGAACTCTTTGCTAAAATTTTTGAAGCCCACCCCTGCTTTGGAGGTTTTCTAGTTCAGCCCTCTGCTCAATAAATCCTATACCATTTCAGACAAGCCGTTGTCCAATCTCTTCTTAAAAACCTCCAGTGTTGGAGCAGTCAGAACTTTAGGAGGCAAGTTGTTCCAGTGATTAATTGTTCTCACAGTCAGGAAATTTCTCCCTAGTTCTAGGTTGGTTTTTTCCTTCATTAGTTTCCATCGACTGCTTCTTGTCCTGCCTTTAGGTGCTTGGGAGGATAAATTGACTCCCTCTTTTTTGTGGTAGCCTCTTAGATCAGGGCTGTCACATGCTGGCCACACCCATGCCCAGTTTAGCGAAGGGGGGGGAAGTCCCAATATGTCACATACCACCGTGATGACATGAGTTTGACACCCTTGTCTAAGATAGAGGAAGACTGCTATCGTGTCACCCCGAGTCCTTCTTTTCTTTAAATGAGGCATACCTAATTCCTGCAACCATTCTTCATATGTTTGTCCCCTAATCATCTTTGTTGCTCTTCTCTTACTATTTCTAGAGTTTAAATATCTTTTTTTATGTCATGGTGATCAAAACTTGATGCAGTATTTCAACTATAGTCTAACCAAGGCTTTTAAAGTGGTATTAATACCTCACATGATCTTGATTCTCTCTGTTAATTCAGCCTAGGATTGTGTTGGCTTTTTTTGGCAGCTGCAGCATCCTGCTGGCACATGTTTAAGTTATTCTTTTTTTTTTTTCATTCCCCCTTTTATCCTTTTCTGCACACCTCATTTTGCTCTATTTCGAGCTTTTCTTTTTATAATGCCTATTTTTTTCTGTTTCTTTATATTTTATATTTTGCTGAAATTTAATAAAGCTTTAAAAAAAAAAAGCAGCAAACAAGCCAATAGCGAAATACTAGCAAGGAAAGCCAATTAGTTTAATGAAACAATAATAAAAGATTCATTGAACAATTAAATATGAGAGTATGCCACTTTGGGAAAAACCTCAGGGAGATCTTACAACCAGTTCAGTGCAATTTTGGTCAAAAATTATATGAAGATTGTGCATCACCATTTCTTTATCCCTAACTTTTTTTATGTCTTGGTCTCAAATGTCATAATCCTTGTCTGACCATCAGCAAAGAGTTTATTTCATCAAAATTTTCATCATACCTTTAAATTATGCCTGTCTTGTTAGAGAGAACACATTATTACTGACCAGCTTTTTATTTTCTTTGCTAGGCCATCTAATTTGTCTGTTCCATTTCCTTTTTTGTTTTCTAAGTATAAAAGTATTCTGGTTCCATGATGTAACCATTCTGCTTCCAGCTGCTTAGATACAGCAACCTATTTGGCTATTTGGAAACTATTTGATCTGGCTAATTATGCTATTTATCTCTACACCATTCTTTAACATGATTTAAAAAGCCAAATTAAAATCATAATAAAAATAAACAACCAACAATCAGTACTATATTATATTAAAGCTGTAAAATTATCTCAGCAATACAGGAAGTAATCAATGAGCTCAATGTCTCTTATTTCTGAGAAGGGATGCATAAGATGAAATTGTGTGTGTGTTTTTTAAGGGAACTATAAATCAGCCAGTAGGATTAAAATGACATCGAAACTTCTTGGAAAATGTAAAATGTATTTTGCTTGATTACAAAGGACAAAAAAAGCAACCCAAGTGTTTCTCATACGGAAGCTTGTTTTAGAATGGCGGGTATGTTTCTCTAAGATACCCCAACTCCCATAGCTCTCATCTGACTCAGATTTGTTTCTCATTCTACAAGCCAACTTCTCCATGGAAGAAGATCTACAATGCCTTGGAACTGATGAGTCATAAGGTAATAGCAGGTCTGCAATTCAAGGCTACTCATTACTTGAACAATGTCTGTCCCCTGCCTGTTTCATGACCTTGATCTCCTCGCAAGCTATTCCTCCCTTGGACTCATATCTTTAACCTTGGATTCTATTGATCAGAAACAGCTTCATCCCACATAGAGCATTTATTCATACTCAACCATTGCTTCTCTCAATATATGTGACTCTTGTTTTTCAAAGAACCTAAGAGTGGGAAGAAAACTAATGTGATATATAATATACAGACAAGTCTTATTATTGTTGTTTCTAATACCCTGGTCACTGGGTCTTCATTGTTTTTGAAGAATGGCTAATTCACATTGGCTGGGAAATGTCCCACAATATTAGCAAGACATGAATATATTTCTCTACTTTATTACTTCTTTGTGACCCCTTGGTTAATAAATACATTAATTTCTTGTATTCAGATGTATACCATTGCTCGTAATCCCTTGGGCTAATACCTTAGTGGAAGGCACTAAGCTTAAAGGAGGTTAAAATAGAAAATTAATAAATATTATCTTTTGCATACTAAATGTTTATGCTCCCCTACGTCTATCTAATGTTCCCAACCCTTCTTTATTATATACAGGCAGGGGTGGGCTGCTGGGAGTTCTCAGGGGTTCAGGAGAGCCCCTAGCTAAGATTCTATGCAGTTCGAAGAACCCCCAAATCTCACTCCTGGATGGTCCCGCCCATCCCACCCCTCCCCTGAGTCCCCATGTGGCCTGTTTTGGATGTGGGTAAGTGCAGGGCACATGTGGAGACTCGGGGAGGGCAAAAAATGCGCCTCACGGAAGTTTGGGAAGGCCAGAAACAGGTCCGTTTCAGCTTCCAGAGAGCTACCAGAGGCTGTTTTCGCCCTCTCAGAGGCTCAAGGAAAACCTCTGGAACCCAGGAAGGGCAAAAACAACCCTCCGCCATGGTGCAGTAGTCTGACTTGGCCACGCCCACCATGGCCACGCCCACCCAGCAACCGGACAGAGAACCTATTGCTAAAATTTTTGAAGCTCGCCCCTGTGGTCATTCGACTTATGACCACAATTGTGCCCAAAATTTATGTTGCTCAGCCAGACATTTGTTAATTTTTAACCCCTTTTACAACCTTTCTTGCCACATGGTAGTTATTAAGCTACAAACATGGTTGTTAAGTGAATCTGGCTTCCCCATTGACTTTGCTTGCCAGAAAGTCGCAAAAGGGGATTACAAAACCCCAGGAAACTGCTGCTATCCTAAATATTGTTGCCAAGTTGCCAAGCATCTGAATTTTGACTGTGTGACTGTGGGGATGCTACAACAGTTGTAAATGTGAAAATCGTTCATACGGCACTCATTTCAGTGTCAGCGTAACTTCAAACGGCCACTAAATGAACTGTTGTAAGTTGAGGACTACCTGTAATGGTTTCTCTTTCAGTGACACGTTGCTGGCCAAAGAGAATTGTTTTTTCCCCCTAAGATTGGTGATCTTCTAAAATATGTAATGGCAACCTTTCTACAATTTTGTAAACAACAAACTAAAAAACTCAAGGTCCATCCCACCCCTGAAAGGACCTAATGGTAAAGACTGCAATGATGAGACCATTAAAACCAACCTCTTTAACACATTCTTTGGCTCAGTATTTGTAAACAGCAATGGATCATGCCCAGTATTTCCTAGTCGAACCACAGACAACTACAATGATCTAATACATATCGATTTTACAGAAGACAATGTTGAAAAAGCACTGCGCAATCTAAAACCATCTCTATCTATTGGACCGGATGGAATATGTGCCTACTTCTTAAAAAAGCTATTCACTGCCATAGCCAAACCTCTAAGCATAATCTTTGAAAAATCTTTCAGGACCAGCTCCTTGCCTAACCTATGGACACAACCCATGGTCATCCCCATCTTCAAGAAGGGAGACCTCAGCCTAGTTGAAAATTATAGACCAATCTCTTTATGCTGTGTCACCTGTAAAGTCATGGAATCAATTATTAACCAACCCACTTAGAGACAAACAACCTACTCTCTAACAAACAATTTGGTTTCAGAAAAAAACTATCCTGTAATCTGCAACTCTTACACAGCAAAAACATATGGACTATACAACTCGATCAGGGCAAAGTAATAGATGCAATCTACATAAACTTCTGTAAAACCTTTGATTCAGTGGTACATGACAAACTACTACTAAAACTAAAATCCTATGGTATCTCTGGACACCTGCATAACTGGATAGAAGCATTCCTGTCAAACAGACAACAAATGGTCAAAATTGGGAGCATCCTATCAAATTCTGTACCTGTCAACAGTGGTGTCATCCAAGGCAGTGTTCTAGGACCAACTCTCTTCATACTCTACATAAATGACCTCTGTGATCATATTAAGAACAACTGCATTCTCTTCGCTGAGTATTCAACACCACAGACAATACTGCTACCCTTCAAAAATATCTCGACTATGTATCAGAATGGTCAAACAAATGGCAACTTCAAATCTCAACAAATAAATGCTCTGTCTTACATATTGGCAAAAAAAAATATCAGAAAATAAAATACAAGCTGAATAGTCAAGACCTTGTTGATGATCCAGACTCTGCCAAAGACCTTGGAGTACTCATCTCAAATGATCTAAGTGCTAGAGCCCACTGTAATTACATAGCTAAAAAGGCATTAACAGTTGTTAACCTAATCCTACATAGCTTTTTCTCTGGTAATATCACACTACTAACTAGAGCATATAAAACATGTGCTAGAGCAATGCTCGAATACAGCTCATCAGTCTGGAACCCATATTACATATCTGATATTAATACAGTTGAGAAAGTCCAGAAATATTTCACAAGAACAGTTCTCCACTCCTCTACTCGTTGCAGAATACCTTATGCCACCAGACTTGAAATTCTAGACCTAGAAAACCTAGAACTATGCCACCTTTGGTCCGATCTTAGTACATAAAATTATATATTGCAATGTCCTACCTGCAAATGAATACTTCAGCTTCAACCATAACAACACAAGAGCACACAATAGATACAAACTCAAGGTTCACCACACCAAACTCGATTGCAGGAAATATGACTTCAGCAACAGAGTGGTCAATGTCTGGAATACTCTACCTGACTGTGGTTTCTTCCCCAAACCCCAAAAACTTCAACCTTAGACTGTCTACTATCGATCTCACACTTTTCCTAAGAGGTCTGTAGGGGACATGCATAAGCGCACTATCATGCCTATGATCCCTGTCCTATTGTTTCTTTTATTTTTCTTATATGTATCCATTTCATGTATTCATAACTATGTCTACTCTTATACCTATTATCTTGTAAGCGATTAACAAATCAAATTAAAATAAATAAAAAAACCTACAACCCTCAAAATGTTTTCTTTGCAGATTTTTGTTTCCACTATCAAGAATAGGAGTTCCAATTGTGTTGCCAAGTCTGGAAATACACATAAATTAGATCCCCCAAATAGGCTTATTACAATCAAGAAACAAATAACCGATAAACAAACTCAACTCCCATCCACAAATTTGGAAAACAAAAAAAGGCACCTTGTGGGTTTGCTATAATGGGGCCCGTTCCAGTCATTTTACATCGTGTTACCCACTGCTTAACCTTCCCGCAAAAAGTTAAGTCCTAGCGGCTCAAAGATTTCCCACACAGTGCTCTGTAGCAAGGCAACATTAGGAACATTGTGGAGAATTCACATGGCCATTTTCAGAGCTGCTTTTTCAGAGGGAATCCCCAGAGTAAACTTCAGCTGTGGGCCTATTCAGGTGCTAGCTCTTGATACCTGTCATGTGCTTCTTCATGCAAACATTGAGCCTTTCAATTGAAGCCACTCCATTGGTGCCAAGGCAGCTTGCTACAAGCATATTTTCCAGACTAGACTGTTGAATGTTCTCTGAAGTAATGAAAAACTTGAAGGAGGGAGAGGAAACCCAATTCCCAAGGCAAGGGAGAGTAGAAGGGTGGGGTACGCCAAAGCATCTCCAGGCAAGCTTTTTTCCTTCTTCTATGAACTGAAAGATTCCTCATTTTCCTATTCCGTGGCTGCCAAGGTACACAAAGCTATTGTTGTGTATGCACTATAATTAATAAAGTATGAGCTTGAGGTAAAGTGCAGGGTTTTGGCCCTGCACTTCTGATTGGCTGTTAGGCGGCCAGACCGGATTGGTTAGTTCTGAGGAATCCGATTGGCCCTTAACAGAGAGTTCTTATTGGTTGCAAGAGCTAGCGTTCCTAACTCGTTATTGGATAAATCTTACAAGGGTTGCCTATATATAAAGCAGAGTTCACTGTTGCTAAATGGAGAAGTCACTATGTAAATAAAGAGCTGAAGTTCACCGTTCAGAGGCTGTCTCCATTTATTTCAACCCATGCTCAATACTTAACAGCTATATCATATTAATAGCTGTTTTTAATCACCGTGACTTTCTCCAAAGAGCTCTGAGAATTGCAGTTTGACGAATGAGGATGGCACTGGGTGGAATGGGTAACCTGCAAGCTCAGTTTTGCAAGTGCAGAAAACAAATCCACTGACATGAATTCTTAGCTATTTTTATTTTTCTATTCCCTGCTCCCCAATTTAAAAAAAAAAATGGATCAAGCTTAATACTATATAGTCCGGCTTAATAGCAGTAGCAATAGTGCTTACACTTATATACCTCTTCATAGTGCTTTGCAGCCCTCTCTAAGCAGTTTACAGAGTCAGCATATTGCCCCCAACAATTTGGGTCCTCATTTTACCCACCTCGGAAGGGTGGAAGGCTGAGTGAACCTTCAGCCTGGTGAGATTTGAACTGCCAAATTGTAGGCAGTTGGCTGCAGAAGTAGCTTGCAGTTCTGCACTCTAACCACTGCACCACAGTGGCTCCTTAATGCTTTTAGATTCCTTAAAAAATATTTTAGACAGCTAGCAACCAACTTTCAAAGTGCTAACAACCAGATGACTGCAGAGGATATAAATCCTTTTATTCCCCCACCATTTAGTCAGAACTGAAGAAGCTTTTTGGATTAGAAGTGAAGTATTTTCAAGGAAAAAACAAAAAACCAAGAAAAGTCTAGTTATTTTTTGAACAAGCACCATTGGAACAGTGGTGGGATTCAAAAAAAAAATTACTGCCAGTTCTGTGGGCGTGGCTTGGTGGGTATGGTGTGGCTTGGTGGACGTGGCTTGGTGGGGCATGGCAGGGGAAGGTTACTGAAAAATCTCCATTCCCTCCCCACCCCACTAACCTGCTTTCCAGCTCCGTTCTCCTCTGTAAGGCAACAAAAGAAGACCCAACCAATCAGCTGGGACTTGAGAGGCAGAGAATACATGGGGGTGGGCCCAGTCAGAGGTGGTATTTGTTGGTTCTCCAAACTACTCAAAATTTCCACTACCGGTTCTCCAGAACTGGTCAGAACTTACTGAATACCACCTCTGTTTTGGAACAACTATGATCTGGCTGATTGAGAATCTCCATAAACTTTCAACGTGTCGCAGTTTGCCCCATATCTTGCTATCGTTACAGGCCTCTGCTTTGATGGTTTTTATTTAGATGTCAAAAGATTTTCCAGTTCTAATGAAGCATTGACCTCCCATAATTGCATGGGTACAGGAAGTCCAAAGACATCAGGTTGGCAATAGTTACACAAGAGATTTCCCCACCTCTCTTGTGGAGAGGAAGTGGAGACTTAACAGCCATATAATTTTTGATAGATAGAGACCTTTGGGGATGGTGAACCTTGGCATGAAATGCAAGTAGATGCTGTTTATGGCAAATCACTCATTCTGCCTTAGTGGGGAGCTACACCCAACTTCATCATCAAATACAAGAATTGTAAAAACATCCAACTTTCCATGAAGTTAGATAGGGCGTATCTCCAATCATTACTGCCCAGTACACCAACAAAAAGATACTACCCTCAAAATGAGGGGAACATTCATTCCCTTTCACATAAAAACTGTTTTCGGTAAAAACAAACCTTTGACCTTCCACATTCCTGCAAAAAGGAGAAGCCAAGTGAGACAAGATAATAGGTGTTGCTTTAGCTGAGCTTTTCTGATCCTTTGTCTCTGCCCGTTGAATTTGGCAACCTGCAAGCTTGTTTTTATGGAACCTCTTCAGGAAGGTTAAACCTATTAAAATGTATCTTCTGAGAGCCTCCCTTTGGATCACTCTAGCCGCTTCAAAATCGTGAACTATCATAACAATATGCACTTCCTACCTCATAGTGCACTGGCCTCTCCGTGTCTTCCAAAATTAACAAATGCATCCTGTGATCCAGTCTTTCCCAGCCATGGCCACTTTCAAGTTGCATGGACTTCAACTCCCAGAATTCCTCAGTCAGCAGTCCAGACATCTTAAAGTTGTCATAAGGGAAACCCACTGTGATAACATATACTTCCCATCAGAGGTGGTATTCAGCAGGTTCTAACCAGTTCTGAAGAACTGGTAGCAGAAATTTTGAGTAGTTCGGAGAACCAGCAAATACCACCTCTGACTGGAAATGTTGGAGTATCCTTCCCCTGCCATGCCCACTAAGCCACGCCCACAGAACCGGTAGTAAAAACAATTGAATCCCACCACTGCTTCCCATATCCATTTCCTAAAGAATGCTATTTTCCAAAGGTTGAAATCATACAACATGGATCCATGCGAAAATAAAAATGAATAATTAGTTGCACAGCAAGTTGCGGGAACGATTGGCTTTATATGTCACCTTAATTAAATCATTATGGTTCGTGTGTATAGCCACAGAGCTACCAGATCTGGACCACAAAACTCTGACAAGCATAAGTTATTCTCTGTATCTTGCCGTTGCCATTGGAATGTGTGCAGCCCAGAGTTGATAAACGGCATGTTGTGAGGATGTAGCAATGATGTTTTGTTAATCTGGAGACTTAGT
Source organism: Hydrophis major (assembly GCA_033807585.1). Taxonomy (NCBI): domain Eukaryota; kingdom Metazoa; phylum Chordata; class Lepidosauria; order Squamata; family Elapidae; genus Hydrophis; species Hydrophis major. The sequence goes on from CM066331.1 coordinate 196,862,307, forward strand.
GTTCTGTATGCAAAGAAGTCTATCCTTTGTAATGCACCTATTTAAATTACTCATAAACCTGACATTTCGACACTTGAAGATCAGCCATAGAAACCCACCACATATGGATTGGACCTTGGAATAAATTAGTGGTGGTGAACTTCTTGCTTTGAATATCATAGCTCCAGGAGTAGTGTTTTTACCAGAAATGAGACATGAGGAGGAAAGGTAGGACTGCAGTCCGGATTCTCAATGCCATCCCCTCCTCACATCTCTACCAATGACTGCGAGGGAAAAAATGTACATACAGCAAATAAATGTGAATGAGTAGAATATCCCAATAAGACTAGTGTCAGCTGCTTGAGATAGACCAGACTAGGAAATCAAAAGGCTACTACTTTTATTGTAAGGTTATCATAACAGAAACTTGCAAGTCTGAATGTCTTTCCTTCCTCCTCTGCTTTATTTTCTTGAGAACTAGAAAATGGTCTTGTTTGAGACATTTTCACGAGTTAAGTTTCTTGTCTGGGTTCAGTTTTTTTTTTTAAATCCGTGGCCTTCTTAGTAGCCCTTCCTCATGTTTGTTTATTTATATAGACAGCATATCCTGCACTTATTTATTTTAACTTAAAATCACTTTATAATGCCTTGGTAAGGCCACACTTGGAATACTGCATTCCGGTTTGGTCGCCATGATGTAAAAACAATCTGGAGACTCTAGAAAGAGCGCAGAGAAGAGCAACAAAGATGATTAACGGACTGGAGGCTAAAGCACATAAAGAATGGTGGCTGGAATTGGGTATGTCTAGTCTAGTGAAAAGAAGAACTAGGAGAGACATGATAGCAGTGTTCCAATATCTCAGGGGCTGCCCCAAAGAAGAGGGAGTCAAGCTATTCTCCAAAGCACCTTGGTGATTGGTTCAATGTCACCCAGCTGGCTTTCATGGCTAAGGCGGGACTTAAACTCGTGGTCTCTTGCTTTCTAGCTTGGTACCTTAACCACTGGGCCTTCCTACTTCCCGTTGCCTCTAGGTATCCTGGGCCTCACTTTGAAAAATGGGGCTCCTTTATCATGGCCCTTTGTCCTGCTGGCTGCCATGCAAATAGATGCTAATCTACAAGACTCCTGGATCAGCCATGAAAATAAGCACGTTGCTCCTCCCTGTCTCCACAAGCACACACCCATGTTTATTTCCTCTCACACACTTTCCATCTCTCATTTTGTGTTTGTTTTAATATCGACAACCATCACAGAGACACCTTTCCCTGCAGTGGGTCAGACAGTTAATCAGCCCGCTTCCCCAGGAGCCCAAGCCCTCCTGTTTGTGCACTGTGGGGCTGAGCCAGGAGGAAGAGCTTTAAAGTGACCCATTGAAATGGAAGCTCTCCCCACCCAAATACCTGAACTCACCGCCCAGATGGCTCATTTCCCTGCGTTTTAGACATTCATACCAATAAGTGAAATCATAACATTGCTTCACAATTGACATTGGGAAATCAGGGACCAGTAAGGCAGCCTTCCCAACTTGGTGCTTCCATAAAAGTTTAGGGGTATAACTTCGAGAATTTCACACCCGAGTTACCCATAAGACTGAGAAATCTGGAAACTGCAGACCAAAATATCCGAGGGCACCAGGTTGGAGCAACGCAGTTGTGTAGATCTGCTTAGGAAGGATTATTTTCCCAAGGATTTCATTTGGATCATTGCTCTCTTATATCTCCTAGAGCTCAACTCTGGAATGGGATCAAAGACATGCCTTTCAATATGCCCAGGTAGTTTACTTCCAACACAGATTATAGGAATACATTTAATCAAAACTGAAAGTTTGAGGCTGAGAAAGTATTTTGGTTAAAATCATTTTAGCTAGATTTGTAAAAAAAAAAGAGAGAGAGAGATTAGCAGTTGTTTTTACATAATACCACTTGAAATTAAAAGTAGTCCTTTCCAACTGGGTGGCCTCCAGATATGTGGGACTACAACTCCCATCTCTTTACCAGCACAGCATGGTGAGTATTTTAGTCTCACACATCTGGGTGGTTCAGGAAGGTTGAAACTATCTTGTATATGTTTTCAGGGTGTTTTTACTTGTCTTCAGGCAGATTAGCTTGAGAATGTCTTAAATAATCCCATTAGTTCTTCAAGAGAGCTGAATAAGGTTATTCTAGTTTAAATGTTTGTTTTAAAGCTTTCAGATAACAATATGTGTTACAATTAAAGCAGGCTTTAAGCCCAGTGCATTTTATCTTAGGATAAATATGCTTCGCTCCAGCTATGACTTCTCCAGCTTACAGTATTTGGATGGAACCCTTGTATCTGTATAAAGACACGAGTGCGTGAAACACTCCCTGGGGCAAAAGGCCTACTTACGTGACTTAATGAGAATACAGCAGAAATTCTAGAAAAAGACACTGGATGTAATTTGGAAGGAACTAATCCTCCTGGGAGATGGAGGCAGAGTGGGCTGCTGGGAACTCGCAGGGGTTCAGGAGAGGCCCTAGCTAAGATTCTGTGCAGTTTGGAGAACCCCAAAATCCCACTCCCGGCTGGGCCCGCCCATCCCTCCCCTCCCAGGAGTCCCCCTGTGGATCATTTTGGATGCAGGGAAGTGCAGGGCGCGCGCAGAGGCTGAGGGAGGGTGAAAAACAGGCCCCCTGGAAGTTTAGGAAGGCTGGAAATGGGCCCATTTCCAGCTTCCAGAGAGCCTCCGGTGCCCGGGGAGGCCGTTTTTACCCTCCCACAAGCTTGAGGAAAACCTCCGGAGCCCAGAGAGGGCAAGAATGCCCCATGATTCAGGAGGCCGACTAGGCCACGGCCACCATCTTTTGCTATCATCTTTTGCAACTTTCTGACAAGTAAAGCCAATGGGAAATCTGGATTCACTTAACAACGGTGTTACTAATTTAACAACTGCAGTGATTCGCTTAACAGCTGTGGCAAGAAAAGTCATAAAATGGGACAAAACTCATTTAACAAATTTCTCATTTAGCCACATAAATTCTGGGCTCAAGTGTGGTTGTAAGTCGGGGACTACCTGTAAATCGTTTAAAGTGGCACTCAATAAAGTCTCCTTAAGGAACTTCAAAAATTTTTTACAGTCTGCACCAGTGGTGGGATTCAAACTTTTTTATTATCACTTCTGTGGGCATGGCTTGGTGGGTATGGTGTGGCTTGGTGGGTGTGGTGTGGCTTGGTGGACGTGGCGTGGCTTGGTAGGCATTGTGTGGCTTGGTGGGTTGGCTTGGTGGACGTGGCAGGGGAAGGGTACTGCAAAATCCCATTTCCTCCCCACCCCTCTAACCTGCTTTCCAGCTCCGTTCTCCTGTGCAGGGCAACAAAAGAAGACCCAGCCGATCAGCTGGGACTCGGGAGGCAGAGAAGAGATGGGGGCGGGGCCAGTCAGGTGGTATTTGCCGGTTCTTCAAGTAATTCAAAATTTCCACTACCGGTTCTCCAGAACTGGTCAGAACCTGCTGAATATTCTGGTCTGCCCCAATACCCTAGAACAGGGGTCTCCAACCTTGGCTCCTGGAAGCCTGGCGGACTTCAACTCCCAGAATTCGGAACTCTGGGAGTTGAAGTCCGCCAGGCTTCCAGGAGCCAAGGTTGGAGACCCCTGCCCTAGAAGTTATCATTGCTTAACTTCGATCATGAAAATAGCTATGTTATAAATGGGGACAACACAGGTAGTCCTTCACTTACTATCACCCATTGGGATCAGAATTTCTGTCGGTAAGCAAGGCAATAGTTAAGGGAGCTGCACCAATTTTATGATTTTTGCCATGGTTGTTAAATGAATCACATGGTCATTATGTGAATCGGTATTGACTTTGCTCGTCTGAAGCCAGATGGGAAGCTCGCAAATAATGATCACATGACCCTAAGAAGGTGCAACCATAGTATATATATGCCGGTTGCTAAGCACTTAAATTTTGATCATGTGACCATGGGGACAGTGCAATAGTCATAAATGCAAAGGCCAGTCGTAAGTCACTTTTTTCAGTGCTGTTGTCACTTCAAATGCTCACTCAACAAATGGTTGTAAGTCAAGGACTACCTCAGTGGTGGGATTCAAATTTTTTTACTACCGGTTCTGTGGGTGTAGTGTGGCTTGGTGGGCGTGGCTTGGTGGGTGTGGTGGGGGAAGGTTACTGCAAAATCTCCATTCCCTCCCCACCTCACTAACCTGCTTTCTAGCTCCGTTCTCCTGTGCAGGGCAACCAAAGAAGACCCATCCAATCAGCTGGGACTCGAGAGGCAGAGAAGAGATGGGGGCGGGGCCAATCAGAGTTAGTATTTGCTGGTTCTCTGAACTACTCAAAATTTCCGCTACCAGTTCTCCAGAACTGGTCAGAACTTGTTGAATACTACCTCTGGACTACCTGCAGATGGAATGTGAAGTGTTCTTGGAAACCTATTCGTATCACTGGAATTGAAGAATGTGGTATCTTCCAGCAAGATCTACAACAAGTAGAGATCCATACACTTATAGATGAACAGCATGGATCCCTCCATTTATTTATTACATTTATATGCTGTTCATCTTCCAGATAAGGCTCTTCTTCTTAGCGCTAGCTGAGCTTAGTGCTCCTCTGGAGTGCTAATAACTTACTTGAGGGACATAGAACAATAAATTCCATTTATAAGAGTATAAACAGAAATCCACAGATAGAAAAGGAACAGGAAGCAATATGGATAAGAGTCTATGTAAAGCCAGACTACAGTTTGGCAAAGTGAGATCATTACTTCAGGGAACAAACACTGAAAGGCGAATAAAGCGATAAGACCATGGACTTCTGTTGCCATGCTCTTGCATAGCTTAGATCTCAGCTAGTTAAGATGGATCTACCACACATTAATTGAGGCAATCTGTTGAGATTTGCCTACATATCCTGGTAACATCTCAAGAATGAGCTATTCTCTGTAATCCTTTGGGGGTGGGAGGAGAGAGAGAAAGAGAGAGCTTCCCATGGAGCTAATGACTTAACCTCTATTTTGGCTTTCTAAAAAGACCTTGTGAAGATAATCTTTTTGCAGTGGCTTTTAATTAAAGTTTTAATACCTAGAGTAAGCCTCCATATGAGACCATTTCTATAGCAAGCACAGAAGGCAGAAGTAAAGATTGCTTCCAAATTCTGAGAGTGAAGCTGCAATCCAGTGCATGTGTAAATCAAAATATCGTGGGGAGTTTTTGTTTTAATTTTTTATGATTTTTTTTTTTTTTTTGGAGAAAAAAGCTCTGCGGGATTAGACTGTAAACTGCCCCATCTCTCTTGAGGTTGTGGGACTGCAAATAGAGAAGCTGGAAATAGAGAAGTTGTTTTGCCTGCTCTACCAGAACGTATTCATGACAGAGCCTGTTGTCACAAGATTTTTCAGCCTGATTGTTGCCCTCAAGACTAAATTAATCCCTTTAATTCTATTAGCTTTGGTGGGAGTTACATAATGGGTCTTTTTATATCTCCCCCTTCACCCTTAATAGTACACAGTATGAAGTTGCTTTGCTAAAATGATTGGATATTTTGAGATTCGCTCATCCATCAGGTTTTTTTTTTTTTAAATGTTTGCAGAGAAAACGTCATTTGGACAACAGCAGAAGTGTAGATTTGACTTGGAGAGCTTAAAAAGTCAAGAATTCAACCCAAAGCTCTGGTGACACCCCTTATCCTTCTAAGTGGGCAAGTTAGGTGCTGTGTAAAAATAGGAATGGGCAAAATTCATTTAGTTTCCATTTTGTATGCAAAACAGAACATGAACTGAAACTCATCTACTCTTCTAAATTTGCTGTTCTCTGAATTTAGCAAAACAATTCCCCAGTAGAAACAGCAACAGTGTATGTTAAAGAACAGTTTGTACAAAACTGCATGGAGTCATGAGCAAGTGTACAACTTACATTAGCTGTTTTGTTGCCCAAAACAAATGCGCAGTGGGCAGAATTGCAGACATGAATATGCATAATATGGATAATATAATATGGATAAACTTGTCCAAACCTACAAACCCATTTTATTGTAAACTTTTTTTTTTTAAAGGAATCAAGCTGAACAAGAATGAGACCATCAAAATTAATGTGATACTTAGCATTAATTGTATAATTTAGGCAACCTTGTAGTCATTAACACTTTTGAAATTATATTTAAACTTCCCTTGGGTTTCAAGGTGCAATGTATTTAAACTTCATAATATTAACAGTTTCTGGTTTCTGTTGCATAAGAACCACTGCATTCAGTTATCAGTTGTATTTTATAATACTTTACTTGCAGTTATGATGTAATGAAACAATCTTAATTTAGGGGAAAAAAGGGAAACCAACAATGATCCAACAGAATGACTATTTCTGTAAGTGACAGTACTTGAGTGGAGTTTTTAAGCTCAGAAATTATGTCAGGTTAGGCCAGATAAGTGCCTAGATAGGGAACTAATAAAAAAATATATTGTAAAGTAGTCTGGAAAGCTTTTTTTTTAAAAAAAAAAATCAGAAATTGGAAATGGCAAACCTGTTTTGTAACATTGCCTAGAAAACCACACAGATGGATGGATGTAATTGCTAGAATCATGTTTGACTGATAATTGTCTTTCCATTTTTTATGCAAGAGTTAATTAGCTTGTTGGAAGAAATATCCTTCGAGGGATTCGATATTTCGGGTTCAGTTCCAAGTGGGGAAAAAGACACTGAAGACTGTTTGGAAGGTTTAATGGTGGACAGGACCACGATTTATTCATGGTAATCTTCAAAATGTGATTTCTAACTGATGCTAAATTTTTAAAAATTAATTCTTGGCTTTACATTTCTAATACCTAATTATAGATGCTCAGCATGGTATGAAAAGTAAAATTATTTTTTATTATTTCTTGATTCTGGAAGCTCCATAGTATTAAAATTCATCCAGAGAGGATAACAACAGCATTCTCTGACATAAAAGTATGAACAAACAAATCTGCATGACTTAAGGTTTCCAAATCTTTTTCATCATGTAGTTCCCAATTATGAATATTTATAAATTACATATATGCACTACTATAATTATGAAACATTACCCAATAAAATATTATTTTCTAAATTCTATATATTTAGTATAGCTGGGTTTTTTTTTAGTTTTTTTAGATAAAAGAATGTAAACAGGAATTCTAATATTTTGTTTTCCTGCACCCCAGTGATTAGTCTTGCGCACCCCACCTTGGAGACTCCTCCTTTAAGTAATTCTGGAACAACCCTAGGCAAAGCTCATGATGATTGATGAAATATGCATCAATTAATTACTGTAGGCAAGTTTGGTAGAGAAATCTGTCCTAGCCACTCACAAGTATCAGCCACAATCTTAAATTGAATTCCAATAAGAGAGCTCTTTCCTTCATTCCCTTAACAAAATGACTTCCCTAGATGGAAGCATGTAGACAGAGCTTGTGTGGCATAGTTGCTACAGTGGTAGAAGATAACTCCACTTAATGATCAAACAACAGCAGCAGCTTCATTAAAATATCTCCTCCTTAGAATGTCTATCCACAGTGTTGGCAGCCTACCAATAGCATCCAGATTCAGGTGTCAAATATTTGTTAGTCCAGTCCGTGTTCTAACTAATCAAGTACTTTCATAGCTCATCAGTTGGCAGTTAGCTATAATTAACAAGTGTCCAAGCAGGAACATGCTAAGCCCAGAGAGATAGAAAGGCTTTCTCCAGACCACCTTCCTGTCACTGGCCCAGTTGATGGAAAATGCACGCTGACAAATGCAAATAAGAACCAGATGCAGATGGCAGCAATACTAGCTGAATGAAAGATAAGGCACTTCATGGGGCCACCCTTTTCAAGTTCCCAGTTCCTACAGAGCAGTTTGGAAGTGACTCAAAATAACACTTGAAACACTGAGAATATGAAGTGATCACTGTAAGTCAACCAAAGTTCAGCCACAGAGAAGGAGAAAGAAGATTAAAAACAGTGCCCTGTCTTTCAGCTTCTGTTAGTTCTGGAACAACAACGTCCTCCCTCTATATATATAAAAAAGAAAATCACAGAATGTGCTAGTCTCCTGCCTCAGTGGTGGGATTCAAAAATTTTTTACTACTGGTTCTGTGGGCATGGCTTGGTGGGCATGGCTTGGTGGGCATGACAGGGGAAGGATATTGATAATCTCCATTCCCTCCCCACTCTTTGGGGAAGATTACTGCAAAATCCCATTCTGTCCCCACCGCATTAACCTGCTTTCCAGCTCCATTCTCCAGTGCAGGGAAACAAAAGAAGACCCAGCCAATCAGCTGGGACTCAGAGGCAGAGAATAGATGGGGACGGAGCCAGTCAGGTTATCCAAACTACTCAAAATTATATTTATTTATATTCTTCTTGTCTGTGAGCCAGTAGAAAAGAAATTCAAAATAAACTGTGCTGCCCAGGCTGCTTCAATAATAAGGACAGCAATTGATGCTGTTTTTGCTATTATAATACATGATGTATTATTTAGTTAAAACTTAGTTTGTTTACTGTTAAGTACTGCTAACACTGTTATTTATTGTTAAGGAAAGAGGGCCAGTTTGGTGCAGGGGTTAGGACATCTGGCTAGAAACTGGGAGTCTGTGAGATCTAGATCTGCCTTAGGCACAAAGCCAGTTGGGTGACCTTGGGCCAGTCACTTTCTCTCAGCCTTAGGAAAGAGGGAATGGCAAACTACTTCTGTAAAAAAAAACGTTGCCAATGTAACTTGTCCAGGCAATCTCTGAGAATCAGATATGATTGAATAGAAGAAAAAAAGTTGAGAAAAACCATGGCCTTGATCCCTCCTGCCAAGTTACAAGAGAAACAGCTGCTGAATGCTTTCCTTACTATGGGATGGACAAGTATGGAGAAGCCGACCGTGTTTCTCACTTAATAAGGCTGGGCCTTATTTTTTTTTGAGCCCCGAAAAAACAGCAAGGCCGTCTTTTCAGGAGAGATTTAATTCCCCCCCTTTCATCCTCATCTAGAGCACCGTTGGAGCTTCCGCCACCATTTGAAGCTGCCACCGCAGTTTGGAGTGCCGTTGGAGCTGCCGCCGCCATTTGGAGTGCCGATGGAGCTTCCGCCGATGTTTGGAGCTTCCACCGCCGTTTGGAGTACCGTTGGAGCTTCCGCTGCCGTTTGGAGCTGCCGCCGCCGTTTGGAGTGCCAATGGAGCTGCCGCCACCGTTTGGAGCTGCCGCTGCCGTTTGGAGTGCCGTTGGAGCAGCCGCCGCTGTTTGGAGCTGCCGCCACCATTTGGAGCTGCTGCCGCCGCTGTTTGGACTGCCGCCGCCACTCCAAACACAGGGGCAGCTCCAAACACAGAAGCGGCAGTCCAAACGTGGTGGTGGCACTCCAATCGGCAGGGGCAGCTCCAAATGGCAGGGGCAGCTCCAACGGCACTCCAAACAGCAGCGGCAGCTCCAAATGGCAGCGGAAGCTCCATCGGCACTCCAAACGGCAGCGGCAGCTCCAAATGGTGGCAGCAGCTTCATTGGCACTCCAAACGGAAGCGGTAGCTCCAAACGGCGGCGGCAGCTCCATCGGCACTCCAAATGGCGGCGGCAGCTCCCAACGGTGGCGGCAGCTCCAACGGCACTCCAAACGGTGGCGGCAGCTCCAATGGCACTCCAAATGGCAAGTCCCCCCACCCTTCCCCCCATTTTGCATGTTTTAAACTAGGCCTAAATTTGGGGGGAGGGGCTTAATTTGATTTTATGCCTAGAAAACATGCTGGGTCTTCCTATTGGTGGAGGCCATATTGTTGGAGAAACACGGTAGGTGAAGACTTTTATCAGCTAGTCTTGATACTATTGTTTGGTAACAGGTTGTAGGCAATGAGGCTTTCGTTGCCTGTTGTCTAACAGACTGTTTCTAAAAACAGATTTAGCTCTTTTTTGAAAGGAAGCTAAACCCAGGTCCAAAACAATAACCTAGTCGACAGGTCACAGGTCCACACTGAAATAGAGAAAGCAGTCAAGAAAAAATTAAGTCTGCTCACAACAATTGCTGCAAATGAATGATGTTGGCAGCATGTCACTTAATACATACAGTATACCAGAGGTGGTATTCAGCAGGTTCTGATCAGTTCTGGAGAACTGGTAGCAGAAATTTTGAGTAGTTCAGAGAACCAGCAAATACCAGCTCTGACTGGCCTTGCCCCCATCTATTCTCAGGTTAGTTGGGTGGGGAGCAAATGGGATTGTGCAGTATCTTTGCCCTGCCATGCCCACTAAATCATGCCTACCAAATCATGCCACGCCCAACAAGCCACGCCGACAGAATAGGTAGTAAAAAAATTTGAATCCCACCACTGCAGTACAGTAGGCAAAATATACTGCTCCTATCAGTAGAAAAATTGACAAAAGGAAAAGTCAGTAGGGGATGTGACAATCACTTCAGAAAATACTGATCAGCCATTTCTTGGCAAGATGCCTCTACAAAAACCAGATGGCTAGTTTGTCTTACAGCCTCAGTCAAAATGGCTGTCAAGGGGAAGAAATGTGCCAGCAGCCACTTAAAGCAGCTATGGTTAGATCTCAACCATTTATCACATCATCAATAGCATAATCTATATGCATACTAGACTGCAATAAAAATGGTATCTGAAGATAACAGGAACAGTACTTTAAAACTGAGGCAGCTGAAGACAGCCACCTCAATTGCAGGCTTGAGATGAAATGAAGGCCATGCCATGAAGTCATAGTTACCAGGGTATGTTCATTCTGTGACTAGGAGGACATGAAAATGATCCTAAGATAATGATTGGCCTAAAATCCCCTCATGGGTTTCCCTGGCTAAGGCTAGAACACAAATATTAAATATATTAATGGAACATACTATTTTTAAAAGAAGTTTACTAAAGACCATCTACCTCATTCAGATGTTTTGGTTTAATTCAGCTCTTTATTATGATGTTTAGCTCTCTATTGGCTAGGTTGAGGCATAGTGACATGAGCAATAGTTGTAGGTGTAAAAAGACTGAGAATTAAAAGTTTGCATATATTATACTTTTAACCAAGGCTATCAGTTACAATAGATTTGAAATGTCGAAAGTGAAGAGAGTGGAAAATTAAAAGGTGTTGAAAAAACAAATGCTATTTTCCAAATTGCATCAGTTGACAATCATGCTGTTATAATAAAATATATAGTTTGAAGAAGTGTTTCCTATCTATTGTAGTTTTGTCTGGTAGCCAATATCAATATTGTGATACAACACAATGGAAAACAGATGCTCATATAGAAGAGTGGCAACCTGGAGTATCACAATGAAAGATGGAACCCAATGTCTCTTTCCTTCCTTTTCTTTAGGCGTCCAAAAGCCATGTTGGCTTGGAACTTGGGGAAACCTGCTCAAATACTTTAACATAACAAATTATCCTGTTTGGCTTAGACTCAAAGAGGAAGAGGAAACAGTCGAACGGAGACCTTCCTAAACAGATTAAGTGAGACAAAGTCTAGCCTTTGTTACAGGCAGAAGGCCCCTGAATGAGCCCGGCGCTGAGAATCTCTTAAGCTTAATGAAGGTTGACAAAAGGGTTTACTATTCCTTTTTGTAGATATTATATTTTTAAGGAGCATTCTCAGATCTTCCCCTCTTTCTCTTTTCTTTCCTTGTACATTTGGATCAAGACACGTTCGATACTAAATCTGAAGGCACCATTTTTTTATTGATCTGATTTTGGATCCTCCCACCCTCGAAAATGAAATCCCAGAATAAGAAAATGTAGGGAAGTTATGTGGATGTGTCTATATTAACCAATAGGTATCAATTTTGACTAGAGACAGATATTAGGTTTTAAGCCACTTAGAAGCCATTCAGGATGAAGGTCATAAAGACTTGAAAATTAAAATAATTATTATATGGACAAGATATTCCCTAATAATCAACAAGATTGTGGGGAAAATGAATATGGAAGAGAAATTTGCCAGAAAATTTGTTTCTAAGATTTGTTTCTCATCTTTTGTCAGTGGAACTCAGAAGGATACATAAGTGTTGCCTTCTATTTTTTCCCAATGCAAATATGATTCCTCCTTTTTTGCCTATCAGGCTCCTAAATTAAGGAAGGAAGGAAGGAAGGAAGGAAGGAAGGAAGGAAGGAAGGAAGGAAGGAAGGAAGGAAGGAAGGAAGGAAGGAAGGAAGGAAGGGAAGGCAGGCAAAGTTTTTAAGGAAAACCAATGCCACTTTCTAGTATCAACTTTATTTAAAATAATGGCTCTGAGACCCATGTAAGCCACAGAGGTATCCTTAAAAAAATACGCATTTTGTTTGTTTATTTATATAATTTCTATGCTGCCTATCTCAATGATATAGTGACCCTGGGTGGCTTATAATGTAATAAAAAGTTGCTGTTTTTAATGCTAGAAAACAAAATTAGAAAAACTTAATTAGAAAAGCTAAAATTAAGATGATGTACAGCCTGAGGTTGAAGATCTTCTCTATTCAATCAGCTACCCTCATGGGTAGATACAGCCCAATTCTGTAATTGGAAGTGTGCCCATCAACCTAGGGAGAAAAAGACTTAATAGTGTCTTTCCTAGCAGTTAAGTATGATATTTAACATTTTAAACCTATAAACCTTTTCCTCATCTTTAAAGATTAAATTTATTTAAATCATCAGTGTGAACAGTTTCCGATTTCCACTGTATAAACACCACTGTTCTCAATTATTACATATATTCTATAATGTGTTGTTAGTATTTACAAGAGCCACGGTGGTGCAGTGGTTAGAATGTAGCTTAGAATGCAGTACTGCAGGCTACTTCTGCTGACTGCCGGCTGACTGCAATTTGGCAGTTCAACTCTCACCAGGCTCAAGGTTGACTCAGCCTTCCATCCTTCCAAGGTGGGTAAAATGAGGACCCAGATTGTTGGGGGGCAATATGCTGACTCTGTAAACCGCTTAGAGGGCTGTAAAGCACTGTGAAGCGGTATATAAGTCTGAGTGCTATTGCTATTTGAATAATACAGTAAAGCAATTAACTTGGGAAAAAAATTAGCTGAAGTGAAAAAGGTCCCCAATCTCTGGTCCGCGGCCCATTTCCAAGCCTTGAGCAGTTTGGAACCAGGCCACAGAAGTGGTGGTGAGCACACGCACATGCCCTCTTGCACAAGCAGAGGGTAAATGCGTGTGCATGTGCTGTTGGCATGAGAGGCCCTTGCCCACCACTTGTGCAAATAAAGCAGCATGCATATATGCTTGCCACCCACTCTTGCGGTCCCCCCCAACTCTGGTCCACGAAGCTAGAAAGTTTGGGGAACTCTGCCTTGGAGGATGGAAAGACATGTGAACTACCATTATCTTCTAATAAGTGGGTATTTTCTAACTGGCCAACACATATCAGCCATTTTGTGTGAATACCCATGATGTTATCTCAATGTTTTCTCAGGCCTACACCTTTCATTCCTATTGTTCACTCTCCTAATGTTTTTGTTTTCCAAATTTGGAATTGCAGGGAGGAAAAAAAAAACACTTCTCCTTGGAGAGGCCTGCAGTGACTATATCCTTTAGGGCACTTTCACGGCATTCTTTCACCACCAATGATTCATGGCTGCTTTTACTTCCACTGACATGCAACACAGAGAACAAAGCATAAAATTCTCTGCCCTGCCCCAATCTGGTACAGGCCTTGCAGCATCAAACTCTCTTCCTCCCTCAATTTCCCTTGCTAAAGAAAAGCTGGAACTGATGGGGACATGTCAGTTTCACCCAGGTCACCTGTCAGACCTGGACTTCGCAGAGGCCAGATTCCCAGCCAAAAAGAGGGGTTCCTTTTGCAAGGCAATCCGTTGAGATGCCAAATAGAAATGGTGATGTGCAGGATCACGGAACTGATGTACGAGCACCATATAAAGCTTAGTGCAGATTAAGCTCCCTGATTTATGAAACATAGAAAATTGGATTGTTTTTGAAGACAAAACTCTCTCAATCCTTTGGCTATATATCCAAGTGGCTCAATATTTTGGCTATATCAGATATTTGTAAGGTGACCAATTGTCCTCCTTTAGGGAGGACAATCCTTATTTTGTAAGTTCTGTCCTCTCTCGAAAAGTGTCCTCCTACATGTCCTCCTTTTTGATATTTGAAGACTAATCTAAAAATCTCTGTATTTGATCGATGCCGAGCCGATCCATTGTGTGTGATGTGACATATTTGTATTTGATATGATGATTCGTCAAAGCTCAGTACAATGCAGCAAGATGCGATTATAAGACACATGCACTCCACACAGAATTGTTTTGAGAGAGTGCACCATACGCAAGTAGCTTTGTTTTTTTCCTTCAATTTATTTGTGTCCTCCTTCTCATTGTAAAAAAGTTGGTCACCTTAGATATTTGGCTATCCGATGAGTTTCTCCTCAGCTTCACTTGCTTCTACATACCCTATGAAGTTTTCCTTCAACCTCTTCTGCATTTTCCCCCAACTTTCTCTGGATCTACTATCATCTTCTGTATGCTGACAGAAATATATTCCCCAGTGCAGCTTTTTTGTTTCAATGTGTCTATGTCTTTTTAATGCTCCCCTCAAAGTATTCAGCCTTTCTTTTCAGTCTGGGGACCCCAGTCCAAGCCATCTCTTCTAATGTTTTTTGAAGCTATAAAAAGATATCTGGAATTCTGATCACAGATCCATGCCGCTGCCTGTAGTTAAGCCTCAGACAACCGTTCCTAAATCAACTAGCAGAAGAATACAAGTTGTTCAGCACTTTTTCTAGGAATATCACTAAATAAGGGCAAAGGGCTTTGCGGTACTAGAAAGCATGCAGGAATTAGCCATTCCTGCAGATACAAACAAATCTGCTTTCAAGGCAAAGATTTTGTAACCACTCCGAAGCCACACATTTAAAGCCACAGATGCCAAGAAATTCTTTTAACGGGGAAATAAGTATACAGTGTTGTATAAATGCACACTGCATACACTTTCATTCTGGAATAAGACCAGTGAAAACAGATAGGCCCTTAATATGTCCTGCATAATCTACTTATGGCATAGTGCAAACCAAAGAAAGTTGGCACAATTTATCAGACCAACAACCAGCACTATGAATAACCAGGACCAAGAGATATTTGAGCTAGTCCAATTGAGGCCTTAAAAATAAATAGAATTGGAGCCAATATTGGCTACAAGCTACCAGTTGAATTCCTGTTATCTGAATATTCCTTCAGATATTTTTATGAGGTTTGTCAAAACAACTAGTCCTAGCTGGTTACTTTCACTGTATCAAAATAGACGTTTAAATAGTAATTACTTCCTACTTCCTGGAACTGATGGACATGGGAATATCAAAGAAGCAACCTAAAACCAAACAATAAATAATTGGGTTTTGGGTAGCACTTTGGAAACTTCTACAGTTTTGTTTTCCCTTAAAAACATTTGAAAATGACTTGCAATTACCTTCACTGCCATCAACCTCATTGTTCCTCAGCTCCACTAGGTAGATTAGGCCAAGAAATCAATTTCAACCAGAAAGGCATTTCTTTCCTGAATTTTGGTGGATTGAACTTTTTAACAACCAAAGTTCTGATCTTGTTTTTTGTATGTGGGTATCCATAACTTAATTGCAAAAGGAGAATGTGAGCTGGCCCTTAGAACCATACATATTTTTGTTTGTAAATTAATTCAATGAGATCTAGTCATTATGCTAAGGACTCAATTTTTAGTAAAATGCTAAGATTCACTCTTAAGCCCACTCTGCATATAAGCAGATTTCCTACAATTTTAAGTTCAGTGATTCTTAATTTAAAGTTCTTGTCCCACTTAAAGTCACATTTTTTCAGATTTGGGCTAAATGCACAAAGGTATCTCAGACCTTAAGTCAATATGGTCCTGAGAATGAGGTGAGCTGAAATTGAATTCTGTACCTCAGTAAATGTTGCAAGAAATGGCTTGGATGAGAAACAATGTTGATCTGCCCTTGGGCCCAGTGAAAGGAAGTGTGGATTCAAGACAGTGAACATAACTTTGGAATCCACAAGACTTCCCTGCTTTGTAATTGATAAGCTACTTTGTATTTCTTCTGGAGGGATTTATCTGCACATGTCTCAGATCTTAAGATGCCATGCTGAAGTTGTACAGGTGGCTTTTGAATTGCGGTCACAACTGAGCCCAAATTTTCTGTTGCTAAATGAGGCATTTGTTAAGAGTGAGTTTTGCCTTGTTGTATGACCTTTCCTGCCATAGTTAAGTGAATCACTGCAGTTCCTAAGTTAGTAACCTGATTGTAAAGTGAACCTGGCTTCCCCATTGACTCTGCTTGTCAGAAGGTCGCAAAAGGTGATGGGATTCAAATAATTTTATTAACGGTTCTGTGGGCATGGCTTTGTGGACATGGTATGGCTTGGTGGGTGTGGCAGGGGAAGGGTACTGTAAAATCCCCATTCCCTCCCTACCCCACTAACCTGCTTTCCAGCTCCGTTCTGCTGTGCAGAGCAACAAAAGAAGACCCAGCCGATCAGCTGGGACTCAATGGGAGGCAGAGAATAGGTGGGGGCAGGGCCAGTCAGAGGTGGTATTTGCCGATTCTCCGAACTACTCAAAATTTGCTTCTGGTTCTCTAGAACGGGTCAGAACCTGCTGAATACTATCTCAGTGATCACATGACCCTGGGACTCTGCAAGCATTATAAAGAGTCGGTTGCCAATCATGGTTGTAAGAGTGAAGTCACTTTTTCCAGTGTCAGTTTTGCTTCGAATGGTCACAAAAAATAAACTGTTGTAAGTCAAGAACTATCTGTATGAAGGAAACCAAATTCAGAACTTCCAATACAGCAGAGAAAGAAATGTTGAATGCAGTGGATTTTTGCCGCCTATACTAAGTGCAGAAATATGCAAGAATGCTAGCAATTTATTTTCTTTTATTTTTATGAAGAAGGGGGAAAGGATTTGCATTTAGGCACAGCTCTCAGGCGGTAGAGCAAGAGAGTCAGTTACTGGTTGGCAAGCAAACAATGATTGGCTAACAGTTCTACATTTTCAATCTGGGACCAGTAAAAGCAATTGCTGGTTAGTCATCTGCAAACTTTAGACTTGCGAACTTCTAAATATGCTTGGGCTTATAACATTCTGATTGTACAAATAGACCAGAATATTATCAAAAGAATCTGGATTAATCTTAAGTACATTTCAGTCTGGTTTTGTCTGGAAAATCCCAGAGCTGATGAAATATCTCTTGTGCTTCTTTAATACTCAATGACAGAGAAATGCTGGAGAGCAAAGACATAATCTACCCTAGTTTTTATGAATAAAACCTTGTAATAGAGCATTAACCTCCTATGTTGCATCCCTTGATTGCATTACAAATTTTCACACACATAAGGTGCTGTGAAATATGGCAATCCTCTGTTAAAATGCCTAAAATCCCGTTATTAATTTTAAGCATTCGGATTTAGCACTTTCGGGCACCTTTAGGATATTTGTTAGATACCACACCATAAAGAAAGGTTGAGAGTTCACATGCAAACTGTAAAACAAACAAACCCACAGAGAGTGTTTCTTCCCTCCCCACTCTTTCCACTTGCTTAATAGGGGGAAATGGAATGTTTGGATAATCCAGCCAAAATCAAGCATTGTTTAATCCCATCAATTTCAATTTAGACAGAATGAGGTTCTATAATTAACTCTCTCAGTGATTTCAGTTGGAACACGACAGAAGGCAATAAGATGGATAGATAGATAGATAGAGAGAGAGAGAGAGAGAGAGAGATACACACACACACACACACACACACACACACACTGCAAGGACCAGGACTTCTTATATTTATCTTGAGTTTTTGAAGTGCTTACTTTGATTAGCCCCTGGACTGTGCACTTTGTTATTACTCTTAATCTAATATTTATTACTTTACTATATCTTGTCAAATTAGGAAATTGGAACTTCCTTGAGTGCTTAATGAGTTCAGTATGGAGTTGGTTGCATTAGAGAATACGTGACTTCCAGTTAACATGACAAATGTTAACCTATGAATCAGTTTTCTGCTTGCAATTCAAAAATAATTACTATTGAGTGGACAGATACTCCCAGATGTAAAATGCTTGAGAATAAATAGTCTCAGCTCCCATTTGTGAGCCTGGTCACCATCTTTATTCCCAGTATATTGACAAACCTGTCAGGCATGCAAAGAATAATTTCTATGAATTAAGTTAATTTTTTTTCCCCTGTTTGTAGGAAATGAGCAACTTTTTCAATTTTCTAAGGGGAAAGCAACAAATTCTATATGTAGGCCATTGGAGGAAGCAATTTATTCTGTCAGGTATTTCTACAGTTTTAAATTTCTCAAACTTATTTCTTATGTAACATTTTTCTGACTAATTATTTCCCTACGAGGCCAATTACAGAGCATAGATTGTGAGTCATAGTTTTAATATTCATGGCCAAAAAAAGAATATTGGTCTCAACAGAAAAGATTGACTTTAAATCAGCAAAGAGAAATTAATTCAGCTTTCCAAAGCAGATAGCCTCAGGAAAGGCTGAGGCTGCAGTTCCCAGAATTCCCACTTGGTATTGTAGAAGAGAATTCTGGGAGTTATATTCTCAATATACAGGCAGTCCTCATTTAGTGATTACCCCATTTGGCAGCCATTTGCAGTTACAGAGGGATTGAAAAAGTAACTTTATGATGGATCCTTGCATTTATGACCTTTGCAGGTCTGTAAAGCAAAGGAAAGCTGAGGTTAGATCATAAGCACTTCGGCTTAGCCACCACTTGGCTTATGACCAAATTGCTGGTCCCACTTGAGATTGCTAAATGGGGGCTATCTGTACCTGGGTTTCAAATTTACTTGGATGAGTTTTATAACAGGATCAACCAAGACTTAACCTTTCAGATAAAAGACAGAAAGCCTATTTCTTCCTCCCTTGCAGAGATAGAAATGGAATATTCATATTATTATTCATTATTGATCATGATAGATAGATAGATAGATAGATAGATAGATAGATAGATAGATAATAGATAAGGTGGATGAATGGATGGATGGATAGCGATAGGTAGGTAGGTAGTAAATAGATAGACAGTAACAGTGGAGGTATTCTACAGGTTAGGCCCAGTTCTGGTGTACCGGTAGCACCAATGAGCAACGGAGATCGAACTAGTTCTCTCCTACGCTCTTGGCCCCACCCGCCCGCCTGGGCTCCCAGACTGACCTTTATTCCCTGCTTTTGAAGCGTTTTGCGTGGCACAGCCGATTGCTACGCCTCAGTAGCTGAAGCGACAGGCAGAGTGCAGGATTGCAAGAGATGAGTCAGAAAGCCTCTGCGCCTGCGCAAAGTGTACATTTGATGCACGTGTGCAAAGTGTGCATGCATGCAAAGCCACGCCCACCGAACCAGTGGTAAACTTTTTTGAAACGCACTATGGATGGTAGGTAAGTAGATGGACGGATGGATGAATGGGTAGAAGATAGGCAGACAGATAGATAGAAATAGAAATAGGATATCTTGGTCCAATTTATCATGAAATGCATTATAACATACTTTTAAGATAAGAAATAACGAAATCATAAAAATACCACAATTGAGGCAACAGCCTCCATTAGAAAGTGCAGTCAGATTGTATTATAGATACACTTCTGCCCTCTAATGCTTGGAGCCCTTCCCCATCAGGCACATCCGTGTCAGTGCTGGCATCAGCATATAGTCAGCGCCCAGATTGGGAGTGTTGATGAGATTGGCCAACCAGATGGTTCTTAGATGCACTCAAGGAAGGCTATGTAGGCCCAGCCCTCCAGCATAATAGTTTCTGTAGATCTGGTAAATTACAAGCACATTGCTCTTAACATAGTTATTTTCCTACACAGGTGTTATGACAAGGCCGTCTCTGTTCTCACCAAGATTCAAGCACCTGGAGTGGGAAAAAATCTCTTGGAAATATCTTTTCTGTTTCCTATTTATAGGAATTCAGATGATATCCAGATTTAACTTATTTAATGTCATTACCTTTCCACAGGAAATTCTGAAAACAATCATTTTCAAAAAAGGAAGCAGTCTGCAACATAGATGTGTATATTAAAAATAATTGTTATGTGATTTTGCATTGATTTAGTGAGGGCATTCACTGTCTTACTTTTCAGTAAGAAGAGTAAATCAGCAAACATTGCACAATATTGTAAAGTTATAGTACAGCCTTTAAAGCGAAATTAAAACTTATTGGACTTGAAACCAGCCATTTTTTGCATGTAGAATTGCTTCTGGGCCAGTGGAAATTCTTCATATTCACTGAGGCAGAATATTTTTAAGCCAGGGTTGTCAAACTCAAGGCCTACAGATCACATCCACCCCCAGCCCATGGCGTGCTTAGATATGGCCCACGGGGCTGGCCTGGAAATAGCAAAGGACCAGCCCGCAGTGCCTCTGCCAGCAAAAATGGAACACGGGGGAAGGGGAAAGGTATCAAAACAAATTAAAAACAAAACAAAAGGAGAAATATTTCCCATTTTGCATTTGAGCATGCAAAAAGGGACAGGAAAGGAGAAAGGGACAGAGGAAAGGAAAAGAAAAGAAAAAGAAGGGAAGATGGAAAATAAAAATAAAGAAAAGGGGGAAGGAAGAAAAAAGGAGAATAAAGAGGGAAGGAAAGAAGAGAAGAGGAGAGGTTATAATGAGAGTGAGGGGGGGGGTTCTCAGGGAAGTCCTGCTTTAGCATTTGGCCACCACAGGTGCCCCTGACACGAGTCCCATATCACGCCCACCATGGCCATGCCCACTACTGGCCATGGCTACCCCGGCCATGTCCCACCCACCCCAACCCTCTGAGGTCAAACACAACCCTGATGTGGCCCTCAATGAAATCAAGTTTGACATCCCTGTTCTAAATGATCACCTTTTTAGTTCTGACCAATTTTTGCTGGTCATAAACATCTCCTTTCTAGCAGTATAGGGGCCTGCAGAAAAAAAGCAGCTGGTGGTGCAGATCTGTGTGGAAGAATGGTGCCAAGATATGAATCACTTGGGGCTTTTAAGATTAAAATCAGGCCTTTAACTGAGTCTAGAAACAGGCCAAGAGCAACAGAATTAAAACAACAAGTAGTGAGGTGTATTCCATTTGAATGATTCCAAACAGTTAAGTATTAATTTCATTTTGGGACAAATTGCATTGCAAATACTCTTCAAAGACATCCCTACAGTAAGATGCAGCAGTCCAAGCAAAATGATTTAGAGCTATCCGATCTAGACTGCAAAAATCCACATAGCCACAGGGTGACATTAGAGATTCCGGTTATATGTATATCTTTGCTGCCATTAGTAGCCATTTGGCTTTTTGCAGCTCAAAACTGGTATCTTAAAGTATTCCATCAAGTAGTCAGGCTTTCGCTGTTGAAGAGGAGGTGAGGCATAACTGATATCCTGAATGGGGGCTCCATGTTGCAAAAGCCATGTTAGCCATGACTAGATTAAAGCACCTATTCAGCCCCCTACCCCCGCAAAAAAAAATCTATTCCTTGGTAATACAGCTTAAGTCTACCGACATTCAGGCCTACAATAGGAGATGGACAAGCAGCTTCTTCCAACTGGTCAACTAGAGTTGACATGACACAATCTGTTCGTAAGCAAATAAATGACCTTCTGAACTGCAGGCTACCTATTATTGTGTGCTTTTGATGGAATGGTGAGTTTGCAGTTCAGTTTTTTGTAGGAACCTAAGCAATGGAATCAAGTCCATAAAGACGGCCCATCTAGAAGATCTTTAAAAAAAAAACATCCTTCCTAAAAGTAGAAAGCTATTGTAGCAAATCAAAGAAGCACGACTAGAACTTGCTTGCAATTGACACCCTAAGATAGTTGTTTTCTACTTGAAGAAAGTTTAGATGAGGTAGCATTCAAATGTTGTATCCCTCACACACCATTTGAAGGGAGCCCATGCTTTCTGTCTTTTTGTACTGCCTTGATGGTAGTTGCTTTTGAGGGGGGCGGTGGGACAGGTGGCTATTTGAGGTTTGCTTGAAAATGGGTGAATTTGTTCCTTCCCTTTCCACAGGAGACAAGGTTAGCTCTGCCAAAGCCAGGTAACCTTAATTGCAACCTCAGTATATCCTAAAGTCATGTTATGGTCTACCATTCTTCACTAAACCTGAATGCTCCCTTTCTTCGTTTTGCTGGGTACTTCTCTAGGTAGATTTTTTTTTCTTAAAATTCAGCCCATCGACCAAATCCTGTCCCTTTCAAGGGATGCCAAGTTGAGGAAGCACATGTTCCTTGTCAAACAAACACTAAGAAGCAGTCAAATGGCTGGATGAAGAGGTTGCATTTCCTCAGGAATCCTAGGTGGGCATTCATCTCCCTTCTTTTTTTGCTTATAGCTATTGCTGTATTTATTTCTTTTCCTGCAAATGGTTCAGGAGCATTTTCTTAATCAAACACAGAAGAGCTTTTTGAGAAAGAGCAGAGATGGAATCCCATCTTTTCTGGCTGATATGGGGGGAGGGCAGGGAAAATGAGGTTTCATGCCTTCATTACTTGTCCTTTTCAGAAAGCCCTGACAGTTTTTCTTTCATCTCCCTGCCTCTCAACTTTATTATCAGGGCAAGTTAATCAATCCCTGGATAAGAAGGACATAGGCTGTGTATCCTATGATCGGCACCAATGAGAGAGCAAAGAAAGCAAAAGAGAAACACCCGCGCCCGCCCCCCCTTCCTCAAAGAAGCATCAAAATAAACCAGAATAAAATGGGAAAGGAGGAATGAGGAGCAAGCAAATAGGACCTGCTCCTTACCCATCCTCTCTCTTGGTTCATGGCCAAGAAACACTCACGTGAAGGTTGATCATTTCTCCTTCCGATCCCATCTTTAGTCTCTCCAGGTTTTCTCCTTAGTCCTCTTGAACCCAAACAAGAGATCAAGTCTCAGTAGCCTTCTGGATTCTCCAGAGCATTTGCTGGGTGGGAGGGAAAGTGCAGTTCGTGGAACAAACCTGCTATTCATTTGCCTGAAGTCCAACTCTCGCTTTGGCTGCAGCATTGGAATGGGGGAGGAGGAGAGAGACTGGTAGCGGTGGTGAAGGAGGCAGTGGCATGCAAAGCCTTTATTGTCTCCAAGACGCTGAATGGTCCTCCTTGTTATTTACCCATGACTGCACGTCTCTGGAGCTTCTGGATCCAGCTGAGTCCTATGAAGTCACTGGGGTTGCAATTCAGGGACACCTGCAAATGTACCATTGAGTTCATGGCACAGATCAAGCCAGCCTTTGGCAGAAGACGGGTTGCAGCTAGAGGGAGTTGGAGTGCAGATGGTACAAGACTGGCCCTCTTGGTGTGTTTGTTATTCCAGGCAGCCACTAAAAAGACTAAGAGAAATCAATCACTAACAGCAAGGAGTCACTTTCCAGCTCCAGATTCATAATGTTGGGACCAGTTCCTACCCACCCAGCAGCAAATTATCCAGTTGATAGTTAGAACCAGCAGAGTCCATAGGTTGTCATCACAAAACTAGAGATGGTAGCCACCATGGTGAGATTAAAGCGCCACCTGTTAAAGAAAAAAGATGGATCATTGAATTACTACTGTGGCTGCCATTTTGACTTTTTAACCACACTCTGTGGATAATCTTGGTTAGAAACTTTTAGAAGCAGCAGTCCTGCCCCTTTCCTTGATGTTTCTTAAAGCTATCTTTTCCAACCAAGAGGGACACCAAAGGATATGATCTCAATTCAAAGAATGTTCTTTCTGTGGCAACTCATAAAGCTCAAACTCCCCAAGAAGCTGCTGATACAGTTCTACAGAGGAATTATTGGGTCTATCATCTGCACCTCTATAACTGTCTGGTTTGGTTCTGCAACCCAGCAGGACAGACACAGACTTCAGAGGATAATTAGGACTGCAGAAAAAACAATTACTACCAACCTGCCTCCCATCAAGGACCTGTATGCTGCACGAGTCAAAAAGAGGGCTGTGAAAATATTTACAGACCCCTCACATCCCAGACATAAACTGTTTCAACTCCTTCCCTCAAAACGATGCTATAGAGCACTGCACACCAGAACTAGACACAAGAACAGTTTTTTCCTGAAAGCCATCACCTTGCTAAACAAATAATTCCCTCAACATCGTTCAACTATTTACACTACTATTACTATTAATCTTTTCATCACTCCTTATCACCCATCCCCTCCCACTTGTGACTGTATGACTGTAACTTTGTCGCTTGTATCCTTACAATTTATACTGACTGTTTCCTAGTATGATTTGATTGCTTATTGTACCCTATGACTATCATTAAGTGTTGTACCTGATGATTCTTGACTCTTGATGAATATATCTTTTCTTTTATGTATACTGAAGGTATTTGCACCAAGACAAATTCCTTGTATGTCCAATCAATTTGGCCAATAAAGAATTCTATTCTATTCTACATGGCTTCATGCAGAGATGGTACAATAGGTTTGATTCCAGAGATCCAGAATCCCAAGGAGAAATTTTACATTCAGCCCTGCTGCCTAAAATTATTTCCCTGGCAACCTTCATGGAAAACTCCTACTGGTTGGGTTTATGTTTCCCTAAACCACAGAATATTTAATAATAGCTTATTGAATAAACCATTATTGGCTAGATTTGTAGAACACACTCTCAGTTACCAACCATGACGGAGCAATCAGAAGGAGAGGACTTCACATCTGTGATTTGGTATGTTCTCTCAGTCCACTTCAGTGAATTAGGAGCTTTCTTCTTGGAATATCGGTTGTTACTTCTTTTCTCAATTGATAATTGGTTGTCCCTTCAACAACATACAGAATTTCCAAGAGTAGCTTCCATTAAAACCAAAATAATATAAATTGCAGTGTCAAAATATCAGGTTCTAATGAGCAACAACTTTAAAGAAAAACCAAGTTGATGATCCTGAAACATAGCTGCAGAAACTCATTTAACTGTTCTTTATATCTATCTAAAAACGAAATACCACTCACTCATCATCACAAAATCTCCAGAAGCGTAAAGCCTACAAACTTGAAATTTGGCATGTGTGTTCCTTTTGGCTTCTGGGTGCTCACTAAGAAAGGATTTTTTGAAATGACCATCAGATCATTACTATTTCATATATTATTATTAACACACTCTGATACTAAGGAATTCTACTCCCACTCCCCACCTGAAGAGAAATCTGTTCCAAATGCAAAACACAAGCAGAGGAGAGGAGTTTCAGTTTCAGTTTCAGAGCAGCAACCAACTTTAGTACAGAACAGTTGAGCTAAGCCACACCCAGGCTCTTTGCTGTCTCCTTCTTGCTCACATAGCAAATACTGTTTCAGTTTCCAAACAGCCCTCAGCTCTCTCACACACTGACAGGATGCTAGCCAGATGAATATCGATGGATGCTGGTAAGCAGAGGCAGAATTCCCCCCCCCCTTATTTTCCTCCCCCAAAACTAAGCCTGACCACATCATTTCATAGCGAAGCATGGGTATCAAGTGTATGTATGTATGTATGTATGATATTTAAAGACTCTTGTTGGAGCTTTGGTGAGCCGCTTTGAAAATAGCTTGTTTTTTCCCCAAGGGGAAGGTGTAACTCCATGGGAGGGATTTAGTTTAGGCCTCCATGGGAGGGTTTAGTTTAGGCCTATAAGGTCACTGTTTCAGAGAAGCTAAGGTAAAAATGCTAATATAGATTTTTTAAGAAGATGTTTTATAACCATTATAAATAACCATTATAAATAACCATTATAAAAAAGGTCAGAATTGAAATAAGTATGGCTAAATGACAAAATTATATGGGAAGCTAATATATTTGCATAGTTATTTGCATAGTTATTCTAGGCTTCTGACCTCAAGCTGCAAATCCTATAAATTATCATTTATGATCATATTATTTGCATCTTCAGGAGTCAAATAAATATTTGCCTGGCTATAAAGTTGAAGACAAAATCTTGGAACAAAAGTAGTCTTTGGTTTGAATTAGTTTGGTTGATTTAAATCATGTGGGTTTAATTTTAAGTTCATTACATTTCATAGTCTTTGGGTTTAAAGGCTCCCCCTGCCCTCCCATCTTTTAACTTTCACTTTTCCCAAAGGACATACTTTTCGAGAGAAGTTTAAAAAGCAAAATTGACAGAGCATCTGATGGAGTTTGCTGTAGCTTGCAAAATCAAATTTGAGAAGTATTATTGTGAAAAAGAAAAAGAGATTAACCTAAGAATGTGTACTTTAAATAAAATGCAGTATGTGTATCTATTCGGAGTTTATATCTGTAAAGATATAAATCACAAGCAGTCAAAATGTTTTCCGCCCTATAATATAGGGTTGTCTCACAATGTCCTTCAAATATTTGAATAGTGTAATCATTCCAATTAGTCCCCACCCTCCTCTTTTCATCCTTACTTCTCTACCATAAATCTTCTCATTGCTAATCATCACTTTTCTTAAAGTACAAGCCTAACATTGAATGTAGTATTTCCCATGCAGTATAAAATACAGTGACAACCAGTTTGGCATTATAGTTACGGCATCAAGCTAGGAACCAGGAAACCGTGAAATCTAGTCCTGCCATTGGCACAAAGCCACCCTGGATGATCTTCGGCCACTAGCCCTAAGGACCTTCAGCCCTAAGAAGAAGGGAACAACAAACCACTTCTGAAAAAGCTTGCCAAGAAAACTGCAGGGACTTATTCAGACAGCCTCTGAGAATTGAACAGAAGAAAGAATAATAGAATACAGCAGCATCCAAGCTGATCTTAGCTGGCCTTGAAAAAGCTAAACAATATTGGACCTAGTTAATAGTTGGATAGGACACGACCAGGAAATTTCTGGGCTTTAAATTAAAAAGTCCAGGAAACACTCTGGAAACAGGCGACAACAAACTGGGCTAAATATATATGAAGAATGGTTGATGGAATTGGGTATGTCTAGTTTGATCAAAAGAAGGACTAGGGGTGACATGTTGGCAGTGTTCTAATCTCTCAGGGGGTGCCCCAAAGAAGAGGGAGTCAAGCTATTCTCCAAAGCACCTGAGGGCAGGACAAGAAGCAATGGATGG
The DNA here is from genome assembly GCA_033807585.1 of Hydrophis major. Classification (NCBI taxonomy): domain Eukaryota; kingdom Metazoa; phylum Chordata; class Lepidosauria; order Squamata; family Elapidae; genus Hydrophis; species Hydrophis major. Next base: position 196,889,216 of record CM066331.1, read on the forward strand.
AAACTCATCAAGGACAGAAGCAACCTAGAACTAAGGAGGAATTTCCTGACAGTGAGAACAATTAATCAGTGGAACAACTTGCCTCCAGAAGTTGTAAATGCTCCAACGCTGGAAGTTTTTAAGAAGGGATTGGATTAACCACTTATCTGAAATGATATAGGATTTCCTTCTTGAGCAAGGAGTTGGACTAGAAGACCTCCAAGGCAGTGGTGGGATTCAACCGGTGTAACAACTGGTACGCTGCGCGTGCAGTTCATTTGAAAACAGCTCTAAAACTTACCTTCAACTGCAGCCCCAGTGAGTAAAACAACTGAGGCATGGCATTCTGCTCTGCTGCACCTATCAGCAAATCAAACAAAGGAAATAAAGGACAGACTAGCACAAGGATGGGTGTGCGGGGCCAACTGATCTCCAGATACCATTTTGCCCAAACCAGTCCATACCAATCCCACTCTTACTTCAAGGTCCCTTCAAACTCTTCTCTTCTCTTCTCATGTCGCTAAGAAAACAACATGAATATGTCCATGAAGTTATCCACAGTCCTGCTCAAATCAAGTGAGGTTTTTGATTCCTGAAAATGTATGTATGCGTGTATTTAAATTTATTACAGCTGCCCAACTCCAATGGACTCTGACTTGTCCAGAATGTAATAGAATTGTTATTCCCCTGACTTTGAAACTGTGCTTCTGTCTATTAATTTGGCCTATAATCATATTAGATTTCTTTGCAGCCATGTTACACAACTGTTTTTTGTTTGGCTTCTGTTAGAGTCCTATTCTGGGTGATCACAGTAATCCCTGATTGGTTTTGACATCATGATAATCTTTCCAGCTGTTGCAGTCCTAGAAACCATTGGCATTCAATCTCAAATCACCTCATCATATTTGATATTCAGGCAAATGTTTATCCAGAATCCAACCATTGAGATATCTCAAATAGCTTGTCTGCTTCTGGTTCTTTTTAAAGACGCTTTATGGTTGGTGTTTGTTAAGCCTGGTTTCCCCAACCAGGGTTAGGGAGACAAGCTAAACAGAATGTGCAGCGTTAGTCAGATAGGCACACAGATAAATGAGTGAGCTAAGCTTGTATGTTTATTAACATACAGTAAAAATGACAGATACGCTTGTGCTATCAAATATATAGTTTATTCCATTATGAGTTCATAGCATAGTCAAAATAACAGTCCAATAGTCATGTATCATTTAGTCAGTCCATTCAGGGATATTCAGTTAGCAAAGTCCGTGTAGAATATCCTATGTCAATTCACTTACAAGTCTGTCCTTTGTTTTCTCTCCCGTTCGAGCAATGCAGTCTTGTGTCCTTGCAGTAATCAGGTATCATCAAAGCCAGAGAGATAGCAAGCTGCAGCCTTGCTTCTTTTAAAGTGCTTTCACAACCACTCCCTTAATTACATTCTTACAGTTAAAGTTACAGACGCTTTAATTAACAAACCATGATAACATATTTATTATTTTACCTAAACCAGTTAGGGTAAATAATGTTATCCCTAACAGTGTTTATTTTCTTTAAAAAGTTCTTCATGGAAATGATGGAACAAAGATTTGTTTAAGAGGGAAGTAATCATTGGAAGGATAGGTCTGGGTATTAGTAATGCTAGAGAAAAATCTATATGTATTGCACTGCAAAATAACGTAGAAAGATGGAAGGTGAGGAGAAAACCCTCCATAATGATCTCAGCAGTACTAAGAACCAGGGTTTGTATTGCTGAATCAGCAAATCATTGTTTGGAGACTCCAATAATTTTCAACCGCCACAATAGTCCATGGAAGTAGGAAAATATCCAGAAAGGCTGAATTCAGAAGAAATACGTGATAGGGAGTCAGACAAAGTATGCAAATGCTTACCAGATCTGTTCATAATCACGACCATTTCAAAATCTGGAGTCAATATATACATAAACAGATTTGTTGGATTGCAGCTTTACAGGCATGGAGCAATGCCAACATTTTTGCAACTTGTGCAGAAATGCAAGGCAGAAATTTCCCAGATTTCAGGACTAAAAGGAGGACAAATCTGTTGAGGCCCTTTTCCTCTGGCTGGAGATGGCATCAGTGACTTACATTTCCGTGTTGGCTTTCTTGTAATGAGGTTTCTCCATATCAGCCGTGGTTTCATAGCCAAGATTCTTCCACTTCCTCACCTCTTAACAGCTCAAACCTCAAAGTTGGAAGAGACCTTGGACTTCTACTCCAACCTCCTGCTCAGACAGGAAACCACACCAGGGATCTTCAAACTTGACAACTTCAGGACTTGTGGACTTCAACTCCCAGAATTCCTCCTCCAGTATGTTAGCTCAGGAATTCTGGGAGTTGGAGTCCACAAGTATTTTAGTATTTAGTATTTATTTGATTTGTCAATTGCTTACAAGGTACAGTTATAAGAATGAACATAGTTTTGAATACATGAGATAGATACTTATAAGAAAAATAAAAAGAAACAATAGGACAGGGAGGGTAGGCACGGTTGGTGCGCTTATGCACCAGGCCTCTTAGGAAGGGGATGAGGTCAATAGTAGACAGTCTAAGGTTAAAGTTTTTGGGGTTTGGGGAAGAAAAAAGTCTTAAACTTGCCAAGTTTGAAGACCCTTGCTCTACACCATTTCAGACAAATGGCTGTCCAATCTCTTCTTAAAAACCTTCAGAGCATCCACAACTTCTGGAGGCAAGTTGTTCCACTGACTAATTGTTCTATCAGGAAATCTCTCCTTAGTTCCAGGTTACTTCTCTCCTTGATTAGTTTCCATCCATTGCTTCTTGTCCTGCCCCCAGGTGCTTTGAGGGATTAGATTAGATTAGATTAACAGAGTTGGAAGGGACTGTTAGGGATAACATTGTTTAACCTAACTGGTTTAGGTAAAATAATAAATATGTTATCATAGTTTATAAGTTAAAGTGTCTGCAACTTTAAATATAGGAATGTAATTAAGGGAGTGGTTGTGAAAGCAACATAAAAGAAGCAAGGAACGTCAGCTTGCTCTCTCTGACTTGATGATCCCTAATTACTGGATAGACTGAAGACTGCGTTTTTCCCCTACTGAAAAGGAGAGACAAAGGACTGATTTGTAAGTGAACTGACATAGGATATTCTACACGGATTTTGCTAATTGAATATCCTTGAATGGACTGACTAAATGATACATGACTATTGGACTGTTATTTTGACTATGCTATAAACTCTAAATGGAATAAACTATATTTTGATAGCACAAGCGTATCTGTTATTTTTACTGTATGTTAACAAACAAACAAGCTTATCTCACTCATTTATCTGTGTGCCTATCTGACTAACACTGCACATTCTGTTTAGCTTGTCTCCTTAACCCTGGTTGGGGAACACAGGCTTAACACTGGTTGTGGGCCCAGAGGCTGCAAAGTCAGTTTAACTAGGATAAAACAGATTTATGTAAAAAGTGAGAGTTTGTGTTGTTATACATTACAGTAAACAGACAGATGTGTTTTATTAATTATAGTTTTATATCCATATAAGAAAACATGGCACAGGTCAATTTACAAAGTTTGTCCCTTATATCCAAGCTTGATGGAACAAACTATGTATCATGGTCTATAAAATGTAGTCTACTTCTACGAAGAGAAGGTTTGTGGAACATAATTGAAAATCCACCAAACGTAGAGGAATGGGATCCAGAGATTGAGGAAGATAGACTAAAGATAAAAGATTTTATGCAGAAAAATGAACAAGCTATTTGCATAATAGGATTAACATTAACTGACCAGCAACTTGTTCATATCCGTGGAGAGCAAACGGCTGTTGGGTGTTGGCAGAAGCTGAAGAGGATTTATGTCCGAGATAACGTTGGTGCTCACATAAATCTAACATGGAAGCTTTTCAGGACGCATCTCCAAACGAATGGTGATATGCTTAGTCATTTGAATTCTATAAAAAGCATTTTTCAAGAACTGCATGAGAAAGAGCTTATTTTCTCTGAACTACACCAAGTCTACATAATTCTATCATCACTAAACGAAACTTATGATAACTACATCACTTCCCTTGAAATTTTGCCTGAGGAAAGTCTAACTTTAACTGATATAACTGGCAGATTGATTGAAGAGGCAAGAAGAAGACTTGAAAGAGATCAGTTAAGGAGGGAGCAACCTCAAAAAGAAGATAATGAATCTCCTACTGCAAACGCAATTAAAAAGTGTTTTAATTGTGGAGGAAGAGGACATTTGGCAAGATTTTGTAAAAAAGCAAAGCGCCAGAACGCTGGCCAGAATACTAAAAGTCATCAAAAGATAAATAAAAATTTAGAGTTAGCCATGTATACTAACGGAGCTATAAAAAATAATTTATGGGTGGTTGGCAGTGGAGCATCCCACTGTATGACAAATGATAACAAAAATTTTATTAAAATGTCTCAGAGTACAGAGCAGATATCGTTAGCCAATGGCTGGAAACTGAAAGCTAAAAGTCAAGGTATAGCATATTGTTCTTTCATAAAAGAGAATGTAAAAATGTTATATGTACCACAACTTAAGTTTAATTTAATTTCAGTTAGAATTTTGGTTAAACTAGGATATGTAGTTACCTTTGAAGGAGATAACTGCATAATTGAAAAAGAAGATAAGAAAATTACTGCATCTTTAAGAGGTGAATTATGTGTTAAATGATAATGGTTTAGAGGTGGCTAACACGGTTTATGAAAATAAGAAACCTCATGATGAATGTATTCACTTGTTACACTGACGGCTAGGGCATTTAAATTTTAAAATGCTTAAGAAAACTGTTGAATTATCTAAGGGAATAAGTTTGAAACCTTGTAATAAGTATTTGCAATGCTATGCTTGTAATCAAAGCAAAAGCAGGGTCAAACCGGCTAATAGAGTTGATGGATTTACTACCAAAGAGCCTTTAGAAGTAGTATTTGCTGATTTAATAGGTCCGAAAAAACCAAGTGTAGGAGGAGCTCGATACATACTAAGTATAATGGACCATTATTCTAGATATGGGTTTTGCTATTTAATGAAGAGCAAAACTGAAACGTATCTAAATCTATTTAATTGGATTAAATTTGCAGAAAGGAAAACTAAAAAGAAATTAGTAACTCTTATAACAGATAATGGTATGGAATTTACAAATAATAAATTCCAAAATAGACTTAGAATGTTAGGTGTTCGACATAAAAAGTCTGCACCATATAGGCCACAACATAATGCCTTTATAGAGAGACGAGGCCAAACACTGCAATCAATGGCACGTCCTATGTTGTCTGATTCAGGATTACCTGACAATTTATGGGGAGAAGCAATAATGTGTGGTAATCATATATTAAATAATGTTGTTAATTCAACAACAGGTGAATTACCATTCATACTGTGGCATGGTACAAAACCTGATTTAAGTTACATGCATACATTTGGAGCACCAGCATGGGTGCATATCCCTTCACAACTCAAACAAAAAGGACAACATAGAGCTAAAAGATTATTTTTTGTAGGATATAAATCTAATCACAGATCTTATAGATTCTGGGAACCAGGTACATCTAGAGTTTACACCAGTGCTAGTGCAAAATTCCTAGAACATGTAGGATGGAATAGATTAGAGCAAGATTTAAATAACGAAGTAATTATTGAACACTACAAAAGGCAGAAAGAACAGACTAGTTATAAGAAGAGTCCAATTAAAGAAGAAGTCCAAGAAGAACAAATAGGACCAGAACAAGAGGAAACAGTTGATCAGGAAGAGTTAGATAATCAAGAACAGTCAGTAAATGAAAGTCCACCTGTAAGTCCAGTAATACCTAGACGTACTACACATATAACTAGACCACCTGACAGGTATCAAGCAAGTATAGGTTGCCAAGTGACTAAAGTTCCAACTAGTGTAGATGAACTTAGGATATATCCTGCTAAGGATCAGGAGAATTGGCAAAAGGCAATGGAAAAAGAACTAAATTCATTAAAGGTAATGAAAGTATATGAAGATGCCATATTACCTCCAGGAGAAAAATCCATTGGGTGCAAATCCAATGTAAAGTAAAAACTGGAAATGATGGGACTGTTACCCATAAAGCTAGGTTAGTAGCTCAAGGATTTAATCAAACTGCATCTGATTACGATGAAGTTTTTGCACCAAGTCTTAAAGCAACATCTTTAAGAGCAGCTTTAGTGTGGGCAGCTAAGAAAAACTATATCATTAACCATTTAGATGTAGAAACTGCTTATTTGCATGCACCATTGCAGCACACTATATATTTGAAAAAGCCAGTTATTATAAAAGACAATAAAGTAAATAGTAATGATTGTTGGAAACTCAAAAAGAGTCTTTATGGGTTGAAACAATCTGGCTTTGAGTGGAACCAATATATTGTGAAAGAATTAAACAATATAGGATTTAAATCTGGTTTAGCAGATCCATGTGTGTTTAAAAGAGAAAATAATGGAACGGTGTCATTATTGTTATTATTTACAGATGATATTGCTTTGATTACAGACTAATAATGAAGCTAATGAGATTATATCATTATTAGCTAAAAAGATAAAATTAAAGCATTTAGGTGAAATTAAAAAGTATCTAGGATTGACAATTAACAAAACAAAAAATGGATTTAAGATATCTCAAGAAGATAAAATTTGCCAATTAATTAAAACGTATAAAATGGAACTTTGTAAACCGGCAAAGACTCCAATGAGTCAGGAGGTTTGCCAAACTGATGATCAAAGTCCCAAATTTGATAAGTCCATATATCAATCTTTGATTGGTAGCTTATCATATATCAGAAATTGGTCTAGGCCAGATATAGCTTATAGTGTTAATCAGCTGGCACGTTTTAATTCAGATCCACATCAATGTCATTGGTAATCATTAAAAAGAATTTTAAGATATCTTAAAAGAACAATGAACCATGCATTGTATATAGAACCAAAGGGTGATTTGAGTCTTAGTGCCTATGCAGATGCAAGTTTTGCAACTGACATAAACACTAGAAAATCAACATCTGGGATGGCTATATTATTTGGTAAGACACTAATAGGGTGGAGGTCAATCAGACAACAGCATATTAGCTTGTCCACGATGGAAGCGGAATTTTCATGTCTGTCATTACTATGCACTGACTTAATTTTGTACAAACAGTTCTTTTTAGACATGGGTGTAACTGTTAAAGATTCCATTATTGTGTACGAGGACAACCAGGCAGCCATAAAGTTAGCTACTAATATTGCTGTAAAAACTAGATCAAAGCATACTGATTTAAGATACTTAAATGTTAGAGAATCTGTGAAGAATGGGTTAATTAAATTGGAATACTGCATGACGGAAGAAAACATTGCAGACCAATTTACAAAAGCTCAAGGAGTAATTAAGTTTAAAGAAAGTTGTAACAAATATAATTTAAAAGTGTAAATAGTTATTATTATTATTTAACCTAAAAGGGGAGAATGTTAGGGATAACATTGTTTACCCTAACTGGTTTAGGTAAAATAATAAATATGTTATCATAGTTTATAAGTTAAAGTGTCTGCAACTTTAAATATAGGAATGTAATTAAGGGAGTGGTTGTGAAAGCAACATAAAAGAAGCAAGGAATGTCAGCTTGCTCTCTCTGGCTTGATGATCCCTGATTACTGGATAGTTTGAAGACTGCGTTTTTCTCCTACTGGAAAGGGAGAGAGAAAGGACTGATTTATTTGTAAGTGAACTGACATAGGATATTCTACACGGACTTTGCTAATTGAATATCCCTGAATGGACTGACTAAAACGATACATGATTAATGGACTGTTATTTTGACTATGCTATAAACTCTAAATGGAATAAACTATATTTTGATAGCACAAGCGTATCTGTTATTTTTACTGTATGTTAACAAACATACAAGCTTATCTCACTCATTTATCTGTGTGCCTATCTGACTAACGCTGCACATTCTGTTTAGCTTGTCTCCTTAACCCTGGTTGGGGAACACAGGCTTAACAGGGACCTTGTAGGTCATTTAGTCCAACCCCCCCCCCACCCAAGTAGGGTTGGTTGACCCTCTCTTCCTTGTGGCAGCTCTTTAGATATATTTCCATGTTTCTTAGATATGTTTCCATAGTTTCTTCCATGGAAACAGGACAGCTAGATTAAATATTGGTGAGCAGGAGACGATAACACCGGGAGTTTGTAAAAGTAAATCAGATGTTTTCACTCAAGCAACAGAAATGGATAGCAGATAAGGAGATATTCTCATAGCATGTGGGGCCACTGCAGCAAGAGTAGGTCACCAGGGAGGTGTTTTTTTTTCATGATTAATATTGCTGCTGCTGTTTGTTGAATTGGGTTGTGTCTGAGGGGGAATCACCATGCTTCTGTGGTGGAACTCCTGTGGCGGTCCTTGTTTGTTCATGACATCGGGCGTTATGAAATAGTGTGTAAATAGGAAATCCAAGTGCTGGGAATGCTGCCAGGTCATCCTTATATTTCTGGAATGCTATTATTTCATACTTCAATTAACTTGGAACGAAAGATTATTATTTGTTTTTGTTAGGAGACTGTTGAGAAGAATAACCAACAAGGCAAAGTCCAGAATTCAGATTCTGTATATAGTCAGCCATACAAGGAAGGAAGGAAGGAAGGAAGGAAGGAAGGAAGGAAGGAAGGAAGGAAGGAAGGAAGGAAGGAAGGAAGGAAGGAAGGAAGTTTGGTTAGAGAGCTGGAAACAATCGTTCCAAAACTGGTTTTCACATATTGAGAGGATACATTCTAGACCGGGGTCTTCAAACTTGACAGTTTTAAGGCTTGTGGACTTCAACTCCCAGAATTCCTCCTCCAGTCATGTTAGCTCAAGAATTCTGGGAGTTAAAATCCACAAATCTTAAACTTGCCAAGTTTGAAGACCCTTGTTCTAGAGTTCCACTGACAAGAGATGCTCCAAATTCCTTGCAGATGGGCAATTTGTGGTGGTTTACCTTATTTCCTTTTTCTCAAGAAAGGACAGCAGAATTACCTCATCCTCCTAGCATGAAGAGAGCCAGTGCAGCACCCACAGAATTGTCTACATGCTGCAGGAGACTGAATCCACAGTGAGGCTTGGAGAACCGATGTCAGGCTCAAAAAACCAGGAAAGACATGTTGAGACTCTTCTCAGCAGTTTCCTTCATTGTTCTTCACTAAGTCTTGCCAAACTAAAGCAGATTACTTGAACCATGAAACATATACTGTTACTGATAGTCCTCGACTTACAACAGTTTTTTCAGTGACCCTTTGAAGTTACTGCAGTGCTAAAAAAAAGGTGACATGACCAGTTTTCACACTCTCAATGATTGCAGTACCCCCATGGTCACGTGATCAAAATTGGGATTTGGTGGCAAATGGTTCATATTTATGATGGTTGCAGTGTCTGAACCTGTAACATTTCTTTACAGCTCTGAACCTGTAACATTTCTGTTTCTGTTTGAGTTTGCTCCATGTTGGAGAAATTTACAACTGGTATGGTAAAATTTACTTAATATGTTTATAAAGACATTAAATGAAGCATCAGCCATCTGTGTTTATTTCTCTGGTGCTGAATTTATGCTGCAAAATTCTGAATAGAAGTCAGATTCACAACCGCAGTGAGTCACTTACCAAGTGTGGCAAGAAAAAAGTCATGAAATGGGGCAAAGTTCACTTAACAACTGTTTCATTTTGCCCCAGGATTTTTGGGCTCATTTGCAAGCTGAGGACCACTTCTACTAGGAACTACTCGGTGGGAGACATCTTAATTCTCTCCCACACAAACTATCTAAAAATTGTGCTGTCGTTTGTTCTTCTGGTCTGGACTCCCTCCCTCTCTCTGAACAACATTCCGTCACACATGGATTGTGTGGGCCTCTTTTTACAGCAATGCTATACCAGCCAGACTTTTCACAGAATCCCTGAAGAGATGGAATAAAGGTATCCCGTTATAGATAAAATTAAATCAGTATTAGAAGTCTGCACGCCCCAGGATGAAGAAGGAAGCTGTACATAAAAACTATTACTGTAAATCAAGGAGCCTCCACTGGAGAATGAGTGGGAGGAGACATGAGGATGTGAATATTCCTTTTCTCCTTCGTCACTAGAAAGTTAGGAACTCATCTCAAATGTTTTATTGGCAGGAGAAGTTGGCGGAAGGAACTATGGTTTTGGTAGCTTTAATGCTAATTTGGAAGTGCTTTCCCGAACAAAGTATCTGGAGCTGGAATTTGATTCTTGGTTCTCCCCAGATGTTTTTAGCCTTTGACTCAACTGCTGGAGTTTCTCAGTGTTGTCTCAAGTTATCCTCTGAACTCTTTCAATGGTGTTTCCAAGTGCTGCTGTTGCTGCATTATTTCAGCTATCAATCATTCATCATGTCCCAATAATTCTTTCAATATTTCTCCTTCCCTCTTTTGTCTTTGGGCAAATAAATTTGCAGTGGGGAAATGGAAGCCCATGATGATATTCCCTAAATCATTGTGTAGAGCAATAGGATTAGGGCATAAAGGTCTAAAATGCATTCTGGTGTGTCTTTTATAGGAAGGCTAGTAAGCTAGATACTGGAAGTATACATTGAGGTTTTATCCAGTGTTCCTTGTATGCCCCATTACTTCAAGAGTGCTTTTTTTTAACATTTCTCAAGCTTGGCTTGATCCTCTTTTCTCACATCTCTGTCTTTCTTCTCTCTGACCATTTCACTTCCTGTCTAGATTATTGCCCAAACTTCTAACCTGTGGCTCTTATTTCTTGGTAATGGCAGCAACTTCTCATTTTCCATATGTTTCAAACATTTCCGTCCTTGCCTTTCTTTCTTCAAACTCTTTTGTAAAAAAAAATAAAAGCAACTATTTCACACCCAAGTTTCTGGTTTCAGGAACTATGGTTCATTATTCTTTTTAGTTCTTCATTTGACTTTGCATCTATTTCACTACCTGCTTCCCATGATTGGACAGCATTTCGAATGGGTCCCATGGGGCAACATATCTAAGCTTCCTTGTCCCATTATTCCAAATTTGGGTTAGTACCCTATAATAATCTAGTTATTGTTATATAATCTATCATCTGCACCTTTATAACTGTTTGGTTTGGTTCTGCAACCCAACAGGACAGACACAGACTTCAGAGAGTAATTAGGACTGCAGAAAAAACAATTACTACCAACCTGCCTTCCATCGTGGACCTGTATACTGCACGAGTCAAAAAGAGGGCTGTGAAAATATTTACAGACGCCTCACATCCCAGACATAAACAGTTTCAACTCCTTCTCTCAAAACGACGCTATAGAGCAGTGCACACCAGAACAACTAGACACAAGGACAGTTTTTTACCAAACGCCATAACTCTGTAAAAAAAAAAAAAATCCCTCAACACTGTCAAACTATTTACAAAGTCTACATTACTATTACTCTTCTCATCTCCTTATCACCCATCCCCTCCCATTTGTGACTGTATGACTATAACTTTGTCACTTTTATCCTTACGATTTATATTAACTGTTTTCTAGTATGATTTGATTGCTTATTGTAACCTATGGCTATCATGAAGTGTTGTACCTGATGATTGTTGATTCTTGATAAATGTATCTTTTCTTTTATGTACACTGAGAGCATTTGCACCAATTCCTTGTGTGTCCAATCACACTTGGCCAATAAAGAATTCTATTCTATTCTATTCTTCACTCCACTGTCTAGTTGCAGCCTATTGAAGGACAGGTAGTACTTGACTTACGACCACAATGGAGTCCCAAATCTTTGTTGCTAAGTGAGACATTTGTCAAGTGAATTTTGTCCCATTTGACGATCTTCCTTGCCACAGTTTTTGAGCAAATCACTGCAGTTGTTAATTTAGTAACACAGTTGTTGAATAAATCTGGCTTCCCCATTGACTTTGCTTGGCAGAAGGTTGCAAAAGGGGAACACATGACCCCAGGACACTGCAACTGCCATAAGTATGAGTCAGCTGCCAAGCGTCCAAATTTTGTTCAGGTGACCATGAGATGCTTCAATGGTCGTAAGTGTGAAAAATGGTCGTAAGTCACTTTTTTCAGTGCCACTATAATTTCAAACTGTTGTAATTTCAAACTATTGTAAGTTGAGGGCTACCTGTACACCCTGCCATCCATCTCTTTCACTTTCCAGCAGCAGAATTTTAGGTGGCCGAGACTTTGTGGAAGGGTTTTCTATCCTGATGACTATGCAAAACTATTGTATAAAAACTCACCTAAGAACATGCCAACAATTGGAGAGATCCAGCAAGTTTTTTTTTTTTTTTTTTAAGTTAGCAATTTACAGTGAGTCATGGATCTTCTGCTCTGATGAAAGCAAGGATCATCAGAGATTGTCAACGTGGTTCTTATATAAATTTATAGAGATTAAAAATGAGCATATACATACATTTGATTGTTGACAAAGATTTGTTTTAAACTAGTAAAGGGCACACTGCATAGGAACCCAAGCTTTTGCCAGTCATGATGATTGTTATTGTAACCAATTGATCCTGCATCTTTCACCCCTTTAAAGTATGCCACATCGGAAAACTAACATCCCAAGAATTACAAAGATGCTACTGAATCATTAGATTAATAACATAAACTTGAAAGGCTGAAGATTTTCCCTCTGTCCCATCTCACATAAGACAGAATCAAGACAGTTGTCAGGCCCAAGCTCAGAGACAACACTATCAAGTCTAATCCACCCTTTATTTCAGGGGTCTCCAACCTTGGCTCCTGGAAGCCTGGCGGACTTCAACTCCCAGAATTCCACAGCCAGCTTTGCTGGCTGTGGAACTCTGGGAGTTGAAGTCCGCCAGGCTTCCAGGAGCCAAGGTTGGAGACCCCTGCTTTATTTGATTATCCCTAGAGGACAGAATACTAAATTATACTAAAGATATTATACTAAAGGTATAATCTTTTAGATGTATTGTAAGGACAGAATACTAAATTATACTAAAAGTATTATACTAAAGGTATAATCTTACTCATGTCAGGGGTGCCTGTGGCAGCCCGAGCTCTCTGCCAGCAAAAATGGGCAGCCGAGCTCAGTTTTCGGTTGCAACGGCCTCATGCAAGCAACCCTCTGCTGATGAAAATGGAGCTCGGGAGGACCACGAGTTGTCCCCTTTTCATCTGCAATGGTGTCCTGCAACCCTCTGCCAATGAAAACAGAGCTCAGGTTGGTCCTTTGCTGTTTCCAAGGCAGCCCCGCAGGCCAGATCTAAGCACCCCATGGTCCGGATCTGGCCCTTAGGCCTTGAGTTTGACACCCCTGCTCTAAGAGATTTTGGACTGTGACTACTGTGAACCTTTCCCCGCTTTTCCATTCAGTTTGGGGCTGTGCAGTCTCTTAATTTGGACCCCTCTTTGGCAAAGCTCTATCTTTATCTTCAGGAAAACTAGGAAGGGTCTTTATCTCATCTGCTTACTCAGATCATAGAAGTGTCCCAGACTCACATTTCTTTTGTTTTGACTGCAGCTCTTCTCCCTGTGCAACAGCTGCCAAAAAATCAACACAGTTCTAGGCTGCATAAACAGAGGGAAAGAATCAAGATCACGTGAAGTGTTAATACCACTTGATAATGCCTTGGTAAGGCCACACTTGAAACTGCATCCAGTTTTGGTTGCCACACTGTAAAAAAGATGTTGAGACTCTAGAAAGAATGCAGAAAAGAGCCATGATTAGGGAACTGGAGGCTAAAACATATGAAGAATGGTTGCAAGAACTGGGCATGTCTAGTCTAATGAAAAGAAGGACTAAGGGAGACATGAGAGCAGTGTTCCAATATCTCAGGGGCTGCCCCAAAGAAGAAGGAGTCAAGCTATTCTCCAAAGCACCTGAGGGCAGGACAAGAGGCAAAGGGTGGAAACTAATGAAGGAGAGAAGCAACTTAGAACTAAGCAGAAATTTCCTGGCAGAAAAATTAATCAGTGGAACAACTTGCCTCCAGAAGTTGTGAATGATCCAGCACTGGAAGTTTTTAAAAAGATGTTGGATAACCATTTGTCTGAAGTGGTGGTGTAGGGTTTCTTGCCTAGACAGGGGGTTGGACTAGAAGACCTCCAAGGTCCCTTCCAACTCTGCTATTCTATTCTATTCCTACTCCTCAAGGTTATTTCTTCTGCCCATTACAATACCTTCTTCAATGTGACCTCCCACTTTGAGTACAGAGAATTGTAAACCCACCTATTATCAGTATCTTTGAGAATGCTACAGTCTATGGAGATGTACAGTTTTTGATCAAAGGCCATCCATTGATGTTATAATGTTTATAACTCTGGGAAAATATATGTTATGTGGAAGTAGGTGTGATATGTATACAAGGAAGATTGTTAGCAATGAAGGCTTATAGGCCAATACATTGATTTTTACAGGCAAACAAGACAGAAGTATTTGGGAACCACAATTGACCTAGATACTGTATGAGGACTGCAGAAAATATATATTGCAACGGGGGTACATAGCATAAAATGAAAAGTTATCATTCCCAGAAGAGCAGCTATGTTAAATCTTTTGCCACAAAAACAACAGGTGCCTTAAAGGCAATAAGATCAAATTGGAAAGCTGCTGTCATTTGCCTTAACTGCCTGTGTTACATAATTTGCATATTATTTTTGTGCTGCTGGAAATGACTAAATAGTTGCTTCTGCAATTGTAATCATTGAAGATCGACTAAATGAGAGTTGTGGGGGATGTGATGGATTGTGTCTAAGAAGGGGAAGGGGGTGAGATTGACTAAAGCAGGGTTCCCCAAACTTGGTAACTTTAAGACTTGTGGACTTCAACTCCCAGAATTCTGGGAGTTGAAGTCCACAAGTCTTAAAGTTACCAAGTTTGGAGACCCCTGTATTGACGTGACGAGAGGAAGGAGAGAGCCCATTCTGAGGAAGGAGTAAGACAAGAGACAAGAGAAACTGGATCTGAGAAAAAGGAAGAGATTTAGGATCCCTGGAATCTCCTAGGGCATATCCTTTAGGGCAGTGGTGGGATTCCAATATTGTTGCCACTGGTTCGGTTGGTGTGGGTTGGTGGACGCACTTTGCATGCACATGCACACTTTGTGTGCATGTGTGCACCAAACACGCACTTTGCATGCAGGCGAGAGGCGTTCTAACACATATAGACTGGGGGAAACCAGGCTCAATAGCAGTAACTGTGAGAGGGATCTTGGAGTCTTAGTGGACAGCCAGCTAAATATGAGCCAGCAGTGTGCAGTAGCAGCCAAAAAAGCTAATGCAATCCTAAATTGCATTAAGCGAGGGATACAATCGAGATCAAGGAAAGTACTAATATCACTCTATAAAGCCTTAGTAAGACCACACCTAGAGTACTGCATCCAGTTTTGGTCACCACATTATAAAAAAGATGTTGAGACTCTAGAAAAAGTACAGAGAAGAGCAACCAGGATGATTAGGGGACTGGAGGCTAAACATATGAAGAACAGTTACAGGAACTGGGCATGGCTAGTCTAGTAAAGAGAAGGACCAGGGGAGACATGTTAGCAGTCTTCCAATATTTGAGGGGCTGCCACAGAGAGGAAGGAATCAAGCTATTTTCCAAGGCACCTGAAGGCCAGATAAGGAACAATGGATGGAAACTGAACAAGGAGAGATTTAACCTGGAAATAAGGATAAACTTTCTGACAGTGAGAACAATCAACCAATGGAACAGCTTGCCCTCGGAAGTTGTGGGAGCGCCATCACTTGATACTTTCAAGGAGAGATTGGACTGCCGTTTGTCAGAAATGATGTAGGGTCTCCTGCTTGGGCGGGGGGTTGGACTAGATGACCTACAAGGTCCCTTCCAACTCTGATTATCTGTTATCTCCAGCAAGCCTGCACATTCCCAGTCGCTTCAGCAGCTGCCACGTGGCACTATTCTGTGCCGCACAAAGCAGCTGTGCTTCAAATTCAGCAGCTAAAGGTGAGTATGGGAGCCTGGGCAGGCAGGTGGGCCTAAAAGCAGAGCGGCCGAGAAAACCGGTTCTGTCTCTGCTGCTCATCACTCCTACCAGCTCTCCAGAACTGGGCAGAGCCGGTCGAATAGGGTTAGAGTACAGGTAGCCCCGGATGTCTATGAAGATTCTCAATCATCCAGGTCATGGTTGTCCCAAAGGTTCTTTTTCTCAAGAGGCCACTGAACTTTCTTGTTTTTCTTTGAAGGCCTTTGGCTTCTCATCAAGAAGCTCTGCCTGGATGATTCATCAGCCCTTCCATTCCCCATCATTCGGTCAGAGCTGAAGAAGCTTCTTGGATGAGAAGCGAAAGGCCTTCAAAGAAAAACAAGAAACTCCAGTTGCCTCTTGGAAAAAAAAACCACACACATACACACACCTTTGGGACAGGTAGTCCTTAACTTGCAACAGTTCATTAGTGACTGTTCAAAGTTACAACGACACCAAAAAATGTGACTTAGAACCTTTTTTTGCAATTACAACCTTTGCAACATCCCCATGATGGTGCCATCAACATTTAGATCAGGGGTCTCCAACCTTGGCTCCTGGAAGCCTGGCGGACTTCAACTCCCAGAGTTCCACAGCTGGCTGTGGAATTCTGGGAGTTGAAGTCCGCCAGGCTTCCAGGAGCCAAGGTTGGAGACCCCTGATTTAGATACTGGTTCATGTTTATGACCGTTGCTGTGTCCCCGGGTCATGGGATCCCCTTTTGAGACCTTCTGACAAGCAAAGTCAATGGGGAAGCCAGATTCACTTCGTAACAGTTCACTTATCAACTGTAGTGATTCACTTAACAACTGTGAAAAGAAAGGTCGTAAAAAGGGGCAAAATTCACTTAACAACTGTCTCACAACAGAAAATAACAACATAAAATTTTGGGCTCAATTGTGATCATAAGGCGAGGACTACCTGTAATATAGATTTAGTTGGCAAGATTATGTTTAAATCATGTGAGCAAATAAAGAACTGAACTTTGGCTGGATTGTTTTATGTCATTCTTGGGCTGGGCCTGACCGAGAACGTAAAAAATCAATAGGCATTTTAAGATATCATAAATTCAAAGTTTGTTACATAAATGTCTGTTGTCCTTCTGAAACTTTCTGCATTTTTTCTTGTCCTTTTTAAAATGCATTTTCGCTCTTCACCGTCACAATCTAGCTATCTTAGGAAAATGAATAGAAATAGAGTAGAGTAGAGTAGGAATAGGAATAGGAATAGGAATAGGAATAGGAATAGGAATAGGAATAGGAATAGGAATAGGAATAGGAATAGGATAAGATAGGGATTGGGGTTGGGGTTGGGAATGGGAATGGGAATGGGAATGGGAATAGGATAGAATAGAATAGGATAGGATAGGATAGAATAGAATAGAATAGAATAGAATAGAATAGAATAGAATAGAAAAGTTGGAAGTGACTTTGGAGATCTTCTAGTCCAGGGGTCGCCAACCTTTTGGACCTCAGAGACCACCAAACTCATAATTTTAAATCCCGTGGACCAGAGACCCTGGGAAAATCCCCCCAAAGTCTTCAGGAAAATTCCCCATCCTGTTTTCCTACCAATCAATCATTCTTTATTTGGAATCGCAGGATACCATGTCCAGCTCCATTCTCAGTGGGAGAGAGAGATACTTTTGGCTTCATGCAAGGAAAGCAGCAGAAGCAGCAGAAGTCTTTCTTTCTCTCCCCCAAACTCTGCCAGAAATGAGTCTTTGCTGGTGTAGCCTCTTGGAGCAGGATGCCTTGCAGGGTCCCAAAGACTTATTTCTGGCGGAATTTGCAGAAGAAAAAGACAGACTTTTGCTGCTTTCCTTACATGCAGCCAAAAGCAGAAGAAGAAATAAGCGGAAAGAAGCAGCCGGTAGCCAGGTGAGGCATGTGGGATGAGTGGGGCATGTTCCCTCCTTCCGCCTTTCCCCCATCCCCTCACTACCTGATGTTGTTTGCAATGCAAGTGACACAAGCTTGTGTTCCCGCACAGCCTGGATTAATTGTTTTTTTGGGGGGGTGCTTTGGAGGTGACATTTCTCTGCAGACCACCAAAATTTTCTCGTGGACCACCAGTAGTCCCCGGCCCACTGGTTGGTGACCACTGTTCTAGTCCAACTCCTTGCTCAGGCCTATATCATTTCAGACAAAATAGTATAATAAACATGATATGGTTTGCTGATGTTCCAATCAAGCCTAATGGATATTTATTTATCAGATTTATACAGCCTCCCATCTCCCATCCATTGCTCTAGGTGGCATTTTGTCTTATGTCAACAATAATGCAATCCAAATCTTTGGCCCACAGATTCTTCTGATATAAGGTGTTATTCTCTTCTCTTGGGACATAGTAGTGTGATATATAATTAACTACGTTATAGGTGACTTAGAAAGGAAAATATCAGATAGGAGTGAAGATTGTATAATTCTCTGCATATAAAACATGGATTACAATTTATTCAGATATTTATCCCACTTCCCCCAATTTTTAAAGATTTTTATATCATACAAAATCTTACAAAACCACAAGTCTCATAAAATGCTTGCGTTCTCATCACCTGGCATCATACAAGATTTCAGCATTTTCACACATGCTGATGCCTAGTTTCAACATCCCTATGTAAGATGTATGCACTTTTCTAGGTTTTTTTTTTCAATTGAATGTAGGGAATTTATGGCTCTCCTGGCAACCATTTGTGCTCTGTTATTGACCCTAGGTATGTCAAGAAATAAATACAATTATTGTCAGCATAAATGCCTATTTGGAATTATTTTTCACACATGCAAGAGATTGCACAAGGTGGAAGCCTGTGAAGAAATACTGTATCTGCCAGTGGGAACTTATATTATACACTGTAATTAAGGAAAAGTCTGACTGAGTGAATAGCCAGCCTGCAAAGAAAATTACTATGATCTTCCTTGGTTAAAAGTCGTCATGGAAGCCATAGCATTCGAAACACTAGGTCATTTAAAGTTTTGTGGTTAAACCATACATTCCATGATGGAATTAAGAAGAAGTGAGGAATGTCGCGGTTCCGGTTTCGCGTGGCTTCGGGGCAGCAGGAATTCGCGACAGCTCGCGATTCCTGCTGTGCTAGCCGTCGAGGTACCCCCGATCCAGATGGGTCAGGGGGATATGGCTGCCCTGTAGGGACAGCTGAAGAGAGAGGGGAGTCGGATAGGGAGGTGGGGGTGTCGCAGACCCCCCCCTTCTCCGGAAAAACCCCTTTTTCCCAAGGCGGTGGAGCGGCGGTCAGCAATGGCCGCCACGAAGAAGCCAGCAACCGGGTAAGATTGTGCTGGAGGACGTGTGAAGAGTGAAAGTTCTGTCTGAGCCGGGTCAAGTAACATCTTTTAAATTGCCTGGAATTGAGCTGTTTGAATTGCTGGAGGATACATTGTATCCCTAAGAAGAGCGAAAAGCGGCGGAGAAGCTGTTAAAGGGAACTTTTTTTTTTTTTCTTTACTCTCCCACCCCATGGAAACAGCAGAAATATTTGGATATATTGGACATTGAAAGTGGATTGCTTTGAAAGTTGAAGCTAAGAGACAAAAGGATTTTTGGACATTGAAAAATTTAAGAAATTGGAAAACCCTTGTTGGAGGTATGGATTTCTGATTATTTAAAATTGACATTGCAAGTGGGAAGGGAGAAAAAAAATTGGAGCAGAAGCTGAAAAAGGAGGAGATTGCCTAGAATCCCAAAGGAAGATATATGGTAATTGGACCTCTTTGATTAAAAATTAACCCCAGAAAGAGAAAGAGAAGAAGGAAGAAAAGTATTAACTTTTGGAACTTTTTTTTTTTTTTTAATTGCTTTTGATTGTCTTTGATTAAAAATACTTGTGGTTGTTTTGGAAAAAGTTTCCCTTTTCATAATGGCATCGTTTGTGGATGAACTAGAGATTGAATATCAAAAATATAAAAAAGAAGATACTTTGGGCGCTTTGTTTCAATTCTTAGAAATGGCGTTATGTACTTATGAAAGGTTGATTACGCAGCAGAAGGACTGGGACAAGGAAGAAGAGGAAGAAGAAGCCATCTTTGATGAACAATGGGTCCCTTCCGGAGAGGAGGAGAAAAAGGATAAGAAAAAGGGGATTTTAAGAATTATAAAAACAACCAAAAGAGAGAAAAATGAGCGAAAAGGTGGAGGCAAGGTTAGAAAGCAAAGGAAAAGGAGCAAGAAAAGCGAAGAGAAAAAGCAAAGGGGTAAAAAGGGCAAGGAGAAGAATAAGCAAGAGAGAAAGGGGGGGAGGAGAAGCCTTAACGGGGGGAAGCAAGACCTAAAGAAAAAAAGTTTATTTAGAGACAATGGGTGAATTTAATTTAGATTAAAAGAGGGATTCTGGAGGGTACATAGGTTTGTGATATGTGTATTTAGAATATAAAATTTATTATGTAATCTTAGAATCTTTTAAACAGAATCCCAAGAAAAATTGCTATACGTAGTATTTTTAAGTTAGGGTAATGAGTTATAGATGTTACTCCAATTGGTGTACAGGAGAAGTATAGTAAAAGAAAAAAGAAAGATGAATGGATAATTGGAAATAGAACAGACAAAGAATGTTGTTGAAAATGGTAATAAGATATGGAAGGATATATATGCTTTTTTTTGGATTTTGTATATTGATAAAAGGCAATAAAATTTTAATTAATAAGAAATAATTTGGATGGAAAGGAGAAGTAGGGATAAGATATGAAGTTAATACTATATGAAGTATTGATATTATAATTTGGAAATGTTATGCCTTATTCGTCTTTTATTATTATTTTTTCCTAGAAAAGAATTTATAAGCTGTTATGCCTTGATTCTTTGTGCATTGTTTTTATAAAACTGATAAAACTGGTTTTTTATATATATATATAAAAAAGAAAATGATAATAAGTTATGGAAGGATATATGGGATGAATATGATGTTTGAATTTGTGTCTGTGTGAAGAGTTTTAACCCGGGAACAGACAACCTTCAGAAAAGATCTTTTAGTTTTGTTTATGTTTTGTGTTTTGTATGTTTGTGTATTGTGTTTTTGGTAAAACTAACAAAATTTGTTTTTTATAAAAAAAAGGAAAAAAGAATCAATAAAACCTTGGAGGAATGTTAGATGAGAATAATTTAAACAAGCCAGAAAGAAATGAATATGAGGACTATAAAATGGATAAATATGGAAGAGAAATGAAATTGAATAGGAGTAAAGAGAAATAATGAGAAATTTGCTGAAAGATATTTGTGTGTCCATATGGAGATGGGATAAATTGGAATTATGTTGTATAAAAATAATGTTTTATTCGACTTGTAAGGATTTATAATGTTAAGAGGTTTTATGTATTTATGTATTTAATGGTTAATGATGTGTTGTTTTATCTTTAAAATTAATAAAAATTTGCTTCAAAAAAAAAAAGAAGTGAGGAATGTCAAGCTGAAAAAAGAAAGGGAAATAGGGATAGGGTTCAACTTTCAATTAACTTCTGAAGCTCAGACTAAGTGCCTCTCACAATTGCTAGGCAAACATCGGGCTTTCTTTACATTTGATTTTCACAATAAAACTTCCCATAAAGGAACCATGTGATAATTGGACCATTATGTATCCACTAATTTTTGAATGGGCCTCTTCAGTTATGCCTTTCTATCTGCAGAAAACCTCAAGTCAAGATGTCCATCTCAGAGAACTACTGAGGAGGTGGGGAATGAGGAACAATTCTAGAACAGGTGAAGGCTTTGTCAAATTATACACCTGTTATATTATTTTTTCCTCTGTTTTGCACATCATGTTCAAGCATAAAGCAGTTTGACTTTGGTTTTAGAGTGTACTGCTAATTCAATCACCGGAGTTTGTCAACTATGATTTATGGCAGTGTTTTTCAAATTTGGCAACTTTATTTTTTTAAAAAAAATATATTTTTATTAATTTTTTTTTTTCCATCGTAAAACATCATGGTATCAACAACGTTCTTGGCATCTATACAGGATTTTGGTTTAAATATCATAATACATTATATTGCATTTGTCTACTACTAAATAATATCTCTAGCTATAATTACTATTCTTATATCTTTATATAATTTACAAATTTTTATTTTACTTTCTTAAGGATTGTTTCAATTAATATTTTTGTCTCACTTCTTGGTTCTGTTTGTTAGCCATTTATACCAATTGTTCCAAATTGTAAAGAATTCAGAGTCATCTTTTTCTTTCAATTTCATTGTTAGCATATGCATCTCAGTACTTTCTGTTACTTTGTGTATTATTAGTTCTTCATTGGGGGTATTTGGTGTTTTTCATCCCTGCGCAAAGGCTATTCTGGCAGCTGTTGTAATATGTAACACTAAGTATTTTACTTCTTTCAGTAATCTTTCTTTGATGATTCCTAATAGGAAGGATTCCAGTCTGAGCTCAATCTGATAGCCAGTGATCTCTTTTAACCAATTTTTAATTTGAATCCAGTATGTCCTGGCCTTGAAGCACATCCACCACATGTGATAAAATGTACCATCAACTTTTTTGCACTTCCAACATTTGGGACTCATGTTGGAGTAGATTTTGCCAATCTCATTGGAGCTAAATACCATCTATAAAAAATTTTATATATGTTTTCTTTGTATGCTGCAGATACCATTAACTTATAATTTATGTTCCATATTTTCTCCCATTCCTCTAATTCTATAGTGTATCCAAAATTCTGTGCCCATGCAATCATTGTACTTTTGATTATTTCCTCTTCCATTTTGAAACCTAATAAATATTGATATATTTTAGTTATAAGTTTTTGTTCTGGTCCCATTAATATTTTATCCAATTGGTTCTGCCCTTTGTCAAATGAGTCCTTTTTATATTTATTTTGAATTTGCAAATATGGCCACCAATCGATTATAAATATAATTTGGCAACTTTAAGATGGGTGGACTTTAACTCCCAGAATTCCCTAGCCAGCAATTTACTAACTTTGAAAAACACTGGTTTATGGCAATGTATATCAGTAAACCCAGCCAATTATGATTTATTCAATACATAATTTATCCAATCAAAAAAATCGTGCTTGAGCAAATCATGACTTAGCACAATATGTGAAGCAGATATTTGATTTAAAAAGTTAGTTAATGGCAATTTCTCTCTTAACACTTAAAAAATTAAAGAGGAGGAAGAACTCCCTCAGCCCAAGTCCAAGATTCAATCCTGGGTACCTTTTAGAGGCAGGGGTGGGCTTCAAAAATTTTAGCAATGAGTTCTCTGCCTGGTTACTGTGTAGGTGTGGCCATGGTAGGTGTGGCCTAGTCATCCTCCTGCACCACGGCAAGGGAAGGGGGGTGTTTTTACCTTCCCCAGGCTCCGGAGACTTTCCTCGAGCCTCTGGAGAAAACTGCCTCTTCTGAGCTCAAGAGGTCCTCTGGAGGCCCGAAACAGGGCCCATTTCCAGACTTCCGGAACTTCCAGGAGGCCTGTTTTACCCCCTTCACAAGCCTCCGTGTGGGCCCAAGCACTTACCTCACATCCAAAATGGGCCGCGTGGAGAGTCCTGGAAGGGGTGGGTGGGAGGGGCAGGGTTGAGTGGGTGGGGCCAGCCAGGGGTGGGATTTGGCAGTTCACTGAACCAGCCATAATGTTAGCAATGGGTCTGCCCGAATTCAGACGAACCCATAGCAGCCCACCCCTGTTTAGAGGTGGAAAACATACAAAATCAATATGAAAGAGGCTTGAAACAAATCAACATGAAATAAGCTATAAACATGGCCCACAACACAGAAATTTGATTATGCCATACAGATAGTCCTCAACTTACGACAGTTCATTTAGTAACCTTTCAAAGTTACAACAGCACTGAAAAGAATGACTTATGACTATTTTTCACACTTATGACCATTGCAGCATCCCCATGGTCATGTGACCAAAATTGAGGTGCTTGGCAATTGACTCACATTTATGATGGTTGCAGTGTCCTGGGGGTCATATGATCCCCTTTTGTGACCTTCTGACAAGCAAAGCCAATGGGGAAACCAGATTCACTTAACCAGGGGGTTACTAACTTAACAACTGCAGTGATTCACTTAACAATTTGGCAAGAAGGGTTGTAAAATGGGCCAAAACTCACTTAACAAATGACTCACTTAACAAATGTCTCGCCAACAGATATTTTAGATTCAATTATGGTCGTAACTCAAGGTCTACGTATATTTTCATTACTGGATAACATTGTTAACTGCTCTACTACTTTCAAACCAGGGGCTTAAAAGCAATGCACAAACAGATTGCAATGTTTCTCAATTGTGGCAACTTTCAGATGTGTGGACTTCAAATTCCAGAATTCCCCAGTCAGCAATGCCGGCTGGGGAATTCTGGGATTTGAAGTCCATACATCTGAAAGCTCCCAAGGTTGAGAAACACTGGATTAGAGAATATGTGAGCATTCTCATTCCTTGATACTGATGTAGTTGATTTATATTGCCCTGGAATAGTCATTTCTGTGTAAGGGAAAGCTTCCCATAACAATTCTTCAACCACAAAACAATGATTCAACTCTGCGAGTCACTTATTCTTGATCCAACAGAATTCCAAATGCAAAATTCACCGTCTGCAGAAACTTTTTACTGTTGTTTTTTTTTAAAATTGAAGTCAATTACTCATAACAGCCCTGATTTGGAATGAATGTTCTGCTGGCCTTACCTAATACATTTTCATACTTTTGGGTGAGGCTGGGAAAACCTTTTTGTGACCTCTTTTTCTTCCAGTTCTCCCACCTTTTGTCCTCCAAATATGGTAAGAGTGATACAACTCCCAAAATTATCAGCCAACAGGGTCACTGTAATCAAACCTATCTGAAAGGCCCTGGTAATAAAAAAAAGAATACTATTATACTGTATATACAACTTACTCACAAGTGATATTGACATCAGTGGAGATAAGAGTCCTGTGCTGGACACTTTTCAAAGAAAGTATAGCACAAGTAATCCTTGACTTACGACCACAATTGAGCCCCAAATTTCTGTTGTTAAGTGAGACATTTGTTAAGTGAGTTTTGTCCCATTTTACAACTTTTCACGACACTGTTGTTAAGTGAATCATTGTAGTTGTTAAATTAGTAATACAGTTGTTAAGTGAATCTGGCCTCCCCATTTACTTTGCTTGTCAGAACGTCGCAAAAAGCAATCACATGACCCCAGGACACTGACATCATAAATATGCATCAGTCGACAAGCATCCCAATCCTGTGACCATGGGGATTTGACAACGGTCATGTGAAAAACGGTCATAGGTCACTTTTTTCAGTGCTGTTCTAACTTGGAATGGTCATTAAATGAACTATTGTAAGTCAAAGACTACCTGTAAATAGTATTGCTTAATTGGACTAGACCGTGAACATCCAAGATCAAATTTCTGTTCAAATACAAAGCTCATTGGGGGACATTTTCTTCTAACCCACCTTCACTGGGTTATTATAGAAATATTTTTTTTAAATTATCTCCCCATTGTGCAGTTGAGAATGTTATAGACCAGTGGTCACCAACTGGTGGGTCGGGGACCACTGGTGGTCCATGAGAAAATTTTGGTGGTCCACAGAGAAATGTCCCCCCTCAAGCAATTAATCCAGGCTGTGCGGGAACACAAGGCTGTGCCACCCACATGGCCCATCCACCCACTGGCCCCCACCCTTTGGACGAGCTCAAACCTTACCTTGAATAGAGCTACGCGAACTGGAACTGGAAGGTAAGACCAATGGCGGGGGAGGGAAATCCGCCCCGGTGTGGCTTGCTGATGTTGGTGGGAAAGTCAGTCCCATATTCCAGAGCTGCAGTAGTCACAAGATTGGCCCTTTGGTCATCCCGGAACAGGTCCTCCTCCGGTCCATGGCAGGCCAGTGTACCCGGGTGGAGAAGCAACTGCTCCGGGATGACCAAAGGGTCAGTCCTGTGACCACTGCAGCTCCGGAATATGGGACCGACTTTTCCACCAACGTCAGCAAGCCACCAGTCAAAATTCATATTAGTGGTCCACAGGATTTAAAGTTATGAGTTTGGTGGTCCCTGAGGTCCGAAAGGTTGATGACCCCTGCTTTGGACCCTCTGTGAGAAGAGAAAGAGATCAGATCTATAGTCTGCTTGATGAGACCATATGAGCTGCCATAAGATTTCATCTAGATACCTATATAAATAAGACAAGTTATATTAAATAATTATTAAACCAATTGATCACTTGTCTTCACCCATCATTTGACACACCATCAAGAAAGGGACATTGTGAGAAACAATATATTAAATATCCAGAAACCTTGGTATCATCAAGCAGATTATGGATCTGTTCTCTCTTTTTCTTCTCACAAAAGGGTCTACAGCATTCTCAACTGCACAAGGGGGGAGAGAATTCAAAAGATGCACCTCTCCCTTTTTATTTCTGGCAAAAACTGGCTTTTACATTTTATCCTGCTGCTAAGCCCTGGAAAGCTCCAAGGCTGCTTGATTGGTGATTTCCTCCCCCTCCAATTTCATGAAAACATTTGGAAAAAATCTGCAGATTTGTGTTCTGAGAATTGCAAGAAAAGACTTAAATGGCAAGAGGAGAAAGAGAAGGAGAGAGACAGAGGGAGGTATGTATCTTCTCTTTGGGTTGTGCCTCCATGTGGAAGACTGAAATGACACATTTCATGTTCTAGCTTGCCATCGGAAACATCTTTTCCATGGCCTTCAATCTGGCAAGATCTAAGCTAAATAGTCTGTATTGCATGGTCTGCTTTAATCAAGAACAATTTTTGGGGAAAAAAAATACTAATGAAGAAAAGCCGTAAAAACCAGCCTCCAAAATAAAATGAGGAGGAAAAGAATATCTTAAATATAATTGTAGTTGCTAGATTACAGTTCCTAGACTGTAGTTGCATGACATAGCACAAGATAAAATGTTATGCTATATATTTATGTAAGACTGAAAATTTAAGCATTTGTACTTTGAAAGAAATCTCAGTGAGATGAATTTCTGGGAAAATATACCCAGAATTGCAATGAATAGATGGATTTGCACATCACAGTATGGAATGATTTATCTTAACTATGCTTCCTGGAAAAAAAGATGGTGGCTGAGTTATGTTTTGGGTGTATATGTCCATGCTCTCACTGATTATTATATATTATATAATAACCTATATTATATAATATATTATATAATAATATTATATATTATTAATTACTGTAAGTTATAGTAAATTTTATTGGGAAAGGCATTTCATTTACAAGGAGATAAATGAAAACCTGTATAACTTAGTGTATAGCATTTAACCAGATAAAGATGATTTTTTCTTGAAATTATTTTATTTATTTATAAATAACAAAAAGAATGCAAGAAGGTAAAAATAAGATAAAACTAGGGCTACAATTAACAACTTAAATATTTCTAAGTTTAAAATCAGTAGAGCAAATGTAGCAACTTATCTGCTAACAGTCGTAAACACATTTTACACAGCTTCCTTGATTGAGGCTCAAGCCATTAATTTTTTTTTTATGTCAAGTTTTTTATTTTATATTGCTTATACATATGAATACATGAACAGTGTGATACTTGGATACCATACATTTAGTACAGATAAACATAATGTTGTAACTCATAGTTATTACATTTCATTTTCATTGTTTCATGTTATTTCTTATTTCTATTTCTCTTCTTTCTTATTTTTGCCATTGGTTCATTTAAGCATACGTAACATTTCTTTTCACCATTATTTATTATCTCCTGTCTTATGTTTAATATTTTTAAAATTGCTCATTTTTCACCATGCTTTCAATATCCCAAATATCCAACATTGCTAATCAATCCAAATATTAACACTGAGTTTTATTTATGTATTTATTTTATTAAGAAAATGTATATGGCCTCCCCATTCATTCAGAGTGACTTTGGGAAGTTTACAAAAATAAAATAATAATACAAACCACAATAAACCCCAAGTTCGCCTACCAACCATATAATCTGGCCTTTCAATAGCACCTGAAGTCTAAATCATTTGGAGAATATTATCTGGTTCCTTCAGCCCACAAATCTAATTCCATTGAGCCAGATTAAACCCAGCTTTTTCCCAAATGTTCAATCTCAGTGAAGGCTGGGAGACATATATCTTTAGGCAAGATAGCTACTATGGCTGAGCAACCCTTCAATATGAGAAAGATTTAAATAAGTAGGTCTGAAAATTGTTTATCTTCTGCTGGATTACACCCCAGCTTTTCAGATAAACCTTGCCCTTTCTCAAAATGACACTACATTATTCTTCTCTTCTTCTGCACTTGAAGCCCCAGGTTAAAAAAAAAAGAAAGAAAGAAATATTCAACCTTTCTCTGTAAGTCTAAAATTTATAAGGATATAAGTAAGGAAAATCTGTTATCATCTATAAAATACGGAGTCACTTCTTTAAGAACCACTTCATTGCAACCATTTTTATCCCAACATTCTAAGTTATTAGACTCAAGGTTTCTCTAGCTCTCTCATAAATACATTAAATGCCTGGCTAGTTAATCATATGCATGATGGCTAAATAATGAAGCAAATGGCAATTGAAAGGGTGCTATGAGGACAATTTCAAACAAGAAGTGGTGCTGTAAATGAAGGAGTTTCCTGAATTCCAGGTCAAGAATTCTATTTGCTTTGGAGGCAAACAGTGCTTTAGAAAACAACTGAAATCAAAGGCAAGGCACAGCCAATGAGACAATAATAATGCACGAATAATGTCATTACAACAGTGGGGCTAGGCTGACTTAATAATATCTGATTGGAGCCAGAAGATTTTTGCTCTTGTTCTTTCTTGTTTAAAAAAAAATTAGGACATTCTTTTCGACTTAGCTACCTTACATACTACGCTGAGGATCAGGCTGATGGGTGGAAAAGGAGATGGCAGCAATAGGTACAGCTGCAACCCTTTGTAAAGTTATAAAGATTAAGATTACAAAATTGCTTGTCTGCAGCAGATGGCTGTAACTGACAGAATAACAGCTAATGGAACTGGCTGAGAAGGTGAAACTGATAAACTTGATTAAAGAAAGATTATTTTAAATAAAAATAATAATGGAATAACAGACTTGGAAGGAATCTCGGAGATCTTCTAGTCTAACCCTCTGTTTAAGCAAGAGACCCTATATCATTCCAGACAAGTAGCTGTCCAGTCTCTTCTTAAAAACCTTCAGTGATGAAGCACCCACAACTTCTGAAGGCAAGCTGTTCCACTGGTTAATTGTTCTCACTGTCAGCTATGGTATGCATTCAGTTTGGAGCTGTTTCAGGACTGGGAAAAAAAAAACATGGGACACAAACCTTCACACAACCCCCTTCCTTGGTTACCTATATTTGACATTTTTTTCTTATTTTTTAATTAAATATCTTGGTATTCAACTGTTAATCGGTACAAGTCTCTTCTTTTCAATGGTGAATCATACAAAGAGGTAAACAAAAATAAACTAAAATAATAATGAAACCATCATCTAAGCCTCAGGTTTGCAAGATAACCAGTCTTTGCTAATTTAAACAATTTTCCCCAGATTCTGATGAGGAGGGCTTAGCATTTTAGTTATTTTTATTTCTAAAGGACATTGCTTTCTTGTTGCATATAATATTCAAACATGGACATATGCATGAATCCATAGTCTAAAGGCTGATTCCTTATTTATCAAATTTACACACAGTCTATCTCACTATTGGAGGGAGGGAGGGTGGGAGAGAGAGAGATCTGCCTATTAGAAATTTGGGATTATTTATTCAGTGACTTATGCAGACCAACTGATGCTATGTAACTCCCTTACAGACAGAATAATTTTTTTTAAGTTTGGAATTTAGACAAACCCACTGAATGAATTAGTTGTAATTACATGCCATTTACAAGGGACTAAAGCTGTTTTAGAAAGACCACTTTATTCATGAGCTCCAAAGATTTTTTTCCACAGTTCATTCTTCTAATATGTCATATTTTTATATATATTTTATGGTTGAAAAGGGATTATTGTTCAAAGTATAATAGAAATGACAAAGAAAATCAAGTCTTCTAATTAAAATTTTAATTTAATTACTATAAATAATTACTTGCATTTAATTACCAACAAAATTCTCTTGTAGTGCATTTCTTGCACATGGTTTCATTTGTGTATTAAGAAACTCAGAAGGAGCTACCCCTAATTCCTAGATATAAGTATTTATTTTATTCAGTGGGCAATAAAAAAATGGCTGACTCTGTAAACTGCTTAGAGATGGCTTTAAAGCACTATGAAGCCATATATAAGTAAGTGCTGTTGGTGCTATTATTGTGCTGTTAAAAGCAAATAATCAGAGCAAATGTGGTTTGGCTGAAAGAGAGGGTTAAGAATTTACTTCAGGAACAAAAATATGCAAAAGTAAAACTGCTCACATTCAGATTTTTTTGAAGGGGGGGGAGAGAGGGAGGGAGGGAGGGAGGCAGAGGTGGTATTGGGCGTTGGTACTTACCTGACACGCCCTTTCTCGTCGAGCTGCGTAGAGCATCCAGAATAGGAGGTGCTCCAGTCTCCGCTCTTACAGGCTGAGCTATAATTGAGGAACGCTCCTCCTCCTCCACGTGACACCTCTGTAGCGTTCCCCAGTTTTACGAAGACGAGAAGACAAACACTATTATCTCCTCAAAACTATTGTAGCAGCTCACACTTACTTAACTGCTTGAATCATTGGCTGAAACAGGACTCCCCACAAGACAGACAATTTTGGATGGGGCTGGATGCTCTATGCAGCTCGACGAGAAAGGGTGTATCAGGTAAATACCAACGCCCATTCTCCATAGAGCTGCTGCGAGCATCCAGAGTGGGACATAGCAAAGCATGGCCTGTCCTATGGGAGGGACTCCGTCTGGGTTGGAATATCCTCTGGCTCTCTTGCCACTTGTTGAAGGACTTGTCTGCCAGGCATGCTTCTGCTGAAGCAAAAAACACATTGATTTTACAAAGACGAATAAAGAGTGACGGAGACGCCCAGGTGGCTGCTCGGAGTATATCATGTATTGAAGCCTGGGTAGCCCAGGCTGCCAAGGTAGCCGTACTCCCTGTAGAATGTGCTATTATTCCACTGGAAACAGGAAGCACCTGAGTTAGATAGGCCTTGGAGATTGTCGCTCTGATCCAAGGGCCTACAGTAGACGGGGATACTTTGAAACCCAGCGTCTTTGGTTGGAATAACAGGAACAATGCTTCTGACTTCCTGATAGGTCGAGTGCGATTGATATAAATACGTAATGCATGTTTGACATCAATGGAATGCCACTGCCTTTCCCTCTAGGAGAAGGCCTGGGGCCAAAGTTAGGAAGAATGAATTCCTGTGATCTGCGAAAGGCTGAGTTAACCTTGGGCAGGAGAAAGGGTCTGGTCGCAGGACCACCCAATCAGCAAGAAAAAACACAGAGATCCTTTCTAATGGACAGAGCTGCTATTTCAGATATCCGTCGTGCAGATGAAACCGGTATGAGAAGCACTACCTTGAACATAGGGAATTGAAGTGATTCCTCTCTTAGGGGTTCGAAAGGCGGTTTAGACAGTGCCGTGAGAACCCTGATAAAGTCCCTGATTGGATATCTGTGTATCACTGGAGAATGCAAACTGGTGGCTCCTCTGCGGGATGCCCGGATACGAGAGTGGTGTGAAAATGGTTCATAGGATCACCAGAAATGACTGTTGATCAGTGTGCCACCTGCCTTCGCAAGGTATTGAGGGAGAGGCCCTTGTCCAGTTCTTCTTGCCAGAAGGCCAAAACTTGAGCAGCCGCTGGGGGAGTGGATTACTGCATGATTCGTGGCACCATTTAGAGAAAATGATCTGAGTAGTGTTATATATCTGGGTAGCTGAGACCGTCTCGTTGCTGAGACGGTCTCAATGACCTGATTGGAAAAAATCCTCCCTTCTTAGACGGTCCTGCTCAGCCTCCAGACGTCTAACTGAAGCCACTGGGGATTTGGATGCTGAAGAGATCCCTGGGATAGTGAGATCCTGCCCAATGGAATCCTCCAGGGAGGGGCCACTGAAAGGTTATGAAGGTCTGCAAAAACCATGGTCTCCTGGGCCAGTATAGGGCAACCAGGAGGAGTTCCACCCTCTCGTGGATCAGTTTTAGGATCACTTTGGGGATTAGCGGTGGTGGGGAAATAGCGTAAAAGGGCCCGGTGGGCCAGGGCCAACATAGGGCATTGTGATTCTCTGCCCCTTGGGGGGTACCTGGAGAAGAATCTCGGTACCTGGGCGTTGAGTGGAGACACGAATAGGTCCACTAGAGGGTGGCCTAATATCACTGAGGCCTCCTCTGCGTTATTATTTTGAACAGGGAGGGATGAAGGCGCCATCCTGCCTAGTATAAGGTGGCCCTGCTCAACCCATCTGCCCGAACGTTGAGACTCCCGAGCTGCGATCTGCCCTGACAGAAAATAGGTTGGTCTCACCCAGCAACAGAGACTCTTGTCCTCCCTCATGAGACGGATGTCATGTCTGCCCCCCTTGTTGGTTGATATGCACCTTGGTCATAATGTTGTCTGTCAGGACCAGTACGAGGTGCCCACATACCTAAGGAAAGTGCGTAGGGCCGGGTATACTGTGTGAAGCCTCCGCCCGTTTATACTGCACCTTTGCTTGGTTGCTGACCAGGTGCCCTGAGCTGAGAGCGAATGGATATGGGCCCCCCATCCAGGTAGGCTGGCATCTGTCATGAGGGTAACCCCTGGAGGTTCCTGAAGAGATGCCCTTGTTGATCGTGGGTCTGGTCTGCCAAAGAAGCGATGCAAGAACCCTTGAGGGAACCTTCGCCATGGCTCTCAAATTGCTCCTTCCGGAGTGGTGATAAGGTAGCAGGAACCACTGTATAGATCTGGAATGGAGCCGGGCCCAGGAAACAATGGATATGCATGAGACCATTTTGCCCAGTAATCTTGATAAGACCAGTAATGGTGTCTTTCTTGTTCGCCTAATGTTCCTGGATACTGAGAAATCTTTCAGGGGAAAGGAAGACCGTCCCTTCAACTGAGTCAATCACTGCACCTAAGTGAGCTATTCGAGTGGGAGGGGTAAGTTGACTCTACTCCCAATGTACAAGAAGATCATGGGCCTGAAGAACCAAGAGGATGAATCTAGTGTCCCCTTTGGCGTGGCATTTGGTAGAAAAGAAGATGAGGATATCATCCAGATAATAGAGACTGTGGATGGGGAAGTCTCTGAGATGAGCTGATGGGACTGCCAGAACCTTGGTAAGGGTCCTCGAGGTCGAGGCTAGACCAAGGGGAAGGGCCACGTACTGAAAAAGTTGACCATGGTAGCCAGGTCTCTGAAATTTGAAAAATGAGGGATGAATGGGAATGTGAAAATATGCTTCTGAGAGGTCAAAGGAGGTGAACCAGTCTCCCCTCCTAGTGCCCTGCAGAATGGACTGAAGTGTAAGCATCTTGAACTATGATGGACCACATTAAGCCTCTTCAATCTAGGGTGGGCCTCCAACCTCCGGAGTGTTTAGGAAGTAGGAAAAAGTGAGAGTAGAATCCCATTCCTCAGTACGAGGATGGTACGGGCTGTATGGCTTCGATTTTGGTGAGGTGTTAATAGCGGTTTCTATGAAAACACGCTTGGTGCGGCCTCTGGAAAGAGGGAAACCATGACATGCTCTGGAGAGGGGGACTGAAACTCAAGGGAGAGGCCAAGTTTAACAGTGACCCTAACCCCAATCTCAGAAGTGGATGATCCCCATTGGTCGGCCAACTATGTGAGTTGACCGCCAATGGGGTAGGTGGCTGGAAGCCTTATCTAGAGCGCCAGGATGATCTACTTCCTGTGCCCCGGAATGGTCCCCCATAGTTGACCCCCCTCCTGTTCCGGACACCCGTGTCGCTCCGGTCCTGAAAGGCCAGCCGAAAGAGTGGGGTTCTCTGAAATCTGGGGAAGAAGGGAGCCTGATAGGAGAAACGAACGGATCCCTTTCGAAAGGGTTGGGACACTCTGGAACTTCTGTCTGTGAAAGGGCAATGGGAGAAATTTCTTTTACCTACGCTCTCCATGAACAATGGTTCTGGAGCCAGACCAAATGTTTAGCCTCCCGAGATTGGAGCAGAAGCCAATTCAGCTTTAATCTTAATCTCTGTCTGCCAGTGTTTAAGTCAAGGCAGCCGCCGGGCTGTAACGTGAGAGGAGATAGCCCAGGAGGAAATTGTCGCGGAGTGGAAGGTAGCGTTGGCCGCAAATTCCGTTGCAGCTGTAAGCATGGCAATGTCCTGGTGCGCTCTGGTGTTAGAGGGGGGGACATACTGCTTCAACTGACGGAGCCATCGAATAGAGGATCGAGTGAAGGGGATGCGGCTGTGGCTGATCGAACGACCCAAGCATCGGATTGATGGGCCCGAGGAAAGGTCATCTGGGCCCGCTTGTCCTCTGGCTTTAGGGCTTCCAGAGCGTCAGTTGGAGTAGAGGACGATGTTAGACTTACTATGGAGTCATCCACCTCTGGGGTGTGTGGCAAGGAAGAGAAATCCGCATCGAGATTAAAAAATCTCTTGTCCTGACTGGAAGGAGCGAAAGTTGGGGAGGGGGGGTGGGCTGACGAGGCCAACTGCTTTGCTACTAAGCTGGAGAAAAAGAGTGGAGTAGGAATGACCTCGGTCTCCATGACCGGCTGCTTGAAAATAGGATCCTCTGGGACTCCAGAGGCTGCTGGGGAGGTATTAGAGGGTAACTGGGACATCAGGCCCGAAATATTGTTCGCCTTGATTAGCAAGGACTTGAACAAATGGGGTTCAAACAGGCCTATGAATGCAGGCTGGTCAGGGGAAAAACCCTTATCCTCTGACATTTCTCCTTCCATCGGTTCCATCTCCGACAGGGGTTCAGAGTAGTGTAAGGACCCCCTATCCAATCCTTCTGCTTCCCTGAAGGGCACGAGGCCCATTTCCACTTCCTCCACCCCCAAAGGGGAACTCCCCTTTGGGGAAGTATCTGATCATGGTGAGGTTCCGGTTCGGGGAGGGATCTGCCAGAAACTGATTCAACATCAGAAGCCATCACTTGAGGGCCTGGTCTAGTCATCTGTTGGATACCCTCTGCGATCCCTTGGCGGATGGACAGCTGCCTCCATTCTCTAATGCTGTCTGGAATAAGGACCGCGGATGGTTCCTCTGGATGCAAGCCAGCAGCGGTCGTGAATGTAGCCTCAGTGTCTGGGAGACCTGGAAGCTCCGAACATGTGATCTGCGCCTGGGAGGAGAAAGTTGTTCTGGCAGAGGGGTGGGTTATGTGGAAGCAGAAGGGATGGGAAATTAGGAACTGGGGTTACAGATTGAGAGCCTTTTGAACGTTTATAAAACGTTTATAACGTTTATAAAATTCCTTCTCCAAAGCCTTGTGTCGTCTTAAGGCATTTTATGTTTTTTTCTTTGAGAAGCCTTGGGTGAGTCCTTGGCCCTTGTGCGCAAATGGTGCGTCTCTGACTTAGCCTTCAAGGAAGGTCCTCTGGGAGTGACTTCTGCCATGATAAAATGCCAGGTACAGAGCAATATTAAATAAAAAGGTGGTTGGCACGCCTAGGTGTACGGCCTCTAATGTGGGCTGGATATCCTATCGTTGGGCCACGTCCCCCTTTTGGTAAAAACATTCTTTGGTTGTATCGTAATATATATGTCTAATTTAAATTTATTTTATTTTATTTTATTTTATTCTTTTTTTTTTGTATTAACATAAGAGGTAAGGCCAAAAAAGGGCCTCACTAAACTGCAGAGTATGCTAATAGAAGGAAAAATAAATTACTATTTTATTTTACTTGTGAGTAAATAAAAAGGAATTTCCAAAAACCAATAGACTGAATGAACGCTGAGGCCAGATAACAACAACAAAAAAAGGCAGAAAAAGGAAAAATAGGAAAAAAATTAGGCAAAAATAGGCCTCCTGAGGCAGCCTCCCAAGCAAAATGGGAAGTAGGTGCCTCTCCTTTGCCTCTGAGTGGGCTGCAGAAACAAACCAACAGAGAAATCAACGGGGCAACAGGGCACAGAGCCACAATACCCTTTCAAAAATGAAACCTCCAAACAGGCCTGCCGGTCCTGTTATAAGCCTCCCGAATTGTCGTAGCAAACTCTACAGCTAAACAAAATGGTGGCCGGCCACAAGGCACGCCCAAAATGGCCGCTGGGACCAGCGCAAGGCTCAGAGAAGAAGGAAAGCCCCTCAACAACAACAAAAACTGCCGAAATGCAGGCAGAACGAGGGGCCTGAAGAGAAGAGAGCTCGCCCTCTCTCTACTGCATTCGTGGGGGGAAGGCACAACAGAATGCTATGAAGTGTACAATACAAGCTGCTGCTGAGGCAGCACGGCTTAAAAAGCAGCAGGCACCAGAGTGGGGGGGGTGGGGGGGCGAAAGGCTCTAAATACCCCATATCTCCCCCCTGAGTGGCAAAAAATCACCCCTTTCACCAATTAAAGACAATCCAAATGCGCAGGGACCAAGGAGGAAACACAAGGAAAGATCAAACCTGAGATTTAAGGCAAAGAAACCTGGATCGGCCAAGGAGAAACCTTTAGAACTGCCTGTCTCTTGCGAGGCTGAGCTAAAACTGGGGAACGCTATGGAGGTGTCACGTGGAGGAGGAGGAGCGTTCCTCAATTATAGCTCAGCCTGTAAGAGCGGAGACTGGAGCACCTCCCACTCTGGATGCTCGCAGCAGCTCTATGGAGAATCAGCAGGTTCTGACCAGTTCTGAAGAACCAGTAGCAGAAATTTTGAGTAGTTCGGAGAACCAGCAAATACGACCTCTGACTGGAGATTTTACAGTATTCTTTCCCTGCCATACCCACCAAGCCATGCCCACAGAGAACTGGTAGTAAAAAAATTTGAATCCCACCACTGGAGGGAGAGAGAGAGAGAGTGAGAGAGAGAATTTGGCCCAAAGTTCTAAAAAGTACCTATTGCTATGTTCTCAATATCACAAGTTTAAATTTTGAAACTAAACATTCATCTCATGAATACACAGCATATTTGGAGGTACAAAGTATGACCAAAAGAGAAGCTAAATTTGATTTATTTTTAATTCTTAGTGAATAACATTACAGTGCATGAAGTAAAAAAGCCATAACTAGGATCACCACATTTATATTTCATAGAATCATGCTAAAAATTATTTATGAGCTATATTTGAAAGGGTCCTGGGAGCTTCTGCAAGGGATGCGTGTCTCTTTTCTCCAAGGAAGCAATTTAACCACAATTCATTTGCATTTTATGTACATATTTAGTACACCATACTCAGTACCAAATCAACCTCCGAAGATGGTTAGTTCTCATGTTCTATCACCCT
The DNA here is from genome assembly GCA_033807585.1 of Hydrophis major. Lineage (NCBI taxonomy): Eukaryota > Metazoa > Chordata > Lepidosauria > Squamata > Elapidae > Hydrophis > Hydrophis major. The sequence continues at coordinate 196,926,400 of CM066331.1, forward strand.
TGGGATTACAGCTCAGCATATTTGAGGGGGAAATGCACTGCTGCACATATGTTTGATATTCCAAATCAAAATGTCACTTTCTCCTTGCTGAGTAGCAGAAGCCATTATCAGAAACATGCAGTGTTTCTTATAATTAGCCTTCTAGGAGATGGTGTGTTTTGGATCATTTTTGCAGCACTGGGAATTGTTCTGCAACCTTGCAGAGATGTTGCTAAGCAGGTAATGCTGGGGGAAATTCATCCTGCAATGCAATGCACCAGTAAACAAAAACCACCTGAACATCACAACCTGAAGTATAAAAGGCAGGACATCAAGAGGTTCTGGAAAACACACTGTACATGAAAGTTATTCAATCTGCAATTCCACTCACAATGGGGAAGATATTTTAGTCCTGTTGGGTCACAGAAACAGTTTCCTAGACATTAGTCTTCTGGCTAAGCATCTTGTGTGTTTCTTCCTTCTTACTCCATGAGTATATATCAGTATCTGTATTTGCACCTCCACAGCTTTTTATAACTTCCCTGACTTTTTTTATATAATAGTTTTATTTAAAAATTACACTGTAGTTTTGTGGCCATTGGGCCTTTTGGTTTGCTTAAGATGTTTTCGAGGATTGTAGTTGATTTGTGTGCTATAGCAGTGCTGTGTCGTTATAATAATCTGTTGGTTGTCTCTGGGATGGTTTTGATGTACGGCACTGTTACCCTTTTCATAGCTTGTGTTAGATGTGCTGTTGAGAGTTGAATAGTCAGACACTTTTTGATAAAGTTGTGTGCGTATCCACTTTATAGGAAAATGTCATATAGTGGCCTGTTTCCTTTTTCTGATGTCACTGGACAGCAAAGATTTTGCTTCCTGACCAGTTTTAGGTGTATCATATAGATTTTGGCTTTAAATATGAAATTATCTTGTAATTTAATTTTCCATATACCATATTATAGAAATTTTGTTTTTACACAACGTACATCCTTTGCTATGTATTGGCTATGCTGCACAAATTAGAGAATCAGGTACCTTTTTCACATGTGGTGGACCTGCCCAAAAGTGATAAAATTTTGGAATAAGATCTGCTCCCAGGAAATAACAGACTCAAATATAATATCCAAACCTGAAACATTCTTACTAGGGATAACTAAAGGGGAATATGTAAAAGATATTGAATGCTTAATAATACATATATTAACCAATATATGCTCAAAATTGGAAACTAGATAATAGTCCCACAGAAAATATGATTATAATGAATGTAATGGATTGGGCTGAAATGAATAAACTCACAATGAAATTGCAGGAGAGGGAAGAAAAAGAATTTGATACAGTCTGGGAAAAATTGTATGTCTGTTTTTTTGTTTTTTTTGTTTTTATGTCATGTTTTATGTCTTATATGTTTTTTGTCTGTTGTTAAAATCAATAAAACTTTTACCCCCCCCCCAAAAAAAGAAAGAAAAAATAATGTAAAAGTAAAAGGGTAAAAGTATCATTGTAAATAATACATATATGTGTGTATGTATAGGAAAATGGAATAACTGATGCTACGAATAACTGAAAAAATGTATATAGAATTTGTTTTTTTAAAGGTGAAAATTCAATAAAAAATTATTTAAAAAAATAAAGAAACATACAAAAACATGGAATAGTTGCTGAAGTACATCCATCCAATTTACCGGGTACCACAGGAATATCTGTGGAGATCTAAAATTAGAAGCTTTGCTGTTTGGAATGCAACTCAGATATACCCCATACGGTTGTTACAAATGTAAAATGGGGCAGTTGTACAAGAGAGTTGCATTACATTAAAAGGGAATGGCTGCTATGAAATAATTTGGGTCCAAGACAAAAAAAATCACCTATTGATTCAACAAAGTTATCTTTGCCTCTGCTCCACATTAAACTCGGACTGATGGAAACATTTGTGAAAGTGATGAACAAATAAAGTGAAGATTTTTGTTACTTGAGACAGATGTTTCCAAGAATTACTGATGCCAAGATTAAGGAAGCCATGTCCACAGATCAGACACATCATCACTGACAAGCTGTTTGAAGATCTGTTAGTGGGGCTAGAGAAAATCATCTGGAAAGCATTCAGTGATGTTGTTGAGAGTTTTCCTGGCAACTAGAGAACACCAAACTACATTCAGATTGGTTAAAATATTGTCAGGAAGCAAAAAAATGGGGGGGGGGGGAAATGGTCCAGTATGTTCTGGGTTGCTGCAATGCATTTGTGCTCATCTGAACAATGTTCTTACCCAGCTCCTCTTGTGGGAAATTGGGTTGTTACTTTGATAATGGACCACTTGTTTAGCATGAGCTGTTTTTCAATAGACTTGTGTTTCTAACTTGCTGTTGCTTCCTTTGCTGTTGAGAATAGCCAGGAAGCATAGCATGTTGTTATTTTCTTCTTCCCATGTGAATTTTATTCCTTTGAAGATATTGTTGAGTGTTTCATCTGCCTTCTCTAGCTGTTCCTTTTTTATTTATGTCGGTGTCACCTACATATCAAATCCAAATTGTTGGTTGCATGCATAGGAGTGCCATATCCCAAACATGCTTTTTCAAAAGACAACTGAACTTTGTTTTGCTTGAAGATGTTTCACTTCTCATCCAAGAAACTTCCTCAGTTCTTAGTGGTGAAACATCTTCAAAGAAAGTCCAGTTGCCCTTTGGAAAACTACCTTTGGGACAACCAGGACCTGGATGACTAAGAATCTCCACAGACATGGAGATTTCTAAACACTATATCACGGTCTCTACTAAGAGTCCCGAGAGTAGTAATCTATGGATATTCCTCTGGTTTATTGGCATATTTGTCCATCAAACTGAACATAGATGGTGCAGCAGAGTTGATGAGATCCATGATTCTGGGTATTTCTATCTTAGTGCATTTGATTAGATTGCGTATATGTTATGGTACTGCTGCCACACATTATTTTGCTAGTTCTCAGTCTATGGATGTAAAGAGTGTTCCGACATTGAATGAGACAATAATTTCATCTTCTATTTGTAGGTTTTGATTTTCTGGAGTCACTGGAGGCAGGGTTGATATATGATCCTCTCTGTGAGGGTCGTTTTTGGGGGGCAGTTTTTTAAATTTTGACTTCTTCCAGTTACAGTCCTGTCCATCCAAAACCCTATTGCCCAATTGCCTTGTTTCTGACAAACCTGATAGATTTTAAGCCCATTACTTATTTCTCAGTTCTATGGCAACCCACCCACCGGGTCCCAGGTGGTTCTCCCGATCCTGCTCAGCTATAGCTCCATCAATTCCAGTCAGCATAGCAAAAATGAAAGATTCTGGGAATAGTTATTCAGCAACACTTGGAGAATTATAAGCTGGGAAGGGCAAGAATTAATTTCAAATAAACTTAACACGTCATTGGATAAAGTAGAGAAGACGGAACTTTCCACTACTTTAATCCCCAAAATAGCCATCCTGACCCTCCTGCAAAAGGCCATTGCGATAGCAAAAGGCCACACGAGTGGAGTTGCAGGCAAGATAAGCACAGATGAGAACTATATGTCTCTGTATTACGTATTTCCTAGGATATATCCCACAACAGATTCTTCACTTTGAGATTTACCAATAAATGTCAAGAGCATTTTTGACAGAGGCTTATTTTAGAAATGTACCCTGTCTATTAGGATTAATGCATGATTTGCAGGCAGAATACAGTGGTTCAGATCATGGCATTTCCATTTGAAAAGCTCTCTGGGGTCTTTTTTTGTGTGTCAACCACAAAGGATTTCTTTTAAAAACAAGTAGACATGTCCAGGCAGAATAATAACGACATAGAGCTAAACTGCAGGACATATACAACTGTAATCCCTGCTGTGTCCTGTCTTGTTTAAAATGGGTTGCACAAGCTTTTGATGGATGCCAATCCTCCCACTCAATTGGCTATTCTTCAGTGTGGTAGGGAAGCTCCCTCCCCTCCTGTTATTGATTCTTGCCCTCCAGGGTCATTTTTCATATTTAAAAAAATCACTCGCACATCAGTAAAAATCTGGGTTTTTTTTTTTTATAAAAGGTGATACCATATGACATTCTTAACTAAGACCACATGAGAAGGAACAAAGTAAAGGGTTCTATAATTAAAACTGGGGTGATAATGATATCATTACAAAAGAAGAAATTAACCAAGCTAAGAAAGTATTAGATTACTTCGGAAATGATCACTAGAGAGAAGAAGCAATTGAGAAATAGCCCAGTCATATGCAGTTCAAGATTGTAATAAATAAAAAAGGTGGAAAAAACAACAAAAAATCATCTCTTTACTATCACACCATTATTCTCCCATAGTTGTAAGTATCCCATTACTTAAGAACAAGCTGGCTACTTCAAGAAAAGAAGACTCTACCTCCTATCTGAAAGAGGTTGAGGAAAGATAACACTTGCCCACCTCCAAATCACCCAACAAGTCTTGTTATAATCCTAGTTGCCATAAACCACAAAATATTAGCGGGAATGGAAAGGAAAGACCGCGCAAAAATCACTCTTCAGAGTCCATATCAAAGGGTCTATGAAAGCTTTGTCTACTTACGGCAGGGATGGGATTCAACTGGTGTTACGACCGGTTCGGTGACTATGTTTTGCGCGTACAAGCGTGCATTTAAAAAACATTAAGCTGTACCATCCGGACAGATGCGCAGAATTTGAAAAGCTTTCTTCCTGCTTTTTCAACCTCAGCTATGCAGTGCAAAGCAGCTGAGGTTGTTAAAGCAGGAAATAAAGAACAAGTAAAGACAGGTCATGGTCATGATATGCACTGAAGCTGGTGTTTGATTTCATTGTACGCGGTGCAATGACAATAAAGTAAACTAAACTAAACATAAAAAAAAGATTAATTTATTATGCCAGCACCATGTTAACCCAGCATTCTCCTCTCATTTTAAGCTCTTCACCATACTATTTCCAAACAAAAAAATGAACAGGCCAATTTGTCAATAATTATTAGGAATTGTGAAATTAGCTTTGAGGAACATTCTTCCCAACTTTGCCAAGATTTTGCAAGTGTTATAAAATACGAGAGTTTTGAAATATTTTTTGACATAAACAGGCTGGAGTTAGTTACAGAATGATGGCTGTGATGTTATTTGAAAATTTCCTGAATAGAGTTTATGGTTTTCATTATTGTTTCCATGTTTCTTTAGTCACAATCTGTGGCAAGATTTGCAAAAGGTATCTAGGGTACATTTGGTGTTAACAAATTAGAAAGGATGTACTTTTATGATTCAGCTAGTATTGCATTTTAAGGTATTTTATCAGTGCTTTAAACTGATCTTATTTTGAGTCATTATGACCTTGTCAAAAATTCTTAATCATCCACGTCCCTTGTACAGGGGCTCTATAAATGAGATTGCTGGATAGTTTTTTTTATCCAGACACTAGAAAAGTATACAATATGAAAGAGAGTTATCTAGGATAGCACTTTGTTGGAGATGTAGTAAGGACAATGCTTAAACATGTTTTTACAGTGTCCTATACTTACCAAGTTTTGGGAGAAAGTAGTGGATTATATAAATTTAATAGTAATATTCCCTTGAATTAGATACCTAGTACATGGAATTTGACAATTGGATAAATAAATGGATTCTCAGGGTCATTATTATAACTAAAAGTCTAATATTGCATCATTGGAAAGATAAATGTATGGCCCGATTTACTCAATGGATTGAAGACCTAATTCCATTTGTTATTTTATTTTATTTATTTTTATTTATTTGTTCAGTCAAGCATGCATTTGATAATATTTATAAGTATAAACATGATTATTAATACATGAAATAGATATTAATAAAAGGGAACATTAAGACAGGGATGGTAGGCACGTTGGTGCGCTTATGTATGCCCCTTACAGACCTCTTAGGAATGGGGTGAAGTCAACAGTAGACAGTCTGAGGTTAAAGTGTTTGGGGTTAGTGGAAGAAATCACAAAGTCAGGTAGAGTATTCCAGGCATTGACCACTCTGTTGCTGAAGTCGTATTCCCTGCAATCGAGTTTTGTGGGGTTTTCCCCGAGTTTGTATCTATTGTGTGCTCCTGTATTGTTGAGATTGTCATTGTAATGGATAATGGTCATTGTAATGGATAATTTTATGTGCTATGCTTAGGTCAGATTGAAGGCAGCATAGTTCTAAGTTAAGTCTGGAGGCATAGGGTATTCTGCAAGTAGAGGAGTGGAGGATTCTTCTCATGAAATATTTCTGGGCTCTCTTGATTGTATTAATATCCGATATGCTGTGTGAATTCCAGACAGATGAACTGTATTCAAGAATTGGTCTAGCAAATGTTTTGTATGCTCACGTTAATAGTACAATATTACCGGAGAACAAGCTTCGCAAAATCAGGTTAACAACTCATAATGCCTTTTTGGCAATGTTGTTATAGTGGGCTCTAGCACTTAGATCATCAGAGATGACACCTTCAAGATCCTGGACAGAGTGAGAATTGTCTACAACAGGGGTCGCCAACCTTTTGGACCTCAGATACCACCAAACGCATAATTTTAGATCCCAGGGACCATGAACTGGTTCTGTGGGCATGGCCTAATTTGTGGGTGTGGCTTGGTGGTCATGTGACTGGCTGGCATGGCTTGTATGTAATTATTATAAATATTTATATAAATATTGAATTTTTTATATAAAAAGAGCAACTTTTACCCCAAATCAGGCAAAGCAGGCAGATTGAGTTGCTCACAGAATCACAGATTCATTCAGAGATCTATCTATCTGCCATTGGCTAACTCAATCTGTCACATAAAATTTGCTAGCAAGCAAACTCACAAAATTAACTCACAACATATCATGCATGTAAATATTGAATTTTTTATTTTTAAAAAAGAACAACTTTTACCCAAAATCAGGCAAAGCAGGCAGATTGAGTTGCTCACATAATCATTCAGTGATCTATCTATCTGCCATCAGCTAACTCAGTCTCTCAAATTTGTTTGCCGTGAGTCTGCACTGAATTTGCTTGCAAGCAAACCTTCAATCCTAAGGGAGGTTCGGCTGTGCTGAGCTGAAGATCTAAAGACTAGCTAGAAAGCAAGAAATCCTACCATTCCCTGCTTCCTAGCTAATCTAAATCTCCCATCACAGCAGAACAGATGATGGTCGGAAAAAGGAAAAATAGCAATTTAACAGGCAAGTTTACTGGGTAAGAAGTGAGTGGGCGGGGAGGGTTCCTGCGGGCTATGTGGGTGGTGTAGCCTTGTGTTTCTGTGCAGCCTGGATTAATTGCTTTGTAGGGGTGCTCTGGGGCGTGGCCCACCAAAATGTTCTCACGGCCCACCAGTTGGCAACCACTGGTCTACAAGGTTTTGTCCATCCATCTTGTATTTTATTTTCTGATTTTTCTTGCCAATATGTAAGACAGAGCATGTTTGTTGAGATTTGAAGTTGCCACTTGTTTGACCATTCTGACACATCGTCAAGGTCTTTTTAAAGTGTAGCAGCATTGTTGGTGGTGTTGAATAGTTTTATATCATCTGCGAAAAGAACGCAGTTGCTTTTAACATGATCACAAAGGTCATTTATGTAAAGTATAAAGTATAAAGTAAAGTATAGTATAAAGTATAAAGAGAGTTGTAAAGTATAAAGAGTATAAAGTATAAAGAGAGTTGGTCCTAGAACTCTGCCTTGAGGGACATCACTGTTAACATTATGAGGATTGTCTACAGACATAGAATTTGTATGGATAAATATGAATACAGGATTTTTTTAAAATGATACTCTTATAAGTATTAGAAATATACATATGCATACAGATTTGGTTTAGATAATTATATATAGAATTGAAACTAATTTAACATATTATATGATGTAACTTTTTTTTCCCATTTTCTGATGCATTTTTAAGCTTATTTTTAGCATATTATTTGTATAGTGTGTTTTTGTGTTCCGCTTTGTCTATTATTTTAAATCCAATTACACATACAAACAAATGTCTTCCATGCAGACACTGAACAAACTAATCTGCTGCAGCTTCAGCACGACGCCTTGTATCACCAATTCCCAGTTTAAAGCTTAACAACATCTTGATTCCAATAGAAAAGAATATTTGTAGCTCAGGGTTGAATTGTGTAGTCCTTGGACTGCACAAGCTTGCAAACAACTACACTCACAGAGCATCAAGGGTTCCACCATGCCTTGATTTTTTGGGAACGTGTTAGGTAAGGTGTTCTCTCTTAATCTTCAACTTCTACTTGCAAAATGTAGAAAATAGGCCCTTCAGAAATGGCTCAGCCCTGCCTCAAAGCATTCACTTTGATCCGGATAGTTGCAGTAATTGGATTCAAGTTCAGACTGTCAAGAATATCAAGGTGCTCTGACACCTTCATCTGAAGTGTTGAAGCAAGTCAACCAGATTTGGCTGGGCTTTTTGATGCAGTGGGAAAGGGGCACTCAGCACATACAATGCAAGAGGCCCTTTGATGATCATTTTGATCCAGAATTTGAAAGAGAGTGCTGCTTTGCTTCAAAGAGGCATTCAAATGAAGCTCTGTTAAATCTATGTACCACTTTAAAAATGTGCACACTCTCCTGGATAGCATACTGGGCTTTGCAGTGATTATGTATGGCGAACCCCATGAACAGCTTGCCCTCGGAAGTTGTGGGAGCGCCATCCCTTGAGACTTTCAAGAAGAGATTGGACTGCCATTTGTCAGAAATAGTGTAGGGTCTCCTGCTTGGGCGGAGGGTTGGACTAGATGACTACAAGGTACCTTCCAACTCTGATTATCTGTCATTTCTGTTAAGCATCACACACATTTTAGATGCTATTCTTGGAAGGCATTAGTAGCAGTGGTGGGATTCAAAATCTTTTACCACTGGTTTGGTGGGTGTGGCTTAGGTGGTGGGCATGGCTTGGTGGTCATGTGACTGGGTGGGCGTGGCTTGGTGGTCATGTTATTGGCTGGGTGTGGCCAACTGAACATCACTCACATTGAGGCACGCATCTCCTTGCCTGGCCTCTCATGACTGTGGGGATGCTGCAACAGTCGTAAGTGTGAAAAATGGTCATAAGTCAGTTTTTTCAGTGTCATTGTAACTTTGAATGGTCACTCCACATAAGCAATGTACCAGCAAAGGAGGGGAAAAAAACTTCAGAGATGTTCCTGAGACCGGAAGTCTAGTCCTGCCAAGAATGTAATAAGGGTTAAGGGAGAGTTCTAAGTATGGTATATAAAATCATACATTGCAATGTCCTACCAGTCAATGAATAGTTCAGCTTCAACCATAACAGCACAAGAGCAAACAATAGATACAAACTCAAGGTTAATCGCACCAAACTTGATTGCAGAAAATACGACTTCAGCAACAGAGTGGTCAATGTCTGGAATACTCTACCTGGTTTTTTTCCCCAAACCCTAAAAACTTTAACCTTAGATTGTCTACTATTGACCTCACCCCTTTCCTACGAGGTCTGTAGGAGGCGTGCATAAGTGCACCACCGTGCCTACTGTACCTGTCCTATTGTTTTTTTATATATTTTTTATTTTTCTTATATGTATCCATGTATTCATAACCATGTTTTTACTTATACCTATTATCTTGCAAGCAATTGACAAATTAAAAAAGAGGCAGTTTCTGTAAGCAACACCAGAATGTTTCCTTCCTGCCTTCCTTACAGGATTAGGCCAGTAATTTCTTCTAACAACTGGTTCTCCGAACTGTTTAGAATATTAACAACCGGTTCTAGCGAATAGGTGCGAACTGGTAGAATCCTACCCCTGATACCATCACTGATTAGTAGTCACGGTTAATGGTTTGCTACTGGAGGCCCTGGATAAGGAAGTTAAAAGAGGCTCAACAGGGTGGCAAAGTCTGATGGGAAAAGATGGAATATTGAAGTACCAAGACTACACATTTTAATTGTTTAATTTTTGAATATAGACTTTGCCACCCTGATGCCATCTAGATATGTCAGAAATACAAGTTCCATTATTTCCATCTATGGAGCATCAAGTTGGGGGAAGCTTTTTTTTTTTAAGTTATGAAACTGAAAGTGGTGAGGAAACATAATGTGGCCAAGAAGTCTATTGGAACCGGCCAGTCCAGGTGCCTAAGAAATATGTGACTGATGCCAGGAGGCTGTGCTAAAGAGATTTTGCAATAATGATGTCAGGCAACTATGAAAAGCTATTAACTATTAATGATTAACAGCTCTCAAAAACTCTGCCACCACTTAGATTAAGTCAGAAGACCTAAACTAGCAGCAGCTGTCCAAATATCAGATGAGCTGTATAATGAACCAGGACTTTTAGAAAACTGTTCAGGTCAGACTAAACTGTTTCTTAGAGTAAGCAACTTCATTCTTTCCTCACTATTGATACTCTGTCGGTCTTTTGGGTTTTAATTCCCCCCTCCCATAAACCAGCAAGAAGGAACCAGAAATGACAATAGTTCATAAAATATGGTGGGTTTCTTCTTGCCCTGCTACAATGCTACTACTTTTCCCTAATCAGATGTTCTCCAGATGTACTGAATTTCAAATCCCAGATTTTCTAGCCAGTGCTGCCTGGGTTGTTCTGGAACTCTGAAGCAAACAGATTAAAGAAATCTAATTTAGGCTGACAACAAGCCAAAACAAAATTTAGGAAACAGAATGGCCTCCACAAACTTTGAAATTCTTTAGAGCAGTGTTTCTCAATCTTGGCAAGTTTAAGATGTGTGGACTTCAATTTCCAGAATTCCTCAGCCAGTCATGCTAGCTGAGGAAATCTGGGAATTGAAGTCCACATATCCAAAAGTAGCTGAGGTTGAGAAACACTGCTTTAGAGTATTAAAAAAAAGCCTGGGATGGGGAGAGATGGACAAAGTCCACCTCATGTAGTATAAATCCATCTCATACCGGCATAAGTAGTAAAAGTTAACTATTTAGTTTAAGTCATTCCTTGACAATCAGCCAAACAGCATTCCTTTATAGATCTGTTCAGTCAAAGGAGATGATTGATTAAGTACAAACATCACAAGATTGCTTTAAATTAGGGTTGTCAGCTGATAGACATTTTTGTGCTTGTTGCTGTTGTTGAGTTGAAATGCCCTCATTTCTTATCTTCAATATAAAAACAGGGGTCTTCAAACTTGACAGCTTTAAGACTTGTAGACTTCAACTCCCAGAATTCCTCCTCCAGTCATGTTAGCTCAGGAATTCTGGGTGTTGAAGTCCACAAGTCTTACACTTGCCAAGTTTGAAGACCCATGATATAAAAGATGGGGACTCGAGCTGCTTTGATGGGAATTAGGGGAACACAAAAACTACTTAAGTATCTGCATAGTATCAGCAGGTCTGTCTCATAAGCAATATGAGGAATCACACTCTCCTCAATCACTATTCAAGAGAAATAACAATGTCCATTCATATGGCAGCTTCATCTATCCAGCTTCTCCATTACTCTGTTTGCTTGTCTGAATTAAACAAGCATTGTTTCATGATAACACTGTTCCATGATAGCGGTCTTCCAATATTTGAGGGGCTGCCACAGGGAAGAAGGGGTCAAGCTATTTTCTAAAGCACCTGAAGGCCAGACAAGAAACAATGGATGGAAACTGAACAAAGAGAGATTTAACCTGGAAATAAGGAGAAACTTTCTGACAGTGAGAACAATCAACCAATGGAACAGCTTGCCCTCGGAAGTTGTGGGAGCGCCATCACTTGAGACTTTCAAGAAAAGATTGGACTGCCATTTGTCAGAAATGGTGTAGGGTTTCCTGCTTGGGGGGGGGGGGAAGGGGTTGGACTAAATGACCTACAAGGTCCCTTCCAACTCTGATTATCTGTTAGGATATCAGTTGCTGAACCAAGGTCAAAAGAGCCTCTGAAAGGCAGAACTGCTGAGGGTCAAAGATGCTGTGTCAAAATTAGTTAACTTGACCTGTTCAGTCTGCCAGGTGTTCATTGGTTTTATTTCTTTTCATTTGCCTTGATGTTTGTAAAAAAAATGCTTCAAATGCTAGAAAATCTAAGGGCACAGGGATGAAATTCAGCATGACCGAGAGTTGCAAGAGGCTGAATAGGACACCAAGGGCACCTTGCCAAGGCTTTACTACTAATGTTGCAAATGGTAAATATAAACTGAGATCCAAGAAGCTTGAGATTGAGCTGTGTCAGCAAACAATCTAGAAATCTCCTCTTGCCCTTCTACCAACCACTGCAAAGTAGAACCAGAGCATGCCAGTGCTAGAAGAAGGGCCTGGGAAAGAAAATTTCATTCAGTTCTTGACTAACCTTCAGATGAAGATAAGATACTGTAGGAAGAAATGTTACCTTGTGACAGATGACAGAACTGAGGCAATGCAACCCTTACTCTCGAGAAGAAAGCATCTGATAGCATTTTACATGGGAAATTGTTTCATATGATTCTCTCTCCATTTTCTGGACATATTAGTAGTACCCAGTGGTGGTATTTAGCCAGTTCGCACCGGTTCAAGGGAACTGGTAGCAAGGATTTGGCATGGGTTGCCGAACTAGTAGTAAGTTCTGGCTGGCCACGTCCCTGGCCCAGTCATCCGGTCGCCACTGGCTCACTTGCCCTGCTCACCCAATGCTCGCTCACCTTGCCCACCTGACACTAGGTATTTCTTTTTTCCCCTCCCACAATCAGCTGTGCCAGGATTCCCCTAGCTTGTCTTACTGCTTCGCCCAGGAGGATTCCCTGAGGCCCAGGAAGGCAAAAAAAATGAGCCCCAGGGGAGTTTCCTGGGAGAAAAAACACCCCCCTTGGAGGCTTGCCTGAGGCCCAAAAGGCCCCCCAAATGGGTGGGGGTGGCTGCAAAAAGACCAGCCATGCCTACCTAGTCACATGGCCATGTCCACCTAGCCACACCCACCAAGCCATGCCCACAGAACGCCCACAGAAGTAAAACGTTTTGAATCCCACCACTGGTAGTTTCTTATATCCTTTGTAGTAATTTCAGAATTAAATACAGCAATAGCGCTCAAGTGAACATTATTCTATTACTGCAAACTGTTATAACTCACTAGGGTATAGCAGGGTACCAGTGTTTTGCTACAAACCTTTGTAATCCGGAAAGTTTTGTGGGAGGAAAATAAGGGTGGGGGGAATTGTACCTCTGCCTACTAGCATCCATCGGTATTCATCTGGCTAGCGTCCTTCCTAACAGACAGGAAGCAGAGGTGAAGCTAGGCAGAATCACATCCAATACCTGTACAATCAGCACAGGGCCCCCCCAAGGCTGTGTGCTATCTCCACTTCTCTTCTCCCTATATACCAATGACTGCATCTCAAACAATCCATCTGTTAAAATACTGAAGTTTACTGATGATACAACAGTGATTGGTCTCATTCAATACAACGATGAATCTGCATACAGACAGGAGGTTATACAACTTGCCTCGTGTTGTAACCAGAACAATCTGGAACTGAACACACTCAAAACCATAGAAATGGTGGTAGACTTTAGAACAAACCCTCCCATACTACCACCTCTTACAATACTAGACAACACAGTATCAACAGTAGAGACCTTCAAATTTCTAGGTTCTACAATATCACATGGCCTAAAATGGACACCTAACATCAAAAACATCATCAAAAAAGTACAACAAAGAATGTCCTTTCTGCGCCAACTCAGAAAGCTCAAACCGCCCAAGGAGCTGCTGATACAGTTCTACAGAGGAATTATTGGGTCTATCATCTGCACCTCTATAACTGTCTGGTTTGGTTCTGCAACCCAACAGGACAGACACAGACTTCGGAGGATAATTAGGACTGCAGAAAAAACAATTACTATCCACCTGCCTTCAATTGAGGACTTGTATACTGCACGAGTCAAAAAGAGGGCTGTGAAAATATTTACAGACCCCTCACATCCCGCACATAAACTATTTCAACTCCTTCTCTCAAAATGAGCGTGTTAATAATAATATATAAAATACTAATGCTCTGGTGATCATTTTGAAAAATCCTTTCTTAGCGAGCACCTAGAAGCCAAGAGGAACATACGTGCCAAATTTCAAGTGTGCAGGCTTTATGGTTCTGGAGATTTTGTGATGATGCGTGAGTTGTATTTCGCTTTTATATATATATAGATTTGTCCTCGGTTGAAATGGAAAAAGACCAGGATTCATTTTTCAGTAACTTCAGGGAATCTAGGTTAAGAGGCTGAAAAGGTAACTGATAATGAGACTGAGCGAGATGGATTCAGTATCAGCTGCCGCATGGATATCAGCAGATGATGACACGTATGTAATATCATTGTGCAAATGCACCAACTAACTTAGCGTTAGTAATCCAGGCACAAGTATGTCACTGCGGTGTATGCATGGTTATATCACTGGAGAAGTGTCATCATGACATCATCAGTGATTGATAGGAGTGCCCCTGATTTATGTTCATAAGGGGCAAAATGACCTGCACAAGATTGAATTGCCAGGGTCTCCAGATGATGCAAAGTTTCCGTTCTCCATCCTAGCCGGCATGGCCAATGGGAAAGGGTGCTGGACACAATCATTCAACATCATCTGGAATATGATAATATGCCTGGAGTAAGATCTATTCTAGATGCCCCCAAGAAAGGTAGCTCTATATCTAAATATATTTTGAGTTGCATTGCATTAGATTCTGACCTGAATTGCATTTGTTGTTCTTAGTTTGATTTACAGTATATTTAAGAACTATATTTTTAATTAATAAAATTAAAATATTGAATCTATGGAAGATAAAGTGACCTATGTCCATTGTTAATATGAATAAATTATTACTATTCCCTTTCCAGGGGAGGAAGCTCAGGAGGAGAATGTTCATTTAAAAGAACATATTTTCTTTTCAGTGCACTCTTTTTCTTAGCTTGCTTTCCTTCATTCTGTTTTGTCTATTAATGTCAAAAGCAAAGAGCACAAATGTGTTGGAAATCTCCTCTGAATAACTCTTGCAACTGTATTTTAAATGATTTGTTTTACTGCCTCAAATGCAAAGCATCTATACCAGAGCTGGCATTCAGAAGGTTCTGACCAGATCTGGAGAACTGGTAGCAGAAATTTTGAGTAGTTCGGAGAACCAGCAAATACCACTTCTGACTAGCCCCGCCCCCATCTGTTCTCTGCCTCCCAAGTCCCAGCTGATTGGCTGGGTCTTCGTTTGTTGCCCTGCACAGGAGAACAGAGCTGAAAAGCAGGGTAGTGGGGTGGGGAGGGAATGGGGATGTTACGTCCTGAGCATGGGCGCAAGGAACGGAGACGAGACATCGAACGGTGACTTCAACTCTTGATTGTGAAATAAGAACAGAGCAAATACTTGGGCAGCAGCAGCTCTTTTATAGAGCTGGCTGCTGTCAAAACAACCAATGATTTGAGTTTACTGCTCTCACAAGCGTCCAATCAGAGAGGCCCGTTAACAGCCAATCAGACTGGCCAGAAACGACCAATCACAACTCGCTATTCACGGGCCAATGAGAAGTGCAGGATTACAAGCCTGCTGCAAGTAAAGCTATTTAGGGTTGTTACTGCTGCGTTGGCTTAGTCCACAACACCCCTCCCCCCTAGGTTCCATCTGAGGGTTGGGGTGATGTACTCTCGTAAATAGGCAGGTCGCTTCACTTGTCTGCCTGACCTGCGCTGTTCCACCGGTTTCTGCCCTGGCTCTGGTTCCGGTGGGCTGTCAGCTGGGCTGGATGGTGAAAACAGTCCTGCTGTTCCTTTGAATGGCTCCGGGCTGTTCTCCCTACTTCCGCCAGTGCTGTCTTCCGGGTTCCCCGGATCTGCTGCCATCGCGGTGCTGTCATGCGATGAGGCCACTCCCCGGCTCGGTTCCCCTTCTGGCGGTGAGTATCCCCTGGTTGGTTGTGTAGACTGCTGGGTTTCGGTTGTTAAGTCATCTGTTATTTCTTTTTTGGCCTCCTCGATGTTCCTTCCCCCCCCCCCCAGTTAGAGATTCAGGGGCTGAGGTAGGACTAGGTGCTAATCTGGAATGGAATTGGTCTATGTGGCGCTTCCACATCTTACCATCTGCAGTTTGTAGGTGATAGGATCGGGGTCCCATAAGTTGCATTATGGCAGCGGGGACCACAATGGGTCGCCTGAGAAGTTTTTTGCAAACACGGGGTCACCTTCCTGGAATGCCCGACACTTGATGCTGGATCCTGGGGGTTGTTCAGGCATGTAATTTGGATGGAGGCGATCGAGATGCGATCGAAGTTTCCGGCCCATCAGGAGTTCAGCTGGGGTTCTGTTCATGGTGCTGTTTGGGGTTATGTGTTGGAGGAGAAGCATCCGGGTTATTTTGTCGTCAATGTCGCCGTGGTCCATTTTTTGCAAAGTCTTTTTTACAAATTGAACCATTCGCTCAGCCCTACCATTGGCCGCAGGGTGTGCTGGCTATGTTAAGGCATGGCGGATGCCCCAATCTGCCAGGTACTGTTCGAATGCCAGGGCAATGAATTGGGGGCCATTATCGGAGACCAGGACATCCGGCAATCCATGGGTCGTGAATAGCTTATTCAGTTTTTTTGTGACCGCCTCTGTGGTGGTGCTTTTCATCTTGTGGACCTTGAGCCAGTTAGAATAGGCATCCACTGTTAGGAGGAAAGTGTGTCCTCTTGTGGATCCCGCAAAATCAATGTGGATACGGGACCAAGGACCTCAAGGCGTTTCCCACTGAGTTGGGGGAGTTTTTGGAGGATTAGAGCGAGTCTCCTGGCATTTGCTGCACTTTGCTACCTAGATTTCTATCTGTTTGTCTAACCCAGGCCACTATGCGTAACTCCTGCCTGGATGTCCATCGTGCAACATTTTTAATACCTTATGTTGCAATTTCTCTGGGATTACAACTCTGTTTCCCCACAAGATGCAGCCCTTTTGGGAGAATAATTCTGTCTGTCGATTTCTGAATGGTTTGAATATGTCATCGGGTGCGCTGACCGGCCAACCCCGTTCCACCCAGCTGAGGACTCGTGCCAAAACAGGGTCCTTTTTTGTTTCTGAGGTGATGTCTCGAATGGTCAGCAGTGGCGATTTAAGGGCTAAGGTTGGAGCTGGGTCCTCTATGACGTCTGGCAGTGGAGAGTGGCTCAAAGTGTCAGCGTGGGGAATGGTTTTCCCCTGGCGGTGTTGCAATCGGTAATCATAGGCGGCTAAAAATTCCGACCAACGTGTCATTCTTGGTGATAAGATATGGGGAGTTGGTTTGTTTCCCGCCAAAATACCAAGTAGCGGCTTGTGGTCTGTAATCATGGCAAAGGGTCTTCTATACACATATTCATGGAAATGTTTAATTGTGGATACAATAGCGAGAGCCTCTTTATCAAGTTGACTATAGTTCCTTTCAGTCTTAGACAAGGTTCTCGAAAAGAACGCAATAGGTGCCTCATTCCCATTTGGCAGGACATGGCTTAAAATGGCTCCCATTCCGAATAGTGAGGTGTCACAGGTAACCGTTAAGGGTAGAATCTCGTTGTATTGCATCAATACAGCATCGGAGGTTAAGAGGTTTTTTACTTGTTGGAATGTTCGTTCTTCACGCCGTCCCCAGACCCAGGAAGCCTTTTTGTTGAGAAGTCTATGTAGGGGCTCGGCTACGGTCGCCTTCTAGGGCAAGAAGATGTTATAAAAGTGAATGAGTCCTAGGAAGGCTTGGAGGTCTGTCTTATTCCTAGGTCTCGGGGTGTTTTTGATTGCGGTTAGTTTTTTCTCGGTGGGGTGGATTCCCTGTCTGTCGAGAAAGTATCCCAGGAACTCCACTCTCTTCGTACAAAGTTGACACTTGTCCCTTTTTACTTTCAGGCTAGCGTCTTTAAATTTCTGAGGAACCTTTCTGAGTCGTTGTACTAATAACTCTTTAGTGGGGGCAGCTATTAAGACGTCGTCAAAATAAGACACGATGCCTTTTATGCCTTGTAATAGTCTCTCCATCAAACTTTGGAAAATGCCAGGCGCCACGCTTACTCCGAATTGGAGTCTATTGCACTTGAAGGCGCCTCTGTGTGTAACTATTGTCTGGGCTTCTGCAGTTGTCACGTCTACAGGTAGTTGCTGGTACGCCTGAGCTAAGTCCAATTTCACAAATATTTTTCCACCACCCAGGGAATGAAGAAGGTGTTGGACCACTGGTACTGGGTAAGCGCTCTATTGAAGAGCATGATTTAGGGTGGCCCGATAATCCCCACAAATTCTTAACGAACCATCTGTCTTCATGGGCATTACTATTGGAGTTTCCCAGCGAGCATGGTCAATCGGTTCCAACACGCCCTGGGCTATCAGTTTATCTAGCTGCTCGTCAATCTTCGGCTTGAGGTCAAAAGGCACCCGACGAGGCTTAAGCTGAATGGGAGCTACATCGGGGCTGAGATTAAACGATACAGGGGTCCCCTTGTACTTGCCTAATGTTCCTGTGAACACGTCCTGGAATTCCTGGATGAGGGCCTCTTCCCAGTCGTTGCTTCTGGTTTGGTGTATGCCGGTTAGTTCAATCCCGAGTGGAGTGAACCACTGTAACCCTAACAAACTGGGCCGGTCATGATTGACAACAGTCAGGGGAAGTGTCGCGGTGCGGTCCTTGAAGGATACTTGGACGTGGCTGGAACCGACAACTGGAATTCTGTTTCCCTGGTAGTCTTTTAGGATGATTCGTTGAGTGCTGAGGTCCTGGCGGCAGATGGCAGGGATCAGCTGTTTGAGGGTTTTCCAGGATACCATCGATAGGGATGATCCCGAATCGACTTCCATCATGCACGGTCGATTCTCAATAGTAACCCTTATGCGGATCTTTCTTGCATCGAACGATGAAGCGTGGCCAATAATAATGGTTTGGTGCGCCTCTTCTCATCTCGTTGAAGAGGCAGGTGCTCGATTTCTGAGTAGTAGTGGTTGTTCCATTGGTGGTTCAGGCGGTCCCGATTCTCAGGTGGTTTGCCTGTCTCCCGGCGGAGGTTGTTCTCCCTTCGGCTGGGATGGGACTCTCGCTTGCTTCTGCAGACCTTTGTGATATGGCCTCTTTTCCCGCAGGTACGGCAGAGTGCGTCGAGGAATTTACAGTCCGATTGCGGGTGGTTTGCTCCGCAACCAGCACATTGGCGCGGAAGTCTCTGGTTCCTTTGCTCTCGTTCCGAGCGGAGCCAATTGACCTCCTCTTCCTCACTGTCTGAGGATGACTCGAGGTCTTCGTGGTGGGTGGTAACAGCATGCTTCTTATCAGCAAGCGGGCTATTGTTAGTGAGTTGGCGATGCGGTGCGTTCGCTCGGCACATTCGAGCGTCTGACTTCCTGGTTGCTTTTGCGGTAGTAGCGTCGGCGATGACATCTGCAAGGCTGATGTCTCCTTTCTCCATGAGTTTACTCTGCACAGTGGGTGCATCTAATCCCAGAACTATGCGGTCTCTCAGGGCTTCCTTGAGGTTTGCAAAACCACAAAGGCCTCCTAGGTTCCGGAGGTCGGCTACGAAGTCCCGAACGCTCTCGTTCTTCCATTTGTCCCTCTGGTAAAACTCGTATCTTCGTATCAATGTAGGTACTGCGGGTGCGTAATGGGCCCGAAGGATCGGCGCGAGGTTATCCCAATCCATGGTCTTCACTTCCGCCGTTTTGGCAAGTGCTTTAGCCATTTTGAAAACAGCGGGGCCGCAGTGAGTCAGGAATACCGCTCGTTTCTTGCCAGGCGTAGCATCTTTTAAATTGTTGGTTTCCAGGAACATCTGGAAACAATCTATATACGAGTCCCAGTCTTCGGTTGCTGGGTCAAATGGAGTGGGTGGTATGGCGCCGCTGGTCATTTTGCCGTTTGTTGCGTGCGCTCTTCAGCCATGTGCTCTGTCTTGTTCGATGAGTGCTTAGTCAGCTCTATTGTCTCCGCATCCTATCCTCGTCGCCAGTGTTACGTCCTGAGCATGGGCATAAGGAACGGAGACAAGACATCGAACGGTGACTTCAACTCTTTATTGTGAAATAAGAACAGAGCAAATACTTGGGTAGCAGCAGCTCTTTTACAGAGCTGGCTGCTGTCAAAACAACCAATGATTTGAGTTTACCGCTCTCACAAGCGTCCAATCAGAGAGGCCCATTAACAGCCAATCAGACTGGCCAGAAACGACCAATCACAACTCGCTATTCGCAGGCCAATGAGAAGTGCAGGATTACGAGCCTGCTGCAAGTAAAGCTATTTAGGGTTGTTACTGCTGCGTTGGCTTAGTCCACAACAGGGGATTTTGCAGTAACCTTCCCCTGCAACACCCACCATGCCACACCCACAGAACTGGTAGTAAAAAATTTTGAATCCCACCACTGATCTATACAAGTTGAAATTATATTTTGGATCGGCCTCATTTTGCCCTAGCTCCGAAAAAAGTCCCAACCATTGCAGTTACAGTATCTGAACAAAACTCTTTGTTTTATCTCCCCTTATCTCAGGTGCAGGAGTTTCACTTCACATTACCTAGCAGATTTCAAGTACCTAACACAATAGCTTTTAATCTGGGGGATCATTTTTAGACATGCTGAGGAAAAGAAGTGGAAAGAACAAACTGTATGATCAAAGGTAAGCTACAATTTATTGCAGTTCTTCTCCTGAATGCATTCCAGGGACCTAATTCATCTTTAAGCTTAGGAATTTGCAAATTAAACCCTACCATGCCAGATTGGGTATGAGTCAGTCCAACAATTACTGTTGATAACATTGTGAATGGTAAATGAGATAATGCTAGTCATGATCTCTCTCTCACTTTAAGTACAACATAAAGCTTGATTTATTTCATCATGTTCAGATGTGGGGCAGGGTGGGTGCATGGGAAGACTTTTGTCAGCATAATTATCTGTTCTTTCCACATTGTTTTTCTGTTGTAACTTGTAAAAAAAAAAAAAGACCTGAAGATGTTTGCTCTTCTGGTCCAATAAAAGTTTAAATGACAAATTATATTATAACCATTTGAATTAATACGCTTTGTGTGGTTTTAAAAAAAAGGGGGGGGGGAATTTAGGAGATACTTTCAAAGTGTGGTGCATTTCAAAGATATTAAAAAGAATTTTTTTTTGCTATGCAGAACTTGTAAAATTGACAATACCCTGCCCCCCAAAACCCGGCACCAGTCCCCAGCTACAGTAAATAATTGGACTATTGGACAATTCAGTTTTATACATTTTTTAAAAAAAAATTTAAGATTTTTTAAATATAGTTTGCCGCACCATGGTTTTTAACTGGTGGGGAATTGGGGAGTGAAGGAGTTGGAGAAGTAATTATATGACTTCTATTCGGTATAAGCACAACTCATATTCTCTGAACAGTGACATATAGATGTAATTCATGATCTGGTATTATGCAGAAGTTAGGATTAATTTAGGATGAAGAAGATCCGCTAAACTATGGGCAAACTTAGACAAATCTTCACCTCAACTTAGCAATGCCCTAACTGATTGAGTGTAGGAGGTCATCAGAGTAGAGTAGAGTAGAGTAGAGTAGAGTAGAATAGAATAGAATAATTTATTAGTCAAGTATGATTTGGACACACAAGGAATTTGTTGCATAAACTCTCAGTGTACATACAAACAACAAAGTAATGTAATTGTAAGATACCAATAGGAGAAGGTAGTAGAAAAGATGAGAAGTATAAAAGTAATACAGCCATACTACAGGGGTAAATATCCTTAGACATGACAGTACTGTGATAATATGTGTATTATATTATATATTATATTATATTATATTTTATATTAATTATATTATATTATATTATATTATATTATATTATATTATATTATATTATATTATATTATATTATATTATATTATATTATATTATATTATATTATATTATATTATATTATAATATTATATGTCATATGTCATATGTCAATGTCATATATCATATATCATATATCATATATCATATCATATTATATTATGGAAAATATGTATATTTTCCTTGATTTAAATTCCTGTTGTTTTTCTGTGCTACTTTATTGTACACTGCCTTAAGTCTCACAACTGGGATAATGTACAAATAAAATAAACAAATAAAATAAATAAATATCCATTTGTTTAAATGTGGCCTCTCAGGATTTTACTTATTATTTATAAACATATATTGGATCAGTTTTTAGTAACATATAATACAAAGAAAAGGCTTGAAACTATGTTAAAAATTTGAGGGGAAAAAACCACAGGATAAGAAAGATTCACTTTCCTGCCATTGTGTTTCTTCTTAGACAAAATCATGTAAGAGCAGCTTCTATATTGCTAGCTTCAATTCATTTCCACAAAATGACTATTGAGATTTTTTTAAAAATATTCCTATAAGTAGGAAAAATTAGCTGTCCAAATACAGAACTGATGACTTCTGCATTAGCATATGAAAATGAGGTTGGATCACAAGCTAAGCATAGAGTCAGCTGGCTAGGGCATTAACTAAAGTCTCATTCAGTTTTAGATGATGATAAATGAACTGTCCAGGTCATCAAAAGGCAACCATAACAATCTGTTCTTCTGTAGTTAAATCCACTAGGTTCATGATGAAACACTGTGATTTAAGAAGGGTATCAGCAAATTGGATTGTGAAGAAAAGATGGTGAAGACTTTGGAGATCAAATCTCATGAGGAAAGATTAAAAGAATTTGCTTTTCCTAAAGAAGAAATACTTAAAATGATTCAATGGCTGTCTTTAAATATCTGAAGAATTATTATAATTGGAACAATATGGGTGTACTGTTGATCCAGGTATTTGAATCTAAACCAATAAATCCTAATAAAAGAAGAATCTACCACTGATTGTTACTTATGTGAGGTGCCTCTCTGCAACTGATAGGCTAAACTGATAGGCTAAAACCTCTACCTGTCATGGTGGATGAGGAGGAAGAGTATGAAATGAAGGCTATTCTGGACTATAGACTCACAGGGAAAAGTGCTTGGGATGTTTGATTCAGAGGAAAGCCTAGCCAGAGATGGGAGAATGCCATAGATGTGTATGGCCTCCAGTTTATACACCAGTTTCATCTGCAATGCCCAAAAAAGCCTCGTTCACATGAACTGCCACCAAAACATGAGGCTTGGACATCTCAGTATAAACAAGTTTGTATATTTTCCAGAGGGAGAGAGGGAGGTCTGAGGGTAACAGAGGAAGTGGTCTAGAGAGTACGGAGCATTACTGTGAAAGAGATATGCATGCTCCATTAGCTAGGTAAAAAGAGCTGAAGTTCATAACAAAATAACATGTGGATGAGACTTAGACAGATGCCTCCCTAAATTACTTCAGGAGAAGGAGGAGTACAGCACAATCAGACATGCATTGCAAGATTACATTATTATAGCTAATCTCAATAAAAATAGCCTTCCTGAGGAGTTGATTTCCTGTCTGGTCTTTCTAGTGGGTTGACAATATCCAAGGTCATGAACACAAGCCACTGACATCCTTTCTCTGAAGGCTATCAGATTCAAGATAGGTGAGAACAGATTGACGATGAAGCTTAGTTGTGGCTGATACATCAGAGTTCTTTGTCATCACCAAAAATTTTCCTTGATGGACAGGTGGCAGGTGCAATCTGTCAGACAGCAGTTTATGACTTGAGGTTCTTCTGGACTTGAGGCTCCTGTTGAAACAGCAGATGGAATTCATGGCCAGAGGACCATATACCCAGCTTCTGCTGGTGATTCTGTCTACATGAATCTTTAGCTGGCTACAGTGAAGGTAAATAAAGAACTACACTTGGCCTTGATTGTGTTATGTCCTTCTTGGGTAATGGCTCAGTGGTTAAACATGCTGAGCTTGCCAGCTGGAGAGCTGACAGACCTGAGCGATGGGTTGAGTTCCCGTTACTTGCACCAACAGTTACTTCTCACCTAGCAGTTTGAAAGCAGGATAATGTGAGTAGATAAATAGGTACCACTTGGGTAGGAAGATAACAGCATCCCAGGTGCCTCGGCATATAGTAATGTTGGTCATATGACAATGGAAAGGGTTTTTGGACAACACTGGTTCCATCAGCTAAGAAACGGAGATGAGCATGATCCCCAAGAATCAGATGCAACTAGACAAGGGAAACCTTTATCTTTACCTGTTCTTGGGCTAGGCCTGACATCAGACTTGCCAGATTAACCATAATTAATATACCCTGGGAGATTCTAGGGAGTAGCTGTCCTAAATTTCTTCCCATAATCCAACTCTGGGCTGTTCTCTCTTTTGTCTTGCCCCACTCCTTGGAATGTAGTCCCTCCTTCCTGCATTATTATTATTATCCATCAGAACACCTCTAACCTTCATTGACACATTATATCACAATTTATTAACGATTGGTTTACAGGTATGTTTAAAAGTCCTGGTTTTAACCAGCAAAGCCCTTTATGGGTTGGTTTCTGGATACATACAGATATTTCTACTCCAATCAGTGCCAGCCCTTGACCAATTAGATTAAGTAGAGAGAAATAGTTAATAATTCCACATTTGGGGAAATTACAGGGTGGCAGTCTGAAGTGAGGGGGTATTGCTTTTCTTTGGCAGCATCAGTGCTGTAGAAGAACAAGTAGACACAAGGACAAATTTTTCCCAAACACCATCACCCTGCTAAACAAATAATTCCCTCAACACTGTCCAACTATTTACAAAGTCTGCACTACTGTTACTATTCTCATCACTCCTTATCACCCATCCCCTCCCACTTGTGACTGTATGACTGTAACTTTGTCACTTGTATCCTTATGATTTATATTGACTGTTTTCTAATATGATTTGATTGCTTATTGTACCCTATGACTATCATTAAGTGTTGTACCTTATGATTCTTGACTCTTGATGAATGTATCTTTTCTTTTATGTACACTGAGAGCATTTGCACCAAGACAAATTCCTTGTGTTCCCAACCAATAAAGAATTCTAATTCTAAAAAAAAAAGTCTCCCAGGAAACATCAGGGTAACTTCTTCTTGTTGATGTGTCAAAGCTATTAAAAACAGCATTGTTTTGGAGAGCTTTTCCCCGATTTTATAATGCCATATCAAACTTGTACTTTACTTGTTCTCATTTTGGGGTTTGATTAATACGTCTTTGTTTTCCTTTTGAGAAAACAGGTAGTCCTTGATTTATGACCACAACTGAGTCCAAAATTTCTGTTGTTACGTGAGACAGTTATTGAGTTTTGCCTCATTGTATGACCTTTTTTTGCCACAGTTGTTAATTAAATCACTGCAGTTGTTAAATTAGTAACACCATTATTAAATGAATCTGGCTCCCTCACTGATTTTCCTTGATGGAAGGCCATAAAAAGTGATCAGATGACCCTGGGACACTGCAACAGTCATAAATATGAGCCAGTTGTCCAGTATCATGTGACCATAGGGATGCTGCAATGGTCACAAATGTGAAAAATTATTGCTTTTTCCAGTGCCATTGTAACTTCAAATGGTCACTAAACAAGTAGTTGTAAGTTGAGGACTACCTGTTAGTAGTTCTATTTTAGTTAGGTAAGCCATTGAGAGTCTTTTTCAGTTGCAACAAGATAGAAATGTGTAAAATAAATAAAATAGCTGGTGTAACATATAACTTGTTCAACATACTATTTCTAAATATGGAAGTGGGATATTCACAAGGAAAGGTTAAGATAGTAGCCCTTCCTTGCTTTTCATCATCACCATTTGATATTCCAAGACATGGTTTTCTCAAAAGGAAAATTCTATGTAAGGATAATGGTGGGTATTAATTAATTTCCAGGAGTTTCTGGTGAAGACATTCAGAAATGAAATATTGTAAGCTGCCAGGAGTTACCTTGGGGTAGGATGGATGGCAAATACATTTTATAAATGAATGAATGAATGTGTTTATTTTTTCCATTCTGAGTCTAGTAACATTCATTTAATTTTACCTAAAAGAATGAACGCCAAAGTTATAAAATTTGATTGTCCTTCCCCCCCACCCAATTCGCAGGCTTGGGCTTAATGTGGTTGTGATTTATTGGTTGATAACCTGTCATATTATTTTTTGTATTGTTTGTTCTTTGAGGCTATTTCAGCTATTTTACTCATTTTATTGATTTTGTAAGCTGCCCAGAATCTTCCTGAATGGACAACCCTATTAATTAATTTTGATTAAATTAAATTATTAGGGATTGTTTCTGATAGTGCTGTCCTGATTAGAGGGAGCACAATTTAATTGCTTTGTGAGAGTATTGTAAAATTGAAAAATTTCCAATGTGTTCAATAAAATGGGATCAAGAAACAGTGTTTGTTGCTTTTCTTCTTCTTCTTTATTTATGACATCAGCTTCATTATCATCGAAACAACAAAACTCCTAAACATTTTGCGTGATTGAAAAATTCAGGTTGGCAATGAAAGGGAAAAAATATTCTCGTACTAATTTTAATTGAAATTCTTGATGCAATACCAAATAGGCGTACCAAATGCAAGTTTTAAATGTATCGAATTGGACACCTTTTGAAATAGCCATTTGAAATAGCTTATATTTTAAATCAGAGGTGTCAAAACTCAAGGCCTTAGAGGTATTTAGATCTGGCCTGCAGGCCCACCCTGGAAACAGCAGAGGGCTGGCCTGTGGTGCCTTTGCCAGCAAAAATGAGAGCTCGGGAGGGCTGCTCCCGAACTGTTTTCGCTGGTAGAGGGTTGCAGGAAGCTGTTGCAGTCGAAAATGGAATTCGGAGCCCATTTTATCTGGCAGAGCACTTTGGCTACCACAGACGCAAGTGATGGCAAGCTGGCCACATCCACCCTGGCCATGCCCCCCCCCAAACCCCGCAAGTTCAAACACAACCCTCATGTGGCCCTCAATGAAATTGACACCCCTGTTTTAAATCAATGCCTCCATGATTCTTAGATTCAATATCCAATCAATTACCGCAGATATTTATTTGCATCAAATAAACTTACATAGAATGTAGAATAATAGAGTTGGAAGGGACCTTGGAAGTCTTTCAGTCCAACCTCCTACTTGAGCAGGAGACCCTGTACCACTTCAGACAAACTCTTGTCCAGTCTCTTTTTGAAAGTCTCCAATGATGGAACACCTGACAACTTCTGAGTCAAGCTATTCCATTGGTTGATTGCTCTCACTGTTAGGAAATTTATCCTTAGTTCTAGGTTTCTTCTCTCCTTGGTTAGTTTCCAACCATTGTTTCTTTTCTTGTCTTTTGGTGTTTTGGAAAAGAGCTTGACCCCCTCTTCTTTGTAGCAGCCTCTTAGATATTGGAATACTGCTATCATGTCAACCCTAGTTAGCAGGGGTGGGATTCTACAGGTTCTCACCTATTCGCTAGAACGGTTGTTAACTTTCTAAGCAGTTTGGGGGTGTTGGAAGAAATCTTCTTACATTCTTGGCAGTATGCCTAGACTTACTGTCTCCAAAGGAGGTTTTTTTTTTCTTTGCTGGTACCTTCTTAAAGGGGAAGGGTTGTTTTAAATTTTTTACACTGCTGTTGGGAGAAAATACTCCCCTGTTGGAGTTAGCACTTTGAAGAAATAATTGAATAATGAAGCAGAGCTGCCAGAAAGAAGCTTTTAATGACAAGGAACCAAGATGAGTGACATTCAGCAAGGCTTCTTGGCTAGCTAGAAAGATTGACATTCAAACGTGAGTTTATATACCCTTTTTGAGTTTTGGTCTAAAACTGATGACCATTCAAAGTTACAATGGCACTGAAAAAAGTGACTTATGACCATTTTTCACACTTATGACCATGGCAGCATCCCCACTATCATGAGAGGCCAGGCGAGAAGAAGCACCCCTTGATGTAAGTGACGTCAAGTTGGCCATGCCCACCCAGTCACATGATCAGCAAGCCATGCCCACCAACTAAGCCACGCCCACAGAACTGGTTGTTAAAAAATTGAATCTCACTCCTGCTAGTCAGGGGTGAGATGCTATCGGTTCTGCCTGACTGTATAGAACCAGTAGCTCTGAAGAGCAGCAGACACCGGATTAGTTCTGCGTCTGCTGCTGTTTGGCCCACCCGCCTGCCCGGGCTCTTACCTGACCTTTATTTCCTGCTTTTTCAACTTCAGCTGCTTTGTGCGGCAGAGCTGAGGTTGAAAAAGCAGGAAAAAAGAGGCTTTTCAAATGCTGCGCACCCACATGCAGCGCTTTTCAGCTGTTCGGGCAGCACGCGTGTGCACGCAAAGCACTTGTGCATGCGCAAAATGTAATCACCGAACCGGGAGCAACACTGGTTGAATCCCACCCCTTCCCTTAGTCCTTCTTTTTTTCATTAGACTAGACATGCCCAATTCCTGTAAACCTTTTCGTATGTTATAACGGTTCATCCATTTCATTCTTAGAATCTGCTCCCTTAAATACTGAACTCGAGCCAGGTCTTTATTTGCTAAGTCTGTAGTGGCTCTGATGTTTTCCTACTAGATGAATGACCTTGGTTTGTATATTTCAGCTTGTCCTATTTCACACCCAAAACAGGAAAAGAGAAGAATCTACTTCATTTCAGTGTTGACTAAACTTAAAGAGCTGGGGTTGTTTGCTTCCAGGCTATAAATGTAGCCTGTAATTTACTAGCCTAGTTTAAACAAGCCATAGTCCTGTAAGTTAAGATCTGTGGCCTTTTTTACATGGAAAGTGATATTTCATATATTCATTTATGGTATGAAAAGGAGTGTGGAAAACATGCCTTGTGGCACATCTGACCAACTGGCCCTTGAGTCAAATTATCAGTAAAGGCATCATTCTCGCCTGGAGGGATCAGAAAACTTACAGAGGACTGTTATCATTTCAAACTGGTTATATTTTTCTACACACATAAACTATATAATCAGTCACATAAAGTTCCAAAAAAAGGAACGACAATTATCTAGCCCAGCCCTGGATGAGTAGTTTTCCCATGACCTCATTTATTGGTATTCAGTTTGTATAGTGTAAGCTAGTATATGAATGCTCCATTTAGCTAACGTTTTTAATTGCTACCCTGATTGTGAATAGAAGATATTGCATATCATGAGGGAAAGAGAGAGAGAGAAAAAAAAAACTTAGGTCAAACCAGCATATCTCTTTCCTCTCCCCTGTAATCCCTGCTGATTGATTAGCAGTAATAAGGTAACTTTCCACCGAGTCCAAAACACTTTTTCAGTGCGACTTCCTCTGTCACCACACCTTTTTGAGCAAATCTCACTCCAAACAATGGCAGATAAGCAGTCTCAGAGATTGCCTAAGTCTGGATATTGTTACGCCATCCCTCTGGTTCACTCAAGTGAAAAGGAAGATATATTTCTCAAAGCAGACAAAAGCAATCATTATGAACTGACATGAACCCAGAAGAAGGCGATGAAATAAAACTAAGAAGTGAGATTGTAAGAGAATTACAAATGATGGAGACATTTACTATAGATAGAAAGAGGTTGTGTAGGCCATAATGAAAGTTAAAAATATGGAAAACATAAGATTTGGTGGAATGAGTTGATTTGGGTGCATACCTTTTGAGTCAAAATAAATTTAGTAAAGGAGGGAAAGCAATATTCGTAAGAGAGATAATAAATACAATCAAAGGCTTTTCTACAGTGTGATCTTAAACTGGTGCTTGAGTGCTCTATGCTTTACTCATTTGGACATGAAGCTGGCTTAAAAAATTTCTTTCCAGATTTCATCCCTTTCTGTGCTTTGACCAGAGTGATGGTGTAATATTTTGTGGGGAGGAGGGAGGGAGGAAGGAAGGAAGGAAACCAAACAGAACAGAACTCATGTCAAATTTTACCTTAGTAAGCCTGTTTTCCTGTTCCATGAATGAACTTGACAAATGTATCACTTCACAGTTTCATCTGTGAACACTTGGTTTCACACTTCTGTTCATGAATTTGGGCGAAAAGAAAATGAAAGCCAGAATCAGTGATTGAGGAGAAAACAGCCAATTGGAGAGGAGATGTTATCTTACAAGTAAATGAAGTGCAGCAGACAAATTGGACCACATCACTTGAACTGGCACAAGTCAGAAAACTTTTTTTTTTTTCTTAGAGGATGATACTGTGCATTCCTGGAGCTACAATTAGCTGCCTTCTTTTTCTCAGACCGGTTATCAATAATAAGAGAACCTGGTTTCTTACTGGATTACTGAAGTTACCCCTGATCTTTTCCTAGTTACTTCCTCAAGAATAGGAGAATCCATTTACTTATACCATCTCAACTATCCTTGTTAATAATGGTCTCAAAAAATTAGACTGTTTACCAAAACTGAAGTAGCTGAAGTTGGAAGCCCCTGCTATAGACATTCATGCAAATATAGCAGATTAGCCCCTCAAGGTGCAAAATGAGCTGCTACATCCACATGATGATCAAAGATAAATGTTTGTGTTTAATTCAGCCTTCTTCACTTCAAGACCTACCAGATCTAATGAACTAGAAATTCCATCATCCCAACATAGAAATGTGAGAATTACACACCTGAAAGTGGAAGTACAGGTAGTCCTTGACTAATCGTTATGACCACAATTGAGCCCAAAATTTATATTGCTAAGTGACAAATTTGTTAAGTGAGTTTTGCCCCATTTTATGACTTTTCTTGTCACATTTCTTAAGTGAATCACTGCAGTTGTTCAATTAGTAATACCGTTGTTAAGTGAATCTGGCTTCCCCATTGACTTTGCTTGTCAGAAAGTCTCAAAAAGTGATCATATGACCCCAGGACGCTGCAAACAACATAAATATGAACCAGTGGTCAAACAGGGGAAGCTGCAATGGTCACAAGTGCGAAAAATGGTCATGTCACTTTTTTCAGTGCCATGGTAACTTCAAATAATCACTAAACAAACTGTTGTAAGTCAAGAATTACCTGTATGTTCTTCATATTCATAAGAAACTTCACTTTAATCACGGATGGTTGCATAAATCGAATACATTAATTAATAAATTAATAATACATTAATAAACATCATATTAAAGACAGGGGTGGGATTCAACCGGTGTTACTACCTGTTCGGTACTTATGTTTTGCGCGCGTGTGTAATACAACAAAAGCTGTGCCTCCCGGACAGCGGATAAGCACTGTGAGTAGATGCGCAGCATTTGAGAAAAGCCTTTTTTACTGATTTTTTCAGCCTCAGCTGTGCCACGCAACGCAGCTGAGGTTGAAAAAGCAGGAAATAAAGGTCAGGTAAGAGCCCGGGCAGGCAGGTGGGCCTAAAGCAGCAGACACAGAACTGCTTCTGTGTCTGCTGCTCTTCAGATCTACCAGTTCTACAGAGCCAGGCAGAACCGGTAGCATCCCACCTCTGATTAAAGAACATTATTTCCAAAACCTGTGCACCAAAAGGAGAAAGAAAACTAACTTGAAAATTAATATATTGTTTTTTGTCTATTGCCTAACTCTGCACTCATTTCTCTTAATTTTACATGAGATAACAGTTTTCACAGCCTCTCAGTCTTCTAACTACACAATTCAAGCAGCCCAAATTGCTCTCACGCACGTTACTATAAAAAACAGATGAGAATAGCTTCAGGGATGAGAAGGGAGATAAAAAGCAGTAATGTATTAACGCCAAAAATCTTTTTCCAGATTATCCTGCAGTAAAACGTCTGTTGAAAAAGGATCAAAGTGAGAAAAGCAAATACGTTTCTACTACCGAAGTCAAAACTGCAATTCATTAAAGATTTTTTTTTCCATTGGAATATTTTTCTGGGAATAAAAAAAATTTTTTTTTTGAAGATGCTTGATTTAGACAAGCAGGTCTGAGCACAGTTGCTATCTTGATAGTACACTGTGTGGGAGCTCTATGGGCCTATAGGTGAAATAATTAGGAGCCAGATTTCATGTTTCTGCAATGATAAGGCACCAGGCAGACTATATTAATATCTATGTACAACTATATTCATATGTATATGCATGATGCATATACAGTATATTTGGCATAACGTTAGCCTTGAAGGAAAGAACGTTTTACCACAAGTGACATGATCTTTTAAAAACCTGCTGTCAAATCCTGTAATGACCAATCTCAACTTTGTTGCCTTGACAAGGGCAACTGCAGAGTGTTGGGTGGATACTGAATGAATCTGGGTAACTTCAGGGAAGGTGTTCTGTTTTTCAATAGCAGAAGTGCATCAGATTGCAGAAGTATCAAAACCCCAAGTGATCCATTTCTCACATTGGTCAAAGGTTCCTTTGCAATGGGAAAATCAGCATTTAGTGATGAACATTGCAAAAACGTGTCTGCATTCAGTGTTTTTGGACATAAGAAGATCTATTACAAGATCATTAATTTGAACGGGATTCTTTGCCTGTGAAAGAAAAGGAGGGAAAATGCTGTAAAGACAAATTTTATACTGCAAAATTTTCTTTCTTTTTGAAGATCTACCAGAGGGTAAGAATATAAATGTTTTGCTAGATCAAATTGAGGGCCCATCTACTCTAGCATCCTTTCCCCCTAATGGCCAAGCAAATGAAAGCTTTTTATAAGTTTGCAGGAAGCTTATAAAATGTTTTCCCACTAGAAAATTTTCAACTGGTGTTAGAAGTTATATTACTACTGACCCTAAAGGTATCTTATAGCTATTTGAGAGATGCTCTCTTAACTATTACACTGAACAATCAATTCACTGCAGTAACTGCACCTTTGTGAAATCGTCTATCTATCAAATAGTATTAGTACATTAATAGGTTTTAAAAAGATCTATATTATAAATGTTCTCATAAAATATAAAACATTTGGTATGGGTATATTTATATGCATCTTATTTTTTAATAAGTAATAATTCATGATATGAAATTTAAAAAAATGTACAGAAGTAGAATCTTCTTGATATTAACCCAGGATAAATGCTAGATGTTGTAGGTCAAAAATAGCCTTCAGAGGAAGCCTGACTATTTTTGTTTCATTAATCTATTTCTAGAGTCACATGGTCCTTACTTAGAATAATTCCAGCGACAATTTAGATGTTTCCTTCAGCATCCCAGAGCTTATGCCATGAATGTAAGTTTGGAAAAAAAGGAGGGGGGCTCAAGGACCTGTTTAATTCTGTTTTGGATTTCAGCAGTCCAGCTAACTTAGTTCTTCCTAGTCCTATCTCTATAGAGGACACAGCTGGTCATCTTTAGTAATTCTACTGATATAATTGCCAACAAAAGCACAGTATGGCTTCCTATTAATAATAATAGCCGTTCTTCTGCTAAGAAATATTGCATGAGCTTTACAAAGTATAAATAACAATAATAACTAAAGAATAAACACATAACAAATGCAATTATCATCTTATTGGGCACTTGCACTGTTTGGTTCCATTTATTTCTCAAGATGTTGCTGTTTCCTTGAAATATTTTGTAATAGTCTTTTGTCTCACTTCTCTGTTCAAATTATTCATCAAATTTTTGTGATAGGCTATGTTTTGCCAGACAGGAACACATCACCATTCCAATACAGTAGATTGCTTGATAGAATCAATGGCAGTGAGAATCCAGAGGTGTGTAGTGGAACCATAGGGTATATACTCAGAAAGCTCAAACTGCCAAGGAGCTGCAGATACAGTTCTATAAAGGAATTATTGAGTCTGTCATCTGCACCTTTATTACTGTCTGGTTTGGTTCTGCAACCCAGAAAAACAGACACAGACTTCAATGGATAATTAGAACTGCAGAAAAAAAATGCTACCAACCCGTCTTCAGTCGAGGACCTGTATAACGCTAGAGTCAAAAAGAGGGCTGTGAAAATAATTACAGATCCCTCACATCCTGGACATAAACTGTTTCAGCTCCTACCCTCAAAATGATGCTATAGAGCACTGCACACTAGAACAACTAGACACAACGACAGTTTTTCCCCGAACACTGTCACTCTGCTAATCAAATAATTACCTCAACACTGTCCAACTATTTACAAAGTCTGCACTACTATTACCGTTAATCTTCTCATCACTCCTTATCACCCATCCCCTCCTACTTGTGACTGTACAACAGTAACTTTGTCGCTTGTATCCTTATGATTTATATGATTTGATTGCTTATTGTACCCTATGACTATTATTAAGTGTTGTTCCTTAGATTCTTGATTCTTGATGAATGTATCTTTTCTTTTATGTACACTGAGAACATTTGCACTAAGACCAATTCCTTGTGTGTCCAATCACACTTGGCCAATAAAGAATTCTATTCTATTCTATTCATAGGGTATATCCTTGTTTGCAGAGATTTAAAGGCCATAATTTGGTGCATGTTCATGCATAGGTCATTTGACCCAGATAAAATGGCATTTGGCTCCAAAATGTTTGCCCAACCCCACACCAAGCGATATACACAGTCCATATTTCCTCCAATGTCATTAATGTTATAACGTTGTGAAGCTTAACTTTAAATTAGAACTCATAAGATTCTAGGACATAGGACTTCCTAAGGACCTTAAGTATTTAACTTATTGCAGCAGAAATGCTTAATTCATTTATACTGGTTTCACAGGGGACCTATTTGATAAGATTGATTCTGATTTTCATCGGGCAAAAAGGAAATTCTGCATCTTTCCAATATGGATTATCATGATGTTTCTGTCAAGAGCAGTTGCTAATTCCCTTTTCCTTACAGAAATACAGTATATTTATAGAATCACTGATAGAAGCCCAAAACAATATATTCATTATGTAAAACACTTGCACAGTTTTTGCCATCTCTAAGTTTTAAGTCTTAGATTGTTTCCATTATACTATATTTGGGGTAAAGGAAATGGACTGCAGACTAGTTTCATGCTTCCAATAAACTATTATTTAATTATAGATTATAGAATAAAATAATTGACACACTAAGATACTATATTAGAATTAGCACAATGTGGGAAATCCACCATCCAACAAGATTTTTAGGGAGAGACAAAATATTTTCTGTCCCACCAATATACAATTTAACCTAGGACTATAGCGATAGTCCTAATTATGCATCTTTTCATCTCATCATGCAATATACGTACAAATAATAAAAGTGGAGATTTTGAAATTTTTCATAGATCTTAGAGGAAATGAATTTCAAAATACAAATTAAAGATCAATCCCTAATAGTAAACTTTTACTTTTGAATGACATTAATTTAAGTTTTGAGAAAAGTGTATGAACACTATTCATTGGTATGAATCCATTTATCCATAAAGACATGGAAATTAGATCATACGTATTGTTGAAAGTTAAAACCCACCCCTCTCCTAGGAAACTGAAATATTTTAGGATACTAAAAAGGCAGAATATTTCACCTAAAAAAGAAAAGTAGAAACAGAGGCAGAAACTCAGCCCCCCCACATTTGCTAATGGGTCATTACTCTGGCCTGGGCCAGTCTATATAACAAAGATCTATACATAACAAAGATCTACTCCAGGTCTACTCCAGGTAGAGCCATAATGGAAATTGCCCAAAGCACTCATTACATCATCATCCAACAAGGCTCAACCAAGCCTGGGACTCAGGACAGCCTACAGAGTTGCCCCTGCACAGCCCCATGGGAGTCTGACAACCAATCAGAATACAAGCTCAAATTCAAATCCCAAAAGAGGGCATAAAACCAAGGTCTCTCAGCATCTTGCCCCTTCTTCTTTTCCTTCATCCTATATTTTGAAGCATGTGTTCATTTTGGAGCTCCAAGCCATGTGGTCCTGTCCACCATTAAACCATCTTTCCAAACAGTCTCCATGTTTCCAGTGTCTTTTTCCCCACTTGGAATTGAACCCGGAAGGATAATTCTTCCAACAGTATGAACAAAACCATCATTACTTTCAAACCATGACTACTGCACAGTGTAATCTATGAAAATGGTCAATAGTGGTTTAGCATGATTGAATGATGTTTAAATCTGATAACCTACAAACCCAGGTTTGTAGGTTATCCAATTTAAACATCATTCTTATTGCAAATGTATATATTATGAATCTTAGTGACATAAATAGAATATTTGGTATAAACTGGGTTCACATACTGTTCGAAGTAGCTTGCTTGCTTTTGGTTTAATATACTGCATGAAAGAAGCCAATGATGACCCATATTATACTATGATTTAATGTGATATACAAAGCCAAACAGAGAATATTGGTCCAAACAAAACTAACTAACAAATCCAAATGATTACTTAAAACATGTATATAGACTCCCTTCATATCAAACTTTGGGCAATTCCCAGATTATTCAAAGTAGGAATGTTGAGAACCAGCATTTGCTCAAGTGATAAGGGAAGATTGGACCAGATTTCAAAATCTAAAAGCACAGAAAAAAAAAACTTCACTGGTCAGATGCAGTAGAACACAGACTTCTGAATCTTTTCATAAATTTAGCAGTGGGAAATTTTGGCAGGTACGGTTTATCTTGCAGGAGTGTAAAATATCATTTCAGCTGCAGCAAAATGCCCTCTTGCTCACAGCTACTCAAAGCAGAGGCACACACCGCATATTCTCTCTGCTGAGTTTAGAAGAAAAAGGTGCTATAAAGGATATAGGAGTGGTTGTTGAAAATCAAAGAAGTGCTGTGGAAAGGAATGGAAATTTGACACAATTATAATAGCAATTGACTTAAGAAAGGACGAGTGAACTGCATTAATAATAAATCACTGAACTGTCATCAGAGTAGCATAATTTGGCTTGGAAGAAACTGCTGCTGAAAACTTGGATTGACTATAGCGGTATAAACAAACAAAGGATGCATTCAGGTGACATGCATATCCATGTCCAAGAGGTCCATCATGATTTATTCAACTAACCTAGTTTCCTATATTCGCCTCAGACATGGAACTGTAAACTACCCAGATGGGCTTTGTTTGTTCTATAACGTGCAGCTGCCTGCTTTGTGAGGTCGAGTGTCAATCAAATACAGCTAGACTGAATGAATAGTATTACATAACCTGGATCTACTGATAAAGATCCTTGATCCTATTGCTTGTAAGATTGTGTGCAACTAAAAAAAAAGGGTGGAGGGGAAGGCGAGAGATCCAGGAAAATACCAATCATCCTACTCAAGCACCTGAAGCCAGATGACAATCTAAAAGCATACACCCATCATTCCTTAAGAATCTTCTCTCAGCAGACAGATATGCCACAGGCATGAATGGGCATGAGGAGGCTGTACTGAATCCAAGTTGCAATTATCAGCTGCCATATTTGGAAAGGAAATGAGGGAGACATATAGTAAACATTTTCTCTTTACCATGTTAATATATAATAAGATTTACAGCAGGAGTTTCAGTGTGGCGTTTTCAAAAAAAACCTCAGCCCTAGGTAGAGCTTCAATTCCATCATCATAACACCATCTTTTCTTTCTTTCTTTTTTTTACCATATTCCCTGAATACTCCTGATTTATACTGATTGGTTATCCTAGGTAATGTTACTTTAAAATAACAAGGTAAGCCCTTATTCCTGCCAGAGATGGAGCACCTGGCCCATCACTGCTGGCCTTCCCCAAGGCCAAGGGTCTTCAAACTTGGCAAGTTTAAGACTTGTGGACTTCAAATCCCAGAATTCCTGAGCTAACATGACTGGAGGAGGAGTTCTGGGAATTGAAGTCCACAAGTCTTAAAGCTGTCAAGTTTGAAGACCCCTGCTTAAAGTGATCCAAACAATTTTATTTAGGCCAGATTTTGGGTCTTAAGGGTAATGTTTGGCAGCTGTTTTGGTTGGGTTTTTATTTTGTGGGTAGGCGGTTTGTGCGGCTTTATTTGATTTTTAGGATATTTCATTGCTTTTTATTTTTGTCAATCATGTAAGATAGTGTTTCTCAAACTTGGCAACTTTAAGACTTAAACTCCCAGAATTCCCCAGCAGCATACTTAAAATATCTGATCCTATAGTGGGCCGGGTGACTCTTTCAGAAGCTGCAAAAAAAAAAAAAAACCCAGAAAGATAAGTTGGGTGTTTCTGGGTCTTGGCTAAATCCATGGGATCTCCCCTTCCATGGGATCTCCCCTTGCTTGCTGTATGGCAGGGGCCCCCAAACTTGGCAAATTTAAGACTTGTGGACTTCAACTCCCAGAATTGTGGAGCTATGGTGGCTGGAGAATTCTGAGAGTTGAAGTCCACAAGTCTTAAAGTTGCCAAGTTTGGAGACCTCTGCTGTATGGGAAGGACTGCAGGAACCCCCCAAGGGGCAAGAAACAGGGCACAGGGTGCCTCAGGGGATGGGGTAACCCTGGGAGGTCTGTGGAAGGTGACTCTGGGCCTTTGTAGGTTTCCCACTTGATGCACCCTGTGCTTCATTTAACTATCCTTATGTTCATTTACCAGCTGTATCAGGGAGAACAGAGGATGTGATTGTTAAGCAAGGCTGTTTTGCTGAATGGCTATTGTGACATGTGACCATAATGGGCAGGTCTGTAGTGGGATTCAAATTTTTTTATTACTGGTTTTGTGGGCATGGCTTGGTGGGTGTGGCAGGGGAAGGATACTGTAAAATCTCTAGTTAGAGATAGCATTTGCCGGTTCTCTGAGTTAGTCAACATTTCTCCAGAACTGGTCAGAACCTGCTGAACACCACCTCTGGGCAGGTCCGTTACAGTTGTACCTTGAGGACTATACTTAAAAGTTTTTTTCCAGGTTTTTATTAATTTTCCACAATTAATAAATTAATACATACATACAATGCAGACTAATGCATTTTTATTGAAAAAAATCAAATTGATGCTTCAAAAAAGCATTAGTCAAAATTGCAAAATGAATGTGGGCATGTATCAAACTTGATTTTCAATATATCTTTTCTGCTTTGGTTTAACAAATTCTGTCTTAAAGTCATGTTCCCATTTCTAGTTGAATCTTAACAGTACTTCCTAGGTAAAGGTAAAAAGTTCCCCTTGCACATACATGCTAGTTGTTTCTGGGTCTAGGGGGCGGTGCTCATCTCCGTTACAAAGCCGAAGAGCCAGCGCTATCTAAAAACATCTCCGTGGTCATGTGGCCAGCATGACCAAATGCCAAAGGTGCAAGGAGTGCTGTTACCTTCCCACCAAAGGTGGTCCCTGTTTTTCTACTTGCATTTTTACATGTTTTCAAACTGCTAGGTTGGCAGAAGCTGGGACAAGTAACGAGAGCTCACTCCGTTACATGGCACTAGGGATTCGAACTGCTGACTGACAATGATCAACAAGCTCAATGTCTTAGCCCTAAGCCACCACATCCCCAGTTCTTTGTAGTATCCCCATGTAACCACAGTATTTGTAAGGGGTTAACTTCCTAGTTAACCCCTTACAAATACTCTTAGCTAAACTCATTTACTATAAGCCTCAAATGATGAATATTTATACATTACTTAAGTTCAAATGGAAGCTAGTTTACAGTTTATATAATAAAGTATAAGACTAATAGTATAATAATGCAATAAAAATATAATATAACTATACAGTAGAACAGAGTTCAGCATTGAGAGCTGTGGACTCAAAAACCCTCTGGATAAGCCAAATTTTTACAACTTTCTAAGAAGCCATGACATTATGTGTTTGTAATTTACTCAAAATGTTATTTTTATTAGTAGCTTCCAGTCTTAATGCTTACTGAGAAAATCTGTAGTTACTACCATAATATTGATCTCAGTTCTCCTGTAAATATGCCAAGTATTTAAGCATTTATACTTAGATCTGGCCAGAATTACAAATCTAGATTTAAGTGATAAAGCTAATTGATTAATTTAGTTTAGTTTACTTTATTGTCATTGCACCTCATACAACGAAATCAAACACCATCTTCAGTGCACATCATGACCATGACCATGAAAATAAACACAAACACACATCCTTCACACATTGAACAGGAAAACCCCAACACCACACCAGCACTGCACTATACAGCAGAATTCAAAAGAGCTACTGCCCTGGGATAGAAGCTGTTTTTCAGCCTATTTGTCCTTGTTTTTATTATCCTGTACCGTCTGCCAGATGGTAATAGTTCAAAAAAAGAGTTCCCAGGATGAGATGGATCTTTGAGAATGCTTTGAACTTTCTTAAGGCAGCGGGAGTTATAAAGCTCTTCCAAAGAGGGGAGAAGGCAACCCATGATCTTCTGGGCAATGACGTTAACCCTCTGGAGTGCTTTCCTATCTGCCACTGTGCAATTGGCAAACCATGCAGAGGTGCAGTATGTTAAAATGCTCTCTATGGTACAGCGGTAGAAGGTCATCAGCAGTTTCTCATTCAGTTGTTGTTTTCTGAGAAACCTCAGGTAGTATAAACTCTGCTGGGCCCTTTTGACTAGGGCTGCAATGTGGGCACCCCAGGTCAGGTCCTCTTTTCGGGTAACACCCAGAAACTTTAAACTGGCCACTTGCTCCACTCGGTCTCCATTGATAAGCAAGGGCTGGATGTCTGATCTGGTCCTTCTATAATCCACTATAAGCTCCTTGGGCTTATTGGTGTTGAGGACCAAGTTATTGTCTCCACACCACGAAAGCAACCGGTCCACGTCATCTTGGTAGGCAGACTCGTTTCCCCCGGAGATGAGTCCCACCACTGTTGCATCATCTGCAAATTTAGCAGTAGTATTACTAACGTGAGTGGAATGCAGTCATGCACATAAAGAGTATAGAGTAAGGGACTCAACACGCAACCCTGGGGTGTACCAGCGTTAAGAATAAGGGCTGAAGTGGTATGATTACCTAATCTGACCCTCTGTGAGTGGCCAGACAGAAAATCCACAATTCAAAGGGAGATTGAATTAGAAAGCCCAAGGTCCAGAAGTTTAGACACTAGTCTATGTGGAAGAATTGTGTTAAACGCAGAACTAAAATCCACAAAAAGCATCCTCACATAGCCCTCCCGCTGTTTCAGATGAGTCAGAGCAGTGTGAAGAGTGATGGCTCTTCATGATGATAGGAGTGAGTGCCACTGGTCTGTAATCATTGAGGTTATTGATAGGGAACTTCTTTGGCAGCGGAACAATGGTGGAAGCCTTCAAATAAGATGGAATAGTGGACTGGGATAAAGACCGATTGAAGATCCTGGTAAAGGCTCCAGCCAATGATCAGCACAGACTTAAAGCACTTGGCTAGAGATACCATCCGGACTGGCAGCCTTTTTAGGGTCCACAACCCTCAGAATGCTCCTCACCTCCTGTTCCTCCACAATGAGGTGGGGGCTACAATTGGCTGGTAGTTGTGTTTTATCTGTCTCTGATGTCTCCACTTCAAAGTGAGATTAATCTAGATTAAGGACTGACAAAGCTTGTCCAAATTAGTTTATCCCCAAACAGGGATTGCAGTGAGAAGGAAATGCAAGGATATCTCTCTTTTGTACATGTCTATATGAATCACATTCACTGAAAAATTCCTTAGAATGGAAAATAACACATCCCTCCAATGTATGTTGTAACAAACACTCCCAAGCATACTTTCCTTCAGAGTACATGTGTCCAGGATCAGCATGCATGCTTTCAATACCCATGTTTACTTGTGCAAGTTATAGTTTCCTCTAAAAACAACATGAAAAGAATTCATACATGGCTGGGAAGTGAATAAGCAAGTAGAAACTGAATCAATCTCTTTTGGATTTTCAAATCGTGGCATATTTGAATTTGACTCAAAACTAGCAGGTCCAAACTCCTCAAATTTGTTTCAGCGGGAAGTAAATTTCTGGTGATTGAAGTGTGTTTGATTGATTGGAAGGGACTTTGGAGATCAAGTAGTTTAATCCCCTGCCCCCTCCAGAAATCTGCTACAACAGCCTCAACTGCAGCAGATGGTCATATCTCCTCTATTTAAGTATCTCTAGTGAAAGAAACTCCACTCTCTCCTGCGGTTGTCTGTTCAATTATTGAATAAGGATAGAATGTACTGGATTGTAATTTAAACTCATTGTTTCCTTTCCTGTGGAATAACTGTGAACAATTCTTCTCTGATCTCTACGTGACAAACCATCAGATACTGCAAGGAAATTCTAAGGACTCCCCCACAATTATCTGCTTTCCAGATTAAACACACTCAAAGTATTTAATCACTTTTCATATTTCACATCCTCTACCATCGTTATTTTACTACCCTGAACTTGTTCCTGTTGATCAATGTTGTTCCTAAAATACAGTGTTCAGAACTGTAAACAGTGTTTTAGATGAGGTCTGACCAATTCAAAATAGATCCATGATGATTTTTGATCTTGATACTATACATGTGTTAATGCAGATTAGGATTGCATTTGTCTTTGAGCTTTTTGCACACTGTTGGCTCATGCTCAGCAGGATCTTTTTGTGTGTGATATTGCTTTATATGTTCTCCCCTTACTCGTGCCTTTGATTTTTCTCACCAAATGAAGAATTTTGCATTTGTCTTTGTTGAATATAATATTGCTGGTTTCTGCTTATTGTTCCAGCTCAATGTTCATTAAGATGTTTGCTGTCCCACCTGTTGGAAAGCTGCCAGCCAGGCAAGGAGGAGGATCAAGAAGGGAATTATCCTTGAGTTATTGCGCAGCTGCAAGAGACTTAGGGGTTCCATCCTCCCTAAATTCCATGGGACCTTACGTGTTTGTTCCCAAGAGAAGGCAACCAACCTGGGGATGTTCCCGTTTTATAGGCAGAACACAATAAAGTAGCTACCTTGAATTCTACAGGTGTGGACTTGGTTGCTTGTGCCTGACACCTTCTCACTTTTGTCATCAGCAAATATGACTCTTGACTCATTTTAATCATATTTTCTACCTGTTCCACTAACTTCTTTAGGTCTATGTTCAACAGCAAAATGTCCAAAACAAACCTTTCTGCCGACAGTGGGATATATTCCATGACACCATGCATGGTGCTTGACCTGATATTGTTTTATGTCGATCAGAATGCATCATCATCAGTAATTACCTTGCATTTTATTTAAAATGGATCACATCTCCGTTGCACTGATTGGAATTGGAGTACAGGTTGTAAATGATTTCCTGTTGCTTTTTTTCTTGATAAGCTGCCACCTAAGTGGACTATGCTGTATTGAGACATATGCAAAATTCTGATGTTGAAGATTGCCTGTTGAATGCTTCCTTCATGATTCTCTTCATTAAATGTATGCTTGTTTTTCTTGCTGGCAAGTGATACTTGGAGGAATAAAAATCCAAAACTGGTAACTATCAATTGTGTGTTTTCCTGCATCAAACCTGTACAGAAGCACTATTTGCCAGAGTCACTACTGGCTGCAGAATTAGTTTAATCTATGTTAGCATGTATGCTGCCTGTATGTTAGCATGTAAATGCAGCTGCCTGCCTATGTCCTCGAGTAGAACTATCCATTGATATAGCTGATGATTCTAATCACAAGCTCATCTTGCAATCTTTGCACTAACAGGCACTTCTATTCCTGAAACATAGCCCCTCTTCCTGATTTCTTGGTCATCCACAAGTCTACTGAGGATCAGGCAACACTATATAAATGGTGAGATGAGAGTTTGGGTCTTGCCTGAAAAAAAAAGGCAGGCTGAAGTAGCTATAGATCTTTGTAACTTCATCAAGCAAGAATATATTTAATTATAAAACATGGGCTGGATCTTAAATTTTGATGAAATCATAAAGAACAAATTCAGATCTATGATACCTTACATTCATTACAGTAAATGAGCAATTTAATAAAAATATGGAAGTAATTATTCTGTAACATTGCCACTGAGGAATCATCAAAATTCAACTTTCAAAGCCAAATATTGTCTTTCCATGTAAATTCCATGTAAAAGTTATATTGAAAAAAATGCTATTCAATTTGAAAAAAAAAAATACAAAGGATACTTAATCAGGAATTCAGGAAAAC
This sequence comes from Hydrophis major, assembly GCA_033807585.1. Lineage (NCBI taxonomy): Eukaryota > Metazoa > Chordata > Lepidosauria > Squamata > Elapidae > Hydrophis > Hydrophis major. The sequence continues at coordinate 196,969,969 of CM066331.1, forward strand.
AGCTTTTCTATAGAAGTTCTTGACTTACAACCATAACTTAGTCCAACATTTCCATTGTTAAGCAAGACAATTAAATGAATCATTTCGTCATTAAGTGAATCTGGCTTCCGCCATTGACTTTGCTTATCGGAAGCTGTCTGAGAAGGCCAAAAATGGTGACTACATGACTCCAAGATGGTGCAACTGTCATAAATATATGCTAGTTGCCAAGCATCTGAATTTTGATCATGTAGTGGTGGGGATGCTACAACAGATGTGAAAAGGATCATAAGTCACTTTTTTTCAGTACCATTGTAATTTTAGATGGTCGTTAAACAAATGCTTATATGTCAAGGACTATCTCTATAAGACTGATCCTATTCTTGGCATGTACATAGTCCAATTAAATTTTACTGGTAAGTATTTGGTCACACACTAACTGGTCTAAACAACTGTAGAAATATAGCACACTCACCAAATCTTAGCATAGTACTGGGAAGCCTTCATTAAATCATAGTCCCTTTCTAGATTGATAAAGAAAGCAGCAGGCAAAACTTGAGTAGTGTAGCCAGTCATTCTATTGGGAAAAAATGTTATGTTGCCAAGGTTTAGTTGTTTTCTGTAACAGACAGGCTTATATTTGTTAAATCCTTTTTTCCACCTTTTTCTCACAAAATGAAACAGGTTGCCTTAGTTTATGTTTCCTTCAAGATTTGTTAGTAAAAATAGTCAGGCCAAGGTGGGTTTTTTTGGGTGGGTGTGGGTGAAGGGACTAAATTTAACTCCCTAGTAGTGCAAGTTATTATTGGATATCCTGCAATGTACTATTCTTCTTTGACTCAAAATATGTTGGGGGAATAGTAAGGAATTGGTAATACTTTTTCTAAAATAAAAAAATTGATCAAGAAGCATTAAGCTGCTATGGAGTTTTTTCTGATTTTGGACTACTATAGACTAAGCTCTACTCCTACAGTGTTGGAATACGATATTTATTCCAGTAAGAGCAGAGATTCTTACTGTTCTTTCCTGAAGATTTGTCATCAAAGGAAACAAATACTGCTAATTCACAATTTAACATGTGAAGAAGATTAAGCAATCTAATATGACCTTGGCTTGCTTTAACAGATTCCACCTGGAGCTTACTAAATTGTTCCAAGGAGGGTTACTAAACACCATTAACTTTAAAGTAGATTTCTTTTTCTTTATTTTCTAAAGTGAAATCCTGTATCAGTCCTAGTATGCAAAAAAACCAGTTCATGTACATTGAACTGGCACCTAAATTTATGTTTAGATTTCAAAAATATATAAGCGTGGTTAATTGAGGCTTTACCAAATAATGGTTTTAAAATCAGCAAATTACAAAGTATTTTACTACGTTTTATTAACTTTGTTACACTGAATGCCAAATTAGGCAATTGAACTGGCAACAGATACTCTTATCACGAATCATAATATAGTCTTTTTTATTTTTAATGCTTTTATTTGTAATGCTGGTCTATGACTGTACTGAAATTTGTTCGAATTGCAAAAATCATTTTTTTTAAACCAATCCACCGTTTCTCGTAGAGTATATACATGAAAAAATATTTGCCATTTTTAACGTTTGCATTCTATAAAAAAGAAATAGTGAAGCGAAGCATGATGGGAAACTCTTTTGAGTTTTTTTTAGCAGTAACCCATTGATAATCATTCCCAAAGCCGCCAGTAGTCGCACTTTCATTGCATGCAGTGCGACGCAGGGAGAAGCATCAGGTGATCTCGGGGAAGAAAAAAAAAAAACCGTAAGTACCATTTTTCCATTGCACGTTAGCCTTCGCCTTCTTCCTCAGGCATGATGGGAAGTGTAAGCCGCGCCGTGGCTCGAGGCGTCAGAGACAGACGAGAACTACATCTCCCAGGCAGACCCCGAAGGAGGAGCAGCGTTGACGCAGGCGTAGTGGAGTGCGGACGGAAAAAGGGGGGCGTGGCCTTGCAGTCTGTCTCTCGCTCTCTGGCGGACAGGAGAGAGCGAGCGAGCGAGAGGGAAGGAGAGTGTCGCTGTGCGCGCGTCTTTCGGGGGCGGTCGCCATTTAGCGCGGCCAGTTTCCCCCCCTCACTCGGGAGAGGTGGCAGTGAGAGGCCCATCCCCCACTCTCCTCACGAGTGGGAGGGAAGGACGGCCGTGAAGAAGCTCCGGCGGCAGGCAGGGCTGAGCAGGCGCGGCGCCCCTTCTGGGTTATTTCCCCGCCTCTCCTCCCACTCCCTCAGGCCAGGCGGTCTCCGATCGGAGGGTGGCCTTCTTCTCTTCGGGCTGAGAGCGAAGCCCCAAAGGAGGGGCGGCGGCGGGCGTCCCGGCATCGCGCGAGGGAACGAACGGAAGAAGAAGGGAAGAGGTGTCGGCGGCGAGGACGGGCCAGGGAGGAGCCTAAGCGAGCGGCTGAGCCGGACTTCAACGGAGGCAAGGAGCTGAGCGAGAGAACGCGCGCGGCCGCGAAAAGCCACGGGCCTGCCCTTACCGCGCACCCCACCCCGCTGGTCCAGGGCCTGCCGAAGGCTCCTTCCCGGCCTCTTTCCTCCTCTGACTCCCCCACCCCACCTTCGCTGCTGCTCCATGTCGGCCCTGCTGTTCGGCTCCCCGCTGCAGCAGGATGGATGCGGACACTGACTGGGGAGCCACCTCGCCTCCGCCGGCCCAGCCAGCCACTCCACGAGTCGCCTCGCCGTCGTTTTTGCTTCACACCGCCCGGAGATTCCGGGAGCCGCCTTTGCAGCAGCACCAGACCCGAGAACCGCCGCCGCCGCTTCTGCCGCCTTCCGAGCAGCTCTTGGGCGCGCTCGCCGCCTCGCCTTGACTGCCCTCGCGTCAGCTGCTGCAGCGGCAACTGCTGCGCTCCCTCCTTCGACATCATGTCAGCGGGCGCTCCGGAGAGCGATGGGGCGGCGGCGGCGGCTGCTGCTGCTCCTCGCTTCCTCGCCCCGCCGGCTCCCCCGCCCAAGAACGGCTCGAGTTCGGACAGCTCCGTTGGAGAGAAGCTCGGGGTGGCCGCTGCGGGGACGTCGTCCGCCCCGGGAGATCCCGAAGGTTCGGAAGGGGCCAATTGCCGTAACGAGGAGTACCGGCGACGCCGACACACCATGGACAAGGACAGCCGTGGTGCGGCGGCCACGGAACACCGCTTTTTCCGCCGGAGCGTCATTTGCGATTCGAATGCGACCGCTCTGGACCTTCCGCGGCTACAGCCTGCGGCTCCTCCCCCGGCTGCCGCCGCCGCCGCCGCAGCCGCCGCTGCTCGAGGGAGCATCCCGCCGGTGTTGGGCTCTCCTCCCGAGTCTGTCATCCAAGCAGCCGGCGCTTCTGTCACCTCCAGCCAGGCTCCCGCGTTGCTTCTGCAGCCGCCCGCATCTCTGCCTCCAGCCGCAGAAGTGCCCTCTGGTCCAGAGCTCTTGGTAGCCAAGGAGGTTGCCCCCCTATTAGCCAAGGAGGAAGGGATTGAAGCTGCTGCACTGCCACCTACCAGTACGGCAGGAAGCGTTACCGCTTCTGCCCGGGATCTGCAGGAAGAGCGGAGCAAGCGGCAAGAAGATATCGAGGAGCAGGAGACCAAAGCGGTGGCTTTCTCTCCAGATGGTCGTTTTTTGAAGTTTGACATTGAGATTGGCCGAGGCTCCTTCAAGACTGTCTACAAGGGACTAGACACTGAGACCACAGTGGAGGTTGCTTGGTGTGAGCTTCAGGTACTAGAGTCGGCATTCGTTTTTTTGATGCTGAGTTGGTAGGCCTAAGGCAAAGGTAGTATTTCAATCAGCCATATGTGGAAGCTAATACTTTTCCAAACTTTTATACAGTCTATTTTTATGTATGTGGTAAATGATTTAGTAACCATTAATTTGGACTCAAGTTGGAATTCAGTTAATTTCTTTTGACTGATGAAAACACACTGTCAAAGAAAAGGAGTAGATTTTTAGCAGTTCCCTTTTTTTCTCTCTGCTGTTCTGCACTTCTCCCCCTTTTGCCTCAGATATTAAGTGACCATGTGGAGTAGATCTGAAGGACTTTAGGAAGGAAATAGAATTGCTGAAAAAACCGCCTTCTCTTTTTCTGCTGATGGAAACCTAGCAGTTGAGAGTACCTAATTGAATTCTTCCTATCATATATATTAAGGCTGCACAGAGATAATTAAATTGGGAGTGGAATATGATTTTTAAGCTTTGATTTTGTTTCAAAATTATTCCCATTTAAAATAAGGGGTTAAAAAAGAATTAAGATTTTTGATGAAGTTACTGTTCTTCCAGTAATATCATCAAGTGCTCTGCCCTTTGCTGGGGACCTCGCTTTTGCTTAAGTTTCTCTATTGGGTGGATGTATGCCAAAAGAATACCACATTAAGAAAGTAAAAATTACCATAATTTTCCAGGAAAGTGCAACTTTTTCTGATGCCAGAAAGCCCTAGAATTAGCAGGATCTTCAATTAAAATATGGGAAAACTGGCAACTTTTATAGCCAGTTCATGATATGGGACTGGGTTATTTTGAGGAGCTGCCTTCTCGGATGATAATATCTGCCCATTCTGTTCTTGGTAAGTCACAGGAAGCAAGTCTTCTCTGTTGTGATGCCTACCTTATAGAACACACACACACACACACAAAAGAGGTTTGCTCTATCCCTGCTAATGTTTCAGAAGTCCCTCAAGACCAGGTTATGTTATCAGGCTGGAGGGTCCCGGGTACCAGTGAAATTCTAAGATGCTCCATCATTGTAGTTAGTATCCACTCTCTCCTGTGCCTTTTTATTTTTAATGATTGTTTTGTATATTTAATAATGATTGCTTCTATATATATTTTTATTTAATTGTATGTTGTCCAGGGTCTATTTTTGAAAGATGGGCAGCCATATAAATCCAATAAATAAATTAATTGCCTGTACAGCTACAGTTGGTTGCAAAATTGCAGGCTAAGCACATGGTACTTTATTTTTAAACCAAAATTAATTACTGTGATGGAATGATATACTTGATTCCATAATAATTTGTGAAGTTAGGGAAAGGCATAGTGAATCTGTATCAAGATTCAAAGTGCAATATTTTCTGTATTCACTCATTTACCGTAATTGCTAACTGAAGTATATTTTGCACATTTTTGTATGAGCAGTCTTACCAAGGTCATATTCACATATGGCTTTTTAGAAAGCATTTTGTTAATCAACATTGATTGGGTATAGAATTCTCAGTTGGACAAATAGTTTCAGGGTCAATTTTGAAACAGGCAGAGTAAATCAAATGTGGTAGGGGAGGGAGGGAGATGGAGAGGCTAATGAATGGTGAGGATAGCTAACAGATTATCCATCTGATCCAAATATAGAAATTAGAATGGCTATTCACAGATTTGTTGTATTTCTCTTTCCACAATTCTATATGGCATTTGGATTTCTAAAGTGGTGATTTACATGTAAGTCAAATGTTTAAGTGTTCAGATAAATTAAAAACACCTGACTTGTGGCAACAATTTAGTTACAAATTGGCCATCTATTTTTTTCTTGGTGCTCTATGGTAAGCAATATAGTGGATGATGGTTTGAGGATGTGTTCTTTTTTAACTTTCTATCTTTTTAAAGTCCTTTGAAGCAGGGATCAAGTGCGCAAATTGGTAATTTCTGTGAAATACAGGTAGTCCTTGACTTACAACAATTATTTAATGACAGTTCAAAGTTACAATGGCACTGAAAAAAGTGAATTATGACCAGTTTTCACACTTATGACCTTTGTAGCAGCCCCATGATCATGTGATCAAAATTCAGATGCTTAGCAGCTGGTTCATACTTATCATCATTACTGTATCCCAAGGTCATGTGATCATCTTTTGCGACTTTTCGACAAGCAAAGTCAATGGAGAAAAGTGATCCACTTAACTGTGTTACTGACTTATCAACTGCAGTGATTCATTTAACTGTGGCAGGAAAAATAAAATGGACAAAACTCACTTAACAAATGTTTCACTTAACAGTAGACATTTTGGGTTCAATTGTGGTTTTAAGTCAAGGACTACCTGTATCACTTATGCTAGTTGAACACAGAGTAATTTGGGGAACATAAAAGATTGTAGCAGTTGGATATGCACCCAGTCCTAGAATCTATGCCTTGATGTACTTGCTTTTAATAACTTGGTGAAACTACTATTGGATCTAGTTTGTCTGAAGAGCTTGATCATGATGTAAAAAGTTTGGATTTTAAATGCAATTGTATTTCAAGGTAGATTAATTTATTATCAAACAACTTACATTGGGTGAAAAGTAATATGGCTTATCTCCCAGGATTTGAGGTTTTGTTTGAATTTTCATTTTATTTAGCAACATTACTGTATTTTTCTCACTATAACACACACCTGACCATAAGGCATACCTAGGTTTAGAGGAGGAAAACTAGCAATGACAAAGACAAAAGAGGCGGGGTTCAGCTCTATAAAAGGACCACGCTGCCATGGCCTGTATTTTTCGCTCCATAAGATGCACAGAAATTTCCACCTACATTTTGGGGGAAAAGTGCATCTTATGGACCAAAAAACCAGGGTAATTACTTGGTATATACTATTAGAATTGCTGCCATACCGATGAATTAACATAAAAAGAAAACAGATTTATTTTGTACAGATGCTACAATTTTCTATTTTCAAATACCAGTACATTTGCTCTACTTGTATTTTTACATTGCCTCTTACCCATAACATTCAGCAAGTCTTACATTGGAATAATGGAACTAACTTTTGTTTTCATAAAGTACCTCATAATGAGAATATCAAATGATAACTTTAAATTTTGCAACTATAGTTTTTTTTCATTTAAAAGTAAATATTCTTCTGAAAACTGAAAGAAGATAGAAGATTCTATTAAAGGTTTAAATTATTTTGAAATCATTTTAAAATAATATATATCTTAAAAATAGGCTTCAAGGTACATTTTGTAGAATGGTCTAAAATGTTTTATTTATATATTTGTATGTAAAACTGGTGCAATCCTGACACCCTCTTGAGTTTTAGCAGTTTGGCAGCATGCTATCCAGTTGCATCATCAATAATTGAGAAGGTTGTATCAGCTTTTTGGGGATTATGTGGTATGCAAGATAGGATACCAGATGCAGTAGAAGAAGTGCAGTTCTGTGGGGCAGGTTTGAGTAGCAATAAATCCATTCCAATCTGATCCTGGCTTCTTTATTAGTGGCTTGTTATCCTATTCTGTTCCCTCCCCCCCCCCCTTCTCTATTCTTCTTCTCAATTCACCTACAATATCCTTTGTATTTGGTGAAATAGTGAATAATTCTTGCCTCAGAAAGCAGAGAGAGATGCTTTACACATCTGCTGTCCATGTATAATTTCAGGTGACTCCTGATTGCATATGTATTCCTATGAAATGAAAGTGGGTGAGTGATAAGAGGTTATGTTCTGAAGTCCAAGTCTGTTGGCTACGATGGGCAGCTTCTGGGTGGGCACTGAGTGGGCACACCCGGTTTTGTACATCAACCAGAATCCATTTGAACTGGGCTATAACAAATTTGAATAAATAAATGCCATTATAACTCCTGCCCCCTCCCTTCCCGCTTGAGTACTTTTCTCTGCAGTCCTGTTTCACTAAAATCATACAGAATTACTACTTGTAGGTTAAGGAATTATGATAGGTGTCAGCTAGTAAACACTACATCCCATCATTCACTTGTGGGCATTCTTGATTTTCTTTTATAGCTGAGTTGTGCAGGAAACAGGTCAGAGTCCCTTTGCATTACAGCTGAGGATACCAGGAGGGAAGAACACATGTACTTCTGAAAATTTTCGGATTATTTTCATCTGACAAATTGCTTTATTTTAAATGTGGAAATCTGTTGAAATATGAAGTGAATCCTTCACATCAAAAGTATTATTAATATTTGAATAATTTTAATTCAATGTCTTTGTCTCAATCAATTTTTCTTATCTGGCTATAAATTATCTTTTGGAATACACTTTTAGGTTATGCTGCTTAAAAATTAAAATGGTCTTCAAGAATAGCACTGGGTAGCAGTGGGTAGCACTGATTTTTAAAAATAATAAAGAGGTAGCTTATACAAACTCGGAACTATAGGTTAAATCTAATACCATACTTTTGTTAGAGAAGTTAGTTTCTGCTGATGAAAGTGAGGACAAGTATGTCACACAGCCATCCATAGACTTTCTGAATATATCTCTTCAAATTCTCCCCTGGAGGTCCTGTATTGCACATCAGGATTTTACAGGGGACTGCTGCAGATAGAAGATGAACAGAAAGTCCCATTGCACTATTGGAAATTAGTTAGCTGAGAGACCAAAACATTTAAGTCCAATAATGTATCTGGTTTATTATATACTAGGATAAATTTGTAAAATGTTAAGTAGCATTTAATTATTCAGTAATACTGTGAGACTTACCATGACACAAGTGCATTGGGCAGAACAAACCTCAAATCTTCATTGACCTAACAAAGGCATTTGATGTTGTAAACAGGATAACCCTCTGAACCATTTGAGTTGGTATGGATGCCTGAGGAAATGCATCAAGTTGATTCAGCTATTCCACAACAGAATGACTGGGCCAGTCATTTACAGTGGTGATACGTCAACTTCATTTGCCATTTTTACTGGGCGGTAAGCACAGTTGTGTCATAGCCCGAGTCTTATTCTGTTATTTGCTTGCATGTTGTCACATGCTGTCCAGAGTCTGAAAAAAGGAATGTACATCAGGTACTGATTACATTGCTTTCTAATCTCTGCTTGAATGCAGGCACATATGTCCACATAGTCATTCAAGAAACCCTGCTGATGACTGATCTATAGTTGATGCTGAACAAATTGTCAGATGCTGCTCTGATCTTTGGCCTGATTGTCAACTTGAACAAGACTGAAGTACTTTACCTGCCCATGCCATGTATCAACCATATAAAACAAAAAATCACTGAGGATGATATCCAGATAACATACTTTGGAAGGATCATCTTAAGTGATGGATCTTCAGATAAATTAATTCCAGGATCAGCCAGCCAGGATCAAGGGCGGTTGCATCCTGGAGTGCTCAATCAGCATAATATCTGTATTTCCACATAGCTGAAAATTTATAGAGCTGTATTATCTCTTCTCTCCTACATGGATTTATTTATTAAATCTACATGCTGCACCTCCCACTATATAAGTGACTGTGCATCTTTGCCTATGAGTCCTGGACTTTTCACATCAAACAATTGGAGAAATTTCACACAAGTTCTCTCTTCTTCACTCATTGGCAAGACCATGTCTTCAGGCTGGAGCTCCTGGATTGTGTGAATTCCATCAGCATTGAATCTCTGACTATCAGAAAGCATATGCAGTGGGTGGGAAGATTATCAGAACAGGTGACCACCTTATGTCTTGCCAGTTGTTCTATGATGACTGGAGACTAGGGAGAGATCTTGAGGTTGTCCATGCAAGCACTACAAAGAATGTGAAAGAAACCCTACACCCAGCAAAACCAACTAGAAACTCTGGCTGGCAAGCCCTCTGCTATGAAGCCTCCATTAGCTTTAAAGATAGACATCACCAAAAATTGACAGAAAACAAGTAACATCTATAATTATTACAACAATGGACTTCCAGTATCCCCATTGAATTACACTCTGCACTTCCAGGCTGGGATTGCAGAGCCACCTCTGTCCAAAGGTGAATTGCACAGCAGCTTGTCTTCTTTGAACCTGAAGGACTATCTATCTATAATATAGAGTAAATATTATAATGGTAAATTTATTCCTGAAGACAGAAGAAAATGAAGTATTCAGTTGATTCTTTTTCGTGTAAATAAAACAACGGCTATAGTCAAAAGCAGTGAAGTCTGATCTTTATTTTTATTGAATATTTTTTTGGTGAAGTAGAACATTATTTTCTAAATATATAAAAGCACACATATGAGGAAATTAACTACTTTTAAAATAATGCCAGTATTTTTATAAGAAATAGTAAATTTAATCTGCTTGTCAGAATTGAGGACTTCTGTTAAAATCTAAAAATCTTGACGTGCATGGTGCATTTGATAGTTAACAGCTAAATAGAACCATATGAGTTCTGAAAGCACTAGTTCATTGCTGGGTCCACTTTAGTTTGTTGAAATAGCTTATAAAGGTTTATACGGCTTGGAAACCAAATAGTTAAGACTCAATCTTACACAATATTCTCTGTACAGTTGAGGAATCCCTTCTTGTGATTTTATAGAGTAGTTTGACACAATAAAGTGGCCAATAGACGGACAGTGCTCTTCGGAGGAATTTTCTCCCAAGGCAAAAGCAGCTGCCTCCATAGTATTTTATTTTAGCTGACAATTTATGTCTATTTCCCCAATTATGAGATAACAATCTATTCTAAGAAAAGATTGTGCTTTTTTTGCCTGTCTCATTCATATATTATACATTATTAAGGATTGTTGATTTTATGCTGGTGTTTTCTTTAAGATTATATTCATGTTTTCTTATGAAGTAGTGTGTAGCCTTGCTGAAGGAATAATATAAAATAATACATTATAAAATGTTAAAAAGTAATGGTAAAGTAGCTTGCTGAATATTTGTTAAAAGCAGAAAACTCAGACAGATTTTCTGTATTCTATTATTATGCCTAATGCTGCATGTATATGGAAGTGCTACATGAAAAATACTGATTTGAGGAAAATATATCACATTTTAATATGGAAAAATGCCTCAGCAGAGAATTTTAAACCGGTATATGCATTCTTATTACTGATTCTCTAATTAGTTTCTTCTACATTTAGAAATAAAATATTGAAAGTTATTGTATCTTCCCTTTCTTGCCCATTTTTCCGACAGTTCTGTGTCCCTTTTTCATGTCATGTTTCATTGGTACCTTTCAATCCTTTCTTCAATTTTTGGTGCATTCCTTTTCCATTTTTTTGCTTCCAAAAGATAGACAAATATTTGCTGTTTGTTGAGGGATCCTCCTTCTATACTTAATATGGTAGAATAAGACTTTCCTGTTTCAACCCTTTGATGGAAATTATAATAGCTTTGCTGTTCTCCATAGAGCTGCTGCGAGCATCCAGAGTTGGAGGTGCTCCAGTCTTCACTCTAACAAGCTGAGCTATAATTGAGGAACGCTCCTCCTCCTCCACGTGACTCCTCCACGCGTTCCCCAGTTTTAACTCAGCCTCGCTAGAGACAGGCAGCTTGTTCGTTTACTCCTTGGCCGATCCAGGTTTTTTCTCTCTTCTCTTCAAATCAGGTTTGATCTCTCCTTTCTCCTTGTTCCCTGCGCATTTAGTTTTCGTCCCAAATTTAGTTTAGGAGCATTTTTTCGCCCCTCAAGGGGGGAAATAGGGGGATTTGGAGCCCTTTGCCCTCCCCCACAACCCTCCTCTTCCTCTGCCAATTTTCTAGCTGCGCTACAGCTGAGCAGCGGCTTGAGATCACGCTTTAGATAGCGCTACGTTGTGCCTTCCCCCCACGAACGCCTAGAAGAAGGAGAGCTTCTCCTTACAGCCCTCGTGACCTTTCCTGTTTTTTTCTAGCCGTTTGTGTGCTTTAGAGAGTTTGTGAGTCTCTGAGGTAATCGTGTCGGGGCTGGAGGCCATTTTGGATGCGCCTCGTGGCCGGCCGCCATTTTGAATTTTGGTTATCTCATTCTGATCGGGCTGTGAAGTTTCTAAAGACCCATAGCAGGACCGGCAGGCCATGTGGAGCCTGGATTTTAGGGTAGTGTGATTCAGTGCCTGGTTGCCCTTTCATTCTAGTGCTAGTTGGCTTTTTGTCTTTTCTGCAACTCGCTCAGAGACGCAGGCACTTACTTCCCATTGTTGTTGGGAGGCTGCCTCAGGAGGCCCCTTTTTTTCTTCCTTGTTGGTTATTTTCTTCCTTTTCTGGCCTCTGCGTTCATTTGGTGTATTGGATGGTTAGGGTCTAATTCTAAAATTATTTTCTTTCTTGGTAATCAATAAGTTGAAAGCAGATTATTATAAAAAATTTAGTTTGGACTTGATTGGTTTTTTTGGGCTCCGCCCGCAAAAAAAAACCTAAAATAAAATATAACAATATAATAAAAAAAATTTATTCAAAAGGGGGACGTGGCCCAACTATAGGAAAGCCGGCCTACGTTGTAGGTCGAACTCCCAGGCATGCCAACCGCCCTTTTTTTTTCTTGTCTAATATCCTTTTGGTGTCATGGCAGAAGGCAATCCCAGCGGTCCTTCTTTGAAGGCGAAGTCAAAGACGCACTATTTGCGCAAAAGGGACAAGGACTCCTCCAAAGCCTCTCAAATGGATGCCTTAAGGCATCATAAGGCCTTGGAGAGGGAGTTTGACAAACAATCTAAAGACTCGCATTCTGTAAACCCTGCCCCGCCCTCTACCTCTACTCAACCCCCTCCCCTTTCAGGTCAACCTTCTCCTTCCAGGTGCTCACCCGTCCAAAGTCACCAGGCCTCTCGCACGCCTGAAGTGACCTTCACACCAACTGCAGCGGGTCTACATCCAGAAGACCCATCCTCAACCATTATTCCGGACAGCATTAGAGAGTGGATGCAACTGGCCATCAGGCAAGGAATAGCAGAGGGCATCCAGCAGCTATCCAGACCAGACTCCCAAATGATGGCGCCCGAGGTCGAATCTATGTCTAGAAGATCCCTCTCCAGACCGGCATCACAACACGATCAGGTGCCTTCCCAGTGGAAGCCCCTTTCCCAGAAGGGGAGGAGGCCCAGGAAGAGGAGGAAATGGGGTTTGAATGCTTCAGGGAAGAGGAAGGTTCAGATAGGGGGTCTCTTCAATATTCAGAACCCTTTTTTGAAGTAGACCTCATAGAAGGGGAGATGTCAGAGGAGGAGGGCATTTCTCCTGACCAACCAGCATTTGTAGGCCTGTTTAAGCCTCATTTGTTTAAGTCCTTGCTATTCAAGGCAAAGAATGTCTCGGGCCTGACTTCCCAGTCTTCCTCTGAACCATCTCCAGCGACCACGGGGGGACCAGAGGATTCAATATTCAGACAACCGGTTGTCAAAACAGAGGTTATTTCAACCCCCCTGATCTTTTCTGATTTGGTCGCGAGGCAATTGGCCTCTGCGGGTCCCCCTCCCACTCCTTCCAGCCAAGACAAGAGATTGTTTAACCTCAACCTGGAATTTTCTACCATGCTAGACACTCCTGAGGTAGACGACCCCATAGTGAGACTAGCATCATTATCCAATCCCACTGACGCTCTGGAAGCTCTGAAGCCAGAGGATAAGCGAGCAGAGATGGCACTGAGGCGAGCGCACCAGTCGGATGCTTGGGCCATCTGGTCGGCCGCGTCATTTTTCACTCGATCTTCTATCAGGTGGCTCAGACAGTTGAAACAACATGTCCCTTCATCAAACACTAGGGCCCATCAAGACACTGCCAAACTCATGGCTGCAGCGGAGTTTGCGGCCGATACCGCCTTTCATTCTGTAAAATTTTCTTCTAGGGCCATCTCCTCGCACGTTACTGCCCGAAGGTACTTTGGCTTAGGCACTGGCAGGCTGATGTTTAGAATAAAACCAAGTTGGCCTCAGCTCCTGTAGCGGGGGGGAAATTGTTTGGCCTGGCTCTTGAGCCATTGCTGATGGAGACCTGGAATAAGAAGTTCCTCCCATCATTTTTTCGCAGGCAAGAGTCCAGAGGGTCCCAGCCTTTTCGGAGGGGCTCATTTCGCACCTCCTTCCAACCTTCCTTCACCGCTAGGTATCAGAGTTCCCCGACGTTCCGGTCGGCCTATCAGGACCGGAGCAACTCGGGAGACAGAAACAGAAGGGGAGGCAGCAACAGGAGGCCCTTCCGGGGTGCAGGGAATAAGCCGCCCCACCATCCCAGGTAGTCTTTCAGCCTCTTATCCCATTGGCGGTCGACTTAAGTATTTTGCTGACCAGTGGGAATCATCCACCTTGGATTCCTGGGTTAGGGACACTGTAAGGTTTGACCTCTCTCTTCAGTTTCAGTCTGCTCCTCCAGAGCACTTCATGGTTTCTCCCCTTTCCAGAGACCGGACTAAGCGGGCTCTCATGGCAGCCTCTATCAAACATCTTTCTGATATCAAGGCATCCAGCCCGTGCCACCTTCACAGCGGGGAGGGGGGTTCTATTCCCTCCTCTTCTTGGTCCCTAAGCATTCCGGGGGTTGGAGGCCCATTTTAGATCTGAAAAGGCTAAATCGCTATATCGTTCGCCACAAGTTCAAAATGCATACACTTCAGCCGATCTTACAGGGCACCAGGAAGGGAGGCTTACATCCTTATCTCCACATACCCATTCGCCCCTCGTGTGCCAAATATTTGAGTTTTTGTTGTAACAATCAGCATTTCCAGTACGTAGCCCTTCCCTTTGGTCTCGGTTCAGCCCCGAGGACTTTCACCAAGGTGTTGGCAGCTCTAGCAGCTCACTTCAGACACTTCCCTATCCGCATTCACTGCTACCTTGACGACATTCTTATTCTATCCCCTACCCGGCATCAGGCCAAGAGTGACACTAAGACCACCCTCTCGGTGCTTCAGGTTCACGGCTTCCTCATAAATTGGGAGAAGAGCCAGCTTAACCCTTCCACCCGTATAGCTCACTTAGGAGCTGTGATTGATTCGGTGGAAGGGAGGGTTTTCCTTTCCCACGAGAGGTTCAGCAGTATCCAAAAAGCTATCAGGACTATTAGACGGACTAGAAAGTCCTCATTGCTGGACTTGTCCAAGTTGCTTGGAAAGTTAGTTTCTTGCATATCAATTATCCCCTGGGCACGCTTTCATTCCAGATCCTTGCAGTGGTTCCTCCTGCTTTACCAACATTCCGGAAGGAGCAACTCAGGCTTCGTGGTAAAGGTTCCTCCAAAGGTTCTCCCCTCCCTCTTTTGGTGGACAAGACCCTCTACCAACAGTGGTCATCTCTTCAAGGAGCCCCAAAGGGTCACTCTCACAACAGACGCCAGCCTTTTCGGATGGGGGGTCCACATGCAGTCGCTTTCAGCCCAGGGAACTTGGTCAGCAACTGAGCGGCGCTGCAGCATCAACTGGCTGGAGCTTCACGCAGTTTATCTAGCCCTGCTTGCCTTCCTCCCTCAGGTGCAAGGGCATCACATACTGGTCTTAACAGACAACACTACTACCAAAGCCCACATCAACCGTCAAGGGGGCACTCATTCCATCCGCCTCATGAGGGAGGTCGAGCGGCTTTGTCGATGGGCAGAGGGGCATCTCTTATCCATCAGGGTGGAACACATTTCGAATGTTCAGGCAGATTGGCTGAGTAGGGCCACGCTGGACCAGTCGGAATGGCGCCTACATCCCTCTTTGTTCAGGGAGGCAGCAGCAACATTCGGTCAGCCCTTGGTGGACCTGTTCGCATCTCCACTCAACGCCCAGACACTGAGATTTTTCTCACGTTACCCCACTGATGGGGCAGAGAGCCACGATGCCCTGCGCTGCCCCTGGCCCACTGGGCTTCTGTACGCCTTTCCCCCCCTTTCGTTGATCCCCAAGGTGATTCAGAAAGTGATCCTCGAAAGAGCAGAGGTCCTGCTGGTAGTCCTATATTGGCCCAGGAGACCGTGGTTTGCAGATCTTTGCAACCAGGGACCTCTTCAACATCCAGACCCACAGTGGCTTCAGTTAGCCGTCTGGAGGTTGAGCGGAAAAGGCTAAAAGATGAGGGTCTGTCGGTCCAGGTCATCAATACCATCCTGGCAGCAAGACGGCCTTCGACTACCCGCATTTATAACGCAACTGGAACATCTTTTGCAGGTGGTGCCGTAAGTCGTCCGTCGATCTGCTCTCTCCTTCAATTGCACAGATCCTGGCCTTCCTACAAGACAGGCTAGATAGGGGCCTCTCCCCCAACACCCTGAGAAGGCAGCTCGCAGGCCTGTCAACGGTGGTCGCTGGCAGCTCTTCTGATTCACTTTCCCACCATCCTCGCATAAGGGCTTTCTTCAGAGGGGCTTCCAATCTGCACCCTCCAGTGATTCACAAATACCCTACCTGGGATCTTAATAAGGTTCCCTTCGAGCCTCTCAATTTCTCACATTCAAAGTGGTGTTCCTTGTGGCGATAACATCGGCAAGAAGGATATCTGAAATTGCAGCTCTATCTGTGAGAAAGGACTTATGTGTTTTTCACACTGACCGGGTGGTTCTGCGACCAGACCCCGCCTTTATGCCTAAAATCAATTCGGCATTTCACAGAGCTCAGGAATTGGTCCTGCCTAATTTTTGTCCCAAGCCTTCTCGAGAAAGGGAAAGGCAGTGGCACACTCTCGATGTGCAAAGGGCACTTCGTATCTACATCTGTCGTACACAGTCTATCAGGAAGTCAGAGTCGTTATTCCTGTCTTTTCAGCTAAAGACACTGGGCTGCAAGGTATCCCCATCTACCGTTGGCCGCTGGATTAGATCTACCATATCCAAGGCCTATTTGGCTCAGGCTCTTCCTGTCCCTAGTGGAATTACCGCTCACTCTACAAGGAGTGCAGCCACATCGGCGGCCTGGGCTACTCAGGCGTCGATTCAGGATATCTGTCGAGCAGCCACCTGGGTGTCTCCGTCTCCTTTTATAAGACACTATAAAATTGATGTTTACGCCTCAGCTGAGGCATCCATTGGCAGGCGAGTCCTTCAACAGGTGACAAGAGACCCCGAGGTGATTCCAGACCAGACGGAGTCCCTCCCGTAGGACAGGCCATGCTTTGGTATGTCCCACTCTGGATGCTCGCAGCAGCTCTATGGAGAATGGGCGTTGGTGCTTACCTGACATACCCTTTCTTGTCGAGCTGCGTAGAGCATCCAGCCCCACCCTAATTGGTCCGTCTGGTGGGGAATCCTGTTTCGGCCAATGATGTATATAGTTTATAGTTGAGACTTGTATAATAGTTGACATGAGAGGATAGTTGCTGTCTTCTCGTCTTCGTAAAACTGGGGAACGCGTGGAGGAGTCACGTGGAGAAGGAGGAGCGTTCCTCAATTATAGCTCAGCCTGTTAGAGTGAAGACTGGAGCACCTCCCACTCTGGATGCTCTACGCAGCTCGATGAGAAAGGGCGTATCAGGTAAGTACCAACGCCCATTCTATGCCCAGTCTGAGTTTTGAAGGCTGGTACTTAAATAAACAACAGTTTAAACTTAATTTGTTTAGTAAAAACAAGCTAACAATAATGCAGTTTCCCCACTAACTATAGCTTAATTTGTTAACTGACAAATTATGATTAATGAAGGACAGAAATTTGTAATTTGGAGGCTACTGAAGGAGAAGGAAGGTTGAGAGACCACAAATTTTGGTGGCCTCTAAACAAATATATTGTAACTATGGTTTGTATTAGTTTTGACTGAACGCTTTGAGTTTGAGCAGAAACTACACTGGGTGGATGGAAATCTTAACATGTCACTATTGACAGGGAGAGTAGTTAATTACAAGCCCGATTTTACTTTTATGTGTCTTTGTTGAGTCAACAAAATTTGGCTTGACACTCAATTATCTGACTTACAGGTATCATGCAAGATTTTAATAATGATTTGAATCACCAAAATAAATAATTTGTAACTATTTCTTTGCCTTAGTAAGGGAAACTAGTTATTATAGTAATTATATTTTCTTTTTAATAGTATTTATAGTACAAATGCAGTTTATTTAAAACTTCTGGTCATCAAATTAATTTCTTAATGCCTTTGTTTTGACTTCTTATATACCTATGAAAGACATAAGTAAGAATGTTTCTTGAAAAACGAGTCATCGTCCAGTATTGGATATGTTAAAGATTTCAAAAAGGAGTTTGAGAATTTTAAGTAAAGTTGTGATTTTCTATTATATAGAAAATAACTAGGGATGTGCACAATGTTTGCTTTCAAAAAGTTATGCACACAAAGTTTGCAAAGCATCTCATTTCAAATATTGTATGAAACTGCTGTTTTAACTGGGAAACGGTTTGTTCCAAACACAACAAAATATTTTAGCTTGGATTAAAACTGTCCCTGAACTCTGATTACTCAGGTCCACATTCAAAACACTTTAAAATATTAGAAAACAGCCTGTTTCACATTAGTTGTACATTGAAACAATTTTTTTACTATTTGAAACAATAGTTGTACATTGGACAAATTAGATGTATTGTGAATGCTTGGATTAGAATTGAACTTTTTTCTGTATCTATGCAAATAAATGCTCATGTTCATTTAATAGAAACATAAGCATCTTATATGATTATATGCCATCAAGTCAGCATTCAATCTTAGTGACCATATGGATCTTCTCCAAAATGACCTGTCCTCTCAGGGTGACATGATAATAGTCTTCCAATATTTGAGAGGCTGCCACAAAGAAAAGGGGATCAACTTATTTTCCAAAGCAAGTCATGAAGTAACAGATGGAAACCTAGCAAAGAGAGAGCCAACTTAGAACCAAGAAAAAATTTCCTGACAGTGAGAACAATTTATCAGTGGGTTGGATTGTTTTCAGAAGTTGTGAGTGTGCCATAACTGGAGGTTTTAAAGAAGAAATTGGATAGCCATTCCAAAAAAGTATAGGGGTCTTCAGCTTGAGCAGAGGTTGGACTGAAAGATCTACCAAGGTCCCTTCCAACTGTGTTATTCTGTTCCTTTCTGCTTTCATCTCCTTTTCAGCCCAGCAGAGGTTGACTGTGTTAGAGATACATTGAAAGTCTTGCAGGATGCATCTGTGTTTAAATGCTGTTTCTTTAAGCCAGAGGTCTCCAAACTTGGCAACTTGAAGACTTGTGGACTTCAACTCCCAGAATTGAGGAGCTATGCTGGCTGAGGAATTCTGGGAGTTGAAGTCTACCAGTCTTAAAGTTGCCAAGTTTGGGGACCCCTGCTCTAAGCTGATTTATTCTATGATCCATTTGTTTGTTTTGTGGGTTATTCTATGTGTAGATTTCATATGAGGACAATGAAAAGTTCTGGGGTTTCTTTTTTCCTCAGAACATTAGACATCTTGACATGGTTGACACAATTAAAGATCTATATAATCAGTGATGTGATAGTCCCTGGCTTTCTCAATTAATGCAGCATCAATCAGCAATAATGTTTTTTTCTCAGCAGTTTCTACAACCATCTTGAACATCTGGCATTTCCATTTCCATATAGGACTCTAATCTGGATTATCCTAAGCATTATTTTGCTAGGATATGAAATCAAGGATATTGTCTGATAGTTTGCACATTCTGTGCAAGTCTCCTTTCTTTGGTATTGGTATATAAATTCATCTCTTCTATTATATTCACCACATATGCTGGGTTAGTTTGGCTAGAACCTTTACAGATTCTTCTGTTGTTCACCATATATCTGTAGTTATTCCATAAATTGTTCACAGAATAACAAGAGTTATTGGGGGGTCTTCTAGTCCAATCTCCCCTGCTCAAGCAAAAATTGTTGAGTTCCAATTACCAAAAATTGTTGGTAATAACCGGAATGCTAATCTAATGTAATTCTTTAGTATCTGAGGTTCTTGTAAATGGTGACATCTTGTAAAGTATATTGAGTACTAAGATCTTTACCATACAGAATTTTGGGGTATTTCTTCTATGTTTGATTTTTTTTTTTAATCAGTTGCTGTCTGTCCACTAGTGTTCCTTAGCATTCCAGTCTAAAGTTGGACTTCCTTCTGAGTTTCAACAAGTTTTGGAAGACTTTCCTTTTTCTTCCCTATTTGTTTCAATCTTCAGTGCTTTTGGCTATAGCACTTCTCCTTGTCTTTTCTATAAATTGTCTGAAATTCTGCGTTCAGATTTTTGTCTTTCATGGCTTTGACTTTTCTTCCCTTCTTGGCTATTTCAATGAATGACATTCAATTGCTTTGGGATTTCAAACCAATTCCTGATATTCTCCTTGAAAATAGTCTGTTGAAACAATGGAAGAGAAGGAAGGAAGGAATCCAACGTTCTCTGCCAGTTTCCCACAAAGAAATTCAATGGGGAAAACAGCAGGAGGTCAGAATTCACTCCCTTTGCTTTTTGGCTGCCTGTGGTCATTTTTTTTTCCTATATGCTGCTTCGAGAGTCCAGGAATGGGTTAAGCTCCTCCTTCTGATATCATAGAGCTGAGTCTGCCAATATAAAAAGCCAGTCTCTGGCTGGCCCGCCCATCTTTTGGCTCAGCTTCTTGTCTGAGAGCATACTCTCTGGAAGAAGTGCTTTTAAACAGCTAAAGGAAAAGTTTGAACTCAAAGAGACAGTAATAAATTTAAAATCCAGCTCCCAGAGATCCGGTAGAGCTCTGTCTCCAGGAGAGTGGGGATCTGCTCTCCTGCAGCGCCGAGGCTTCAGCCCTGCTGCGCAAGGACTGTGGACCCAGAGAACATTTGGAGGAACCTTCCATGCAGCCTCAATGATCGCAACCTCGTTGTTGCTGCTGCCAGCCAAGGCACTTTACAGCTGACTCCAGAGCTTCGTTCCTACTGCTTCTCAGCTGTTCTGGCTTAATTCGATCTCTCAGGGCCTGGTAAGAGCCTAAGAATGAAGATGGTGGCTAGGCCATCCCAGGGCCACCGTACATGGTAGATGGCCATTTTAGAATTGCTGGGTGGCCATTTTGTTTTGGGGGAAAGTGGCTCCCCAAGGCCTCAGTCTCCTGACTCACCTGGCCTAGGCAACAAGTAGCACCTACATGGGGGAAGCTCATAGCACCCTTGGTGTCTGCTCTGTTATCCAGATGGAGAGAGAAGCCCCCCAATCTGGCCCCAAAGGACTGTAAGACTCCCAAGACTCCCAAACTCCTTTGAGGAAAAAGAAAAGACAA
The DNA here is from genome assembly GCA_033807585.1 of Hydrophis major. NCBI lineage: Eukaryota > Metazoa > Chordata > Lepidosauria > Squamata > Elapidae > Hydrophis > Hydrophis major. The sequence continues at coordinate 196,990,684 of CM066331.1, forward strand.
AGAGGCCTTTCTGCGAACAGAGAGGCTGCTACAATGCAGCACTTAAGGAACAATTTGCAAAAAGGTTCAGATGCAGGTCCAGATTCAACATGCTTCTCACTCTGGGGAGGTGCACATTAGCCCTGTAGTTTCTTCCAAGGGGGTTGAATCTGTTCACAGCCACCTGTTAGCTTGGTCCGCGGAGAGAGTGGAGGAAGAACAGTTAGAACAGTTTTCCCAGGACGTTAGCAGATCAGGGCTTCCCTTTTTTTTTTTTTTTTGAAAATTTTATTTGGGTTTTCACAAAAACAAAATACAAATAAAACATCTTTTTTGAAAATAGCATGTTCCCAGGTTATCACTTCTTCATACAGACACAAAAGTCAATTTCATGCTCATTTTTATATTTTAATCTATTCCATATCTTATTACCATTTTATATTTTCTACATACTTTTTCCCCTCTTCTAATTTTCTCAACTTTGTTTTGATTATCTCAATTCAAATCATTATATTTATACTTTTGTCTGTCCTGTAACAATTTCACATTATCTTTTCTTATTAAACAAATTTTTCCCTGTCGTTACCAATTAATATGATACCTTTATAAATTTTATCCATTCAAGCTCTTATTTAAGCTTTAAGATTATAGCATTCAATATAATACATAACTGCCAATAGAATTCTGCTTGGTACATTCTTAAAATAGACACTATATTCTTAAAAAGAAAATATATATATATATGTAAATAAAACACATTCCATTCCAATTCAATTCATTAATATGCATTAAAATCTTAACATCTTTAACATTTCTTTTCAATTGAATATCATACTTCTTTGGGAACACTTACAAACTTTCCATAGTTAATTCTTTTTTTTTTCCATATTTCTCACTTATACTTTTATAAAACATTACTAATAATTAAAAATGTTCCCTGAGGGCCTTCCTCTAGATAGGCTATCTGGGGGCCTGGCCCTTCCTTCCTCAGTAGTCAGGGGACTCAATGGGGGCATCGGCCTAGGCTTGAAGCAACCTACACCCCCACAGCTGTAGACCTACGTCCAGAGGAGAATAGGCCTGAGGACCTTAGGGAAATGGTCTCTGTAACCATAAGGCAGGGCCTAGCAGAAGGATTTAAACTATTCCTTCACTCACAAGGGGAAGGCATGTCCTTGTTACATCAGGGTTTTTCCCAAGGGGTCCCCCATTCTCAGAAGGGTGTTCCCAGACAGCAGTTCTGTTTTCAGCCCTCCCATTCGGAGTGGGGGGAGGAAAAAGTGGAAGACCAAGGCCTCTGGCCATAGTCGCTCTACTCATTCTGAGGAAGAGGAAGGAGAACTCATAGACCCCAATATGTCTGAGGAAGAGGACTTTAGAGTTGATCAGCCTCCCTCAGCAGGGGTTTTCAGGCCTTCCTGATTCAAGCCTCTGTTACACAAGGCTTTGGTTACTGCACAGCTAAGCCCTGAAGAGGTGGCCCCAGAACCACAGGCTACCACATTTGGCCACACTGATTTGTTGCTCTCCAAGCCAGTGGTGCATATGGAGGTCCACCCCTCCCCAATGAGTGCACCTCTTCAGGGGTGAGGCCTCGCCCATCTGCTCACAACAGACGATTCTATAACGTGGGCCCATCCCTGGCCAATGCCCGGCTGGTATCTTTGGTGGATGCTCCGGTGGTGGTATCGTTTCTTCCTCAGGCATCCCCACCGAACCAGAGGATGTGCTCAGGGCAGAAAACAAATGATCTGAGCAAACCTTCAAGCACACTCACCAGGCAGCAGCTTGGGCGATTAGAGCATCAACAGCAGCCTCGTTTTTTACGAGATCTTCACTGCGCTGGCTTTACCAACTTCAGGAGAGGTGCTCAGCCACCGAATTCGAAGCACACCAAGATCTCAATAAGATAATTGCGGTGGCAGAGTTTACGGTAGACGCCACTCTGAGCTCAGCCAAGTTCGCTTCCAGTGCAATGGCTTCAGTGGCAGCCAGGTGGCTACTTTGGCTATGCAACTGGCAATCCGACTCCCGCCGTAAATGGAAGTTGGCATCGGCTCCATGCATGGGTGATAAGCTATTTGGCGATGTCCTTGAACCAAACTTGACAAAGACCAAGGACAAGATGAAAGTCCTCTCTTCAGTGGGGAAAAAGTCTGAGTATCACACTGGGCCATACTTTCGCCCCTTGTCTTTCAGACCCGAAACCAGCTCCAGGTCAGAGGTCCATTCCTGCTCGCCAAGAACAGTGTCCTGAAGCTTCTGGCAGACAGCAACAGGCCTCCAGTAAATGGCCCTTTCAAGGGGAAGGAGGTCATTCATTCAGACGCTTGAAATAGCTGCCCCATTTCCCCCCCCCCATTGGAGGCCATTTGGCTTTCTTTGCCTCCAGATGGAAGGAGTCTACATCAGATGTCTGGGTTCTTGAGACAGTCAGGTTGTGCCTCCAACTGGAGTTTCTCTCCCCACCTTCACGATGGTTTGTTCGCTGCCCCACCTCTAGGGATCACTCTAAACGGGCCCTTACAGAATCGGCAATCCAGCATCTCGTCTACATACTAACTGTTCAACCAGTTCCTGAACATCAATGAGGGCAAGGCTTCTATTCTTGCCTTTTTGTGATCCCAAAGGCCTCTGGGCAGTAGCAAGCCATCTTGGACCTTAAATTCTTAAACGAATTTATCCCATATAGATGTTTTACGATGCAGACCTTGGATTCTATCCTTGAGAGTGTTCGAAAGGTGACCTCCTCTCCTCCATAGACCTCAAGGAGGCTTATCTCCACATTCCTATCTGGCCTCATAATCGCCAGTTTCTCCGTTTTTGTTATCAGAACAACAATTTCCATTACCAGGCTTTACTGTTCGGTCTCTCGTCAGCCTCAAATATCTTCACGAAAGTCTTGGCAGCTTTGGCAACTTCGCTTTGCACCATACCGGTGAGGGTCCAGTGCTACCTGGATGACATATTCAATTGCATTCAATCCACTCGGCCCATCGCGAACTTCACATCTCATTGCAGAGTTTAAGAGACCACGGTTTCTTGATCAACCCAAGGAAAAGTCACCTTTCCCCAACGACCAGGTTACTTCACTTCGAGGCGATTATAGATATGTCACTTTGTGAGGTGTTCCTCTCCCCCGACTGAGGGGAAAGCCTTCACAGTGGCATCAGTCAGATTTGGCGTCAGAGCACTGCTCCGTTGTCTCTACTGTCCCAGATCCTAGGAAAGATGATCTCCTGGATTGGGATTGTCCCGTGGCCCTGTCTCCATGCCCGGGAACTCCAGTGGTTCTTGCTCTCCTTTCAACGGGCAGGAACCAGGGTACAGGTTCCTTCTCAGGTCCTTCGCTCCTTCGCATGGTGGCAGTTCCAGGCTCTAGAGAGTGGTCTTCCCTTCAAGGAGCCAGACAGGATCTGGCTCACCACAGATGCCAGTCTCCACAGCTGGGGAGCCCATCTGAAGGGGGAAATAGCCCAGGGGTGTTGGTCACAGTCAGAAAGGACGTGCCCCATAAATTGGCTGGAACTCAGGGCTATTTTCTTAGCCCTGAAACGCTTCTGGAACAGGGTGGCTGGTCACCATGTGTTATTCATGATAAACAATGTGGCCGCAAAGGCCCATGTCAACAGGCAAGAGGGGACCGGGTCCAAGATCTTGATGAAAGAGGCAGAGTGCCGGGGGAGGTGAACTGAGAGACCCCCTCCTTTCAATCAGGGCAGATCATATATTGGGAGTCGACAATGTCCAGGACAACTGGTTGAGTCGGTCCACAGTAGACCAGGTAGAGTGGAATCTACACCCCTCTCTGTTTCAGAACTTGTTATGCCAATTTGATCCTCTAACTGTAGACCGCCTGCCATCCCCCCAAATGCCCAGTTGGGCAGGTTCCTCACCAGGTTTCTGACCCAGGGAGCAGAGGGGACCAATGCGTTTTGGAGTGCTGGCCCCTGGGTCTCCTCTACACCTTTCCTCCTCTTCTCATTATTCTGGCTGTAATTTGGAAGTTGCTGGAGGAAAAGGCAGAGCTAATTTTGGTGCCCCAGTGACCCAGGAGACCCAGGTTCGCAGATCTGGTGAACCTGTCTGTGGCCCAACTGTGGAAGATCCCGGCATCCAAGATCTCCCTGCATCTAAGAGCATTACTTCACCTGAACCCCCAGTGGTTCAACTTAATTGTTTGGCGCTTGAGCGGCAATCTATGAAGGCTTCCAAGTTTCCTGAAAGGGTAATCGACACCATTCAAGCTTCCTGAAAGCCGTCTATCACGTGCATCTATGATGCAACTTGGAGAGTATTCTGCTCCTGGTGCATGCCTTTGACCAGAGACCCCTCTTCTGCTTCTGTGGCAGAGGTTCTAATGTTCCTACAAGAGGGCTTAGACAAGGGACTTGCCCCTAACATGCTTCGCCACCAGGTAGCAGCTCTCTTCCCTGTTCTGTCCTGGGAGGGATATGCTTCTTGGTCCCATCACCCTTCGGTGCGCAGGTTTCTAATGGGAGCATCTAACCTTCGACCCCCTGTTGTACATAGGTTTCCCACTTGGGATTTACCTAAAGTGTTACAAGCTCTAACGAGGCCCTCTTTTGAGCCCCTCAGAGCTGTATATCTACAAATGCTGTCCCTCAGGGTACAATTTTTAGTGGCCTTTACCTTGGCCAGGAGAGTGTCCGAATTAGCGACACTCTCGGTACAACAGGACCTGTGTCTTTTCCATCAGAACAGGGTAGTTCTTAGGTTAGACCCCACATTTGTCCCTCAAATAAACACGTGGTTTCACCAGGCGCAAGATGTTGTGTTGCCAGACTTTTGCCCTAGATCACAACATGAATTGGAACACAGGTGGCATACGTTGGATGTGAGGTGGGCCCTTCAGATTTACATCAAACGGACGGCGGCCTTTGGAAAATCTGAAGCCATGTTTGTGTCGTTCCATCCCTCTACCCTGAGGAACAAGGTGACTGCATCGACAATTGGTAGGTGGATTAGAGCTTGTATATCTAAGGCGTACCAAACTTTATCCATGCCAGTTCCCAGACACGTCATGGCCCACTCCACTAGGAGTGTGACTACTTCGGCCGCTTGGTCTATTCAGGCATTGCTAGAGGAGATCTGCAGAGCAGCTACCTGGGCTTCGGCTTTATACGGCATTATCGCCTGGATTCATTTGCTTCAGCCCAGGCATCATTTGGTCGGAGGGAGCTTCAATCGGAGTGATTGGACTAGATGTTGGCCTTCCCGTGGATATGCAGGCTTTGGTATGTCCCATTCCTGGACTCTCAAAGCAGTGTATAGGAGAATGGGTGTTGGTATAATTACCTGAGAACGCCCTTTCTATCTACGCTGCAAGAGACTCGAGCATCTGGTTATGATGGTTGGGGAGGGGTGAAATTAATTTCTTTTTTATCTTCCAGAGACACATTATGTCTGTTAAGTATCCTTGCCTAAAAGATGGGCAGGCCAGCCAAAGGCTGGCTTTTTATAGTGGCAGACTCAGCTCTATGATGTCAGAAGAAGGAGCTTAACCCATTCCTTGACTCTCTTGCAGCACAGATAGAAAGGGCGTTCTCAGGTAATTATACCAACACCCATTCTCTGTTTAGGTAAAAAAAACCTATCGACCCAGTTGATCTAGTTCTTTTTAAAATTATCTTAAAATTATCTAATTAAATGAGTACCAGATTGAGATTTAGAGGCCCGAAACTGGCAGACAAATGCCTTTACTGCTCTGTGCTGCTGCTGCTGTTATTAAATCTGCTAGGCTGGGCTCAGAAGAGTTTTGAAGGCTGTAGTCCAAATCTGCAAGGAAGAAAGGCTTGTTATTAATTACCAACTCCCTATAATAATTTCTTTTAAAATGGTAAAATTTATAGATAATATATATGTAACCAGTGCTTAGAACAAACTAAATGCTTCAGATATTTACGAGTTGTCTTCCAAGCCTCCATTAAGAGGTCAGCCTAAACAAACCATACCTTCTTGGTTATAAGAAGAATGTTGCAGCAATTTTAAGATTCCATTGGATACAGGGAAGACTTCATTCTTATTGCTAATACATTTTTAATTGCAAAATTGGTAGCACAATTACTAGATACAGTTAGGCCTATATTCTAGCCAAGTCCTCCTTTATGATTCCTAGATATGATTCAGGTGTCATGTTGAGGCTGGAGCTTTGATTAATTGGAATCAAAGCCAGCTTTTGGCAAACTAGTGTGGTTGAGGATCTTATTGATTTCAATTGGACTGCTGTCCTTTCTAATATCTCACCATCGTAGGTCATGAAAAAGGAACAATGTTATGAACAGACTGAGACTCTGTGTTCTCTCTCTCTCTCTCTCTACAATAATTGTTATTTTAGGATTATATAAAGTCAAAGAAGTAATAAAGGATTGGATCCAGGGCATGCATGGCAAAATAACTTAAGCCAAATTACAATAGTATATTGGTTTCTCTGAAAAATCCAGAGAATTTCTCTTGCAGTCTATCTATTTCACTTACCTCCCTCCCTGAAGTAGTAATAGTTCATTCTTAAGTGTCTGCCTTAATAAGCTAGCTCACTTCAGCTTTTCAATATTATGAAGGACCATGCAAAATTCCCCCCACCCCTAAATATAGTTATTACCAGAATTTCTGGAACTTCAAGAGGAAGCAGATAAAAGGAAATGCAACCAGGTGTTTGTTTATATGCAATGTATGTACTTTTGGAGCAGCTGAAGAGGAGGGAGGAATAATTTGTTTAATACTTAAATATTAAGCTGAATCTTGTGAGAGCACAGAGTAATCAGGGAATAGGATGGACTTTAGTGGGGAATAGAAGCAAGGTAATAGATATAAAGTCATAGTATCCATACAGATTAGAAATATGTATTGTTTAACCAGGTAGACAACAGAGTGTTCAGTTGCAATTTTGTATTGAATGAAATGATCCAAATCTTCATTTTCCTGCTGGGATTAGCAATAGCACTTAGACTTATATACTGCTTTACAGCAGCACTCTAAGCACTTTTCAGAGTCAGCATATTGCCCTCAACAATCTTGGTCCTCATTTCACCAACCTTGGAAGGATGGAAGGCTAACTCAACCTTGAGTGGGTCAGGATTGAACTCCTGGCAGTGGAGAGTCAGCCTGCAATACTGCATTCTAACCCCTGTGCTACCACTGCTCACAGTTCAGCATGGCTTGAACAGCGTATGGATATAAATAAAAATGCAGAAGGAAATATTTCACCAGAGTGGGGATTATGGAACAAATAAATTGACAATGCTGGGTAGAATTAAACTTGGTAAATGCAAAAAGTATAGGCAGAAGCTGTAAATAAAATCTTATGCTTTAGAGAAAACTAAGTGTCAATCAACTGGAAGTCATAGAAGGAAAAATAGGAGAGATATTGGGAAACCATGTTCTTTTTAAAGAGATAACTGGGATGGGATTTTGGAGGAATAGAGCCAGAGTTAGCCATTAAAATGTTTTTGGTATTGGGTAAGGATTCCTGGTAATTTTATGGGCCAGAAATGAAAAATAAAACAAAATTAAACAGGTGCACTTTAATTGATCACTCTTGACTGTATCATTTTATCAGTGGGGATGGCTAAAACAATAATTAAAGCAATATTTTCTAAGATAGTATCTTAAATTCTAACAATTGGTTGTCTCTTAGTCTCTGGTTAACTAAGGTCCACCTGTCTGAAAAGTAATTAGAGAAACTTGGGATAGGCAAATAAGGGAGCTTCCACTTCTTGTTTTAAGGATTGTGTTCACATCAGAATCTCTGGCTTTTTTTCCATCTTGTGTTAATTCTAAATGGTAAGTAAAAAGTTTTGCTGTTTATTATTTTGGTGTGTTAAAAATAGAAAAAATCACAGACAAATGATATTTAACTAATCAAGCCAAAAAAGTGTCTTCATTTACATCATTTATCGTACTGATCTTGAGAATTTGGGTGGTGTACAATCAAGCTGCAAAACAAAAGCAGCAAAAATCAAATAGAACAAAGCATATATGCAGGTTAGAGTCTTGACCTACAGTCCATCAATCAAAGCCAAACAGATGTTTTATGGCAGTTAACTGCCAGGAAAAGCATATCCTAGAGATTGAGGGCCAGTATACTGTAGATAAGGCATTCTGTCAAACCTGACTCGTATGTAGCTCCCATGTAAGTGGAATCTGAAGATGGCCATACAATTTTGACAAGTAGTTGGAATCAGATATGGGGAATGATTAAGCTATGTTCAGTGGAATGTTTATGTCTGATAAACCAGAATGGCTGCAGCCCTTAGAGGTAGGCAAGTGAAAATATTCTAGAAATGCTTTCTAGTATTATAGGATAGAATAATAGAACATTGACACCTGTAAGAGTTTCTCTTTGTTCCATCTCAAACTAAACAAAATGAAGATGAGGTTATTTTGAGTGTTTTTCTCATGCTTTCTCTGAATGCAGTACTGTAGTCATTTTTGAAGGTCTTCCATCAGTGGATTGGTTTTTCTTTCCTCACCCCCAAGGTCAGGTATATATTCTTTTACAACAGTTTACAAATTCAGGTTTATGGTTGTAGCCAAAATTAGACATGCTTGGAAGTTTTTGTAATGTTGTCTTAAGAGCATTTGGCCATAAGTACATGAATAATGAATGAAGTCTTCATTTCTTTAGGTTCACAAAATTTTAACAGGTTGTCATAGACTCTGTAAAAGCTGCATTGCATAATAGGTGGTTTCTATAAAGGCATGTGTTGTTTATCCCATGAGGATATAATGTAAATGTTGTCTTTCAAATCTTAACATCTCTTAATTTTAGATAAGCAATTGAACATACCTCATAAAACTGGTGGGGTTTTGATGTAAGGATGGAAGCCAAACAAAATGAAGCTTTGTTGTCAATTTGAATTCACAGTCTTTATAAAAGATTGGTATGTGTATGTTCTTCTCCAAATAAATATATTTGGTTTATATGCAATAAAATCCCTGAATGAAAATACATAAATATCCAGCATTTGAAAAAAATTGTCCAATTTGCTAACCTATACAAATCAAAATAAGACATAAGTAGTCTGTCGTCCTGTGAAAATGTGAAAATATGAAATTTGAAAAGTGTTCAAGCTTTCCTAAAAAAAATCAGTTATGTAGGGAAATTTTAAATGAGAATATTTTAAGAGATACTTGACCTACAGCCTTCTCTTCAAGCTTCACAAAGCCATTAGAAATAATTTCTGTACTTAAGATTCATTTTTCAAAGTATGAAATAACCATACATTTGTATCCAGTTCAAACAGTAAAACAGCATAAGTCAGTATCTTATGTTTGATACAACCAATTTTAATAAATGATAGAAAGCAACATAACCTTTTAGCACTAAAAGTTATCCTTCCAGTTTAAACAAGATTTTTTTTCACTAAGAATCTAAATAAAAATATTTCATTCTTCATTATGAATGAGAAACAATTTGGGAAATTCTGAAAGAGACCTTTTCAGAAGATACCTTTATCTCTGAAGAGATAAAGTGAGGAATAGAAGGATGTCTAAGGGAAGAAACCAGCAGGTCCAAAAGCATATAAACTTTAAAGGCTTTAATGAAGTAAACTAAGGATGCAAAGCACGGCTTCTGGAATTCTTTTCAAGAATTAAGACCTGCTTTGCTTTGAGTGACTTGAGTGGGTTATAGAATAGAACACAATATTTGGCAACATTCCATGCTGTTATCCAAGCTGCCTTTCCCACGGGGAAGCACGGGGATTTTTTTCTCTTCAGACCCTGCCAAATCCAGCCCAATTTTTAAAGGCTACCTTTCCCCTGTTTCTTCCTACACGGCATATCTGTTTCAAGGAATTTTTATTTGTTTATTGTATTGAATTGATAATAATATAGTTTTGTTCTTAAAAGACTTTTTTGCTAATGTAAAATCCCAGTCCCCATTATATAATTTATTTCCAACATTCTGTTGTATTGGAAAGTATAAAGCTTAACAGACATAAATATGTGACCATCGTAAGATTGTTTATTTTGTCTTCTATCTATGTCTGAGTCTGGGTCTCGGTCCATCTGTCTATCTAACTAATTATCTACTCCTCCCTCCCGTCCTCCCTCCGTGCATGTGTGTGTGTATATATGTTTGTGAGTCTATGGTAATAAAACAGTTGTCCATGGACATGTATTTGGAGAAAAAGGCAGCAGCTTCTGAAGTAACTAGTTGACCTGAAGAAAGAATCAGCAGCTTTAATTATTCAAAAAGGGATATTCATACATGCTTTTCTGTGCTATGAAAACCTCATCTGAAGGATTCATATTGTTCTTGAACTGAATGTGTAATGCACCACAGTGAAGCATTGTGAGCCAAGATAAGATTTAGTAGTTTTGTTCAGGCTGAGGGGACTCCTACCTTTGGAAAAGTATTAATATGCCTCTTGTGTTCCCTGACTTTGTAACGCTTGCTGGTAAAGATGTGGAGGACATGCTGTTAGATGCAAAGAGCCAAATAGATTGCCCATGTCTCTTAAGGTTCTCTTAAACTAAAATTGATTCAACAATATCAGATAGAAACTTGGCTATCAGCTTTCTTATCATTGACAATTCTGAGTCATATTAGATAGAAGCAAGTGATATAATTACTGAAACCTCAGCAAAATTATTGCACTGACTTTCTGGGAGTACTGCTTCAATGAATAGGGTCTAATAATTTAACAAATTATTTTTACTCAAAAAAAAATGTTGCTGTCTGAGATTCTATAGATACATTAGACTAGTGAAAGAGAAGAAATATTTTATTGACAAAAAGTAGACAAAGGTATGGATAATGAACTGGACTGATTCTGTCAGGTCAGTTTTATCTTCACTTAACTTCTGAGCATAAATTAAATACTAGTTCAATACTGTCAAAATGTTTTTCATTAAAAAGATAGCAGACATGAATATATTCTGAATTGTATGTGATTTGCTTATTTTCAAATTTTAAATGATTTATTGTCTCTGTGTTAAAATTACTTAGTTTAAATAAGGTTGATATTAGACCACTTTCAGTAGTTCCTGCTTCATTTAGACACTTCATAATCAAGCATCTTATCAAAATATAAAAGTTTATGGACCAATTTATAAATAATTTATTATATTATTGCAGTGAAGGGAAAGGAAAAGCACTTTGAATCCACCAGGGAATATTCCAGAATTCCTTCGCAGTGCTATCCTTTCTTTCTGACTGCCTAGTAAATAAGTGATAGATTAAGTGCTGTTTAGGCAACTGTGGAGATACTCATACAAACATACATTTAAAAGTTGTATTTCTGAGGGTATTGCAAAATAGTTTAGAATCAAAGGACTGTATTTGTATAGCTACAAACTTGGGCACAAGTCCCAGGATTTGTAAAATCTATTAATGAGAATTGTAAATTACTCCATAATATTTGAGAATTCTTCAATAAGCAAATGTTTGACAGTTCAGAATAGTCTGAATAACTAGAGTAATTGATGTCTGTCTATGTCATTTTGTTTATTATTTGTGTTGAACGGAATGCATTTCTGTTGCTTCTGACCTGTCTGCATAGAGTTCCTATGATTTATTTATTAATTTTTATGTTTCCTAGAGTGGCAGATAATATTAGGCATCTCTCCACTCAATTTTGTGGCCTGAAGCTAAAATTGTGGGAGCAAGAGGATTCCCTTACTTATGATGTAAGATTTGAAAACAAAAAAAGAGTTTTGTTTCATTCCAAAGGGTTGTGTTTTGTAGACTGGTTTCATCATTTTGCCTATTTTTTCTGTTTGAATTGTGCTGGCAATCTGTGTTTCAGTTAACATTCTGAATTTTTAGAATATTTTGTCATTATAAATAGAATTAGTCATATTAGTTTAGCCTAGTTATATGGAAACTAAGTTGCTGTGATTTAGGAACAAATGGCTGTGAGGATTTTAAAAGTATTAATTGTAAGGATTGGCAGTTTCATTTTTCAAGGGCAGTAATTGGCAACTTTGACACAAATTTGAGTTATCTGCTAGTCCTAACTGTTTACATGTAGTTGCCTTTTACTGGCATTTTTTTAAAAAATGAGCCTTAGTGCTAGAATAGTATAAATTTTTCCCTTGGAAAAAATCATCAGTGCCTTTATTCTTTACCAAGAGATGTGGGATATTAAAATATATTTGACCATATTTAATTAACCACTGCATGACCATAAGCATTTCCTTAACATCTGGGATATGGATTAATTGTTCCTGTAGGCACAGTTTGCACTCACAGTAGGGCAATGAGTTCCTGCACTAATCATTTCAAATTATTGTAGTTGAGAAATTTCAGTAAGAATGAAGTGTCATTTTAATCATTGAACATATACTCTGCTATGGAAATAAGTAACTTTTTTCTGAGATAAGGAGCATATTTGCTAACTTCCACTCCTGTTTCAGTCACATATACTTAGGGAAAAAGTCTAGAAAATGTTGCTGGCTATTTTAATTTGTTTTGTTACATGCACTGGTGAACATGATGTGAAATTAAAAGTACCATAAAAACTTAAATGCCAGGCAACTCTACTGAAACACCCTTTAATGGGAGAGCTAGCATGGTCATAAATCTTATTACACAGTTCTTAAAAGCAATTCAGGTATGCAGTAAAACAGGATTTTTGCTATTGAGAACTGAAATGATTAAGAAGAAAAGGAAACATACCCTTCAAACAACTAGTGTGTTATCTATTTTGTAATCTGGGAGACTTAAAATTGTGCCTTACAATTTTTTGTTTTGCTTTGTGTTTAATAAATCTAGTAAAATATGATTCCACATTTTTCAATTGTATGCTGAACCATTATTAACCCCTAAGTTAGAGATACACTTCAGTGTTTTAGGGTGTAGAAAAGGATATAATTCCTTTTTAAATAGTGGATGAGCATTTGGTAGATCACAAAAAATATTGCTTTTATATATTGGAATCTCTCCAGAGTTCATATAATGGTTAAATACTAAACAGGTGAAATTATTAAATGTGAATCTATTTTGTCTGTGTATTTATATATAGCATGACAGGATGAAAATGTGATATAGACACTTATAAGCAAAAACATTGAAGCTACTTTTGGTATTTTTGTATTACGGAAGAAATGAAATTATTATGATAGAGGTAGGTAGTCTGTAATACTGTATTGTTCATAAATTTAGTCTAAGCACAAAATCAGTGTCTAATCAAATATAGGATTAGACATCAGATTATATTGGAATGTATTATTAATCTGTTAATGCCAACCTTACAAGTGATAAATCCTGAATTGGAGTGTTTAGTAGAATGCTAATTTGCATAAATACTTGTCTATGGAAGCTGCTGTTAAAGAACTGGGAATTGGAAACCTTGGATGATCTATTGCAAATTGTCAGAAAATCTATCAGTAAGTTTCAAACTTCCATCTGCTTACCCTGTACTAGGGCAACATGTTTCTTTTGATTAAGAATAATCTGCTCTGTGGATGTCATCCTGGAAAGAGAATTTAAGGAAGTGTTGCAAATTTTTGAAACAAAGTTGGAATATGCAAAAAACGTTTTGCAAAATATGTACTATTGCAAAATGTCTTACAAAAACTACATAAGCAGACATCCTGGTGGACAAACTCCTCATCTTTCATAGTCTGTATATCAATTTATGCTGGCTGGACATGCTGAAAATGGTAGTCCAACATATCTAGAGTATCAATCTGTTTGAAGGCGTCTGAAGATCTTACACAAATGTGTTAGTGTTATATGCCTACTTTCAAAAGCATAATTAATTTCATAAATTAGCATGAAGAAATACAGATAGTCCTTGACATATGGCCACAATGGAGCCCAGAATTTCTGTTGCTAAGCAAGACAATTAAGTGAATTTTGCCCCATTTATTACTGTTCTTGCCACAGTTGTTAGATAATGACTGCAGTTGTTAAATTAGTAACACCATTGTTAAGTGAATCTGGCTTTCCCATTGACTTTGCTTGTCAGAAGGTCACAAAATATGATTACATGACTCCAGGACACTGCAACTGTCATAAACTCATAGTAGCTGCCAAGCAGCCGAGTTTTGATCATGTGACAGCATAGTAAAATATTAGTAGTATCAAATTAGAGTATCAGTAGATTTCTCTGGAACAGTTTGCATTATAGAGCAAGTGGTATTCAACATTCTGTTCCTCTCTTGATCTTGGTGAGGGAATTTATGGTTAAGAAAAGGCAAGCATCAGGTAATGGATTTGATAGTCTATTCATTTCTTATGTGTGGCTCGTAGTGTGAAGGGTAGAAGGTTACTATGAAATATGCCAGGTTACAAATCTGTTTACATATTATGATTGAAAATGCATCTACATGTTGTAAATAACTAAAATGGTAAGCAGATACCAAAATCCTGTATGGAGTTTTAAGTTGCTTAAGGTGTGCAAGGGACCCAGTTATTTGAAATACCATCTTTTCCTAGTTACATCTACCCAATCCTGAGTGGGAAGGCAGAGTGTGTGATGGGTTCTGTGTCTCTAAAGGAGGTCCATTTAGTGGGACCAAGAAGAAGGGCTTTCTCAATGGGGCCATCTTTCGATTGGAACATCATCCTTGCAGTAATAAGATTGGGCCTCACCTGAATACTTTTGAAAGACTCTTAAGAAATGGTTTTACCAACAGGCCTGGGAATCCCAGGGTGATACGGAGTCAACCAAGTTATTTGTTTGATTGTTGTCACCAGGCAGATAAGGGTTTATTGAGTTTGATATTTAGAGTTTTATTTCTATAAGCTACTTGGAGTTACCATGAGTGAATTGGGTGGCCATATACGTTTTCTAAATAATTTTAATTTATTTATTGAAGTCTATAAGCATACTACATTCCAAATACCTACCTTTTCTTTATTGAAGGAAATTAAGAAATTTATCATACCAGAAATTGTAGATATTAATATAACTATTTTGTTTTTCATAAATTACTTTTTTAAAAAAGACATGTTTCTTTAAGCCATGATATGAGAATCATAAAATAATAAATTCCTCCCTACCAGTATTAAATCTCTCAATCTTAAAGGAACATAGTTGTATAATTAAACTTATATTTGTCTTCAGAAGAATCATGCAAAACTATCTGGGAGGGCAGCTGATGTTTTACAAATTTGTACTCATTTCTTGGAAGAAGAAAAATATAGTTTAAATATCAGTGGATGTAATAAGTGGCCAACAGAATGGGAACTTGTGTGGCTATAGTAGTAGTAGCTGTTGTTGTTTTGAATGCATACTAATATTTATTTCAGGATAGCAAAACAAACAGGCCAATTGGAACAACATCCCAAACCAAAACATGACAAAGACAAAGGAAAAGATTGCTAATGCTGTTCTGATTATTTCTGTTATTGTCTCCATTGACAGGAAGTGCCTAGCAAGATATGTATAGATCCATTTGGGGTTTATTTGATGAGTCTTTGAATAAGAAATGGTGGCTTACTCCTCTCAATACATACAAGGAGCCAGAAAATGTGACTTCATGTATTGGCTTAGTCCAGGAAAGAGCCAGAACCCTTGATTTGGATGACAATACAAAAAATTTGGAATGTATCATAATTTATTAGCTGTGCCTCCTTGTTAGAGGGATTAGTGTACATAAATGTGTTAATTATTAAAGTATACTTTCTTAGGATTCATGCAAACTACTTCAATATTACTAGAAGTGTTTAATCCTGGGATCTCCAGAAATATTTTGAGATTACAAGTAAATTTTCAGAGGTTTGTGCTAACTTTCAATCAGAATCTGCCTTGTTGTAACTTAAAGCCATTATATTTTATTCTGCCTTTAAAACATCAAATAATATACTTTGGCTTCATTCTTTGTGACATTACTTCAAATACTTGAAAAATGCTGTCATATATCTGCCTTCAGTATCTCTTCAGAAGATTTGGATTCCAGGCCCCTAATTAAGCTAATTGTCTGCTGTTTGTGTTTCTCCATACTTCTCCAGTGTGCTGCATAGAGAATCCAAGGAATGGGTTAACTTTGCTCTTCTGCTCGGAGACTGAGTCAATCAATATTTTGGTCATGCCTCCTTTGCCTGCGCATGCCCAGTTTTGACTCAGTCTCAGCTCAGAGGAGACGCATGGAAAGATCGTTCCTTCGAACAAAGACAAGAGTTTCATTCCTTGGATTCTTCAGAACTTGTAAGATCGTGGCATTGCATTAGCCTTTGCAAAACAGCAAATGGCTTGGCTGGCTCCCTGGGCCTGACATAGTGCCCCAAGCTGGCTCAGAAGGACTGAGCTGAGGTCCCTGCCTTTTTCCCACCTTTAGGCAGAGGGGACTAGAACTTCATTCCAGCTCAGATTAACAGAGCCAAGGTCCCTGGCACCTTCCTGCACCCAGCGGAGGGGACTAAAAAGTCACCGTCAGGTTAACTCTGGTGTATACTATTAACAGAGAGTCACTGCCCGGTTAGATCCAGTACATACTATTAATGGAAAGTCACTGCCTGGTTAATTCTGGTGCAAACATTAGTGGCAAAGTGCAAAACAGCAAAAACATGCTGCAACTGTGGTGTTCATTGCAAACGAGCCTACCTTATTGAAGTAGGATTTCAGATTGCAAAAATGGTGGCTCCTGTGCCATCGGACAGCCACAAAGAGCTGAGCATCAGTGGGCAAGACCTCGGTTCCCCAGTCCAGGCCCAGTTTACCAAGGAAAGCCCCTTGGTGCCAAAATTAGCAATTAGAGGAGTGGCTGCCCAAATTAGGGCAAAAGCCTTATCTGCAAAGAAGGCCTCTAAGGCTGAAGAGAAGGACGCCAAGAGGCGTCAGAAAACCCTGGACAAACAGATGACCAAAACTGAGAAGAGAACCAAAGCGCCAGGGACAGGCAAACTCCCCAAGGGGAGAAGCTGCCACTTCCCACATTTTTTCAATTGGGTCGTTAGAGCCTCTTAATGAAGCAAAACAATTGAATGATCTCAGCTCACAAGCCTGGGCACCAAATGACGCCAGAGAGCAATCCTCTCAGACTCCATTAGACAGCAATGAAAAACTTCCTTCCACGGTCATAATTGTCTCCAGCAGAAGAAAATTGGGAGCTATCTCCAAAGAGGTTGCATTCTGCACCAGAGGCCACCACCTCGGGAAAATCGGGCCCAAAATCTCTTTATCAGATCAGAATTCTGATTTCAGAGGCCATAACGCAGGGAATTGCTGCAGGCTTGCAACAAAGACACCAGACTGCTTCTGGGGCAGCTGACTCTCACTATATCAGGGCCATCATCCAGCACTCCAGGTTCAGAAAGACTTGGCGGCCTTTCAAAGACCTCACTCACCCACTTCATCCACACAGAGCAAGGAATCACTCTCAGGATACGAAGATCAAACAGAGCTGGTGCTTTCAGAGGATGAGGGGATGGCCCCAGATCCTCCGGCCTTTACAAGGCTATTTCACTCTGGCCTCTTTAAATCCCTGCTATATAAGGCCAAAGCCACTTGGGAGCTGATCCAACTACATCAGAGTCAGCATTGGGCCTAAGGGACCCGAGTGAATTGCTCTTTTCAGAGTTAAGCACACAGAGTGAGGAAATTCTATTCCTGGACATGGTCCAGAGTCAGTGGACCCACCCAGGGGCATACCTGTCTCCAAGCAGGAGCAATAAGAAATTTTATAATATGGCCCCAGGCCATATTATAAACTTTCCAAGATAAATGGACCAGTGGTGGCCTTGGCATTCTCCACCATCCTGTCTGATGATACGGAGGACGCCCGGAAGACAGAGGACAGGAAGGTGGAGCTGACCTTCTGCAGGACACATCAGGTGGCTGCATGGGTGGTCAAGGCTGCAACGGCTGTCTCAATTCATAATAGAACTTCCTTGCTATGGCTTTGCCAGATGCAAATGAGGGTTCCGCCAGATGACCTCCATTTTCACCAGGACATTAATCAGCTGGTAGCAGCAACGGAAATTTTAGCTGATACCACCTTAAATGCCGCCAAATTCACTTCCAGGCTCGATAACAGTCTACTGCCTGCTGTGGCTTCGTCACTGGCAGGTGGATATGAAGTATAAATGGAAGCTAGCCTCTGCTCCCTTCCAGGACAGCAAGCTGTTTGGAGAAACACTAGAGCCCATCCTTGTGGAGACAAAAGACAGGAGAAAGGTATTGCCTTCCCTATATAGGTGAGCTGATATATCCTTATAGCACATACTTTTGCCATAATCATGACATAGATTATAGCTTATAATATTGGCTCTAAAGGTTTTTATGGCTGCTGGAATATGGTTATTTGTAATGTAAGAGACAAAACAAAGGAAAGAAAAATCTCACCCTCTTTCTCAGTAATCCATATCAGTAGTGAATGGATCTTTAGATTCAATGCTCCTTAAGCATAAGGGTTACTCTGATAAGGAAGCAAGGATGAGGATTGGAGAAGTCGATGGAGTGTGATGGGAGATGACAAAGGATAACAATGAGAAACCAAGAGACAAGCTAACTGCTGAATTTACTTTACACTAGACATGAAAAAGTTCATTCCCCCATCTCTCTGGTTCCTGACTTCGATTCTACTAATTTTCCAGGCAGAGTAGCTAGAAGGGCTTCCTTTGGAAGGAAGGAAGTGAACCAGAGGCTACTCAAGTAGAAGCTGTTTATATACCCACAGCTGTGACTTGAAATGTATCTAGATTGTTGCTGAGAGAATAAGAACAAGCCTTAAAGACTGCTTCCAGAAAGGTTTACCTACTGCGTTGGACATTTTATTTTGAAAGTTGCTTTGAATTTAGCATAACCTAATTAGACTCCAAATCTATTTTGAAACCTGTCCCAAGTTCTCAAAGATTGGAGCAGAATAAACTTGACAGGTTCTATATAATTTTGGAAAAACCAATGTTTGCTTCCTCTTATATGCCAGGTTTCTCCCCAATTTTTAGTTTACATAAGTCTCTGCCGCAAATATCTTCCAATATATTGGGCCTAAGTAATAATGACCCTATGTTCATTTGAGCTCTCATTTTCAAATTTGATAAAGTTTTCCTATGTGCCTCATCCATTCCAGTACCAAAAAATGTTGTTCAGGGCTTCACTTTAATTAAGACAAATTTGCTGGTGTTAACATACCACTCTATAAAGCCTTAGTAAGACCACACCTAGAGTACTGCATCCAGTTTTGGTCACCACATTATAAAAAATATGTTGAGACTCTAGAAAAAGTACAGAGAAGAGCAACTAGGATGATTAGGGGACTGTATATGAAGAATGGTTACAGGAACTGGGCATGGCTAGTCTATTGAAAAGAAGGGCCAAGGGAGACATGATAGCAGTGTTCCAATATTTGAGGGGCTGCTACAGAGAGGAGAGGGTCAAGCTATTTTCTAAAGTGTCTGTAGGCCAGACAAGGAATAATGGATGAAACTGAACAAGGAGAGATTTAACCTGGAAATAAGGAGAAATGTTCTGACAGCGAGAACAATCAACCAATGGAACTATCTTGCCCTCGGAAGTTGTGGGAGCGCCATCACTTGATACTTTCAAGAAGAGATTGGACTCCCATCTGTCAGAAATGGTGTTGGGTCTCCTGCTTGGGCAGGGGGTTGGACTAGATGACCTACAAGGTCCCTTCCAACTCTGATTATTTTTTATCTGGTAACTTAATTATAAAGTTGAATACAAGGTTTATTTTATTTATTTGTATCCCACCTTTATTATTTTATAAATAACTCAAGGCGGTGAGCTTATCTGACATATCTCCCTCCTCCTCTTTTCCCCATAGCAACAACCCTGTGAGGTGGGTTTGCCTGAGAAGGTGAGTGGCCCAAAGTCACTTAGCTGGTTTTCATGGCTAAGTCAGCACGTGGTTTCTAGCCTGATTCCTTAAACATTAGAGCAAACTGGCTCTCTTTATATAGAGCGGAGTATGTTGTCCTAAAATAGGGAGGCAATAAGGTATAATAACTAAATTATATGGAACTTTTAGACCATAAAAACCTGAAGAATAGTGGAGAAATAGCCTCCAAACTGTTCTCATTCAATCTCTTGAAAATAAGAATGGTACAAAGCCAAGAACAATGTGTGCCTGTAATACAAAATAATGACTTTTTAGTCAGTACTATAAGTCATATTGAATAACATCTGTAGATACAATAACTTGCTCTCTGGTATATTTAAATCATCTTTCCCAACTTTACTTTACCGACAGTCAAAGTGATATAGTGAATTAGAATTAGGAGGCCTCGGGTACAAGGTTGATCATAACCATAGATACTCACAGGGTGATCTTGGATTAGTAACAAATTCTCAAACCAGCCTTATAAGTTGTTACTGAGATCAAAGAAAGACATTTCTGTGAACTCTGCCTTGAACAGTTAAAATTTATCTCTCTTTTAGGTATAGGTGAATATAACTTTTAATACCAACCTGATTTAAAGATTTAAATTGTGGCATGATTCAGTGGCTTTGGGTTTGAGGCTCCTTTGAACCCAGGAATTTACCAATTGTGTTGGATGAGGTAGCACTGTTCTAAAGAGACTCTGTGTACATTGTGGAGGTCCTTCTGGATCTACGATTCCTGCTCAAAGGGCAATTGACAGTTGCAGTTAAAAAAGCCTTTATGTAGCTTTCTTTTGTATGTTAGCTTTGTCCATGTGGCTATCCTTGGTGCAAAATGCAATGTTATGCTTCTAGATAGGTACACTACACCTGTACTCTGCAGTCTGCATTGGTTTCCATCTGCTTCTGAGTTCAATTCTAGGAACTGGTTCTGACCTTTAGAGCCCTACATGGCACACATCCTCTCCCTGGTTATCCCGCTTCCCAACAGGAGGAACAAGTTGCAAGTCCAATTTGCTAAGGGGCCTTGTCTGGTGGGAAGTAAGAGGAGAAATTTCTGTGCAGTAATACCCACACTTTGGAATATCATCCCTCTCCCTGAAGTGAGATTGGGTGCAACTCTTGATGTTCTGCAAGGCCCTTACAACATTATTGTTACTGGACATGGGGATCCTGTAGAAGCATGGAGCCTGCTAAATGGTTATTGTGTTTGTAAGTTTCAGGCCATTATTCAGAAAGCACTCTCCTGTGTTTTTGTTTTAATATAATTATAACTATTTCATGGCAACTTGCCATGGCCATCTTGACGCGGCCAACTCACTGTGGCCATCTTGTCGCACCCAATCTGGCATGGCTAATTTGCTGCAGGACAACTCACTGCGGCCAATTTGATACGGGATAACTCAACATGATAAATGTTATCTGCCACCATTACTTTAATTTACCGTATATACTCGAGTATAAGCCAAGTTTTTCAGCCCATTTTTTTGTGCTGAAAAAACCCCCCTCGGCTTATACTCGAGTCAGATTCCCCTCTGAAAAAAAAATGGTGTGGAGCTCTGGAGCTGGGCAGCCACTTCCCTGCTTCCGTGTTTCCTTTGCAACTTGTAAGCATGGGGGTAATCGGAAGCAGAAAAGTTCTTGCATGAGGATATATTGTTTTTTCTTTTTTTAACTCTTTTTAGGGGGGGGAAAGACCCACCATCATGTGAGAATGCTCAGACACGAAATCTATCCTCCCGAAAATAAGTGTGTGTGTGTGGGGGGGGTTTAACAGAGGGAAGACGTAGGGAGAAGGCAAAAGCAACGGAAGATCCTTCTGGGGAAACTGAGGTCCAGATGGTCCAGATGAGCCCCCTTCCCCGCCCCTAAGGAAGCAGAGGCAGCCAGCAAGGGCAGGCAAGCCCCACTTCGCGGACTCCATCCGTCCTCGCTCCCACCCAAAGCCACGAAGTTCCCCAATCGCGCAGCCCAGATTCGCCCTTCCCTCAGGGGGCAGCAAGGACGCCCAGTGTTTCCCGAGACAAGAAGCTCCACTGCGCAATGAAAGCGCCCTGGCTCTAGGCTCACAGGCTCAGAAAACAACACGAGCTGAGGTGGCTTCAGCTCCGCTTGGCTTCGTTTCCTCAGCCCCAGCTGCTTTCAGTCCACTCGGGAGGAGGAGGAGGTGGTGGTGTGGTGGTGGCTTGCGTTGTTTTCTGAGCTCTAGGCTTGCAGGCTCAGAAAACAACGCGAGCTGCCGCCGCCGCCGCCACCACCTCCTCCTCCCGAGCGGACTGAAGGCAGCTGGGGCTAAGGAAAAACCAAGCGGAGCCAAAGCCAGCTCGGCTTGCATTGTTTTCTGAGCCTAGAGCCAGGGCGCTTTCATTGCACGGTGGAACTTCTCGGGAAACGCTGGGTGTCGTTGCTGCCCTCTGAGGGGAGGGTGATTCTGGGCTGTGCGATTGGGGGACTTCGTGGCTTAACGCGGGGATTTCTGATTCCCCTTACACATACGTGGATATGCCATGGGGCGTTTTCTTCCAAACGCCCCACTGGCAGAGAACACTGACTTTCATAATGAGATCGTTTTCCAAATTAATTGATTCACTTATGATCTCTCTCTTTCCGGAATAGTCAAGCCCTTTCCAGCACGCGCAATCCGCCCCTGCCACTTTGCACCTTGCAAATGCAAAAACCCCAGGATTTTGCATTTGCAAGGTGCAAAGGGGCGGTTGCGGATTGCGCGCGCATGCTGGAAAGGGCTTGACTTTATTCGGGGGGAGAGAGAGAGATATCATAAGAACAGCTCTTGGTTTTTTCTTGCAAGGGAGAGAGTGACTCCTGCCTACTACTGTCATCATCATCATCATCTTTTGGGTTAGTGAATCAATTAAACCTTTTTTAATATTTTATTTAACATTTTTTAATACCAAGAGTGAATAAAGTTAACTTGAAATTGAGTATTTATGCCATGTTAATTCATGCCATCTTGACACTAATGAAAGCAACATGCCTTTTTAGTTATATTTCATAGAAGTCTACTATTACTTCAGTGCTGTTACCATTATCACTGGGGCTGCTAAAACCTGAAGAAAATTAAAAAGTTGAAATGTGAAGTTTGCAACTTTTAGTTCTTAACTAAAACCTGGATTGAGCCTTATCCTGGTTTATTTTCTGATTTGGATCATGACATCTAGGTGAAACTTTTTTTCTCACTCTGTACACTTGGTCTGTTTCCTGCTTCATAGCCGACCACCTGATTGATGAAAAGTACCATTATCAACAGAGAGAAAAGTATCTCAGACCCTTTACTCTTCTCCAATATATTGGAATACTGGAAGTCTAATATCCAGATACTAAAGCCCATTGAAATGTGATTGTTTCTCAGGAGTTCTGAGCCAAAATCCAAGCAGAGAAAGTTTGCCACGAGCACCATCCCTCAAATTCATTTCTTAATGTGCTATTACAAAAAGGATTATCATGCACTTTAGCAATTATCATGCACTTTAGCAAGAGTCAATGGGTGGAATCTCATGTTTGTGGTATGAGTTTCCTTCCCCTCCCCCAGGCTGGCTTCTCTTTTGGGCAGCTAAATGGCAGGTAGGTATACAGCTCTCTCCATGTTCAAAATATTAGTATTTATTTTATTTGGTCATTGCAGGTGGGTGAGAATATTTTATGGATTATTTGAGAAACACTTTGCCATGGAAAAAATTTGAGATGTTAAGAATGTGAACATGTTTGATTTTAAATGTAATGCCAGTTAAGATCTAAAGTTTCCTAAGAGGACTTTCATCTATCAGGCACTTCATCTGTCATGCACTAAAAAATTAGTTTATGGAAAGCGAAACGGTGTGCATGTGTGTGTGAAACTAACCTTATTTACATTTTAAAGCACTCTAGAATCCAGTTTTGAAGGATTTTAACTCTTGTGTTTTAGCTTGGTTGCTGATTGAGCTTAGGTTTTTGTACTTTTAAAGTTATTGTTAATACCATATTGGTTTTGTTGGCTCTCTTTTCCACTTACAGAGCTAGTTTACTGTTTTTCTTTGAAATAAATATTCAAAAACATTTAACCTACTGATGCCTCAATTAATGTAATTTTATTGGTATCTATTTTTATTTTTGAAATTTACCAGTAGCTGCTGCATTTCCCACCCTCGACTTATACTCGAGTCAATAAGTTTTCCCAGTTTTTTGTGGTAAAATTAGGTGCCTCGGTTTATATTCGGGTCGACTTATACTCGAGTATATACGGTATTTCTATTTCTGTCAATGGAAATAAGTTTGCAGAAACAGTGACAAATAACATTTATGTGGTGAGTTATCCTGCGGTGAGTTGGTTCGTGGCAAGATGGCCATGCCAGGTTTGCCGCAGTGTGATGGCCATGGCACGTTGGCCCATTCCATGTATATTGACCATTGTACTCAAATGTAATCAGCATCTGATTATTAGCTTCATACTTAAGTAGTGATACTAATATTTTAAAAATGAGAGCAGAATTACCTGTTTTTCTAAATGTGTGTTACTAAATTTGGTTTTGCAGATCTGAGGCTAAGTTCAAATACTTGCCTTTCTTTTTTTGCTTGATCTTATTTAAACGCCTGACCTTCTTTCTTCATATAAAAATGCTTGTTTGTATTTATTGATATACACAAAAAGGTATTTTTAAAACTTGCGTATTTCTGAAACTCCTTATGCATTATCAGAGAACCCTACAAAAATGGAGAGTCTCTTTTTTGCATTATATATGTGTGGTTTAAAATTTTTAAATGTAACATTTAAAATGTATGACCCTTTAAAGGCAGTTTAATTCATTCTCGAGAATTAAGATCAGATCTAGGTTTTGACCCAGGTAATCATCACAAGTTACAATGAAGTTGCTTGCTTATTCTAATTTATTTCTATCTAATGAATTGCTTACATATATATGCATGGCTTACAGACAGACACAGCAATGTAAAAGAGCCCCAATTATACATTTTAAAACAAAAATATAAGACCACATAAAAAGTTGTCATAATATTCATAACGTTAACAGCCAATTACATTTACCAATAGCATTCAATATAGCATCATGTGGTCTCTACCGCATTCCTAGATTCCCCATACCTGTTGGCAGAACCATGGTTTTAGAGTCTTTCAAAAAGTCAGCGGGAGCAGGGGCAACCTAAATGCCAATGGGATGATGTTCCATAGGGCACATGCCATGGCAGAAACTATTAGTAATTAAGCATGTTTTGGGGTTGGCAGTATATTGTAGAATACATAGGGGAGCTATACTAGGCCTACTTCATTTTTCAAGAAAGAAATATATTAGGGAAGTTATACTTCACTTGTACAGTGGATATACTCCTCCATTTCTATATTTAAATTTCCAGTACAATTGCTTTATATTTTCTCTGCCTCTTTCTCTGCCTCTTTCAATCACAGTTTTTGATTATGTTCATTTCAACTATGTCTTTTCTTTTGTATATTATATAATACTCTTATTTCTTCATTTTTGCACTAATAATTTTGTTCCATATATGATTGTTCAAATGCCTTGCCGTTTAATCATTTTATGAAGCACCCTTTTTCCTACTTCATAATAATAACCAAACATTTTAGTAGTGCTCTGTAACATATTTCTTTTTATTCTGTTCCAAATCGTGTCTATATCCTTTTTCTTTGTGTCTGCTTCTCATACTTTTCATATAAAGTGAAATCTATTTTGTACTAGATTTTCAAACAGAACTTGTCATCTGAGTGATAGATTTTAAAGATGTTATTTATCTTCTATTCGTAACAAAGATTCAGAAGTATTGATGAAAGATATAGCGTTTGTAGATATAGAATTGGTTGGATTCTTCCTAGCTTAATAGCAGATGTAAAAGATCCAATGAAAGCTACTTGTCCTATTTCCACATCTCTAACTCATGGAATGTTTTTTAAAGCATAACTGAATAAGCTTTTAGAGTAGAGTACCATTATTTTTTTCCATCATGTATGTCTTTCTAATAAGGAATTGAGGCAAGGGTAGATCGTGTGCTCTTTTAGAATGTTTTTATAGCTAATTTAAACTCTGGTGAACTTTAAACAAATAAAATTCCTGAAAGGTTTTGCATATTCTAGTTTATCAGATAACGTAACTCAGTTTTTCTAAATTTGTAGAACAAAACTGAGTGAGCGTCTTTGTTTTATGTTGGCATTTCCAAGCTGGAAAAGCCAAGGTCTCTTATTCTTTACCTTTGAGAATGTAGTACGTGCTTTCTTCCGTATTCAATATGGAAGTATTTTATAGTAGATAAGGCACTGTGGTAGAAACTAGGAGATTTTGAGTTTTAGTGCTACCTTAGGCGTGAAAGCCATGCTGCGCGTGTGTGTAAAAAAACCTTAAGCTGTGCCGCCCAGAGAGCTGAAAAGCGCAGTGCGCAAGTGCATTTGAAAAGCCTTTTTTTTCCTGCTTTTTCAACCTCAGCTGTGCCATGCAAAGCAGCTAAGGTTGAAAAAGCAGGAAATAAAGAACAGGTAAGAGCCCGGGCAGGTGGGTGGGCCAAATAGCAGCAAACACAGAACCGATTCAATGTCTGCTGCTCTTCAGAGCTACCAGTTCTACAGAGCTGCGCAGAAGTGGTAGCATCCCACCCCTGAATATACTATTACATATAGCATATCATATATTACATAGCATATTATATATTACATATATGACTGTAATGTGTATAATATAATACAATATTATATTACATAGTATATTACATAGCATGTAGTATATATGCTATAGTAATAAACTGTTATCCTTCTCACCTTTCCTATTACCTACTCCTATTGGTATCTTATGACTATCATTTGTTGGATGTTTCATATAACTTATGATTGTATCTTATGATTCATGTTTTATCTCTTTATTGCTTGAATGCATACTGAGAGCTTATGCATTGGAGATAAACTCCTTGTGTGTACAATCATTGGCCAATAACATAACATCTGTTCTGTTCTATTCATGTAGCTTTAGCACTTTAGGTCAATAACTACAGCAAGACTACATTTAATCTGTGTTACTTTTTTTTCTTATGTAAACAAACTTGAATGTAGTCTTCGCTGATGCCCTGATAAGGATTAATTAGATTAATTTAATGAAACAACAGAATCCAGATCCATGTTTCTATATAATATTTAAGAAGAAAGCATAAATTCCATTTATAAATACACAGATCACTTTTGGCTTGGTTCATACACTATGAGCTATAATATGGTCTTCTTGTTTTCAAGTTTTTTATGTTGAACAAATGCTTTGTGAGCCATGGTTTATACATATCATAGTAAGCCCAGATATAATGAACTGCATTTTTGATATTCTGAAATTCTGGCCAGAAACATCAAGATCTTTTAGAAACATATATTTGCATATGAGTAATCTCTCTTTTTTAGGAAGTGGGAGAATCAGGGCCAACACCTTCTTATTCATGCTTTACATATACCAGAGAAGCAAAAGGAAGCTGAACTGAGTAATTGATCTTAGAAGTGATATTTGAATAGTTGATTGCTCAAATTTTGAAAGGTTTACCACCTACTTTAACTTTGTTCTCATGTACTGTCTAACTGATGACATAAGTATTGTGTTTCCAATATGTCATTTTGGTACAAATTGTAGGACTGTTTCCCATATGATTCTTTCTACAGAGAGACTATTTTGAAGTAGGAAAAATGCATATGTTTGCATACTAAGAAGTTGCATGTTTATGTCTGCTGTATAATTGTAATAATTTCCAGTAGAAAAATCATTGCATAAAACATAACTTGGAATTTCCTTTTCCATTATTCTCAAATTCACCTCTTTCAAGTTGATACTGTGTCTGCTTATACTGTATATTATCCAGTAGCTGACCTAATCAGTAAAATAAGTTACCATCTTAATTATTAACTTAATATTTTCAACTAACTTTGTTTTTACACATTTCAATTAACCTGTACAATCTTATTTGTGAATAAATGTTCGTGAAATTAAAGGGATTTACTATTAGTACACAACAATCAGATCATATTCTTAAAATTCATAGATCTTTTTTTAAAGACATTTCAATAAAGGCTAATTACTATACCCTTAGGTTATAGGCACATGTGGATCTGATATTTGTTTTATGTAATTTATTTATTAAACTTATATAGTGCTCTTTTTGCCCGAAGGTGTCTCTGTGCTGTTTTCTGTACAGAAAAACTGTTTTCAGTGTTTTTCCAAATTTAAAATTATTAGCTTATTTTTAACTATGTTTTAAAGAGACAAATACTGCTAATAGATTGAGAATGAGGGCATTAATTAATATAAACACAGAACAGTATTTAGAGATTCTTCATATATTTATTTAAAATGGATCCTTTTTTATTCAGAAGCACTAAATTGTGTACTTTGGATTGTCTAATAAGAGGTTGTAATAAAATTAGGAAGAAATTACCAAAGTATTTTTTAATAGAAGCTCTTTTAAGTTCTACATAAAAAGAATGTCTAGAGCACATTGCTTTTTAGAAGCAAAAGAAATAAATGTTTCAACATTTATTTATCTCCTACCATTTTATGACGTATTCTTCCTCTTACATAATTCTTCAAATAGCCCAACCACCTACTGTTGGCAGTTTGTGCAGGAAATTGCAGACAAAGATAATCAATAGTTTACATGAAAAATTGAGAGACTGTTAGCCAAAATAGCTTTTCATGCCTTGTAAATGTAATTTTGATCCTTATATATTTTACATTTGAGGCCAGATATTTTTAATACTCATTTGTAGCTCTTTAAATACATTTTTTCTGATTTTCTATTTTAGGATCGGAAGCTGTCCAAATCAGAAAGACAACGGTTTAAGGAGGAAGCTGAAATGCTGAAAGGGCTTCAACATCCTAATATTGTTAGATTCTATGATTCCTGGGAATCTACAGTCAAGGGAAAGAAATGTATTGTTCTGGTTACAGAACTTATGACATCTGGCACATTGAAAACGTAAGTATAAACTCGTGGAGCACAACCTGAATTATCAAAAAGAAAAGGAAAGCATAGTAATTTCCATTTTATGCACAAACCTCCTTAAATACAGCATGGAATATTTTTCTCCACCATTTATGAGGAAGAGGTTAATATGTTCCAGTTTGGCTTCCAAATTATGATTCTGAGATTATTGCTGTTTTGTGAACGGGAATGTTAAGAGTTTTTTAGAATTTCATTTGGCAAGCCACATCATGTCTATACTATAGCAAATGCCCAGAATTCCAGACAAAATGAATAGCAAGGGAGTCCTCTAGTGGTCAGTAAAATGTTCATAGTGTTTCAATAGCATATAATATTCAAATATGCTTACACAGTGTAATCAAAGTATTCTAATTCTAAGTAGTTCAGTTTAACTATTTAAAACTAGAATTTCTTAATTGGAGACACATTTTTGAGGTAGTATGCATACTGTGGGGCTCCGAATACAGATATTTATAGAGTAGATGTGCCTAAAGACAGTGCTTTAAAAAATTGGCTTGAAGGATTGCAAGAAAATAATATATATGATATTACATGATGGACAAGGCTGAACGTTTTGGCTAGTTTGGGGGAGGTACAAGGGAGTTCAGTATTGAACATTGCTAAAAATGCTAAATCGTGTATTTTACCTCTTAATTTTGATAGTTACATTCTCTGAGGTCCACAAATAGGGACCACATTTAGATTATGATTTGTTACATCTCTGCTAAATATTTGAAAAATATTAATGAGAATTTCTAAGATTACTGAGAATACTCTGAATATTCAAGTTAAGAATATAGTCTTAATAGTTTTTTAAAACAATTTGTTATATTTATATTCTTCCTCCAGCAAATAAATCATTCTTGCTGTAAACCATGTATCTATCTTCTATGAAGATTTTAAATGTTAAGAAATTTTAGAAGGTTTACAGCTGGAATTTCAATCTTAATATATTAGAAATTATTCTTAACTAGTAATTACCGTCTGTGTTTAGGGATGCATCAGGGATGGACAATGTGGTGAATCTATGCAGGGCTGTCAAACTCACAGCCTGTGGGCCAGATGTATCATGCGCTGGCCATGCTCATGCCTGATTTAGCGAAGGGGGGAAAAAAAGTCACAATATGTCACGTGAGGCCACCATGATGACACAAGATTGACACCCTGATCTACAGGTTCTTTTATTGCTACCTGCCAAGCTTTCTATTGTTCCCCTCCCTTTTTAGGTAGATTCTTTTAATTGAAAGGGAAATAAGCAAATTGCAACATGCCTGAAACATTATAAAAGGAGCATATTTTAGAAAATATATGTCAAAGCAAAACTGATTTTTTTTAAAAAAATCATAAAACAATTAGGAAATCTTGAGTACCTATACCGAATATAATTCCTAGTTTGTTTAATTTAAGTATGAATGATTACTCACCTTAATCAATACCCAGGGGACAGCCAGATCTTCAGAACCTTATAAAAGGCTGACAAGGTTGGGGCGCTCAGAATCTCTGGAGAAATGTTTTTTTTTACATGCCTGGCAAAGCCAAAGAATAGGCTTGACTCCAGGGACCAACAAGGTTACATTTTTGGTGATGGGACATAGTTCTTCTCTGCTAGACCTGATGGGTTGGGCAGAGACAGTGGCAACTGGTGATCCTGCAAAGAGCCTGACCCCATGCCATATGGGGCTTTATAAGTGGTTTTAAAGCCACAGGTACATTTACTGCTTTTAGTGTAGGGGGAAAAAACACTCTTTAAAATGGCTAAAATGCCTCTTTGAACCCGCAAGACTACAGAATCATTATGTGTATTTTGTGACTCTGTGTCTTGGAAGATCACAACTAACTATTTAAAAGCCTTCATGTGCTCAATGTTTTCACCATCTTTTACCCATTGGAGACTTCTGAATGTTTAACAAATGCAGTTTTGTTTGTTTCTTTATGTATATATGTAAGTACATATGTAATTATTTTAAGTTTAAGGCTACCAGATTCCTTAATGACTCTTAGGTACTTTACAATTAAAAAAGAAAAGTAACTAATACAGAAGAAATTTACAACCATTCAACAGGCAACACACTAACAACAACAACAAAATAAAAAATAAAAATAAAAGCACAGGCATCTTATCCCAAGGAAACTATATTTTTAATGATTTTCTGAATGTCATTAGGATGAGAGCTATATCAATTATTGCAGTGATATAATTCCTGAGGACAGGAGCACATTTTCTGGATCTTGTTTAATTGACAGGAACCAGGGTGCAACTCCACCAGACAGGAAGGAATAAGTGGTGACAAGAAGTCCTTCAGTAAGCTAGGCCCTTTGCAATGAAGAGCTTTATAGGTGATAACCAGACCTTGAATTATACATAGAACCCACATCTTCCTGTGCAATTCATTTACTTCTGGTGTCTTAAACTCATATGTTTATTTTGATTTTCAATTCATTTCTGTCCTTTCAAAGGGGGAGGGGAGACAGAGAGTGAGAGAGTAAAATGTGTATCTTTTAGTGAATATTAAGCTGAAGCAGGAATTAAATAATTGTTATCCTTTGCTACATTTACTGAGCAGCTACTGATTCTTTTTTCTTTCTTTTATACTGAACATGTTTGAGGAAGCTCTCTTTGTTCTCTTTACTAATTCACTAATTTTTGGCTTATTGTGAGAGGAAATCCATTATTATATGGTTACTTTCCCCTGCTTTTCCTGCTGCTTCCAATTTCTTATTGTGGAGCTAGTGTATCTGCCCTGGAAAATTCTGGAGGACCTCTAAATTTTATGGGGGGGGGAGGGGTTTCCTGTCACCTAGTGTTCATTGGGATTTTTGTAGCACAGTTATAGTAATGCTGCTACTTATTGAGTAACATCAACTCAAGGATTTCTGATCTTATGGTATTATTCTTCACCTTTGAAAGAAAACACCAAAGAAGAATAATTTTAGCTCAGGGTTGAAATGAGGGGTTCTTGGTGCTCTCTGAGCTTGCTTGTTTTCTTGCAGTTGTTTCATTACCCAAACTAGGTAATATTACCAAAGGAAAAAATGTCCCCAAGACAAGTCAAGAATTTGCTGAAAGGCTCATGCTTGGCAGAATTCATCTTTGACAGATTCCAGTGGTCTGTTTGTATTATTATTGTTGTTGTTGTTATTTCAAGCCTCTGAAAGATCCAGAGTTTGTTTTGGGACAATTTCAACTTCCCCCTGATTGGGTAATCAGTAGCTGACATATATAATAGTACTGTTTTTATTCCTTCTATACTTTTCTTTTATTCCTAGTTGTTCTTAGCAGTATTATCAAATTGAATTCCTTAGATTTTTTCCTTCAGTGTTTTCCACTGATATATAATTCAACAAACATTACGTTCTGTAAGACCCAACATAAAAAGTTGTACTAAATTGTTGGCAATTTTGCTTCCATACTTGTTCTTCAAAATAATTGCCAGTTCTAGTTTTGTAAAAGCTGGCGCCCAGCAGTTACCCTGCTAGGACTGATGTTTTGACACTTGTATTTTTTCTCTCACTAAGACAACATCTCTATTGTTTTTCTTGTAAACAGAATGTACAAAGACAATATGATAACTATAAATATTATTTTTGCTCCAAATTTAATTACTAAAAATGAAAAAAAAATGCATATTTAAATAAGATACTGTGTTTCTATGATGGTGAACGAAAAACTCTAATGGCTTTATTTAAAAAAATATTTTGGTTCTATCTATATGTATTATGTACACAATGGCTCCAAATAGTATTTAGTAATTTAAAATATTTTCTCTCAAAGTCCAATATAATTAAATATGGGAGAGGTAATATTTCTAATCCCTGTTGTTTGAACTACTTAGTACCCTTTTTAAACCTTTTTTTTTAAAAAAAGATTTGAGTATGTCTCATCTTTGACCATTGTCCCCTAATGGTTAGTTCATTGAACATGAGACTGTTTTTAATATCCTATTTGTTAAATATTTGTAATGTTACTGTGTAAGCATGAGTTTCAAGATGAAGCTTACTTTTATTTGGGTTGTTCTCTCCTAGATATTTAAAAAGATTTAAAGTGATGAAAATCAAAGTGCTGCGAAGCTGGTGCCGGCAAATACTCAAAGGTTTACAGTTCTTGCACACACGCACTCCTCCCATTATCCATCGTGATTTGAAGTGTGACAACATCTTTATCACTGGCCCCACAGGATCAGTCAAGATAGGAGATCTGGGCTTGGCAACTTTAAAACGAGCTTCTTTTGCCAAAAGTGTGATAGGTAAGTTCCAGTTCCATTTTAGCACATCTCATTTGAAACTCTAATAAAACAAAATAAGCTTGCTTCTGAGCTTTTTCCATATTTCAGCCATAAAGTCTTTGATATAATAGATCTTGTACATTTTGCATTTTTGATATTTGGGTATATTGCTGGAAGAGTGCTGATATCATAGATTGTTACAATTAGCAGAACACTCTTGCTAAAACCATAATATATGCACTCTAGTTAAATATCTGTTGCAACCAGGAAATAAAGGGAGACACAAAAGGGTGACACAAACATTCATTTTTAAAAAAGCAATCTTACCATCTAACCTTCAGTTTCTGGGTTTTGCATTTACTTTGGATTTGCCAGATATTTTATTGCCATAGAACTGGTTTTAACGGCTCTGTTCTGCTATTTTCTGTGTGAAGGAAGCAGGCTAACAAGGGAGAAGATTGTCCTTTTTAGTCTGCACTTGTGTGTTTTTAAGAATGCAGTTCTTGTTTTAGATCCCTTAAAACTGATTTTAAGGTACAGTTTCTACCTGCAGATATCTTGTCCTTGTCACAATGAAACATTTCCTGCTTTCCAGCCAGTCTAGAAACATTAAACATTCATGGTAAAAAAAAATGTGGAAATGACCAGTTTCCTGAACACAACATTGCCCTTTCCATGTGTTGTGTTCAACTTTCAATTGGAAAATTGTCATATTCTCAGTTTTTGTTAACAATTTTGTTAGTATGATGATTTTCAATTAAGACTTAGATACTAATTATTAGACCATGGGAGGGTGGATAGGGATTTAAAAGGTTGTCTGTAAATTTGCATAAAATCTGGTTTGCCTGCAGGAAATAATTCTTTTCTTATTGTAAATATTTCTGGCT
Source organism: Hydrophis major (assembly GCA_033807585.1). Taxonomy (NCBI): domain Eukaryota; kingdom Metazoa; phylum Chordata; class Lepidosauria; order Squamata; family Elapidae; genus Hydrophis; species Hydrophis major. Next base: position 197,024,494 of record CM066331.1, read on the forward strand.
TTAAATATCTCTGATTACATAGTATAGTTTTCTACCATATGAGAAACTGCATTCATTTCGTACCTCAGAAATAAAGCATCTCTTGAAAATTGTTTTTTGATTCAAGATGTTAATCACACACTCTGTGTCTATAACTCAATCTCTTTATATTTCTGAGTATTTTTGCCTATAGGATTTCCCTCACTATTTCCTGTATCTGTAGTAGGCCTATTAAATGTACTGCAGGTGAAATGGTAAGTATGTGAAAAGGGCTCTGGTGAGTGGCCTTTGCAGAAAAATTTAAAAATCCATTTTTAAGAAGGCTTTATTCGTAGACAGGTTTTTCATTGCAAGGCTTTGTATAAAAGTGACACTATTAAAAAATAAAGAAATGGAGCATTATAGGTCAGAGACTAGCTGTGGATTAATCAGCATTAATTCTTTACAGCAGAGAGCAGGCAGGTATGCTGAAACAAACATTGTACCTCCTTTCTCAATGGGAGGGAAGGTAAGTGTGGCTAACACATATTTGGTTTTCAGCCTAACTAGTCTCTTACTTTTATTTTTCTCCATTTATTTTCAATCTAGGATTCAACAATCATGTTTGTTAATTATTACTAAAACTTATTTTATTCCCAATTCAATTTGAATTGTAATGTTGATATAAATGGTAAAATAAATATTTACCATTCTTCACTTCTTGCAAAGACCTTGCAATGGAAGACCTATGGGATTCATTGACGAAAAAGAATGACTGAGGGTATCCTCCCTTTTCTTTTTGCCTCCACTTCTTCTTTTCTCACAGGTCTCCCCATCTGCTCCCTTCTGCGGTGAGTAACGGCAGCAGCCTCTGCTCGCTTTGAGACATTTAGAGTCTGAATCGTTCTTTTAATTTAAGGTACCCCAGAGTTCATGGCACCCGAGATGTATGAGGAGAAATACGATGAGTCCGTTGATGTATATGCTTTTGGGATGTGTATGCTTGAGATGGCTACATCTGAATACCCTTATTCTGAATGTCAAAATGCTGCACAGATCTACCGTCGAGTGACCAGTGTAAGTTTTGTATATATTTCTCTAAAAATATGTACATCACCTGTCACAGATAAGCAAGAACTCTAATCATCTATCAGAGCGGATAGACAACTTCCAAGAGTCGAAGCTGGGACAAAAGAAAAGTTTCCACATGCATTTGAGAGGGCTTACTTTGGTTACCTCCCACTTTGGATAGTGCAATATGCTGCACATGGGATATTCTTGAAGGTACAGCAGGTCCTGAACGTGGCAATTTAGAGAGCTATTGGATGAATCAGATCTCCCCCCCATATAATAACCTCTACTCTGAGAGTTGCATTGGTTACCAATTTTCTTCTGCCTGCCATTCAAAATGCTGGTTGTCATCTTTAAAGTCCTTCATGGCTCTGAACTTGGATATCTTCAGGACCACATTTGTTACTGTTTATCTCATAAGAACGGGTAGAAGAGGCTTTCTTCAGCTTCTTTCATTGAGGGAATGTTACTTTTAGGGACCTAAAAGTAATTTCAGTTCCTGCGCCCCACCCCCCAGAGACCTGTCCAACTCCAAGCTTACTTGAATTTAGAATGGCCAGTGAAACGTAGGGTTTCCAGCCAATATATAAATTCTATAGAACTGGTTATGATTCTGCGCAGTTTGGAGAACTGGCAAATCATGCCCCTGGCTGGCCCCACCCCTCTCTGCCCGCGCCTCCCCTCCCAGTCAGTCTTATCACGCATGCCCGACATCGCTGACTGCTTTCTCCCCCTCCCAGACACTCCTTAATGGTTTCTCTCCCCTCCCGATGATCAGCTGTGCCGGGATTCCCCTCGCTGTCTCACTGTTTCGCCAAGGAGGCTTCCCTGAGGCCCAGAAGACCCCAAAAACGGGGGGTGGGGTGGGGGGAGAGTGCTGCCAAAAGAAGGAAGAAGCCATGCCTCCCCAGTCACATGGCCATGCCCACAGAACAGGTTGTTAAAAAATGTGAATCCCACCCCTGGTGCACATCCCCATACCATTGCTAGAGCATAAACATGGGCTGTGGTTTGACAGAAGTAAAAGCTGAAACATTTTGGTTCTGGATTTTGGCTGAGACAAAATCTGGAGAATCCTGGCGGTCTTTCACCTTCTTTACATGGCCTGGGCTCTAACACACCAGCCAATATTGCTTGTGGCTTCCTTTCAATATCCTTCATGCTGCAGTTGATACAGAGATGGGAGAGGGGCATGTAGGAAAAGGAAAGCCTGGTAAACTAAAATGGATAGACTCATTGGATATGCTATGCGTGAAGCCAAAGACCACAATCGGGTTTATACAGCGGATCTACCCAGCAGCCTGAGTCTTCCCAGTGTTTCCCTTTTCTACCTTCCCTTACCTGGTCTGGTCTGTGACCTACTGGAAAACATGTATTCTGTTCACATCCCTATTTGCCTTGAGCTCAATATAATTGACACCAGTTGACAGGAGAGTCTCAGGTCCTTAGATAGGAGCTTTTTCTAGCTTTATCAAAAATGCTGAGAGTAAATCTTAGATCTCTGGTTCATGTGCTTTGTCTTTAGTCTATGGTTTTCTGTGAAATGTGTGTCAACAGGACACTGTAATAGAACTGCAGCTATCACAAAAATATTAATGATACAAAACTGCAGTTTATTGTGTTTCTTTATCTTCTGGCTTTTGCTCTGTACATTCACTTTTTACTGCAGGCAAGTGTGCTGCAGTATTTATTATGGATGCAATTTAATAATAGTGCAGAGAGAGTTGTGCTAAATTATGCATTTACTGCTCACTGTGATTTCTGTAAACAGTTACTATGCTTTTTCTGAAAGTGTTTCTTAGGTTTAAATGTGAGCAATAACTTTTCTGGGTTGGAAAGCATACATCTTCAAGGAGAAGAAGAAAAAAGTGTATCTCATTGATTAGATGTAGCCTGTGCAAAGTTCTGTCTAAAAACTTACTTGCTTCTTCAGATGGAAGCTTTTATAAAGGCTTATATCTGTTCTGCCTCAGCAGATGGCAATGTTTAGCTTAGATTGAACTCAGAAGTTCAGCAAGGCAGCCCTGGTTAGTACTTCAATAGGGGATTGATTTTCTAGGAATGCCAAGACTGGGAAGTCAAAATGCCAGAAGGCAAGGGCAAGGCTCTTCTGTTCATAAATAATCAAGGTCTATTTGAAGGCATATTTTTTTAAAAAATGTTATGTATGTTTGCATAATACTTTTTAACATTTTTTTTCCTTTGCCTGTTATCATTCTGGCTTTCTGAAGTATGCAGAAATTGCCAGCAAATCTTTTAAAATAATTGCTACCTCTAAAACTCGGCATATTCAATATCCAGTCTCCAGCCTCCCCTTTTTAAGGAAGATGGTTGAGATGGGTAATGCCACAGGGTTTGGTCCTCTCTCCCTTGCCGCTCTTTAATATGTCTATGAAGTCTGATGTTAAAAGGGATGATCATCTGATGTTTTGGGATGTGGTATCATAAATATGCTTAAAGCATTGAACTTCATATCACTACCACAGGCTGCAGGGGAGAAGCTATTGACATTCTGTCCCTGTACCTGCAAGCTATGAAGGTCTGGATGAGAGAGAACAGTAAGGTGAACCCAAGTAAGGCAGAGTTGCTATTATTACATTGGTATTTCTATAGATGTCAGTGTGATCTCTGTGCGGGCAGACACTACCCATAAAGGAGCAAGTTTGTGATTTGAGAGTCTTCCTGGACTCATAGTTCCTGCTGGAAGCAGGTGGCGTTAATGACTGGATAGGCTGTGTTGAATTTCAGCTGCTGCACCTATTATGATCTTACTTGATGCAGGAGAACCTGGTTACAGTAACTGATTTTCACCTGGTTGGACTATTATAGTGTGCTTTATTTGGACTGCCCATAAAGATTACTTGGAAAGTGCATCTGTTCAGAATGCAGCAGTCAGTATCCTTTCCAGCAGTGGGAACCCTGATTTTCTGAATTCTATCTTAGTTGCTAAATGTGTTTCTGGGTACATTTTAAGGTGCTGGGATTTATCTTTATGGCTTAGCATATTTGCAGAGCTGCTTGCTCCACAAGATCTTGTAGGGCACATTTGTTTATGGTTAATGATTTGGAGATAGGGTGGGCTGAGGACCCAAAGCTAGAAAGTACTTCTTTTCTATAGCAACACCAGTGCTGTGGAATGGCTTCCATATGGAAATCAGACTCGTTTCTCATAAACTTCAGGAATTGTTGAAAAAAATTTCAAAGGGCATTTTCAAACCAACAAACATCTAAGGTGATTATTAATTTGCCTAATTTATAAATTATATTTATATTTACAACTGTATCTGATCCATCACACATATAAAGTATAATAGTTTAAGAATATCTTGTGTGCCCTTTTCCTGTTGTGATTTATTACATTGCTTTATCATCATTTGATTAGTTCTAACTACAGATTTCATATCATTCAGTTTTCTCATTGTTTCATCTTATTTTTTTTTTACTACTCTCTTAAATAGCCTGCTTTCTGTTCTGTACAACCATATCGTTTTGCATTTTCCCATCTTTAACTCCAAATGGCTATTATACTAATGCCTTCTTTTCAACATAAAATCCCTCTTTCTTGTCTTATTTTCCTTTGCTGGTGAATTTTAAAATAGACTAAAACATAGTGGTTCCTCTCTGGGCCATAAGACAGTAAAAAAAAATCCATTGCAATAATATTTTTATCAGAACAATAAAATTCAATAATAGTTGCAGAGTGTTGAGGTAATTCCCCGTTAGGAGAATGAGCGCATACAGGGAGATGTATTTGAGAGAAGCGTTTGAATAATACACACACAGTACACAGATACACTGTGCAGTAAATGTAGGTTTTTACTTCCAGAAAGGTTTAAGCAAAGTCCAAAATAAGCAATCCAAAAATCAGTCAGTTTTCATCCAGGGATAATCCAAATATCAAATTCCAGTGTCAAAAACAGTTCAGTATCAGACTTACATTAAATCCAGTAATATCAGTCAATGGAGAAGAAATGGAGCAATGGCAATACTTTCCAACAGAAGGAAACAGAGATACTCACTCAGACACACTCTCTTCTGAGACTAAGACTAAAACAATCCAGGTTTCTGGCTCCATTTTATGGCTGTTTGAGAAATCACACCTAATTACAGTTTTGCATTTTCTTAAAGATACAGTTTTAAAATGTTTATCCTGGTTTATATATTTCTAACCCAAATAGCTGTTAGGTGACTGATATTCCTAACACAGATGTTTGAGTATATTTGCTCTTTTATAAAATATTCTGATTAAAGCAAGAAAAAGAGATATTTTGAGCTGTATCAGTTTTCTCAAAAATCTTAGAAATCTTATTGGCTCTTTTCTCCAGGGCAAGGAGCTCCCCGCTGTCCCAGACAAATGAGTGTCCAAATTTTGCTTGAAAACCTCTATTTATGGAACCCCCCCATAGGAGGAGGCAAAGTATTCTGCCAATTAAAAGTTCCCATAGTCAGGAAATTCCTCCTTATTTTCCTCCTTAGTTTGAGCTTGGATCTTTCTCTGTAAAGTTTACCTCCATTGGTTCTTGCCCTGCCCTTGGCAGCTGTGAAGAGCTATGAGAGACAGTTTGGTATAATGGCTAAGATGCTGGCCTAGAAATCAGGAGATTGTTGAGTTCCAGCCTTCACCTAGGCATGAAAGCTGGGTAGGTAACTTTGGACCAGCTTCTCCCACACCCCACCCCTACCATACAGCCAAACCCACCTCACAGGGTTGTTGTGAGGAAACAGGAGCAGGACTGTTGAGATCTAGCACTCACTTAGGCATGAAAGCTGGGTATGTGATTTTGAACCAGCTTCTCCCCCACCCCATCCCCACCACACAGCCCAACCCACCTCACAAGGTTGTTGTGGGAAAATGGGAGCAGGAGAATTAGGTCTGTTCACCATCTTCTGTTTTATATAAAATGGTGGGATACGAATCTAACAACAACACATCCTCTTCAAGTATCTGGACACTGCTACGATATCTTCTTAGCCTTCTCTTCTTTAGATTAAATATATTCAATCTTTTAAGATTTTAAACTTTTAAAATTAATCTAAATTCTTTAGATTAAATACCATTCTTCATAGGATTTAGCCTTTCAAGTTCCCAACATATTTTTAATTCTTCTCTGTATTTTTTCCAGTTTCTTAGCATGCTTATATCTTGGAACTGGAAACAATATTCAAGATACAATCTGTCTGTACAACATAGAACAGAACTGTCACTTCTTATGATCTCAGTCTTGAACCACTGTTGATGGCCTAAGATTTTGTTAGCTCATTTGGCAGCTGCCTCATATTGCTAACTATGCTTAATGTAATATAATGTAATGTTTACCAGAATATCCAGATCTTTTTCATGAGTATTTCTTTTGATCCAGATACCTCTTTTGGATCAGTGTATTCTTTTTTTCCCCTATCTAACTGCAGCATCCTGCATTTCATTTCTTTGAACAGCATTTTATTGGATGGTGTCCACTCAGGGATGGGATTCTACCAGTTCGCACCTATTCTCTAGAACCGGTTGTTAACATTCTAAGCAGTTCAGAGAACCAATTAGAAGAAATTACTGGCCTAATCCTGTAAGGAAGGCAGGAAGGAAGCATTCTGGTGTTGCTTACAGAAACTGCCTCTCCATTAACCCTTATTATATTCTTGGCAGGATTAGATTTCCTGTCTCTGGAACTTCTCTGGAGTTTTTTTCCCCTCCTTTGCTGGTACTTTGCTTGTGTGGAGTGACCATTCAAAGTTACAATGGCACTGAAAAAGTAACTTATGACCATTTTTCACACTTACGACTGTTGGAGCATCCCTACAGTCATGAGAGGCCAGGTGAGGAGATCCTTGCCTCGATGTGAGTGATGTTGAGTTGGCAACGCCCAGCCAACCACATGACCATTTAGCCACGCCCACCAACTAAGCCACGCCCACAGAACCGGTTGTTAAAAATTTTGAATCCCACCCCTGGGTTCTCTGTTCATATTTTGAGTCCTTGAGCTGCTATTCTAATGTATCATTCATTCCCCTTCAGCTTTATGACACCTGCAAACTTGATGGGTATTCCTTCTTATCTGTACAAATCTAAAATGTTGCTTTGGATAACTTTAATTTGGTTGGATACAGGTAGGATATAGTATTGTAAAATATGGGAAGATCTCTTATGGTTTCTAAAGTTCATCATTTCATTTGAATAAAATTTGTTTTGGGATTGGAGACATTATTTCATACCAGTTGCAGCATGTACAGGGAAATTTGAACTCAGAAAATAACAAAACCTGTCACAGAGCTATAAAGTTAAACTTTTAAAATTGGTATAACAAAATATTCTTAATTAAAAATTGATATTGGTTCATGTGGATAATTTTAATAATTTTAATATGCTTCCAAAGTTCTCTGATTTGACTTCTATTAACAAAGACTGAAAAAATGTGAAATCCTGAAAGAGTTAAAGGTCATAGTACAATTGTTTGTGAAAACAATAAATAATGAAATTTCAGACTGTTCTATAACTATGCCAAACACCTGAGGCTAAGAACTCAGGTATGTTAGTCTCCTGTATTTCCATACAAATGTGTGTTAGATCTGAGTTTGTTATTAATTTCCTGGAGGTACACATTTAACCACAAATGAAGACATAGTGTTTCAGTTTGTTAAGGACATTCTGTCCTTGAGTTTCTTGGATTTATTTTCTACTCTTTTTTCCATAATTTAGAACCAATTGATGGGATTGATAGGGGTTTTTTTTTGTCCTACAGCTTTTCTTCTTACCAAGTTTTTATTGCATTTGTGCAATAATGCCCTTTAATTGTTATACGTGAAACACAATAATTAAATTGATATAGTTAGTAGGAGTTCAACTCAACTTGAAAACATCTTTCCAATAAAATTCATATTCATATATATATATATATATATATATATATTTACATTTTCGCGGGTACTTACATGTACAGAAAGAAGATATTAGAAACACCAATAAAGCAGAACACAGCAAACTCCAAAACCAATAAACACAGACCAAGACCCCCAACCAATCAGGATTAAGAAAAAAATCATTCTGGCACAGCAGTAGGCTAGCCCCAAATTTAAAACAGAAACGGCTGTGAAAGTCTGACTCACAGACGAACACTATACAGAAGCCTGATGATGGCAGATAAGATTCTGCCGAAACGTTGCTACAACTTTAAAAGTAATAATGATGTGGGAAATTATAATGATGTGGGAAAATACGTGAACAAAGCTGAATACTATCATGTAAGTACCCGCGAAAACTTAAGAAAACAAATGTATGTATGTATGTATGTATTTGTTTTCTTAAGTTTTCGCGGGTACTTACATGTATGGTATTCAGCTTTGTTCGGGTATTTTCCCACGTCATTGTAGTTGTGCTTTTAAAGTACAACTTTAAAAGCACAACTACAATGATGTGGGAAAATACCCGAACAAAGCTGAATACCATATATATGTGTGTGTGTGTGTGTGTGTGTGTATATATACATGTATACATATACATACACACACATATGTGTGTGTATGTATTCAGATATCTGAAACACCATCCAGATAAGGTGGGACTGCTGTTTACACATATAATAGAGTAATTTGGGAACATATAGAAAATGCAAAGGTCTTAGGTAAGTAGAAATTTCAGTACTGAAACAGTTGTTAGAATGTCCATCCAGTATAGAAATGTTAGTTTTATGGACAAACAAATAGCACAAATAGTAATAAATATTTTCTAGAATATGTAAATTTAACTAAGTCTTGGAATTATTAAACTAAACAACATTTCACCCTTATTATCTAGAAGAGTATGTTACTGAAGTCATAAGTTTATCGTATAGAAAATAAGGGTTATAATCTTTTCTCTATAGCAATGGACCTAAATGCTATAGCACAGGGGTGTCAAACTCAAGACTCAGGGGCTGGCCCGCGGGTGCTTAAATCCAGCCAGCAATGCCAGTTTGAAACAGCAAAGGACCTGCCCACAGTCCCTCTACCAGCAAAAACGGAGCTCGGTGAGGTGCATGTGCCCCCCCAGCTCCATTTTCATTGGCAGAGGACTATCAAAACAAACTAAAAACAAAACAAAAGGAGAAAAGTTTTCCCTTTTGAATTTGAACATGCAAGAAGGGACAAGAAAGGGAAAGAGAAAGGACAAAGAAAAAGAGGGGAAGATGGGAAGAGAACAAGGAAGGAAAAATAAGGAAAGAGGGGAAGGAAGAAGAAGAAAGAATGAAGAGGGAAGAAAAAAGAAGAAATGGAAGGAAGGAAGGAATGAGATTATAATGAGAGTGAGGGAAGGTCTCAGGGAAGTCCTGCCTTAGCACTTGGCCACCACAGGTGCCCCCAATACGAGTCCCATGTCACACACACCATGGCCACACTACCTCTAGGACACTTCACATTATTCTTCCCCCCGCCCTGACTCTCTGAGGTCAAACACAACCCTGATGTGGCCCTCAATGAAATCGAGTTTGACACCCATGCTATAGCATCTGAAGAAGAATTTGGGGAAAAAACACCAGGAACAATTAAAAGTATTAAATGAGGACTGTTTGGCAGTATTTTTCATGTTAAATGGATGTAGTTGAATTTAATATTATAGGCTAAAAGAATTAGTGGTATCAGTTCTCAATACATTGTATTTTATGGATAAATACAGCTATATGTATAAATAAAATTTAAACATAAATATCTAAGAATTCATATATTTTTCTTACATATTTCTTAAGCATATGTAACTTTTGTGACAGTGCAAAAGCACAGAATTAGTGAAGTCTAGAATTTTATATAATTGATATGTATCTAAAAAAATTTAAACCTAGATTTATAGAAAGGATCAAATTAATTAATTACAAATGAAGGATCTGAACTTTTGATATTTGGATTGAGTAAATCTTTTAGGCTACTTTATTCTTCCTCATGAACTAAAAAAATCTAGATCAGTGTTTTTGAAATCAGTGTTTTTCAAACTTGGCAACCTGGCTGGGGAATTCTGGGAGTTGAAGTCCATACATCTTAAGTTTGCCAAGTTTGAAAAATACTAGACCTATGCATATTTAGAGGCTTTACTTATCATAATGTCCTATTTTTCAACAAGGCATCTCCTGTGTTTATTACTCATACACTTTTTAAAGGACAACCAGAAAATCACAAAGCCAAGTTGAACAGTTGATGAAACAAATGCAGTACCGCTTAAAGTAATCTATTTCTTTCTTTTTTTTTTACTATTGAAGTTACGTAGAATACACAATACAGTATTTTATTTGCATGTCCTCTTTTAACTTGGTGCCAAGTTGAAAGTGTGATTGCAGTTAACTGATCTTTAAAAAGTGTATGGATGACACACATCTAACTAGAATGGCAGAAAATGGCAATAAAGTTGCTGTATGTGCTAATAAAATCACTTTTGAGTGGGAACTGCAAGTAACTCTAACAGAATCTAACCTGAGTAAGTGTGATTCTGAGATTATATTGGATGTGTATGTTTGTGGAGAGGGAAGACAGAGGAGGGAGATATTAAATCTGATTTTAATTTGATTTTTTGCATTTAAAAAAAATGCATACAGAATATACTTATACATCTTATAAACGATCTAATGTGATCTTTGGTTAGTTGAATGAATATTTGCTAACATGAATGGCAGTAACTATCTTATGAATGAAAATGAAGGGAATATATTTCATAAACTGACTTCTTAAAAATATCTATGGAATAATTAGATTCAGCAAAATATATCATTGTATGGTTTTAAAATCTAATATGGCTAATTAAAGAAAGTACCTTTACTATCTGCAAGTTAACTTTGCAATTAGATTGTGTTAATATTGAATAAACAGAACAAGAGCAGTAGTAGGCTACGTTTTTATTCTTTAAAAAAATAATGCATTTAAAAGCTGTATTTATTAGGGAATATGGTAGACTCAAAAGGAAGAAATTAAATATGCAATCCTCCCAGACTGTTGCTAATAATAGGAGTTTGTGTTTTACAAGGAGCATTGAGAAAATGAACTGCCTTGCATGTTATTGCCCTGGGGTTGGAGGGAAGCAAGGTCAACTTTGTTTTCCATTGGGATCATGGGTTCTTTTTAAAATTCCTTTAATGGTTTATAACAGCCCGCATCTAGTTCAAACCAGCACCAAAATAACCTAGCAAAATAGTAACATAGATTTGTAAAAGCACTTTGTTTGTGCAGCTTGACTCAGGAATTCATAGACTGACATAGTTAATGATAAAGTCTAAAAAAGAAGATCAAAGTAATTCTCAATAAAATTCATTTCAGACTCTGCATTTGAGTCCTTTGTTTTGAAGAAATCCTGAATACTATCGCAACTGTTACAGGTAGTCCTCAATGTACAACTGTTCCTTTACTGAACTGTTCAAAGTTACAACGATACTGAAAAAAGTGACTTATGACCATTTTTTATCACACATTTTGCATCCATGTGATCAAAATGTGGAAGCTTGGCAATTGGTTCATGTTTATGACAGTTGCAGCGTCCTGGGGTCATGTGAACATTTCCATCCTTCTGACAAGCAAAATCAATGGGGAAGCCAGATTCACTTTACAACTGTGTTACTAACTTGACAACTGCAGTGATTCGTTTAGCTAGAAGAATCGTAAAATGGAGCAAAACTCACTTAACAAATGTCTCACTTAACAACATCAATTTTGGGCTCAATTGTGATTGTAAGTCAGCGTTGCCAGATTCAAAATGTAAAATTATCGTACCCGAGACTCAAAATTATCGTTTTTTTGAGAAAATTATCGTACATATAGCAAACTCTATATCTCACAGGAAGTACCAACTGTAGGCATATATCCATGTGGAAAATGTCCGAACTGAAGGCATGAAGCCACAAGATACGATCCCGCAAAACTTACGATCAGCAATAAACTACCTCAATGGGCCTGACGCGCGCGACGACACACACACGTGATCTAGACTCATGAAGTTACATGAACCCACGAAAAGTACAGTATGGTAAAATACTAGCTCTTAAGGTAAAATACTAGCTCTTAAATTGCCAAACTGTAAAATTATCGTACATTTGACCTTTTTGGGAATTATTGATCGTACATCGTACAGAGGGCCAAATTATCGTACAAATACGATAATTATCGTACGTCTGGCAACACTGTTGTAAGTCGAGGACTACCTGTATAACTTTCCTGATATTTACACACATAGGGACACTACATATACATTTTATACAGACAGTTGTGTATTATACCATTGGTGAACTGCAGCTGGTATATATATATAATATATGTAATGTTGTTATGTACGTAATTATGTATATATAATGTTGTCATGGATATTATTTAGATATACTAGCAAACAGTTCTTTAAAGTAAATATGTTCTTCATCTCAGATTCTTTGAACAAGACATCTTACAAAATAATAGATGGATTCTAAATTAATCATCCAGTTAACATTAAGTGGAAGCAGAGTAGTAAACTATAGAAGTCATCACAAAACGTAATAAAATTAGTCTAAATAACAATTTTACATTATGGAAAAGCAGCAGCAACACATTTCCTGTGGCTTCTTTAAAAATTTATAATAATTTGCATGCATTTCACTTTTCTATTGGTCGGTTTTTTTGATAAAACAGGTTATTTTGACTATTATAACTGAATGTAGATGTTAAAATATATATATATATATAAAAACTCCCAATCTCCATTAATCAGAACAAAATGTTGCTTTTTCTGTGGCTATCTTCATCCGAACTTTACTCAGAGCAGGCTGATGACAAACTAGTGTGGAGTTCTTTGCCCAAAATGATTTAGTTCAAAGTGCTGTTAGATACAGCTACTCTGTCAAGTTGTAAGAGCACTAGGGCGATTTCAGTTGTATTCTCTGAAAGTTAATTAATGTGACAATTATAGAGTCAAATACAACAGTAACCATAGCAATACTTTGTTACAATTATTAATTTCTATTCTGTTCTAGGATGGAATAAAATGTATTGTCAAATCTTACAAAGATTGCAATAGGAACTAAATAGAGAAGGAATTCTGTGACCTGATTTTCCCCCCTTGTTACTAACTTGCAAAACAACTGATAAGTAATCTTTCAAGAAATAAAGATATCTCATTTTCTCTTCTTTTTCTTTATATTTCTGCAGTGATATTACAGTTTATTGAATAGCACTGCTTCAAATTTCTTACCATTTTGTAAAAACTTACAGGAAAGCAAATGGGAGGAGCTGTAAACAGATTTACATATTGCATGACATTGCTTGATGTGTTCTCTGTTTTGAGGTTCCTAGGCTGGGGAAAGCAGTGTTCTCAACAGAGCTCTGACTTCTACAGACTGCACAGGATGAAGGAAAGGAAAGTTGTAAATGAAGAAGATATGTTTTCTTTAAAGTTTGATGTCTGCTTTCCTTCTGCTGTGCATTAAGTGTAGCATTTAACAGTCTTTTCCAATTAGAATAGTTTTTGCACAAATTTTGTGTAATAGTATTTCCTGATGGATTTTTCAAAGCGAGATATTTGTCCGGTGTTTCTCATCATAAATTCACACTGTTTCTGTTGTTCCCACAAGGAGTGTGTTAAAGAGGTAAGAATTTCACAGATACATATTTAAATCAGGCTCTACTTAAACAATTATCAGATTAATAATGACAATGCTTACTTTAAAGATTTACTGTTTGTATATCGATAGGAATATTCTTTTGTAGACAGATTGATTTCATAAAGATACTAAGACTTGTATTTTGTGAAGATATGTTATATTACATTCATGTGGGAGTGTAATAGAAGGTCTTTAATGTTTGAAGCTACAAGAATATACAACTACTAACTTCTGTACTTTTCTAGCTGTTTGATCTAACTGGATTGTTCAGAATATTGGTTCGTCTACACCAAAGATTGTTAGCCTAGGAATAAAGTTAAGTTGTAATTTGTGTAGATTCTATGAATTCCAGGACAACTTCTCATATATCATGTGAGGCAAGTATAGTAAGATTCTAACTATAACTGTGTCCAATAGAAAGATTCATCTTGTGTAAAAAAGAAGATCAGAATACCTGCTAAAGCCCGTGTTAAATATGCAGAAGATATTTTATTAGAGAATGAATGTTCCGCTTGATTGATCTGATGGGAGCTCATTTTGATTGCAGATAAAACAATTTATTTGTCAGTTTACAATACACAGTTATGAAAAAAAGATTTGGATGTAGTGCAAAGAATTACATCTACCATAACATATCCAATAGGGAAGAACTGAACAAATGCAGCAGAAGTTCAGTCTGAGGGGGGATTTCCGGTCTGCAGCGATTCGGAGCAGGCAGGAATCCGCAACTGTGCGCGGTTTCTGCCTGCGTTCTCTGCCTGAGTTCCCCGAGCCATTTGGCTTCGGGGCTAAGCCACCTCCATAGAAGGTGGCGAAGACAGGGGGGGGGGTCTGGCAGGGTCGAGAGATATTGCATCTCTCTTCCCTAGCCAGCGAAACCCCCTTTTCCAAAGTCAGCTGAGCGGCAGTCAGCAATGGCCACCACATAGAAGAGCTCAGCCGGAAAAAGAAAGTGCAGGAGAAGCTGTGAAGAATTGAAAGTGATCTTTGCTGACCAGGACAAGTAACAGTGAAAGTGCTCTGGAATTTGAAACTTGCTAAAGAAACATCATTTCCAGAACGTGTCAAGTGGCGAATGTAAATTAAAGGAAAAGCTTTTTTTTTTTTTCACTCTCCTTCCAAGCGTGGCAGCGATAGAATCTTAAGAGAAATCAGAAAACCCGCATTGGAGGTATGGATTTCTGAACATTTAAAGGAAAATTGTTGCTGTAAGGGGGAAGGGAGAGGAAAAAAAAATTGAAGCAGAATTTGAAAAAGGAGGAGATTGCCTAGAATTTTGAAGAGCTTTGAATATTAATATGGCTTCTAAAAGATATATTTTAATTGGAACTCTTTGATCAAACAGCGACCCCAGAAAGAGAAATGGAAGAAAGAAAAAAGTATTAAAATAAATAGTTTATTTGG
Source organism: Hydrophis major (assembly GCA_033807585.1). NCBI lineage: Eukaryota > Metazoa > Chordata > Lepidosauria > Squamata > Elapidae > Hydrophis > Hydrophis major. Next base: position 197,039,499 of record CM066331.1, read on the forward strand.
ATTCTCTGGTGACTTTGGAACTTTTGGGAATTATTCTTGATTAAAAACACTCGGGTGGTTGTTTTGGAAAAAAAAATTATCTTCATGATGGCATCGCTTGTGGATGAACTAAAAATTGAATATAAAAAATATAAAAAAGAAGAACAAGATGGGAAAGATACTTTGGACACTCTTTTTCAATTTCCAGAAATGGCGGTATGCACTTATGAAAAATTGACTGCGCAGCAGGACGATTGGGACAAAGAAGAAGAAGCCATCTTTGATGAACAAATGGTTCTATTTGGGGAGGAGGAGAAAGAGGAAAAGAAAAAGGGGATTTTAAGCCTTGAAAAAACAACCAAAAAAGAGAAAAATGAGGTGAAAGGTGGATACAAGGTTAGAAAACAACAGAAAGGAGGAAAGCAGAAGAAGAAAAGGGGGGAGGAGAGACAAAGGGGTAAAAAGGGCATGGAGAAGAATAAGCAAGAGAGAAAGGAGGGGATGAGAAGCCTTAATGGTGGGAAGCAAGATTTAAAGAAACAAAACTCATTTAGAGATAATGGGTAAATTTAATTGAAAAAAGGGACTCTGTAAGGTACATAAGATTGTGTTTTTACATGTGTATTTAGAATAAAATGCTTAAGATATAAATGAGTATTAATACGTATGATTAATTTCTTAATGGCATTGATAGTGGTCTTATATGCTTTTTCTTTGTTATTGTTGTGTTTTTTTTCTTTCTCATAAAATTCATTGTGTAATTTTAGAATGTACTAAACAGAATCCCAATATAAGTTAAGTGTTATATTAAGTACTATTAAGCTAGGGGAAAGAGTTAAACGCGTCATACTCCAATCAGTGTACAGGAGAAATTTGTTTAAAGAGAAAAGATGAATGGATAGCTGGAAATAGAACAGACAAAGAATGATAAGTATTGTGAATTGAATTGAGATGAGATAAATAAAATAAAACTAAGAAAGATAAAAGAGGGAAGAAGCTATATAGAAAATTGAAAATGGTAATAAGATATGGAATAGTATATAAAGTGAATATGAATTTTGAATTTGTGTCTGTGCGAAGAGTTTTAACCTGGGATCAAGCAACTTTAAGAAAAGATGTTGTATGTTTTTATGTTTTATGTTTTGTTTGTTTGTGTATTGTTTTTGAAAAGCAAAAAAAAATTAATTAGCAAGAAATATAATTTGGATAATAGAATGAAAAGGAGAAGTTGGGATAAGATACAAAGCTGAACAGATAATGTAATTATATATATTATAATTTGGAATTATTTTGTATGTTCTATTGATTTTTTCAGAAAAGATCTTTTATGTTATTATGCCTTGTTTGTATGTGTATTGTTTTGTAAAACTAATAAAATTTGTCTTAAAAAAAAAAGAAGTTCAGTCTGGGAGATTATCATGTGAGAGAAAGTGTTGTCATGTAAAATTATAGTTCTTAGATTTTTAATTTCATATCTATATCTATAGATTGACAGACATAGATATTAAAAACTGGTTTGTATTGGAATTCCTTTATCTTGTTCCAAGAATGCTGATTGTCGGGGATTTTTTAAAAAGCAGGGTTCTTATAGATGTGGATTTGTAAAGTGTTGTGTGTGGAGGGGACATGATGGTAGTGCCTCAGTGCAAGCCTGCACACTTGCACACATGTTTTCATGAAATACTACACATTTCCTTATTATGTTAAACCTGAAAAGGTGGACTGGTGTATTTCCGTATTGCCTGTTTGAAAGAATGGTACACTTATCTCATCTATTTCATCCTACATCTGTGTATGTTAATCCTTGAATCGTACTAACAATATAAACAAATCATTGATTTATATCAACTGAATCTAGATAAATAAGTGAAGGAATTGATGGAATATGAGTTAAGTAAAATTCACAAAGTTATCTAATAAGACTTGGAAGTTGGTGCTTGATGCAATAAAATGAGTAGTTTGGAGGACTATGGGGAAGATGATTGAATGAAGATTAGATGGTAATTTGTGGTTTACAATTCAGTCAGATCTGACATTCATGACACAATGAATTTCACCAGGACTGTCTATCAATATCGGCTTCTTGAGTTCTAGTAAGACAAGCTCATGCTTATGCCATTAATAATTGTGCTTAGCCACCTTGCTTCCTCTTGTGGGTTTTTTTTTTTTTTTGATTGCCCTCAATTTTTCTAAACAAGGAAATCTTCTGCAGTGACTCTTTGCATGGCATATTCAAAATATATAAAACTTAACTTCATTATTTATTTATCCAGTGAGCACAATATTTCAGTGTCTAGTAGTTACTTCATCTGGTATTAGATTATAACTTGTAATACAAGTTATTCTTGAACAATAGTAACTTAATTTTCAGAAAATTATCTGAACTTTGCTGTACAACCTTGTTTATATACTAATCATTTTTTAACTTGAAATACTCAAAATATTCTTTTGTGTTGCTGGGGAATCTTTGAATTGTGGATATAAAATTTTCATATTCTATATACATATGTAGTTTTGAATATTATAGCTGGGGCTACATCTTTCAATTGGGTCTGTGTTTTCCACCTGTTAGAAACTTTTTAATAGATGATTAAACATGGAAAAATGTAAAAATAAAAAAAAACATGTTAGAAAAGAAATTTTCCTTTCACTGACAGGATGAAAGAATGGTTCTTATATGATGGCACATGTTATGTGTGTAGGGGCACTTTTTGAGAGCATGAAGAAATGACCATATTATTTTAGTAATATAGTATGTAGATTCAATTAATCAAAACTCGTTTACTAAATGTTGAATTGGGGAACAGCTTTAATTTTAATTACATTTACACATTTAATTCAAGAAATGTTCTATTAGTATCTATGTTCTATAATGAATAAAATATATGGTTACAAGATAATAATGCCAATGGCCTTTACTCTTTAATGAAACTAATGCTTTAGTGATTTTTTGGAACGTTTGGGAATGTAATGTGTTACTAGCCTGCATTGCACTAAATAAACTTCCTCCATATCCAGGAGTGTGCAGCTGTGGTGACAGCCTCATGATCCTGGAAAGTGACATGGTTGTTTTAGTGATCCAGATGTCTGCCATGCTTGTATTCTGGATGTTCTAAAGTACTTCTTCTGAATAGAATCTGCATCATGATGGGGCTAGCCTCCTAATGAAGGATAGGATGATGATGATGATTGAAATGTCCTGTTCTTTGCTCTGGAAGCTCAGTTGAGAATTCAACTGAGGCTTGAGCCTGGCAATTGTCTGCCTGGCCTCCTGGCCTCTCTTAGCTTGTGGACCACATAAAAACAGCAGAGGCCTGGTATTTATTGTCTGACCAATAAAAACAAGAAACTTTCAGAGGCAAAAAGAAACCTTCATTCAAAGATAATTAGAGACATAAACAGGCAAGGGGATCAGGGATTCCGAGAGAGAGAAAGAGAGGTGGGTGGGGGAGAGAGGGAGGGAGAGAGAGAAAGAAAACTAATGTATGATTATAACTGTCTTTGTTTGGTCTGTCTTCTTTGTTTTAGGGAGTCAAGCCAGCTAGCTTTGATAAAGTAGCTATTCCTGAAGTGAAGGAAATAATTGAGGGATGCATTCGTCAAAATAAAGATGAAAGGTAAATGTTTTTCTACTTGGATTGAGCAGTAGAAATGGGCTGTGTTGACAGTTTTGGTTGAAAATCTTTCAGGTAATCTGTAATGCATCACTACTGTAGTACAAATGTTGGCAAATTCGTTCAGTAAAGGGCGAAATCCCACCTCTCTGTGTCTGCAGGCTTAGTGCACCTGCCGTTGGAATGGCACCAGGCTGCAAGCAAGGAATCTTCTGAGAGGTGCCCACCCACTATGCCCTGGGATTCAGCCCTGGAAACCCAGCTAAAACTCTGGCCTGGCAATCTCTATCTGCCCACCTATTCTTTCTTAGTTCACAGGCTGTACAAAAACAGGCAGTAGGCTATATTTGTCCATAGGTCCTAGTTTATTCACTGCTTCTTTAGTGTATAATCTATGAATGTGCACTGATTTTGCAAGCACACATTAACATTTCTTTCAGTCAAGGTCAAATTACACCTATAGTCTTTTTTCAAGTTGCACTAATTACTTTCTTTATAGTGAAGGCATACATTTTCAATTTGTCCTCTCCTGTTTAAAGAATGGGTGAAGCATTAAAATGTATTGACAGTATTTCATTTAATAATTAAGTAAAGATCTCTTGCCTCATCCATTGGCTGTAATATTGTATCATAATGATGTTTCCTTCAAATGTTTAAAAAAAAAATAAGTGTTTCCTTTCTTTGGAGGATAAAGTGGCATGAATGCATTATGTCTTTGCATAAGAATTAAGGCTTTATTTGGGAAGAAAATATGTTTGGTTCAAATGGTAAAGTTTGAATAATCTTTGTATTTAGTTGCATTGCTTGTATACCCCTAAATCTCCATCTCACTCATGGATCCCCTAAATTGTAACTTGTTCTCTTCTTTCTATAATTATCAGATATGCTATCAAGGACCTTCTGAATCATGCATTCTTCCAGGAAGAAACTGGTGTGCGTGTAGAATTAGCAGAAGAAGATGATGGAGAGAAAATTGCTATTAAGCTCTGGTTACGAATTGAAGACATTAAAAAGCTAAAAGGAAAATACAAGGATAATGAAGCAATAGAATTTTCTTTTGACTTGGAAAGAGATGTTCCAGAGGATGTAGCACAAGAAATGGTGAGCAATAAAGGGATTAGGTATTTGTCTCTAAATATAGATTTTTGTGTTTTGGATACAGTTTGGTCCATTTGTATTTTGATAATTGTACAAAACTCAATACTTTAAAAGGAAGTGATACAGAAAGCTGTAATTCATGAGTAAATCATGTGCACAAATTCTTAAGTAAACTCATAAGTTTCTCCATTTAATACAAGAATATTTTAAATAGGGAAATAACAATACAATTCAGCAAAACTTTGAAGTAAATACTAACAACTTACATTAGCCAAGACCAGCCACATTTTTAAAAGTGATTTTCTCCATTTTGTACATTGCCTAGTTCTGGGGAATATTTCATGCTTCAGATATGGTTGACATGTATTCAGGTATAATATTATGATATTTTACTTGATTAAAAACAATCAAATCACTTGAACACTTGTTTTTTTTAAATGCAGTTTAGAATGTTTCTTGTCATGTTCCAGCAGAACTTTAAGCAAAATATTTTTATTTTTTTCTCCAGTGGATAAGATTCATTAGCAAACTTTTCTGCCATCAATCTGAGACAGATGTTTCTAGATGTAATTTCTAAAATTTACCTACATAAAATATTTGACATTTTTTAAAAAAATTCCAAAGCAAATCCATCTTAAAATGGTTTACAGAACAGGAGGTATTAAACAACAGAAATTTACATATATATAAAAGCAAAATACTCATGCATCATCATCACAAAATCTCCAGAACTGTAAAGCCTACAAACTTGAAATTTGGCACTTATGTTCCTCTTGGCTTCTAGGTGCTCACTAAGGAAGAATTTTTCAAAATGACCATCAGAGCAGTGGTATTTTGTATATTATTATCAACAAAATGAATAAATGAATAAACAAACAAACAAACATGCTCTGATACAAAGGAGTTGTACTCCCCTTCCCCACCTGAAAAGAAATCTGTTTCAAATGCAAAACATAAGCAGAGGAGAGGAGTTTCAGTTTTAATTTCATAGCAGCAACCAGCTTTAGTACAGAATAGTTGAGCTAAGCCTCACCCAGCTCTTTGCTGTCCCCTTGCTCACATAGCAAATATTCTTTCAGTTTCCAAACAGCCCTCAACTCTCTCACACATTGACAGGATCCTAGCCAGATGAATACCGATGGATGCTGGTAGGCAGAGGCAGATTTTCCCCCCTTATTTTCCTCCCCAAAATCTAAGCCCGACCACATAGTTTCATAGCGAAGCTAGTATAAATAAAAATATAAATGACATAATAAACCTTTCATTTCAAGTCTATGGAGATTATCAATCTTCCAGGTCAAGGGTCTTCAAACTTGGCAATTTTAAGACTTGTGGACTTCAATTCCCAGAATTCCTGAGTTAACATGAATGGAGGAGGAATTCTGGGAGTTGGAAGTCCACAAGTCTTAAAGTTGTCAAGTTTGAAGACCCCTAATCCAGGTCATGGTTGTCCCAAAGGTGCTTTTTCCAAAAAGCAACTGGATTGTTTTGGTTTTTTTCTTTGTAAATGTTTCCCCTTCTCATCCAGTAACTTCTCCAGTTGTAACGAACTGACTCAGTAACAATCGACCCTCAGAAAGTCTAATGACCGGATGGATGTCTGCAAAGAATATAAACCTTTTCATATCTCACCAGTCAGTTAAAACTGAACAAGTTTCTTGGATGAGTTTTGCCTTTTGGGAAAAGCACATTTTGGACTTTCATTTCAAAATTACAAATAGAAATTAGTCCTTGAAACAATAGCTGATCGAATACATATCACACCAACATTTAATTAAAAGTGAATTGAAACATTCAAGTCTTAAAAGCATCCAGGTTTGAGTTCACCTTATGACTTCAGTATAGGTTATATGTTAATAAACAGAGGACATTGCATCTAGATTTTTCTTCCATTCCAGGAAGCTGTGGATCAGTTGTCCTATGAGGGTGAACAATACTGGCAACTATTATAGTTGCACAAGTGGTTTATTTCCTTGATAAGATCTCAATATTTTGGGAGAATACTATGATGAGTAATTTTTGAACCAAATATTTGGGAGAATACCATGATGGATAATTTTTAAGCCAAATATTTTCTTCTAATATTTTTGTAATAATTAATGTTACTTTAAAACTGACAAACTGATTGTTCATTTTTGTTGTGTCATGCAATGGGTGGAAAGGAGAGAAGCAACTTAGAACTAAGGAGAAATTTCCTGACAGTTAGAACAATTAATCAGTGGAACAACTTGCCTCCAGAAGTTGTAAATGCTCCAATACTGGAAGCAGGGGGTTGGATCTCCAAGGTCTCTTCCAACTCTGTTATTCTAATTCTAGAAATGGCTGTCTTAGTGTAGTTAATATCATGCGTTTCTGTTCTGTGTGCCTTTTTGTAGGTTTTTTTTTCATTGTGTATGTTTTTATATATTATTTTTTTTAATTGATTGCTATATGCTTCCCAGAGTCACTTTCATGTGAGATGGATGACTATGTAGATGTGATAAATGAAATAAATATATTTATTGTAATACACCATTGTCTAATAGTATGAACTGTTTTTCTTTCAGGTTGAATCTGGATATGTCTGCGAAGGAGATCACAAAACAATGGCTAAAGCTATAAAGGATAGGGTATCTTTGATTAAGCGAAAGAGAGAGCAGCGTCAGTTGGTAAGGGAAGAACAGGAGAAAAGAAAGCAAGAAGAAGTCAATCAGAAACAGCAGACAGAACAGAAAACACAAGCAGGGGCTGCCCAGCAAGGAACAAAACAGGCTGTGCCTACTACTAGTGTCACTGCCATTCCCACCACTTCAACTTCTGTTTCTACCCAAGTAGAACCTGAGGAGCCCGAGGCAGATCAGCATCAACAGGTTCAGTTCCAGCAACCCAATGTTTCTGTATTATGTAAGTACTTTCTGTACACATCACCCAACTTCCATTTTTTCCCCACTCTTGGTAAGCGGAGGCTAAGTTGTCATTAGAGATTAATGGTATTTTTTTGTAACTATGGATGCAGTTTCTACCTTGCTATTATGTTCAGGAATAGACGCTGGTTCCTACAGGGACAAAATGGTTGCAACCGAATCCAAATCATCATTGCTGGTTTCATATCTATCGGAGAGGACCGTACATTGGCAGAAACAGTTGCTGCCATTGTCATCAAATCACAGTGGGGAAGCCACTCTTTTTCTTCATCTCACATCTTCCTTACTATCACCAACATTATTATTAAACTCCAATAGTCACACAAATTGTGGTGATGTCATCTGGATGGGATCAAATTTCCTCTATTTAGAAGAGAGCTTTAAAAACAAAAAAAAGTTCAAAAGACACTTTTTCCCCCTTTGGGGAAAACAATCATTCTACTGCCTACATTACCAAGTAGTCCAGGTACATTGTGAGCAAGACAAGAAAGGCTGGGAGGAGAGTTACTCACACAACTTGTGATCTTTCCTGCTGACTCTGCTTTTGGGAAGCCAGCAGAGAAGATTACAAATGGCAATAACATGACCACAGATGCTGCAATTGGTCGTAAGTCCAAACTGGTTGCCAAGTGCCCCAATTTTGTGCACGTGACTGCAGGTGCACTGCAATGGTCAGAACTTCAAAGACTGGTCATAATTTCCCTCTTCAGTACCATCCTTATTCTTCACAAGATGAAGCTAAATTATTTTCCAATGCAGCCAAATACAAAATATATCACTGTCTTACTAGTATATAAAGGGGAAGCCGTAGCATGTGGCATCTGAGTCTAAATAAGACATTTGTGACTGCCACCCTAGCATCACTGGTTTGAATCAGATCCTAAAACATCTTCCAAGATGGAACTGCATCTGAGTCCAGGTTAAGGATTAATCTCTAGACTGACTCTGTTTGCCTGTTCTCATCTCCCCAAAATTACTTTCTAACCTCACTTCAAGAAATAGTCAGCTTCCTTATTCTATATATCCAGAGAAAATACCTAATCTACTACTGTCTGGAACTGATTTCCATGTAATCCTCAACTTATGGCTACAATTCAGCCCAAAATTTCTGTTGCTGAGTGAGACAGTTGATAAGTGACTTTTGCCCCATTTTACGACCTTTCTTCTCACAGTTGTTAAGTTAGTAACACAGTTGTTAAGTGAATTTGGTTTTCCCATTGACTTTGCTTATCAGACGGTCACAAAAGGTCACCTTCACATGATTCCAAGACACTGGAACCATCAAAAATACATGCCAGTTGCCAAGCTTTTGAATTGTGATCATGTGATCATGAGGGTCCTGCAATGGTCATAAGTATGAAAAATGGCCAAAGGCCACTTTTTTCAGTGCTGTTGTAACTTTGAACGGTCACTAAATGAACTGTTATAAATCGGAACTGCCTGTATTTGTTTGACAGATCAAATATAAATTATAGTACAGTAGTACAGTATAAGACAACAAAACAATATGTGAAATTTGCATATTAGGATAATTGACTTTTAAAAAATATTTCCTTGCTTTTCTGTATCTATTCCATGTGCATTGTCTTTACAGATGTTATAATGCTGTTTCCCTTGTCCCTGAAATTCTTTAAATTCGTTTGTGAGATCGTTGTATTTTCTTGGCTTTGACTTGTCTTCTTGGCAATTCCCACATCCAGTGTGCCTTTTTATGTTTCTTGACCTTTGGCAGTTGATTTTCACATCCATTTCTTTACAATCATTCTACAGTTTCTCTGGTCCCTAATCTATGAGGTTTAAGACATCAAAGTGATTCCCGATGTTCTCCTTGAAAATGATGGGCATATGTTCAAGACCAAATTATGGAAACTGATTGGTTTTCTTCTGCTGATAAAATTTAACTTGAATCTAGCATATGAGCAATTTGTGATCTATTTCATAGTCATGTATTTGCTATTAATAACTAGGCTCTTGCATTTCCTTCTACCAGTTAGATAATCAATTTAATTTCATCTCTGTGTACTTCTTCTCAAAATGCCCATCTATATATTGGCATTATTTTGATTGTTTGAAGAATGTGTTAGCATTAAATATCATTGGATTGGCAAAAATTAATAATTCTGCTGGGGAATGGACATATATAGGAAAAATTAATTCCTTCCTCTTCTCTTAAGATGGTTTACCAGCCAAAGTGGTGTTTCTTTTATAATTATGTCAGAGACACAAAATGTATGATTTCTTTTTTGGCTTACTTGGCATCCTTCAGCAACACACAAAGGCTGGAGGAAACTTTAGGTAAATCACTAGAATTATATAAACAAGAAGAAGACCAAAAAAAGGAAATTACACATTGGTGTCTCAGTTATTTTCCTCCAAATTATAATTATCTCCCAAGTCCATGAAGCTCACCTCTAAACAAACTGATACAACTTCTGATCTTAAGCTAGACTTTTATATCATAAACAAAATAGTTACTACTACCCAGGTAACTAATATCTGTCTATCATCATAACTATATAACTCTGTGTGACTAACAATCAGTTTACAGAAAGAAAGAAAGAGAGAGAGAGAGAGAGAGAAAGAAAGAAAGAAAGAAAGAAAGAAAGAAAGAAAGAAAGAAAGAAAGAAAGAAAGAAAAAGGATCACCAGAAGCACAGAATAGTCTAATACAAAAGAAAACTAAGGCACCATATAACCAGTTCACAGAAACAGACACATGTTCCACTAACATACTGGCTCTGACGGGGTGGGGAAGATACAAGGTTTAACAGCCTTCTTTAAGGTCAAATCCCTGAGATACAAAAGGCATCGTGTCTGGGTTTCTCTATGATTTAATTGAAATAAATGGTAAAAATATTTCCTAAACTTGCCTAGAGACTACAATTAAAATTATTCCCCTGGAGCTGAAGAAGAGTGTTGAATCATTATTGGAGAATTATTTTATATCTCCTTGCTATTACTCAGTCTGTTTTTGAATTGCAACATTTTTTTTAATTCAAAGACCCACTGGCAGAAATCTTATGTTATTATTTTTATTCAGCAGGATTTGAAGAAAATAATAACCATAGTAGTAGTAATATGCATCCTGCAATGCTACCTTTAATGCCATTGAAGAACAACATCTACCTATCCCCCCCAGGTCCTTGGGAAGGACTCTAGGTGGACAAAAAATGCCAGATATTGTGTAAACACCTGGCTGACTGTGTGATAAACTGTAGTAATGGTAATAAAAAGAATGGCATATATCTTAATTGATGTTGAAAAATTTGGGGATATAAAGAGTTTTTCTCCATTTTTTGTATATTGAAATCAGTGACCCAGTAAGTAGAGAAATACAAAATATTTAAATTATTTTACTGATTATTTTACTGAGTGGTTTTATTGCCTGAAAAGTGAAATCAAATGAAAAGTATTATTCCACCTGATAATTTCAGATATGAAAACTTGAATGCTTCCTTTTTCATGGATGGAGCATGGTGGAGTGATTGTTCCCTAAATATAAATGAACTATTTCTATAATTATTAGCAAGAGAATGCATTCTTAGACAGTGTTCAGAATGAGTACTTATAATTGTGGATTATCTGCTGTATAGATGAGGAGCTGCATGATAGTAGATGTCTGCAAATCCAAACATATTTACAGGATGGGGGTGGGTGGGATGTCCAATGTTTGGTTGAAATGGCTTGTTTAAGAATTTGTTTAAAAATTGAGAGCAATATTTATTTAACAAATAGCCTTTGCTTCATGACAATTCATCGAATGACCATGCAAAGTTTCAGTGGCACTAGTGCTGTGGTGGGAAATGAGTCATACTGGTCCTTGAAAGTTCAATCGTTGCAGCGTCCCACTATCATGTGATTGTGATTTGAGTGGCAAGTGGCTCGCGCTTATGACAATTGCAGCACCCCACAAGAATGTGATCGCCAATTGCTGCTTTCCTTGCTGGCTTCTTACAAGCAAAATCAATGGAGAAGCTTGAAAGGAAGTTTGCAAGTCTCCTCTTTCCATAGGCCATCCTTTTTCCTGTCTTCCTCCATCATTCTGCCACATATAATTTTGATTATAGTAATTTATTTAAAATGTAGTAATTAGATATGACTTAATAGTCTAAATAGTCTAAACATTTTAGTGTCAACACTCAGCCTGAGTATCCAAATTCAGTTTCTATGTGCTATCTTCCTTCAGCACATCGCATTCAGTATATTAAGTGGAAAGAGAGAGAGAGAGAATGAAAATGAGAATGTTCTTTGCACTTACAAGGCTTGAACTTCCCTTTAAGTTATGAACTGGTATCTTAAAAATCATATTTATATTGTGTTTTACAGCTGATGGCACAGTTGACAGTGGCCAAGGTTCGTCTCTCTTTAGTGAATCATGCTTGAGTAGCCAGCCGTCGGCTTCCTTCACTTCCCAGCATGAACAGTCTCTTCCAACACTTCCAGCCTCAGGATATTCAGTTCCTGTTGGCCAGCCACAGTCACAACAGCCTGGAGGATACCAGACCTCTGCGGTGGTAAGCATAAAATTAAGCAGAATGACAAGAATCCTAGAATCTTGTTACATTTCCCTGGGTGTCTTTAGACGTTAGGTTTTCAGTCTGAGATTGTTCAAAGGTAATAAAGAAAACTATGTGGGCAAGCCTGTTGCTTGCCTTTCTCTAATATTGCTTTAAAATAGGAATGTTCTGAAAGTAAGCATAGTGAACTGAATGTGAAACATTTGCTTACTGGCAGTAAGCAAATACATAGAGGTATTTGAAGCTGTAGTTAGGTTCAAACCTTATTGAACTGTGGGTGGAAGAAAAATCATGGGATAGAGTTTTTGACTAAATGATGACATTTATAAAACATGTGTTATGTGAATGTGTTGCAAATTCTTAACTGCAGTTAAAAAAGGTAAGAAGTATTAACCATTATAGAATGCTGCATGCAACCACTTCAGTTTTAAGTGAACCTTATGTCTCCATTTATTTATAGTTCCCTTTTAATTGCTTATGGGCACAGTTACCTTTCTCACTTCATGTGTTCATTTGTGTTACTCTATAATTTGTATCTTTCTCTGCTGGGTTTTCAGAACTGCCATTGGGGTTCCTCTAGAAGATGTCACCTCCTATTCTATTCATTATACTTTTTTAATGAAAAATGCTACTTGTAGAGTCTGTACTGACAAAAGTTGTAACTGGTTGACCCATAGCCAAAGATTGCAACATTTGGATAATCATATATTCATTTATATCATACTGATGCAGGTAATTAGAAAAGGTAATCTTTTGCTAGAAGAGAAGCATCGCCATACATTTCAAATGCACTTATGAAACTTTGTGCTCTTTTAATCCAAATGCAACATTTTAGTTTTAAGTTTGACATGCATACGTTTTAGTTCCTCTGATTCCATTAAAAATATTGTTTGAACAATAACCCCTATTAAACAATCTTCACATTCCTTGCTTCAGGTTTCAGTAATCATAAATAATACCAAGAGTATGTTAATAGTTCTTCTGAACAGGCCAGTTTCAAACGACAAATAGATTTCCAGAAAAGAAAAGAAAAAATAATTCAATCTTTTTGGGAAGTTACAGTTTTGAGGGAATCTCATGGAGAGATGACTTGGGAAGAAAATAATTAAAAAGCCTAAAAAAAAAAAAAGTTTGGTGGGAAGAAAAAAAACAACCCTGGCTTCTGGAAGAGCTACTACACAACTTTTTTAAAATTCTAAGTTGGTTCAATCAACAAAATTTGCTTATTTTGTTGATTGAACCAACTTGGGAAGGTAAGCAGATTATAGTATTTTCTTTATTTTCTAATGAATTCTTCTACAATATTGTTCATTTTTCAAATTTGTTTTTAATCTTAAAGTCAAAATGTGCAGGTTAAAATGTGAATCATTTTGTGTTGTATAATTCTTAGCTGAATAAAGTTGTAGAGAGATCCTGGCAAGGCATTATTTAGGAGGCCATTCCAGTTCAAAAAGAATCAACTGAAGTGAAGAAAAGTGCAATTTAAAAGGGGGGGGGGAGGGAGAAGATAAGATAATATAATTAGAGACAGTTATATTATTAACATTTAATTGTTAACACTTGGAAGAAAGAGCTCTTCTTCATGAAGAGCTTGTTTTCTATGCCTAAACAGAGTAAACCTGTAACGGATCCCTGAAACACAACCTAATGGAGACCTGAATTTGGAACAGATGCTTCTTTCTACATACACTGCTTGTTAACTATTTTGTAGTAGATTTAGTTTTAGTGAAATTTAATCGTCAGAGAAAAACCTGGAGGCCTCTAAAGTGCACATATTAGTTTTGTGTGTGATCTCTATCAAGTTTCTTCCTAACCCTGTCTGTTATAATCAGTATCAGTCTTCTGCCATGATTATGTCCCTGAGTTTCAGTTCATTTATGCTCATTTCTTTCTTTCTTTTTTTTTAGCCTCAACATGGCTGTAGCATGTCAGTTTGTGCTTCCACTCTTTCCCCCTCCCTTCCCTCCCCGGTCCCTCCCAGTGCTCCTTCCACCCTGGCATTAGCGTTGTCTGCACCTCTTTCTTCTTCCTATCTTCGGACTACCCCACAGGAAACTTTTGGTGAAAAGCTTTCCAAAGCCCTGGAGAGTGTCCTGCCCATGCATATCACCTCTCCACGCAACCAGCGGCGCTCCAGCCTGCCTTCCCTCTTTGTCAGCCCTGTATGTCACTTTCCTGACACATTAAGATAAGTTACCACTAAATACATCCTGGCTTCTAGTATTGGATTAGGATAAAAAGGCACCATGGTTATTCTGTGCTATAGGAAAGCTAATAATTCTCCTTCCTGAAGTTAGAAATTAATTTGTTCAAAACTTTGGGAAAATGCTTAAAAGTATCACAACATTTATAGGATGAATCTGAAAATGATTGTATTATTTCAAAAACATTTGAATGTTTTCTCAGTTGGGATAATAACCAAAGGTAGACAGTACAGTTGATTCTCATTATTTGTGGATTCCATAAATGCAACTTTGCTTACTTGTTAAAACTTATTTGTAGTTGCAAAATTAATAATTGAGCAGTTTTACGGTGATTCATGGACATACACAGCAGTGAAAAATTTGAGTCACCCAATGCACATTTTTCAGGATCTGCTAATTCTGTATTTGTGATGATACAGCATAACTTCTGCAGATAATGAGGATCCTCTGTGCCAGGTTTTCTGGCAACCACTTGGCCAACTTTTCTTGACATAGTATGAAATGGTTTATCATTCCTTCTTTCAGAATTTTTTAAAAACACCCCTACAGTCCTGGATTTCCTAGCAGTTTCTATTGAAGCACAAACCAAGGATAGTACATCTTAACATTTTCTCAGAATTGGCCTCAGTCAATTGGGTGCTTCTATCTGTTATATGTTAATAATTCTGAAAGTAGCTTTTATTTAGTATTCAATCAATAATTTACAGCCCATCTCAAATGATTTTGGGTGACTAACAGCAAAAAAACCTAGATAATTTGCAGCCAAATATTAAAAACAAAATAAAACAAAAAACTGTCAATAGAAATACAAATACATATATTTCAACAAGATTACTAAATTAATTCAGAGTCTGGCAGACTTAGTAACTGTTATATAAGTTTGTCTGGTTGTGTATACATGTGTGTATGTTCCTTTTCCTAAAATGGATTTTTTTTAAAGTGCCTTTAAAGTGCCAAAGAAAGAAAGAAAGAAAGAAAGAAAGAGAGGGAAAAAGAACTTCCAACTTTCTTACATACAGTGCATTGCAAAAATAATACATCAATCTTTTGCTTCACATTTCACATTTCAAGCCAATTCTTTAATTACAAAATCATTCTAATCATCAAAACCTAAAGTTTCTTTTTCTCAGTTTCAAGCAAGATACTGGTTTTCTTTTTTTTTTATTAAATCAATTAGTATAATTAAAATAATCAAAATTCACAAAGGAAATGGAAAATAATAAACATTACCTCTATAGTAGATCTATAACAAATAGGACCTGTAACAAAATACTGTACCATATTATTAATCCTCTGATGCATGATGATTTTTTAAATCAAACAATACTTCATTTTAAACTTACTTGCACTGAAATATAATTTGCTTACTATGTGGATAACTTTTTGGCCATTTGCTTTAATTACCTGTATAATTTTCACCTGTAACTGTTGAGTCTTTCGTGCTCTCTGAGCTTGGTTGTTTGCAGTTGTTTTGTTACTAGACAAGATAACATCTTCATTGCTTTTAATCTGTCAACTTCATGATTTCACTGCTCATGCTTCAAGTCATTTATGAAGAAGGTATGTATATTTGACTAGACACAGTAGTGAAGAAGTAGACAATGGAAAGAAGGCAGAAACAATTTTTAAACTTCATCTGTTCTGGAAACAACTGCTTGCTCTACTATCATGGGGGCTAAAGAAAAGTATTCTCAAGTCTCACATTTATGGACTTTAGGAAAGGTAGAAGCTTCCTCTTCCTTAAGCCCTGTTCCTTTGTGCCATATGGGCCCCCCAGGTCTTCTCCCAGTGTAGAGTATTTTATGCACTGAATGTTTTTAATTTTAGTTAAGAACAGTAATGGGTTTTTTGTTTAATCTCTGAGTAGCAACTAGAGGTAAAAGTAAAGCTCTTGTGATTCAAGTTCAATATCTTGCAACTATATGGATATATTTCTTTGGCAATATTTTCTTGGCAATACAGAAGTGATTGAAATTATTTTTTTTTAGATAAGGAAATTAGAATCACTTTCCTACAGTACAAGCAAACATTTTCCTCCTTCAAATGATATGTGCGACTGATTGTCACTCTATATTTTTACTACGTCATAGGAGAATTTGCTGCTGCTTTTCCAGAACAATTGAAATTTGGTCTCAATTGACCCTATTAATATAAAGGAGAAAAACTGAGCGTTTTAATCATATTGGAATATGTTTAACAGAGAGTTTTATAAGAGATAACATATCCATTCTGGAATAATAAAGTGCAACACTTGACAAATGTAATCCCTTTGTAATGACTAGGTTTTGGAGGTGTGAAAACGATGAATAATCTCTAAACTTTTCTTTTTGCTGCAGTTTAAAAGCAGATTCTCTTCCTATTTAGACAACTATTTCTCAGGAGGTGTACTGTAGTGCAAAAAAAAATGTATTAAGAAAAAATGGTTTTGAAGCAAATCTAACAAAATGTATTTATCTTAATAAAAAAGATGATTGGAAAAATGGCTTCTAACAAAAGCAAATATTCCTATAGACATCAGTCTCTGCCATGGATGTATTTAATGGATTTGCATAACACTTAAAACATTTTGTGTCTTCAATATGACCTAAGTGCAGCCATTCTATAAGGTTATTAAAGAGAGCCATTTATTGAGCTGAAATGGTGATATGTTTCTGTAATGTCTGAACTACTTGTCTTGTTCATGTCAATACAGCCTCAGTCCATGATGCATCGGTATGGACTAGATTCCCAAGTAATTTTTTCTACCGTTCATGAACGGCCAGGCTCTTTCTCACCACCACCCACCTGCCCTTTGGGGGTGTCCATTTCTCAACGACGCAAAAGTACTTCTATCCTTGAAGCCCAAACTTGCCATTTCCAGCCCTTGTTCAAGACCAGTCAAAATCTACTTCTCCCTGGTGGTAGTCCAACAGTTTGGACACCAGAGACATTAGCAACAATGAGCACAACTGCTCATAATTCCACAAGAGAACACATTCAGGCTAACACTGTGTTGAACTTGACTCGAACCTTGAACGATTACAGACCTGGACAAGCAATTTCGGAAGATGCTACAAACACATTGACTCAAGAAGCATTATATTTAGTGGGCATGCACTATCAATCTCAATTACCTGAACACTGTGAAACCCTATCCTATAATGCTCAAGGAACTGAGCTAAACTTGCTGCAAGCTCCTGAACTGAGAAGTGTACAAGGTGGCCCTCTTCAAAATTCTGCTTTTGAATATCAAACCGGGCAGAGGTTTTTGGCAAGACAAATTCAAAATTTGAGCTTGGATTCTGGAATGAATCCATTATTGCCAGTGTCCAGCATATCAACTCCATTGAGCGCAGACACCATACAGATGAATTTTCATCCAGTCTTTGTTCCACATTCTGCACCTGCTATACTCTCTCACAATGGGGATGGTCAAACAAGTGTGTTTGAGTTCCATGTTCAAACTCCCAGTGTAACTGCAGGAGAAGGTACAACCTTATCTCAGTGTGTATATAGAAATCGTCACACAGATTTTAACCAGGAGGAGTCTATTCAAAGAACTTTGCAGCCTGTTCGCCTTCAGCCTGTAAAAGAGGAACAGAGTAACTATATGAGTTCTGAGTTCATGATGAGTAGAGGCAGTTCTGTTCTCCAGAGCTGGCTGGAAAGTAGCCCAGGGTATTCCAGTGACTCATCACAGTTAATTTCTTCCGATACTAGTGATTTTCTGTCGCCCCCTCCAAGTGGGACATCTGTATCATATGCCACAGATTTCTCTTTTTCTGCTTCCCAAATGGCTGAGAAGATATTGCCAGATTCACAGGTCTTCATCCACTTTCCACAAAGAACTTCATCTGAACAGGCACTGTCTGCATTGTTTTCAACAAGATCATCTACATTCTATTCTCAGGTTACCAGTACAAAATGCTTCCAAATGTTTTTGGGGGGGTTTAGTGTTACCTTGGCACTATAGTATAAGATTCCTTACATTCCTTTCTCCCTTCCCAAGATACTCTGGTACTGAAGGACAAATTGTTTCTCCAGAAATGTTTTTCCTGTTGGAACCATTTTAGTCCTATCTTTTTAGGAACATCCTCAGTGGGACTCTTATGTGTAGTGTGTATTAATTGTAAGCAAATCTTGGTTGTAGGGCTGGGTAATAGGCTATAGTTAAAAGTTATTACTTCATTGCATTAAAGTAAAAATCCTGTCTTTTTACTTATCTGAAGCTGAGTTTGGAAGCTCAGGTAAGTGATATTTACAGCTTCTTTTCGCCATCTGAAAATGAAAAATCTGGGGAGTTTGGATGTTTTGAGAGATCTTAGAAGCACTCAAAAATATCCTTATTCATTTTTATAAAAAATTAATCCAGCATTTCCTTATTCAGATTGTATATTATGACTGCTTAATGTAAAATCAAGAGAAATGATGGTTCACATGTATGTTGTGCTTATACAGAACATCTAGATATTTTGAACTGTATAATATAAATGTGCTGTGAATCTTTAATATTTAGCTATATAAAATTAATGTCAACAAACCACTATAAAATTAATTAGGAGTAAGTCCTATGAAACTTTTAAAAAGCTTATTTTATAGAGAGAATTGTACTTATTGACTTTATGTTTTGAGGTTACAATCTTATACCAGTTTACATAGGACTAGGTTCACCATAGGTAGTTCTTACAGGCATAATTGACCCTGAAATTATGATTGTACATTGTTGCGGTAGAAAGTTAAGGCATCATGTGACTAGACCACGTTTTTTTGTGGTAGTCATTAAGCAAACGTCATTAAGCAGATCAGTTTTCTCCAATGGATGTTTCTTGTCAGAACCCCAAAATAAGCATCAGACACTGGCAAAAGTGCAGATTACAGATAGGCGACTGCAGGATGCTGCCAATGCCCCTAAATGGGAGTCAATTGTCAAATGCCAAAACTGCAACCACGTGATTATTGGAGGGGGGTGTGTGTTGTTGCATCATAACTTCAAAAACAGGTTGTAAGTAGCTTTTGGAGGATCCATCATAATTTTTAACAGTCATTAAGCAACCGGTCATAAGTCAAGGACTACCTATAAACAATATGTGTCTGACCTATAAATAAATATGAGTTGGATTACATAAGGTATCGCTCAGAATCTAAAATTGCATTACTTTGTACATATGATACTTTCATAGTCTACCACATGTGCAAATTAATGCAATTTTAGATGCTGAGTGATATATTATGTACATATACTCAAATATAAAATTCTCCACTTGAACAAGAAAGTAATATTTTTGTTCCCCAGTTTTCCATTTTCCAAGATTCTGCCTTCCTCCTCCAACTTAAACATTTCAGGAAATTTTACAACCAATCCATAATTGGCCCCCATTGAAGATATGCATAAGAAGTAATAATAGTGATACATGGGTGTCTGCACTATCTGCTCATCTTTCTCTTTGATTAAAATAAATTAGTTGCTGATCAGTGTGGTCAAACTCTGACATAAGACATCAAAACACCACAGAAATACATAAAACTTGCTTAATCAGACAGTAGTGGAACATATGACAATAAAGTGTGCAAATTATACAATCTTCAGCTGTTTGAAAAATTATACATAAAACAGAAAGTTATAAACATAGATCATAATAACTTCTGCTCCCTCTGGCCTGTGAAAAAAACTTTCACATGAAACCGGTTCCTGGTGCCCAAAAGGTTGGGGGCCGCTGCCTTATATCCACTTCTGGCTATCCATTCTGTTGGGAAAGTGTGTTATATGTCAAGTCCCTTTTTGATATGGACTACTATTTGAAACACATTAATGTTACCTAGCCTGGTAACAAAACATCCACAAACTCTGAGAATGAACCTCCATTCTCATACTACACTCCAGCTGCAGATATTTGCCACTAACACAAACTTTTTAAAAAGTTTATTTTCCCTGATTCATTCTTGATCTTAGCCAAAAATAAATAAAAAGATCTGCTCTACCTTCACAATATTTAATTTTCTTCCATCTTTCACTAATAATCGCATCCTTCATCATAAATATCAAAACAGTCATGTTTGTTGATTCATTCTTTTTCCATATACGCATGCATGAATAGATATGCTTAACCACATATTTGAAACAATTCTTTTTTAAGTAGTGCAATATCTTTGGGTTTTCAAATTGTCCAGACACTTTTTCTGTACTTTTGTTCCCATGTGTTCTTTCATTGCATCTAACAGGGTTATTTTTTATGCATTGAATTAATTCAGAATATTACACTATTTTTCTATAATTATCCCTGATTCCTGCATAATCATCTTTCACATTCATAACACATGCAGTTGTCACCTGTATATAATTCCATATGCCACTTGGATGAGACCAATTCATGCATTTGATACACATTTCAGCCCTTTCATTCATATTTAAACTTACGCCTTCTGTTTCCTGCATGCCCCAAAGGTGTTTTTTTCAAAAGGCAACTAGACTTTCTTTGTTTTTCCTTGAAAAAGCACCTTTGAGACAACCATGACCTAGATAATATGGAATCTCCATAAATGTTTCCGCATGCATTCAGCAATTCCGCATACAGTATCAGACTGCTTTCTTTTTAATCGATCATACCCTTCCTATTTCTCTTGTTTCACACTCGTGCAATCATTTGTTCTGTTTTCTTTATTTATAATGCTTACTTTTTACTATTTAATTCTCCACATTCCAAGCAGAAATTTTGCATATGCTATGGCAGTTGCCAGGCATTTAGTTCTGCTTCCATTGTATCTTTGATCAATCGTGATTTTTCAGCTAGTGCTTTTTAATTAGATAGAGAACATGGAGACTAGATGACCAGCATTGGTCGTACTGTGCCTCATGCAACGTTATCTGCTTATGGTAAGAGTAGTACCAGTTTTTCCACATTATTGCAGCATGCCATAAGTAGACCAAAGGGAAGCTTTACCTCAAGCATTCTCATGTTTATCCATGTAAGGTGAGATCTCTAATGCAGTATTTCTCAACCTTGGCAACTTGGAAGATGTGTCGATTCCAACTCCCAGAATTCCCCAGCTAGGATGGGAATGAAGTCCACATATCTTGAAACTGCCAAGGTTGAGAAATACTGTTCTAATGTAAGACTACCTTGCAAACTGCTATGTGGTTACAGCCAATATAAATACATGTAATATATTTGTATATTTAAGTTGCACACTCAAACTTGTACCTTGGCCCCAAAACATCTGTCCCTGTCTGAACACTTTGTACCATTGATTGCTATTTCTTGTGATTCTAATAAGGTCTGTGATGGGGGGAAGTGGCATGTTTTAAGAATCTTGGAAAATGAAATGAAAATATAAACAGTTAATCAACTTGTACACTGAATATTTCAAGATGGTCACATAATTATCAGGGCATATATTGCAAGACATTTCAAGAAATAGTATTTTTCCCCCTCAGGATGACTCCAGAACTGTGTTCCCTATTTCCCTCTTAACATGAAGCTTTGAATACTGTATGCTTGTTTAATAAGAAATTCTTATCATATATTCCTATATTTTCAGATTAACTAAAAAATATCCACTTCTTTTGTATTGTTCTCCAACCCTTTTCTCTCTTGCCACTTTTGTATTGCAAACCTAAATTCTGTTTTTTACTTCCTTGAAAACATTTGTTTTTCATTATATATTGAGATACAGTCCAATACATAATACACATTTCATTATATGGGAATGATTGCAAAAGGTGGTCATTGCCATTCCAGTTTTACATCCATTCATAACTGTGTTGTTTTGATTTTGCTTGCTTTACTCATTCAAAATTTGAAATTACTAACATTGGCTTTGGGTGCTTTTTCTGAAAAAACAGCAGATTCTTACAGCATTTTTGAGAAATTTCTAATAAGGTTCTTGGATTTGTTTAGATTTGGCTAGAAAATAACATTATTTCACCTAAGTATAGTTCAGCATTTTGTTTTCTTGAGTGATAGATTAGGTTGATATAAATCTTTGAAAAACTGAAGGAAATTTAAACTTTTAAAATAAAGACCAGTAGCATTATTCCTGTAGAAATTGTGTGTATCTATTTCTAGCACAGGCTCTTTTGGGGTGGTTGTTTTTTTATTAACACCCCCCCCACAGACATACACACGCACACACTCACAAACATATATTGTATTCTTATAATACTAGTAACTGAGTTTGATTACTAGAAAAATGCAACTGCTTTTTAAGTGTTGCAGATGGGTACACTGTGAAGTCCCTTTTAAACAATTGGGATTACTGCACAGTCCTAATTGATTAAAATAAAATGCTTTTCCATTTCAGGGCAATTATTACTTTAGGTCATTCTTGTTTCATTGTTCCCAATACAGAAATTGATGAATAGTCTGATTCTGATTCTCTTTCCTGTCTATGCAGATGCAAGGGCAGCCATCCTCAAATGAATCATCAGTGAGCACATCATCACAACTTTCGCAGCAAAATCAACTGGTAATAATGAATGATTGTTAGCTGTATCACTTTGTAGATTGAGTGACATCCTTCAAAGTATTTTCATAGCATTTTTGGTGTTTTTCTTCTGGATTGATGCTTGAGATTCAAAAATTTTATATATATATGGAAATACTGTAAATTTAGCAACTGGTCTGATGTAACAATCAGACATTCTAGGTTTTACACATTTTTCTGCTATTGACGCAGACATATTTCCCATTTAACTCCACTATTGCTTGAGTCTTTTCATTTCCTTAGGCATAGAAGCCAACATGGTGAGTTGGACCAATCATGCTTTCTCAGCATTTTCACTCCTAATTAGCATCAGGTTTTGTTAGGAATATGAGTCACCTAACAGGTATTTGGGTTAGAAATATATAAACCAGGATAGACATTTTAATACTGTCTCTTTAAGAGCATGCTAAAACTGCAATTGGGTGTGGTTACCCAAATGGCCATAAGATGGAGCCAGAAACCTGGTTTGTCTTAGTCTGAGCATCAGAAGAAAGTGTCAGTAAGTCTCTGTTTCCTTCTGTTGGAAAGTATTGCGGTTTCTCCATTTTTCCTAAACTGACTGATATTACTGGATTTTATGTAAGTCTGATACTGAACTGTTTATGATACTGGAATTTGATATTTGGATTATCCCTGGATTGAAAAACTGACTGATTTACCTGTGAATGATTTTTGGACTGCTTATCTTGAACTTTGCTTAAACTTTCTGGAAGTAAAAAACTACATTTACTGTACAGTGTATCTGTGTACTGTGTGTGTATTATTCAAACACTACTCTAAAATACGTCTCCCTGTATGCGCTCATTCTCCTAATGGGGAATTACCTCAACAGGTTTGCAAATAAAACCCTCATTGCATCATGCATTGATAGTTTTACTGCAAGAGCTAGCAAGCAAAAACAACTGTATACTGGACAAGCATTAAGAAGAACAATTGATTTCAGCTAAATCAAAAGCTGGTAAAACCTGCTCTTAAATTGAAAAAGGAGGACCTTTTCTTCCATATCTATTTGGCTATGAATGTAAGTGTTTGAATAAAATTGATTGGTTAATTAAACAAATTGTATAGCTATCCAACTTATACACAGTATTTTGGAATACTGTTGCCTATAAAGTTGATTTACAATTCTAAATATCCCCAATGTTGAAGGGGCTGCCTTGGGCTGATTGTGGTTGTAGCCCAACAGGATTTGAAAACTACAACTTGCTCATTTGATTTTAGTGTCAGTATGATTCTTGTTCATAAGAACCCATGCTTACAGAAGGCACACCTATTCCAAACTGAGTATTTTTTTAAAATGAAATATTTCTGAGTTCATTCTCACCCCCGCCCCCCCACCCCCATTTCTTCATTTCAGACTACCCAACAGCCAACCACCTCTCAGCAGTCTGGGCAATACCAAGTTCCACAACCATCAGCTTCCACTGGAGCTGCTCCATTACAACCAGTAACACAACAAGCACAAGTAATGCCTATGTCTCAGGTACCTGCTGGGGACACAGGCAAAGCAAAGCTGTCTGGGGAATTCTGGGAGTTAAAGTCCTCCAGGCTTAAAGTGGCCAAGGTTGGAGAGCCCTGCTCTAGGCTGTCTAAAGTTTAGATTTTTACTTTCATGTGGATAAAAAAAAACACAGACTAGCAGGATATATATTGCGTGGAAAAATATAGTTAAGATGTGTTAATTATGAAGTCGATGAAAGGGAAAGACTTGCCTGCATGAGTTTGGATATGATCTAAAATTATGTAATAGGCTGGTTTTTGAAAAAAGTAGAGTGCCGTTGGTATGTATAATTTCGAGAGTATTACCAATAATCTAATACTGAAAGTTCTTTAAAAATGCTCTTTCCTATATACCTTTTCTTCTTCTTTAATCTTGGCTAAGAAACCTTCCTGCTAGTTTTACCAAATATATTTTTATGCTCTCTTACTCAGTAAAATGTTACATTTTTTCTTTCTTGGACTAATGCAGTAAAAACATGCTTCCTGCAACCCTGCTTCTTAAAACCCTATTTCTATTTTTCTTTACCTCCCCAGCTTCCTGTTTCCCAAACAGTGCCGATCATCCAGGGTGAATCACAGTCACCTATGGGAGCACCTTCCCTTGCTCAGTCTTCAGCTGCCCCAGTCATGTCTCATTTTCTCCCAGTGGGACAGCCCATACAACCACCACTTCTTCCACAGTTCTCAGCTTCTCAGATGCCCATGCCAGCATCTCATGTGTCTGTGGCTCAGCCGTGCTTCCCATCCCTATCCATTTCTATGGCAGCTGGCATTAACCAGCCATTGCTAACTCTGGCTACATCTGCTGCAGCAACTGCTATTCCTGTGGGATCAACTGTTGTCCCTAGCCAGCTTCCAACTCTCTTGCAGCCTGTGGCTCAGCTGTCCAGCCAGGTGCTCCCACAGCTTCTTCAGCCAGGTGTTCAATCCATGGGATTGCCTTCTACTCTGGGACAAACTGCTGAAGTTCCACTTCCAGCTACAGATGCTTTGTACCAGGTATTTTGAGAGTCAAGCAAAAGTCCTGCTCTGTAATCTCATCGGTTCCCCAATGTTTTAATTCCCATGAAAAATTTTGAGTATCGGAGCTCTGCTTTACATGGAAGAATAAATAGGAAAAGATAGCTTATCAGCGTACATGGGAATCTTCTGATTTAAAGCTAAAAACTGTCTAAAAACTGGACCCTTTGTTTTAAAAAAAGCAGTGATGGTTTTATTTTAAAAAGTAGCATCTATTAATTAATAGTGCAAAGGCGGTTACTAATGTCTAAAAAAGTTAAAATTACTATTTAAATTCTCATGCTTAAATATAAGAAGGGATGTATAATAATTCAGATGCTTCCTTAGAATTGCTTGAAGAAAGCGACAAGTTACTAAGATATTTTTTTTTTAAAAAAAATGGCTATTCAGGTATGATCTACTGGGAGAACAAACAAGATACTTTTGTTTGTTTGGTTTTTTTGTTCTGTAATGTTCTCTGTTGCTTTTTACATTGTGAACATATGCTCAGCATATTCTCTCTAATTTTAGAATATGAAAATACTGTTTGCTTTATATTTTGCCAAATACACCTCTAGAATTTAAAAAAAAAAAAAACTGGGAGAGGGATCAGATGAAATATAGAAGTTTTTGTTTTTAACTTTACCATGAGTAGCATAGTTCACCTTGACATTGAAGTGTTTGCAGCTGAAGCTCTTCTTTCAAAGAGGAAGAGTTGCTTGCTAGAGATAGAGGCTGCATGATGGCTTGGAAGGTAAAGTTGTCCCTAAGGACTAATATGCTCTGGAACGTCTGAAATAAGACTTAAGTCTAAATTGGTGGTTGGGCAAAAAAAAAAAAAAAACCACTTTTAACAACCTGGCTTGCAATTTCTCCTTTCTTGTCTATTTCATACTGTTTCATACCAATCACACTAAAATAAGCTAACATGGCTTCCTCATTTGTCACAGGGCTTCCCACCTCGGCTACCAGCACAGTATATTGGAGACTCAAATATTGCTTCCTCTTCAGTGGCTTCTGCTTGCCTTCCTTCTGCAGTATTGTCCCCTCCTTTACCCACAGAAGCATTGGCTCAGCCAAGCTATCTCGCTGCAGTAGGGCATCCTTACATGGAGCAGAATGTTTTAGTTTCTTTGGGCAGTCTAGGAGGACAGGTTCAAGTGCCCCAGTCTGCTTCCACCCAGCAGACAGCATTAGAGGTAAATGGATGAACTGCATGTTGTTGGGAATGTGCTTTAGAAACGAAATTTCAAAGCATTGGTTTAAGATCCGGTCCCGTTTTCAGATTCCAGCTAATATTGTATGTTAACTTTCAAATGAATTTCTCTTACAGCAGAATGTGATGCCAATGTGGAAACCTTGTTGCCCCTGGCTGTGCTGTTGGGAAGTGAGTGGGCCTCCCAGATGCAAATTACTTGCTAGTACTTCTCTCCTGGCTAGTAATGCCCTTTAAATAAGATACAGATTCTCAGTAGTACCTGGAAAGAAAAAAAAACTTTCCTCAGAACTCTTCTCTGCAGCCCTGTTATTAATGGAAGAGATTTGAATTAGCCCTGCATTCTTCATTGGCTTTTCTTTTGCACATTCTGCTAAGTAAGATTTCTGGTTGCATGGCAAGCTTTGATGTCACATTAATCTCATGGTTGACTTCTTGAATTTGCACGAGAAACCCTCTGAAAGTTAACAGTTTGAATTCACTTAGATGCTTTAGAAAGCTTTTCAAAAGCTTCTAGTTGCATAGATGATTGGACTATGATATCAAATTAAAAGAAATCATTTAAGAAGATAACTGAATGTTCATTTTTCTCATTGCAGGGTACAACTCCCGGAATCACGCAGATTGCACCCCCAGAGCCTCAGCCTTCAATACAGCAGCAACCTTCACAATCAACTCCATTAGTTTCTTCAATAGACAGGTAAATAGTTAGCTACTGCTTTTGAAAGATAGTTGCGATAGCAAAGAATCTGGTTTTCTTATGCTCGGGTTTGACAGCGTTTTTAGTTGATTTTGCATGTAAGCTAAAACTGTGTTTTTCAATTTGGAATCAATTTTCTGAAATATGTAGAGCATGCAGGAACCCAATATATTCAGCATAATCACCTAATAATAACTTTCCTGTTACTCTTGAAGCAGATGAAGCTTTCTTAAAGTAGATGATATCGTACAGTAGAAAACTGCATAGTATTTATAATTTATTGGGCTGTTGTGGATAATTCATTTTTGGTGCATGCTATTCTGTTCTTTAAACAAAATTCCCACCTCCTGAGTTTTTGTCCTAGCCCTGGAACAAAACATTCTGATTTTGTTCTAAATGTGAAATAAAATTAGGCTGTTCCAGTCTGTTCTAAGTGTCCTTATTGGTTTGTTAATTTCTGAGTCATGGTTAGCTTCAGGGTTTGTTTTTTTCCCCCTTTTTAAATATGCTTCTAAGTTGACATTGAAGGTATTAGTTCTGTCCCTAATGCTCTTGGCTAGGACTGATGGAGCAAGGAAGAAAGATGGCTGGGGAAAATGGCAGCTGTAAAAATCATATGTTTAGGCTCAGAGGAACCACTGTTAATAATAATGTTGAGGTTTCAAATTCTAAGTTATTCAAAATAGCTTCTTTATTGAATGAAGGCAAATATACATTTCTCAGGATTTCTCATTATTATTTTTGGTTAAATATTCAGAACATTTTCTGTTTTATTCAGTATGAAATACAAAAATCTCAAGGGATTTTCTCCCCCCCACCCTCAAAAGTATGAATACTGTAGTTATATATATGACAATAAAAATTTTCAATTGTTTGGTTATTTGCCTTGCTGAGAAAGTATATCCCCACCATAATTACCTAAAACAAAGAAAATAAGGCCTGCAAAACCAATTTCAAAACCAATAAGGCCTGCAAACCAATTGTGAAATGGAAAACATTGCTAACATTTTTTTTTCTTTTTGTTTTAGTGCTCATTCAGATGTTGCTTCAGGCTTAAGTGATTGCAATGAAAGTGTTTCAGCATCTAGTGGTAGACACGAAGGGAGGACTACAAAGCGGCATTATCGTAAATCAGTACGCAGCCGTTCTCGACATGAGAAATCTACACGTCCCAAACTGAGAATTCTTAATGTGAGTTACCTGTTTGTGTAATACATATTGTATTGATTAAAATATAGTACTAAGTAGTTTGGGATTACTCTGTCAAAGAAGCTGGTTCCTACCAAGATAGAAATCAAAAGCTCACTTTTTCCAAAGGGGTAGGGGAGGGTGAGATTTAGAGATATCCTATTAATATATTTTATGACTTATTGTAAGTTTTACAAATATATACAATTGTAGTGTTGCTATCATTGTAAAATAATTAGTGAAAATAATTATTTGTTACTATGTAGACAGATTTTTCCTTAATTGTTGCCCAATTAATGTGTGCATGAAATGCTACTTTGTCTTGGCTCTCAAACCTAAATCTCCTGTAGGCTTCTTGTTTTGTTAGAGCAGGGGTGTCAAACTCGGTTTCATTGAGGGCCACATCAGGGTTGTGTTTGACTTCTGGGGGAGGAGGGCTGGCGGTATGTGTGGGCATGGCCAGATCAACGTCATGTTGGTGGCGCCTGTGGTGGCCTGACTGCTCTGCCACTGAAAACGGGCTCCCAAGCTTCGTTTTTGACTGCAACGGCCTCCTGCAACTCTCTGCCAGCAAAAACTGAGCTTGTGAAGGTGGCTCCACAGGCCAGTCCTTTGCTGTTTCCAGGGCAGCCCTGTGGGCCAGATCTAAACACCCTGTGAGCCAGATCCAGCCCCTGGGCCTTGAGTTTGACACCCCTGTGTTAGAATGTTCATTTTCTTTTTCTTAACACACTTTAGACTGGTGGCTCTGCTTCTCTCCTACACATTACTTTCTGAGCTAGAAAGAGGAATTTTGTCCCATTTAGACGACTACTGGACACCATTGGTTAATAAATACTGCACTAGAGCTCAGCATATCTGTAGTTGATCTTCTGTATTCAATTTGCATTTTGAAAACCATTCCGTTTTTCCAGGTTTCAAATAAAGGTGATCGGGTTGTGGAATGTCAGCTAGAAACACACAACAGAAAAATGGTTACGTTCAAATTTGACTTGGATGGTGACAATCCAGAGGAAATCGCTTCTATAATGGTAAAATAGTTCATATGAGGACTTAGTTCACTGTTAGCAGCATTAGTTTTAGTAATCTACCCTATCAGATTACTGTCTCCAAAATTTTAATTTTGGTAAATTTCCTCCTAAAATCTCTACTTCTGAGACAATTGCAGTTTCTACCTTCTGCTGAATATTCAACTTCTTTGTATTAAAATGGTTAAATCAAAATTTGGATTGCAGGGATTATTGCCTTCTCCCCCTAAATTATCGTTTATTTGGCAAACAGCTGCTTTAACAGCTACTGTTTGAAATTCTGAAATCAGATGTTACTGAGTAGTTTTAGTTTGGTGACAAGTCCCCCCCCCCCATTACTAGTATGTGTTTGCAAAAAGGTATAGCATCATTTATAATAAATGTTTAATGTGTTTGTATTGCTTTTCCTTTTTTTAAACGTGTTAATCCTTAAAGGAGAAGAAATTAAAATAGTGATTTATAGTAAGCAATGAAAAGTGACAATTGAGAATCTCTATGCCAAATATAGATGTATCTGGCTCTAGGGCTGCCACTGAGCTGCAGACATACATGTGATCACAAATGGATGGCAAAGTGATACAGAAAACTGTTGCCAACTCAATATAGTAGTTGTCTGGGTATTTACTGTCCAGAATTACAGTTCTGTTAATACTCAATTCAGCTCACATTTGTCCATTTGAAAATCACTTGCCATTTTTTTGGCTAGAAGATAAATGAAGAAAGTATGTTTCCTAGAATGCTGTGTAGTTCACCTTTTATAGGTTTTCAAGGAGAGTGTTGCTGTTTGCTCCAGAAGATCACCCTGTAGCAATTCTATAATTACTGTAATTCCCATTTTATATGCAGGTGCAAAATGAATTCATATTAGCAATAGAGAGAGATTCATTTGTTGAGCAGGTTCGAGATATTATAGAAAAGGCAGATGAAATGCTCAATGAAGATCCCAGTATGGAGGCAGAAGGTGATCAAAGTATGGATGGTATGCAGAAACAGGTATGGATCTAGCATTTATCTTAAAAAAAATTCCTATTTATTTTTGTTTTTGCAAAGCAATCGTAGCAAAAGATATTTATAATCTGAAATTGAACCATCATATGAATAATTGTGGGTCTTTTTTTCTCTCTCTCAGCAGTATTGTCCATTTTATATCCCTTTATTGTAGGTTTTATTTCCTTCCTTTCCTTAAGGTCTTTTGCTTAGTTTCCAGAGACAGGAATGTGGGCATAAGTATGCTCAGTGACAAGTTGCCTGTAGTTTAGAAGTATGTAGACTTCAACTTTCAGAATTTCCAGCTAGGATGCAGTCCATACATTTTAAATTTCTGAAGGATGAGAAACACTGACACAGAAAGGGGAAAGTATGAGGAAGAAAAAAGGATTACAAATTTAGTGTATCTTAAGGTTAAATAATGTGTCTTAAAGTGCCCATCTGTAAGCAATTAAGGAAAAAGAGAAATGTAATGGAACCTACCAGTCTTTTAGAAAAGATGATTGAATGTCCCTCCCTCCATCTCATTTTCTGTTGTTCCAACTTACTGATTGGCCATTTCATTTTATTTACTGTCCATGTTACAAACTGAAAAGGCAAATTAAGTGCCATGGGAGGCCAATGAGGAAACTAAAATAGCTTTGAAATATGAAGCATTTGAGAAATGTTTTTCTTATGTCAAACTTTCAATGATTAGATGATTTTAGTATTTATTAAAATCAATAATTTTTACCTGCACTTGAGTTGTCCAGAACAGCAAGCTGGGCATTATATAGATTTAATAAATAAATCTAAAGATACAGTTTTGTAGATTTGACAACACTTAAAAGCAAGACACCAAAATATCAAATTTAAAATTTACAATCGAACTTAAACATATTTCAGTGAGCAGATTTTCTGTTCTGAAGTAATGTATCTTATGAGTAGGTGGAAAATGGAAAGTCCTTTTAGTGGATAATTTGTTGGATTGTAAGTTTTAGTTCTTCTTTAGGAATGAAGGCCAGCTGTCTTTGGGCCAGTCACTTTCTTTCAGCCCAACCCCCACACAAGTGTTGTTCTAGGGAAAATTGGAGATAGGAGCATTATGTATACCATCTTGAATTAAATAGAGAAAGGTGAGATAGAAATAAAACACATACACACACACTTTAGCCTAATTGTTATGGCTATAATTCTGAGATTTTCCTTTGTTACAGAAATTGGATGGAGACTTCAAGCAACCAGATCCTGTTTCTTCCATGCCACAAAAAATAGGCAAATATCATTAAATTCTACTATGATTTGGCATTGATGATTTTGATTTCAACCACCTATTGGTAAAGATTCAGCCACCTATTTCATAGTCTTTTCTTAGTGCCTGCTCATTCAGCTACCATTTGAGGTTGCAACTAATGGTACTTACAACCAGTCCTCAAAGTTCCAGCTGGTCATGATTTGTGATCTTCCCTGTCAGCTTCCCACAATCAAAAGCTGGCAGGGAATTTTACTCCTGTAAGCTTCCCTGGCCTCCTTGTGCTCACAGGCACCACGACCTGTTTTCCCCTGGCTCCCTAGTTGGTACATTAACAGCATCAGCCACCCACCCACCAGTGATACTTTCTCATAACAGCCCTATCTTTCTTACTTAGCATTCCCATTACCTCCTGCTTAATGACCCCATGTGTCGTGGGGTTACAGTGATGATTAGGACTGCCAAGATTGTCATCACTTAGTGGTGCTCTCACAGGATGTCATGTTTTATGATTGCATTGCTTAGCAGTGACAATGCTAGTCCCAATTTGTCATCATACATAAGGACTACATGTAGTAGAATGTACGAACTTTGCATTGAAATTGGATTGCATGTAATTGCACAACTATAAACAGTTTCTTTCTTATTTTAGGTGTACCTCCTAATTCATTTACTGAGGTAGTCCACTCTGCTGGAAGAAGATTTATTGTCAGTCCTGTACCAGAAAGTAGACTGCGAGAACAGAAATTTTTCACTTCCATTCCATCAGAATATGAGCTTTTCGATTCGGGTAAGTTAAATAGTATTCCTGCACAAAATGTTTGTTCATATTGCTTCCAGGCATAAGCTTGGTTTAATTGGGTTTGTTTTAATCAAAAATGGTGTAAATTACCTTGACCTAAACATCCATCTTTCACCAAATATCTAGAGCTTGAAAGCATCTTCAAAGATTCCCTTTGTATGACTATTGACATGTGATGTGCCATTTTTATCTATACTGGGTTTTAATCTTTCTTGTCTAAAGCTAACCCAAACAATTGTGTTTATATGTTCAGGATATCACATGACATTTTAAAATTAAAAAACAATCAAAATGAGATCATAGGAAAGATTTAAAATATTGATTATCTCATGGGTTTTCAGCTGTTTTCCAACTTTTAAAAATGTGGGCCGACTGGTAATAGTATTTAGTGGTTTTATTAGTGTCATATGCTCCTGCTTTAGGCTATATTTGCTTTCTATGTCTGTGTACACACACACACACACACACACACAAACACACACACACACACACATATACTGTATTGATTTTAGAATTTGATTAATTTATATTGTAAGCTATTGTACTTGTTAGGAAGATGGTACAGGTGGTCCTTGGTTAATGACCACTTGGTCAGCGACCGTTTGAATTTATGAACGGTCTTCAGAAGCCCCTCTGTGGCAGTACCCCCATGGTCATGTGATCCTACTTTGGAAGGTCAGCAACTGACCTGGATTTTCAGCCATTGTAGTGTCTATGTCACATAATCATCATTTTTGACCTTTCCTACTGGCTTCTCACAAGCAGAATCAATGGAGAAACCAGCTGAAAGTTGTGGTCTTCTCAAGTCCTCGCTTAATGATATGCTATAATTCACTGAACAATGGTAATGGGACTGCAGGGACTGCTGTCACTAAGAAGCAGAGTCACACATTGTGCTTGATGACCTCATTGCTTAGTAACAGAAATTCTGATTCCAAATACTGTTGTTAAATAAGGACTACCAATATAAGTGCAAACTACATTAGCATTTAGCATTCCATTATTATCCTTTGGTAAATTTTCCTGAATATGTCTACTGTGTCTTTTTCTTTCAGTTGCTTCCACATCTCATGGTCCTGGGATGAATCTCTCGCATTCTGCATCATCACTCAGTCTGCAACAAGCTTTCTCAGATCTCAAGCATATGCAGCACACTGAAGGACCTAGCACAGCTCCCCCAATTTTTAACCAAGCTGTGCCTCCTTTTCCTACTGTAGCTTCAGGTGCCAATGGGCTTCCATCTACAACTGTAACTGCTGCTTCTGCATCCCTTCCTCCCTCCATTAGTATTTCTTTATCAGCAACTCAGTCCACAGAAATGGGGCTTCAAGCGAGTGAAGAATTGTCAGTCCCAAGCTCTCCACCACCAGTATTGCCTGGGTCACAGTTAAACAGTGGAGTAGCTTTGAGTGTCAGCACACCTTCATTTTCATCAACAACTGTAGTCCAGGCAGCTTCTGCTACTGGAGAAATTGTTACTAGTATTAGCACACCTGCTTCTCTGACGTTGCCACAAGCTGCAACAACAGGGCCCAGTGTTACAGTATCAGGTGTTATGGCACCATCAGTGCCATCCCAGCAAGTTGGTAGTGCTGTTTCAACAACACCTCAAACAGTTCCTGTATCTATGGCCCAGAGTGTTGTTTCACAGTCTTCTCAGTTGAATACCAGCACTTCTGTTCCCAGCCTAGCAAAAATGGTAGTGGTTAGTGTGTTGCAGCCAAGATCAGAAAGTGAACAGGCATCAGAAAATCCACAGTTGTGCCATACAGGTGAAGTACCTATGCATGTTTCTGTACCAATACTCTCAACAGGAGCCTCAGGTACATCTCGCAGCAGCTCCCAGCAATCTGTGGTACAGCCATTACCCGTCCCACCTATAGTTACCTCATCTAGCTTTGCAACATCATTGGGTGCAGCCTCTACCCCAGTATTACCCCAGGTCCCTTTGCCTGGTGTCCTACCACTGGCACAGCCAGTAGCTAATATACCTGTTGTCCAGCAGACTTTAATACACACTCAGCCTCAAACAGCTCCATTACCCAATCAACCCCATACTCATTGTCTAGAAGGGGATATTGACACCCAGCCCAAAGCACCTGGCATAGATGACATAAAAACCCTGGAAGAAAAACTACGATCCCTCTTCAGTGAACATGGTGGAATTGGAACAGCTCACCCCTCTGTGCCCCTGGAAACATCCTTAGCAATGGAGGCCACAGCCATTCCCGGCTTACCAAGTACTACTGTTGCACCCACAAAGCCTGTGGTATCCATTACAAGTACGAGTTTGCCACCTGCAAGTTTGGTGCTTGGTCCAACAGGTCTTCCTGTCATGACATCAGTTGCCACTCCAGGACAAGCAGGCACCCCAATTAGTTCTGTCTCAGTGACGTGCTGTCCTGCCACAGCAACAACTAAACCTGGGACACCTCCTTCAAAACCACCTCTTAGCCGGGCATCGGTAAGGAATCCAGTATTTTTATCAAAACATTTTAAATCATGTCAAATGAAAAGCCTGCTAAATATTTATCTATCTTTTTGTTCAACCTTTATAAGTTTTTTAACGTCAGTTCGTCCATTTTAGTTCTTTGCTAAATATTATAAATATTAGTGCTTCCTGTATGTCTGCTTAGAAAAGCAAAGCAGAAGAGGAATAATAGATATAAAAAGTTATGAGTGCGGTGAAAGGAGGTGGATAAAAAAATTTTTTTTACCTATTTTTAATAAAATGTTGGTTCACTCAATAGAATGGTAGGGAATTTGATTGGGTAAAAGGTATTTCACAATACCACCCATAATTAAATTATATAAATTACCACAAAATACTGTGATAGCTACCAACTTGGATGGCTTTAAACCTGATAAATTTATGGAGAGCTAAGACTATGGTGACTGAATATCACCATAGCAGTATACTTTGTAAAGTCATATATCTGCCTCCTCAACTAATCCAGTCTAATGGTTAAGGCACCAGGTTACAAACTGAGAGACTATGAGTTTTAATCCTGTCTTAGACATGAAAGCCAATTGGGTGACTTTAGGCCAGTTACTCTCCCTCAGCCCAACTCACAAGGTCATTATTGTGGGGAAAATAGGAGGTGGAAGGTGTATTAAGTATGTTTACTACCTTGAGTTATTTATGAAAATAATAAAGGTGGGATAAAAATAAATAAAATCTATGTCCTTGCTCCATGTTCAGTGACTGTCCGAAATTATGATGGTGCTGAACAAGTGGTAGTTGTGATTAGTTCTCATATTTACAGCCGTTGCAGTGTCCCACAGACATGTGATCAAAGTTTGTGACTTTTCCTGACTTCTGACAAGCGAAGTCAATGGATAACTGGAAGGAAGTTGTGTAAGTCGGGGTCAGTTGAGGTTCTTGCTATGTGACCTACAGGGTTCTCTCCTAATGATGCCAGAACAGCCATTGCTAACCAATCCGGTCTCTGTACTATAGCTATAATTCTTTGAGTGATCATATGTACATTCATGTGACCCTTTCCCTGCTGAATGTGCTTACTAATGGCACATTTATTTATAATGGCCTGGAACTGAGTAATTACCAGGAAATTGAATGCAACAGGATGGAGTCTATGTCAGGCTTCAGTAACCAAGGAAGACATGTTAACATTTTTCTGAGCAATTTTTTTTCATTGCTTCTTACCTATAGACAGAAATCTTGCCACACTAATGCATTCCCTTCCTCCTGGGAATCTGCACAACATTTCATCACTGTCTATTTTTGAAGGGTAGTTTTCTGCCAATAAAAACTCAGCCAAAGTATGTTTCAGAATATTGGTTTGTGTAGGAACATACCCCATACATGTGAATCCCTAGATCACCACTTTAAGATCTGCAAACACAGCTGAGTAATTGCTGTCTTCATTTAAATATTAAGTGGGAGAGATTATAAACTACATTTCTTTGCCAAATTAAAAAGAACATTCATGCTGTTGAACACAGGGAAAACGAACAGGTTGCAGGAGTTTGGAAAAACTTGGATGAAGATTTGAGTTTATTTTTAAGTTTATTGAAGAAAACAAAGGAAGATCAAATTAATTCATTCTTTTTTACAAGGTTCCTTCATGATAACCTTTGTGTTTTCTTATGTAGAGTTAAACATTCCCCCAAACTATCATATATAAAGATATATTGTAACAACTTCTAATGTTCTTTCTAAAAAAAATGAGGTATAATGAGGTATAATTCCAGACTAAGTTTTATACAGCTACCTATTTTTGATGGAGGAGTTGGAGGGAGATGTTCAAAACTCTTCATTCCATTTTTCAGACTCACTGCTATGGTATTATGTGTAATGGAACCATCCAGAACTTTTTTGTTAGGCTGATATTTGGGTGCATCTGTTTTAACAAATGTTGGTAACATCACTTTCCCCCTCTTGAATTTGCATGCTCCAGTATCGTTTAATAGAACAACCAATTTTATAGTTTCCTTCAACATATTTGTTAATGTTCTCCTTCATTTGCATGGTAGCTAGACCAATCTCATGAACAGTTCAAATAATTGTAACCTTCAGCTGTAACCTGACTCTAGCTAATCTTGCTTTGAATGTATTTGTTTTTGAATTAACTACTTATCCAAAGAGGTCTATCTAAACAATACATGTTCAAACCCCATGTAAGATACAGATGGGATTTAAAATAATAACTATTCCCTCAGTGCTTCTTATTAAAATACTAGTGGTGTGCATTAACAATTTTGGTTTGGAGTTCATTTTGTCACATGGAAAATGTGTCCAAATTAGCTTGGGTTAGAGTTTACACAAGGTCTCTCTAATGAGATTTTTGCCTTTCATTGATGAGCTGGTGATAGCTACAAATGAATATGGCTTGTTTATTTTTTTAACTGAATGGTAAAGTTCCAAGCAAAATAAATGCCTTTAAAGTGATAGAAATTGCTCAGTTTTAGACAAAAAGTTAGACTTTTTTTTAAGGGAAGTGCCAATAACTGATATTTGCACAGAAGTAACCTATGTTTTCATGAAATATATTCTGCCCAATATGTTTCAGATTATCATCCCCCCCCCCCCCAAAAAAAGGAATGCACATTCCACTTATTATGATCAAAGCTTGGGGTCTGAAAATGGTTACTTTCTTTGTTGAGGTTTTACTTTTTGTGTATTACTGATACAAAGAATTTCAGCAATTAATCATAACTGAAGTTAATGATGTTCTTTTGACTATTGAAGGCTCTAGAATGAAATACTTTGGTTCCATGTGAAGTTTAATTTTTTTTGCTTCTGTCACTGAACTTTAATTTCATGTCTATCCATAGGCACTACCAATAGGTTCTGAACTCCCAACTGGTGCTCCACCCAGTGAGCAGCTGCCACCCTTTCCAGGACCTACACTAACTCAGGTGCTCTATGGCTATCTGCTTCTCCTGTTTTGTTTTGTTATCTTTCAGTGAGCATGCTTCAATTAAACTCTATTGCATGATAGTTCTTCCTACACCCTCTTTTAACTGGGCAACTTTTTCTTGCATAATCTCACTTAATAATAGAGAGGCTTCTTATTTAAAGGTATTTTTATTTTCAGTCCCTCTCCCAATACAAAATAGCTGTTGAACTTTTCTGTTAACGGGTTTAAAGATATTAAGCTTCCTTGATATTATTAGTGCATATTTCCTTTTAAATGTGTTCTGACGTTTGATGTGTAATTAGTTTGTGAGATGTATTTTCCCCCTTAAAAAAAAAAGGTACATCTAGTGAATACAGTCCTGGTGCTTCATGTTCAGTTGGTAATGGGGACTGCTTCAGGGGATTGAGAGATGTAAATACAGTGTGCCTGTTTTTGATAAATAGCCAGCTAGAAATCTTTGGGGCACTTATAAGCAATGTTTTAATAGGAAATATTATCTTCAAAGCCTGCTGATCAGTGCATAATGGTATGAGCTTTTTGAGTTCTATGGATCTTGATTATAGGAATTGGAGAGATCATAAATGAGTCCACACAGATATCCTGATGGGATGTAGAAGTAGTTTATCATTGCTTTGTTATTCTTTTGGGTTTTCCCGTGTAGTGTACAGTTCTTGTCTCCCATCCAAGTACTAACTAGCCCTAACCCAACTTAGATTTGGATTCCCAATCAAGGTTGAACATGTACTTTCATCTGTTAGATACTGTATCTACATACAACTAATGCTGGAGAGGACTATGTGGATATATCATTTTAGAGTTAGCATGATTAAGACGTTAGGCAAGAACTAGAGAGGGTTAAAGTTCACATTCAATAATAGAGACCAACTGAGTCACCTTGGGCCAGTCACACATTCAGAGCAACCTACCACATGTGGTTGCTGCTGCACTCTGACAGAAATAAGGACAATCCCTATGGAAGTGGCTTTGGCTTTTACAAGAAAGGCAGGAGATCTCCCTCCCTCCCTCCCTCCCTCCCTCCCTCCCTCCCTCCCTCCCTCCTCTCTCTCACACACATACACCCAAAACACATAGAGAGATAAATATAAAAAGCAATGTTATATTGCAAGATACTTTAAAAAAATCTGGCATGTAGCCTCTTCAATTGAAAACACTGTCAGTGTTGTGATTGAGATGTGCAATATTTGTTAAGTTAATTTTAATGCGTCAGCTGCTCCTTGCTAAACCAGATATAGGTAGTGGTTAAACCAAATCTTAAATCTATGCTGGCTTTCTGAGAATTGGTATTATGTAGTCCTGCTTGGGACTATTTAAACAAATAAACTGCTAAGCTCTGAATTTGTTATATTTTATATAGTTTGTTATATTTTATATAGTGTCTTTACCCAGTGTCTTTTTTAATATTTTCAATACTAGTTCTTCATAACACAGTCCTAGAAGGATTACAAATACAATTGGATATGCTGGAAATCTATATGTAATCTATATGTAAATCTATATGTAAACTTGATCTTGCAAGTAACAATAAAAAATAACTTATGAAAAGTATTAGTTTGTTAAACAGACAGCATTCTATAGTAGTAAATTCTACTGGATTTTGAAATCCTTGCTGTGCACATTGAGGATAGGGCTCTGAAGATTCTTTCTTAATAGGCCCTTGAACGATTGAGCCCTAAGAATCCACTAATTCATTAAGGTATTTTCCAGTGTGCAAAGGAAATAGATGGCATTGGTGCTCCATTCCCTTTTTTTTTTATTATTATGCTATATAGCAAGAGTACACATGGATTACCAATTTACATTAACTACTTAATGTAATAAGCATGGGTCAGTAGATGTGATTGTAATTTTCCTTGTGCATTTGTCATAGATAATTTGTATTTAACCCACATTTATTATGCAAAAATATGGTTGTTGAGAAATTTCTAAATGGCAGTATTAAAAATATAAAGGAGTAGGTAGGCATATTTATATCAGCTCAGAAAAAAAGAGGACCCATGGGGTTTGCATCTTAACAGTCACAAGAGTGGCTTAGTAGACTTGTTAGTATACACCTATATTCTGTTTTAATGTTGCAATACACTTCTAGATTTTTCAAGTAAGGTTGCTATGGGCAAAGACTTCATACATATGTCAAATGCCTTTGAGTATGTTTGAACATAAAGCTATAATTTTGTGGATATAAAGATATGACTGTTTAGATGTTTGTTGAATATTAAAGAAGTTGTGTGTACTGGGAGATTTTAAGGAACAAAGTCTAATTGTTTCTTCCTTCTTATAGTCCCAACAACCCCTGGAAGATCTGGATGCCCAGTTGAGAAGAACTCTGAGTCCGGAGATGGTTACAACAACTGCATGTGTAGGTTTTGACTGAAAATAACTTGAATATATTCACATGCTTGTGACCTGATCCCAATTCTCCAGAAAATTTAAGAATGCCAAGCAGATTTGCTGGCTATATTTTACTCGTCTCATATTCTAGAATTGTTCATGGGCCACATATGGCCTCTTGCATGCCATTTGCAGCCCTGTTGACTTTCCTTCCAGGGTTGTTATGCACCTCTAATTTTAAAAATGAAAGTCAGATGTACATGGAGCCTAGTCAATATCAAGAGAGGTGCCCTCGGGCATCATCTTAACTGTCTCATGTCATAACTGTGTCTAAAATGATGCAATCCAGCATCTGCTCAGAGTTCTTTTCCCTTCAACAAATATGAGGGGTGTGAATCTTTTTTAGAATAGAATAGAATAGAATAGAATAGAATAGAATAGAATAGAATAGAATAGAATAGAATAGAATAGAATTCTTTATTGGCCAAGTGTGATTAGAAACACAAGGAATTTGTCTTTGGTGCATATGCTTTCAGTGTACATAAAGAATAAAATACACTCATCGAGAATCACAAGATACAACATTTAGTGATAGTCATAGGTTACTAATAAGCAATCAAACATTCTGGAACATTCAGTATTGAAATTACCTGAATAAGCACTGTTTCCTAGTGGTGTCAGCATGCTACAATGGATATTCATAACTACTTTGCTTTTGTATTTGCATCTTAAGAAAAACTGTGTGACATTCAAATGGTCATATATTGATGATTGCCCCAACCTACAAAAGAATAAAAATAGCAAATTAATTTTTTGCTGTGTTTTTATAGTCTATGCCACCTGTGGCAACTACAGCAGTTACTGGAATGGTATCCACCTCAGAACAACCCACAGATTCTGGTAAGTGTCTCTGGTTATAACAATTTCTGGAAAGTAGAAAGCATTTTTCTGCCATTGCTAAAACTGAATGTTTTATTTAGAATTGTTTTGTAATAGGACTGGAAGTCTTTGTAAAGAGGGATTATAATTCCAAAAATATTTTCTTTTAGAATTTGTTCACGTAAATGAATGAAAAGTTATCTAGCTATTTAAATATAGATAGGAAAAATGCATATATATGTAGCTAAAATGGCTATATTAGTGCATTATTTTTCAATTTAATGTGATTTTATAACAGGCTTTTCTTCTTTGCTTTAATTACATGTTTGTAGATGGTTTGGATTCAGTTCTGAAAAAATGTTTTGAAGGTCATGGGATCATAAATGCAGAAGCTAACAGAAATACATTAAAGCAGCTGCAGAATCTTGAAAACAATTCTGACTGTTTTAGTAAAGACTCTTAAATGCTGCTTTCTTATTCCATGTGGTTCAAAATAATTTTTTGGAATTGAATCCAAAGAATTATTTGTGCTAATAACCCCTTAATATGCTAAACTGGGTTCTTAGACTCTGGAGTAGTCTGGATAGGTTCCCTCCTCTTCTTCTTAGTAACCACTCCATATAGGCACGCATGCCAACACCAAGTCAGCCTGAGAGCAGGCCTAGCACCTAACCTGTAATGGGAGCCATGGAGTATAAGGCACAAGGCAATTATGTGCCCACTATGTCTCCTGGTTGTGATAGAAAGAGTATTTGAAACCTGCCACAGGCATCTTTAGACTCTTTCAGCTGAACCATGGTAGAGATGAGAAACTGCCATCTACTCTTCAGGGTCCTTGGCCCAGTTTTAACCATCTCATAAGATACTGTGGGGAAAATTAATTACCTTGAAACCCAAACCAGCAGTTCGGGATAATGGGGACTTGAGAAGAAAGAAAAGTAACATCAGAAAGGGAAAAGGCCAATATATCATTAGTGTTCCATATCTGGAGATAGCTCCTGGCTAATAGGTTAGGTAAGGAGAAGTCCTATTAGAGGGGACCCCAAATTTCTCTCATACTTGTGCCTGATGCCTGGGAATTCAGGACAGCTCCAGGTGACTCCACTCTCAACTACCCTGCATCCCTCTTCCTTTGGCTGGGGTGAGCAGAGCAAAGCCAATGGGAAGGAGTATAAAGACAGCAAACAGCTTTCAGAGAAAGAGGTTGGATAAGGTGATGCGGGAGTGGTGACTAGTGTTGCTGATAGGCAGGTGGCAAAGAAAGAAGGGCATCTAAGAGCAACATTGGTGCACATATGTACAAAAGGGACAGCTCTTTCATTTGCAGTGTCACCTCTGCCAGCTGGCCTTTTCTGATCCGTCCACAGAGACCATTGTTTGAAAATGCAGAACTGGACTCCCTGTCTGGCTTGTCCTGGCAGGACAAGGGTAACCTCCCTCAATTCGTTCATCATCCTCCAGTTGTAAATTTTTGAGGTTCATGCAGTATTAGAAGGTGTCCACAAATAAAAGCTTGTTAGACTTGATAATGGATCACAGGAACATAACAAACTGCTGTTTGAAGTCTGAATCTTGGCCTATCAAGTTCAATAATGTCATCATTGACTGACTTAATTTGATATAATTATATATTTTCAATGGATTTTTCTTTTCTCGGAGAATTTATTTTCCAGTGTTAAGGGATAAGAGACCTGCATCTCATTCTCATGTTCTCTTTCCATTTGGTGTTTCAGGTTCTCAGGATGCAGAGAGCAGTAGCACCTCGGGAGTTGCAGTTCTTAAGATGGGTCGTTTTCAGGTACTAGCATGGAGTGTTGATTTTTTACAGATGAGTTTATCATAGACAAATGGGTGCTATTAGAGCTCATCACCACTGCCAAGAAAGTTATAATTGGAAACAAAGCCAGAAAAGGGGAAGATTTCATCCTATCCCAAACCTTGTTCCAGCCTTTAAAAACCCAAGGCTTTCTGCCTCCCTCAAAAACAGAAGGGTTTTAAATTTGAATGTTTACTGGGAGGGCAAAGATGGCATAATTACAGATTGTAACTTTGTTGTAGCAAAAAAAATGTTCTGATGTATATTTGCTTAGATACTGAAGAAAACATTCTTGCTTGTTCAGTTATTTTGTTGCTTATATGAACAAGAGAAAGACTATATATAATTGTGTGAAAATTACCTCAATTGTGCCTCAATAAAATGTCAAGCAGAATGTTCTTCCTTGAATTTCCTACTACATTTTCCATACAACATCAATTATAATTCCTGTTCACTAGCTTAGCTTTACACTATTCCTCTCCCCATTAAAAGTAGAGTTGAATAATAATTGTGGCAAAGTAGATTTTTTTTCCTCCCAAGAACACTCATATAAGTTATAGATTTCTGTTTCATAACTATTATGTCAAAGGTTCTTCTGTCAGGGTTGCATGAGGACTAGCCTATTTAATGATGGTGGGGATTTTGTTATTCTCAAGTCATATGGCTTCCGGCAATAATTTCAGCCTCTTCTCTTCAGGAATTGCTGTTTCTACCTCTTTTTCCTCCAATTTTCTGCTGATTTGCCTTAG
The DNA here is from genome assembly GCA_033807585.1 of Hydrophis major. Lineage (NCBI taxonomy): Eukaryota > Metazoa > Chordata > Lepidosauria > Squamata > Elapidae > Hydrophis > Hydrophis major. The sequence goes on from CM066331.1 coordinate 197,083,102, forward strand.
ATAGATAGCAATTTCCTAAATTGCTGCTCAGCTAATTTCTAGTTATTTAATTGGGTGCTAGACAAGCCCTTTCATAAGATATTAAGCCTACTATGAAACCAAACCCACACAGTCTTTGATCTTGAAGTCTTCTTCCCTTTGAACATTTTCAAACGTCATAATGATGTGTTTACCTGGTACAATAAATAGGTAAAGGGGAGGTTAACATATTGTGTAAACAAGGCAACCCAGCAGTACTGGGATCAGAATAGGATTAGTTTTAGTCCAAAAATATTCTTAATTTAGTTTCTGTTGTGCTGACCAATTTATATGGCTGCCCACTCATGAATATGACCGAACCATTAAGAATGTATTAAAACAATAACAACAATATTAGCAAAAAAGTAGAAACTCATGACAAGAGGAAAGAACCACATAGACACAATCCGATTCAAAGTATCAGCTGCAACTAAGTCTTTCGTTGGAACAGGCACATACCTTCAGCAATGACCCAAATAGCCCTCTGAAACCTATGGGATCCATTAGTTGACTAATTAAAATCATGAATGAGGGAAGCTTTATTACAAACTGACCTGGCATTCAGTAGCAACAGCCAAAAACCTGGGTCTCTGAGGGTCCATTGGTCGGGCAGTGAGCTAGAGAACAGGGAGCCAGAACGCAATACTAATACCAAACACTAGAGATTCCCCTGATAAATTACCTTATATCAGTGATGGTGAACCTTTTCAGCACCGAGTGCCGAAAAGGGAGTGCATAGTTTGTGCGAGCATGCATGTCGGGGATGTGACCTGGAAGAGCAACTGCCCACTGGGAAATGAACTTTCGGTTTTCGGTGCACACATGTGCACCAGCCAGCTCGTCTTCTGGTTACTGGCACACATGCACGTGCAATGATCAGCTGGCCTGCATGCATGTGCACAATACAAACTGGAAGATCAGCTCTTCCAGTTTCCGACACTGCCGCATGCACAAAGGACAGCTGATGGTCGTGCATGCATGCCAGAAACCCAAAAGAGGAACGGGCGATGCCACACGTGCCAGCCGACATGGCTCCAAGGATGTGTAAAGAGAAAAACATATTTAAAATTGTCATAGCTTTTTCCATTTAAGGTTTTGACACATCTGTTAGGCCTCTATTAATATTCCTTGTTTCTACAATGGAAACAAGCAAATTCTGCTTCATTTCTCTCCCTCGCCATATTTACAACATAAAATGTATATGGTCATTGTTTCAGTGCAGGAATCTAAACACTATATACTTTATGTGTTTCTACAACTAAACTGAATTATTAATATCTCTGTTACAATTAGGTGTCAGTGGCTGTGGATGATCAGAAAGACAGTGAAAGTAAGCCCAAGCACTTTGATACAACAACCTCAGAATCCTCATCTTTGTCTAGCAGCAGTCCAGAAAGTACTCTCGTGAAGCAAACCTCCAGTGGGACAGCAGATAATATTCCTGTTACTTCAGTGGATGCAGTGGATGGTGCACACTCTCCCACTGTTCATTTGCAGCCAACCAAGGTTGGACGTTTCCAGGTGACGACGACAACAGACCAAGTTGGTCGCTTTTCTGTGTCCAGAACTCAAGATGAGGTCACCTGCATAGGGGGAGAGGTTCCTGAAGTGGTCCCTTTGTCCATGGACTCTGAGCAAGTTTCTTCCCCACTTACAACTCCTAAAACAGAATTTGCAGAGAGAAGGCCATCTCTGCATCTGAATGGGCCAACCTCTGAATTGGAAGCTGCTTTCCTAAGCGGTGCAGCTAAAGAATTAGATGACGGTTCAGCGAGTCCTGATTCGATCCACCCTCCTGCCTCAAAAATCAATCTTCCAGTCCAGAGTCTCAGCAATTCATTCAACTCTTCCTACATGAGCAGCGATAATGAGTCAGACATAGAAGATGAAGATTTGAAGTGTGAGCTGCGTCAACTGCGGGAAAAGTAAGTTTTCAGGCAGGTTTATGGTAGCCGGTGAGCAGAAATACTCCATCTCTGAATCAGTTTTCTTTATCCAATGCAAGAGTAAATAACTCTTAGGACTGAGCATATTTAGAATTTTGAACGTTTGTGATGGGTACACTCACAAAATGGCTATCATGGGACACTCACCTAATTATAAAACTTCCACGATTACCTTGGCAATTGCAAACCATTAGCCAGAAGTCAAGCTAGTCTCTGGGATACTCAATATCAATCCAAGAAATTTTTGCTGGGCTCACAAGAATTTCTGCAAATAAAAATGATGCAATAGTGTGATTCTTTCACTTATGGCATCTTTTTACCTCTTTAATTTTTTTTTATTTATTTTTTAAAAAAATAGTCAAGGGGATAAGAACTTTCTGTCTATATAACTTATAGTTAAAGCCCTCCAGGTGAAATTTATTTTTCGTTTGAATTATATCTAGGCTTTTAAGGCAAGCACTTAAAGCAGTCAACAAAACTTCAAACCAAAATAAGCAGCTCGCAGTTGCATTTGTGTCAGAAGTACCTCAAAGACGCTTCAGGGTTGAAAGGATTAGCTGGGGACATCACTGGGAGATGTCCAGCTGGGGGCTCCTTTCAGTTCCCCATGATAGTGCCCACTGGAGTGGTCCTTATCCACTTGTGATTACATGCTTTTGAACTGCTAAGACAGCAGGAGCTGGAGGGCACGATGGGAACACACCACACCATGCAGCCGCACTCAGGTCTTGAATGAGAATAAGAAGCTAAAAAGTTAAAATGCAAAATAAAGATAACAGAACAAAAATACTAAGTATATATTCTTTATGTGCGTGCACGTGTTTTATATTTTATTCAAAAATGAATAAAACAACAGTTGAAATTAAACATAGGGAAAAAAAATTACAACAGCAGATTTTACATCTGCCCCTGCCCTCAAAATTTGGCATCATCTGAGTGTGTTGAAAAGTCCATATGATTACTAATTCTGGGAACGGGTCCCACATCTGTACATAGTGTTCCATGAGGGAAGGACAGACTGAAACATTAAGGTCAGAAAACAGCATGAATTTCCAAAAATCCATGACTATAAACTAACTTAAACTAAATGAAGAATTATATAAAAAAAACTAAGACCAAGAAGGACAGCCTGGGGTCAAAATCATCATATTCCATCAACCACCTCCAGTCATAAGAGTGTCTCCCACAGGGCCCCAAGCCAGTACAGGTTTTAATGCCTTCCCAGAAGGCCAGATGGATAGGAGCAGTTCCCTATATTACTTAACAGGTAATACAGCAGTACAAACACATTGGTCTAGGTAATATTATGTAAAGGACTCACAAATATATAAGTATGCCATCTTTTCATTTGGCAGGCACCTTAAAGAGATCCAGGAACTTCAGAGTCGTCAGAAGCTGGAGATTGAACTCCTTTACACAAAGTTGGGCAAAGTGCCTCCAGCAGTAATCATCCCTCCTGCTGCTCCTCTCTCAGGCAGGAAAAGACGACCCACGAAAGGAAAAAGCAGCAGATCCAGTCGCAGCAGTTCCCAGGGTAATAAGAGCCCACAGATTTTGGGTAAGCTTTATAAAAAAAAAAGAGAAGCATACGTTTTTCTTTTTTAGCTCCTGTTGAATTCACTATAAAAACACCTTCTAGTTCTCAGTATTTGCTCACTCTAGCAGAAGCATGGCATAAATGGCGGGACAGAAGAGGGAGGAATAAACACTGAAAACTGACTATGAAACCTCTCCAAATCTCTTCAACAGGCTAGAGATTGACAACTCCTGATCTACGTAATAAAAATGAGTCATATCATGTGAAGACCACAACTGTGCTTTATTAATCTTTTAAAAAAAATTCCACTCAATCATCTTGATTCTCCGAGACTGCATGGAAAGGTCCCTGCAGTTTTCTTAGCAAGGTTTTTTTTTTCTTTTCAGAAGTGGCCTGCCATTGCCTCCTTTTTAGGCTGAGAGAAATTGAGTGGCCCAAGGACTCCCCAGCTGCCTTTGTGCCTAAAGTGGGACTAAAATTCACAGTCTCCTTATTTTTAGCCTGATGCCTTAACCAGTACACCAAATTGACTAATCATACGTGAACACTTTGAATGTTCATTTACAACCATAGCCAGGGGTGGGATTCAATTTTTTTAACAACCGGTTCTGTGGGCGTGGCTTAGTTGATGGGCATGGCTTGGTGGTCATGTGACTGGCTGGGCGTGGCCAACTCAACATCACTCACATTGAGACACACATCTCCTCGCCTGGCCTCTCATGACTGTGGGGATGCTGCAGCAGTCGTAAGTGTGAAAAATGGTCCCAAGTCACTTTTTCAGTGCCATTGTAGCTTTGAATGGTCTCTCCACACAAGCATAGTACCAGCAAAGGAGGGGAAAAAACTCCAGAGAAGTTCCTGAGACAGGAAGTCTAGTCCTGCCAAGAATGTAATAAGGGTTAACGGAGAGGCAGTTTCTGTAAGCAACACCAGAATGTTTCCTTCCTGCCTTCCTTACAGGATTAGGCCAGTAATTTCTTCTAACAACCGGTTCTCTGAACTGCTTAGAACGTTAACAACCGGTTCTAGCGAATAGGTGCGAACCGCTAGAATCCCACCCTGACCATAGCCCTCTAAATAGAGATTGATATGGTTTCTCAACTAATTTTACTCTTGTAGTTTCAGCATTAATTAATAGGTAATGCAAACACCTATCTTTCATTAGAGATCATGACTGAATTTTAACATGACGCAGTGGGATTGGAAGCAAAGGCTTTTCACTGTGTTACCAATGCCTTGATTTCTGTTCTCCTCTGTCCCTGCACAGGAAACCTGTCTGCTCAGAGTGCCCCTTCAGTTCTACCCCAGCAGCAGACCCTGCACCCTCCTGGTAGTGTCCCTGAAACAGGACAGAACCATCTGTTACAGCCACTGAAGCCATCTCCTTCTAGTGAAAATCTCTATTCAGCTTTTACTAGTGATGGGGCCATTTCTGTTCCAAGCCAAGGTAAATATTGTAGATGAGTATCAGTAATATGGAGTTTCAGTGGGGCTTATCTGCCTGCATCAGAGGATGACAAGATTCCTAGAGCCTGGCATACCCTGACAAATAAAATTTAAGAGCAATGATTGACCTTCTTCAGTTAGGTGAGAATGAAGAAGTAAAACTTAAGGCAGATGCTGCAAGGAAGGTTTAGCCGAAATAAGATAGATCAACTTGTTCGTGCCACTATCATTGTTTGAAGCTTAAGCTTTCTGGAAGATTTGTACAGTGCACAGACAATTGATTCCCCTCTTATAAATAAATAAATGTTGGAATAGGTACAGTTTCATTGCTATAAACAGATCAGGCATGTGAAATAAGGAAGAATGAAATAGTACACTATAATAGCCAGGGCTCCTTCCAAACCATAGAAAGCAGGTCATTGGAGCATACTGATTTAAATCTTACATATCTTTCAAATTGCACAGTATTATGTCTTAATATACTGTTGCTATAATATATATTACTTTTGTGGCATGCAGTTGGATTAAAATAGTTGTGTTCTGGTATCAGAAGCAACATGATATTGGAAAGGTGATTATTTTGGGGGAGGGGCTGTGGTGGGGGGGAGAGAAAGGTCCTGGTTTCTTGTGTCTTGTGTAAAGCTCTCAATTGGTTGAGGTTCTTTCTCCTGTGTCTTGCTAATGCATTTCACCAGTCCGGCCTAGAGTTCTCTAACATCTTGTAGTTGTGTTCTATCTCCTGTCCTTGTTCTTCGCCCCTTTTTTCTGTTTTTTGTTTTATCACAGGCTGTGTGAAGTTTAACTGTGCATCTGAGCGGGTGACATTCAAGCCTGGTGGCAGGAGGACCCGATTTCTGAGTACGCCCTGCTTGGCTCTTTGTGTGTAACACCTTTACTCCTTCCTCGTCTTTCTGTTTTTGGCTACTTGGATCTGTTATCACATGCTGTCCATTTACATCTGCCTTCTTGTATCTCTCTGACCTTAGGGCTTGGCTGAGAAGTGTAGCTTGCAGAAAACAGTGTTCTGAAAGTGTTACCCTGCTGCTCAGGCTAAGAGGTTCTGGTGGTAGTAGTGGTTTCATATGACCCTTCAGGTTACAAGGAGACAACCTTCCTTCCTAGAGCTTTAAACTTCTCTGTAGCATATAGAGAAATAATGGCCAGGGACAGAATATGCCAGACAGAGAGGTGTTTACCCCTTTCCGAGCGGACACGACAGCTGTGCTGAACATGAGAAACTAATTCACACAGCTCTGAAGTGAACAGATTGTTGTTCATCTCTTTGGGCTTATTTTTGTCAACTCAGGTAAACAAGCATGCACAAGTATGAGTATAGCACTGACTGAACTCAACAGCAGTTCAGCAAGATTAGGGAGGATATATCTGCCCCAGGAGAAGTGCTACAAAGGTTTTACCCCTGATGTGCTTCAGATCAAAAATACAATTTTCCCTGAACATCATGTGGCCAATTACTCACAGTTCAGTTAGAAATTAGGGAAAATATCTGATCTTCCGCAACCATGATTTACAAAAATCTAGGAAGGCCAGAGCTGATCTATAAGCTGCAAAAAGATATGGCTAGTTTAATTTACAGGTATCATGATCCTATCTTCTCATCATATGAGTCACGTGTGGACAGATGTTCATGCATGAAATTGGGGAAAATATTTCTTACTTTGAATTGATTTTAGAGGAAAGTTTCCTCATTCAGTAATTGAATTTTATATGTTTTAGTTTCTGAGCCCGGGCATGATCTGTTAAATGGTGATTTAGCCAAGACTGAAAAAAAAAAGTTATTGGAAAATACTAAATTGCAGTAAAATAAAAAAAATTCAGAAAACAGTAGTTATTTTGAGGATACTTAATAGCAAGGATGTGGCTAATTCACATGTATGGGATTTATGTTGGGATTTTTTTGGTACATAAATATTCTGTGAACTATGCGCCATGTGGGGGAAAGATTTGGGGACCCTAAAAATAATGGAAATGTATCATGCCTTCAGTTTGGCATCAGTTAATTTCTGCTGTCCCCTAAAACTTGGCAATACTTGTGGAAGCATGGCTTGGCTTTACTCAATTTTAACAGGTTTTCTGTTTTCCTGAGGCCTGTATTTTTTGTCAATAGATTGTATAGGGGAAAAGATCCTTACTAGCTAATATGAGGCTGATGACCTCTGTTGCAAATAACACGTCTTTTATTCACTTGGCACAAAAGTAGAAAAGGTTCAACAGGTTCCTTTCTTTGGATGGCACTGACCTTCTAGGAAAAATGAAATTGTTTTCAAGACTAAATTTATTTTATTTTAGAAAATTTATATTGCTGCCTACTAGTCCATGGAGACTCAAGGCAGTTTACACAAATATAAATCAGCCAATCATTGTATCAGTTACAATAAAAACAGCAAATAGCCTCTGGTGGGTTTATTTGTTGTTACTCTTTTCGAAGTCAATTAAAAATCAGAGGAAAGGTTACAATATTCAGTTCAGATTATCAAAACTAATTACCCTATATTATCTAAAAAAACCCTCAATGCCATAATGTACTTGAGAAATTCTAAACAAGTATGTACTTAAGTTGATCTATTGTAGCTCTTTCTCTTGAAAGTCATCATGCTGTTAATGCCATTCAGGAATTAAAAGCAGTGTCATCAAGGGATGATAACTTGTTGTCTTTTCCTACTCAATCACCTGGTGCTTTATGCTATTTGCTAATACTGTGTTTCTCACTGTTTCTCTTTAACCAATTGCTTTCTCTTTGTGCTTTAGGGAAGATGGTGAAAAAAGTCTGCCCTTGCAACCAGCTCTGTAGTAATTATTTCATTTTTGGTTACCTCTGAATTCTGATTGCTAAATTATGTTGTTTTGTTCAAAGCCATACAGTTTAACCTCCCTGAATCTGTCTTAAGCACAGCACCTGTTCTTTATATCCCTTTGTTCCTTCTAATATATATATCTGCATTATTGCAGAAATAGACTTGGACACCTATTACTACTACAAAGGATAACTTTGATCGTCACTTAATAATATACTCCCCTTCAGAAGTTGTAAATGCTCCAACACTGGAAGTTTTTAAGAAGAGATTGGATAACCATTTGTCTGAAATGGTATAGGGTTTCCTGCCTAAGCAGGGGGTTGGATTAGAAGACCTCCAAGGTCCCTTCCAACTCTGTTATTCTATTCTATTCTTGGAGATTAATCATGAGGCTCCAGTATATATTGGCTCTAGTAAGTTTCATATCATATTAGAAGGCACATTCCCTTTTTGAAAGCAATTTGGTTGCAATAATTATGTCAAAAGGGGGTTTCTGCAAGCACTGATTCAGCTGCATATCACCAGTATGTTATCCATACCTTAAAGGACCACCAGCAAGCAAACAAATGACCTCAAGATGACCCTATAACATAAGAAAAAGTGTCATTAATAAAGTCAGTGAAGGAAACCAGATTTTCTTAATGATCGCCTGAACCATTTAACAATTGCAATGATTCCCTTTTAAAACATGCAAAAACGGTCGCAAAATTGGGCAAGACTCACTTAGCTACTGCCTTGTTTAGCAACAGAAATTGTAATCCCAATTGTGATCATAATTTGAGGACTTTCTATACATGGAGTGAAGCCTTTTGACAGGGTTAAGAAGGAGAGAGATTCAAGAGATTGAATGCAGTGATGTAGCCATCGGGGGAAAGAGCTCTGTTTATTCTTTAAAGATAAGAGCCTATAAAATAAAATTCTGTGATATATGCTGTGACTGAGCAAGATTGAGGGGAGGTTGTTTTTTTTTTTATTGACACTGATCCACTTTCTTCTCCGACTCTTCTTGATGGCTGGTAACAGATTAAAATTGGTTACTTTTAACAATTGAGGTCATTTTTGATATGGTATAAATCCTTCTTATTTAATTCTCTTAGAGAGTTTCTGAGGCAATTGGGTGCATGCTGAACTGCCAGTGAAAGAGAAAGATTAGTCACACCTGAGAATTCACGCCATCAACTTACACCAATGTCTTTTGGGCACTGTACCTAGCAATGTATCTTTTATGGCCATCAGGAAGGGGCTGAAGAATACTTTCTAGTCCCTGCATGAAACTGATGACAATGCTTTTAGGCATGATGTAAAGGTGGTTTTCTTTTCTTCACTATTGTGTGTTACCTGTACTGGTGTGTGTCTGGCTGTTTCTTTATCAGCAGATTTAAGCCTATGTCTCTTATCGTATCAAATACTGTTTTCTTGCATGCTATACAGCAACAGTGATTCAATATTACATTCATTTCTCTCACCTGGGCAAAGGATTCCTTTTTTCCATTTTCTTGTTTGCATGTTTACCCTTTTCTGTCTGTTCAGTTGGGGAGACAGTTACCTCTTATGTCATCTTAGTCACCTTGCTTGTTTATACAATATTTCACAGTGCAGTAACACCTTGCCTCACTGTTACCATAAATAAGGATTTTTATTTCTGTACTTGCATTTTTATCAGGTCTAGGGATCCAGAATCCAGTTTTTACTGTCTTTGTAACCTTTCACTATTAGTTTCTAAGCAACAGGATCCAGTTGCATTAATATACGATGCCACAGAGACTAAGATTGTGCAGCAGTTTGGATCTGAAGGCAAAAAGTACTTAGGAGCACACAAGGCCATGCCCATATAACATGGCAATCCCAGGAAAAAGATGTTTGAATATGGAATTGCAGAAATAGGCATCTCTGCCATTCATTATGATACAAAAATGGCATGCACACACAGTAATGTCACAATGCAAATCTGGCCTTTTTTGCTCATGACCCCAAAGTTGCAGAGTTCAACACACATGTTTTGTCACTTGTCAGTCTTGCCTCCCACTGAAGATGCATGTGACTGCACACAAGTGCAACTTGTGGTATCCCTGCAAGCTCCAAAGTACCTCTTTGCTCTCAGATCCAAACTGCTACACAAATTCTTCATGCCTTCCTGACTTTTTAAAATAAAACTTAGACTCCAGTACTTTTTTAAACAGCAGTATTGGGAGTACTTTCACACTGTTCTGTTGTACTTTAAGTTCATACATACATACATACATACATACATACATACGGTATTCAGCTTTGTTCGGGTATTTTAAAACATCATTATAGTTGTGCTTTTAAAGTTGTAGCAACGTTTCGGCAGAATCTCATCTGCCACCATCAGGCTTCTGATCACAGACGAACATAATACAGAATATTTAAATTTTAAAATTGAAACAACTGTAAAAGTCTGACTCACAGACGAACACAATACAGAAGCCTGATGATGACAGATGAGATTCTGCCGAAACATTGCTACAACTTTAAAAGCACAACTATAATGACGTGGGAAAATACCCGAACAAAGCTGAATATCATACATATATGAACACAGTCTTTCTCTTGGTATTATAAGAAGCTTTCTTCACATAACTAATGGTTATTTAGGATCAGTATGCTAATTGACTTATATTGCAATTTTTTCCACATTAGAGGTCTTGCACAGACCTATACAGTGACCTTCCTGGGTTCAGATTATATTTTATCAATTGATGAACATATCTGTTTTGATTATGGGTGATTTTTTTCCATAGCACATTGAAGTTCTCAAGACTTGTGTTGAAGTTTTTGCTATTCAACTGTTTCAAGCAATAATACTTTTCCACATCATTTCAGCAGATTTGCCACTGGAAAGCCTTTAGCATACACCCTTGGGTATATTGGACTTTTCTTTATTCTTATGATCTGATTCTAGCAAGTGCCATGTTTTTTAACCAGGAAGCTCTCTTTTTAGATGTATTGAAATCATTCCGTCCCATGATATGAAACCTTTGGAACAAAATAAGCAGGCTTCCCTGGAAGCCACCCTCTCAGTTTGAAGCAAAGGAGATTGTTTGCCATATGTCATTTTTGGTGTTGGGATGTGAAGTCAGTGGGCTCTTAGTACAATTTTGTTTCACGATTCCTGACTGTAACACAAGTGTTTCTTTCCAGTAATGTGTTCTTGAGATTTCAAATTGTCCATTTGCAGAACAGAGTGGTTATCCCGATGAATATACAATTTCTTGGTATTGGACTGAGTGGGTAGAGTTGGCAAATGGTTAACTGAGCATAATAGGTGCTTGTAGACAATTGGGAGGAAACTTCCCGGCAGCCTTGTTATTAATGCCCAATGTTAATTCCCTTGTCTATGGAAAACGGCAACTTTGCAGACCACCCACTGATCTGAAAAATAACATACAATTACATAATTAACTTAATAGCAGAAAAACTGCTCGCTGAGTTCTAAAATCCTTTTCATTATGTCCAAGTAGACTTCAAATGCATGGCTTTTTAAATTCTTACTCTTATTTTGCATTGTAACTCTTGATGGCCTCCAGGGAATTCTCTTTCCGTCAAATGTAAATGATAGCTGCTTTTATTTTTCTAGGGACCAGCAGTATAAACACTGTTGGAGGTACAGTAAACAGCCAGGCACCCCAGTCTCAGCCCCCTGCCTCTAGTCGGAAAGGAACCTTTACTGACGATCTGCACAAACTAGTGGACAACTGGGCTCGTGACGCTATGAATCTGACTGGCAAGAAAGGAGGCAAAGGACATGGCAATTATGAGGCAAGTTTAGTATTTTGGTTTTTATTACCATGACTTTTTAGGTTTCTATCAGTTTTATATTGGCTTTTTAAACATTATTATTATTATTATTGGTATTATTATGTGCCATCCACAATTCTCTTTGGTGTAGATGGATGGCTATTTAAATTTGACTGATTGATTGATTTCAATTAATTAATCAAATTTAAATAGCCATCCATCTTTCCCAAAGAGAATTTTGGTCACCTAGCAAGAAGAACTGATAGCAGGTAGACCAAGGCAGTCATAGAATGGACCTCACTTGATAAAAAGCGTCCATGAAAGAGACCTAAAACAAGACAGATCGATGACATCAGCAAGTATTATGGGCCCAACTGGAAAGGAAAAGCTCAGGACCGTATTGGTTGGGAACATGTGGAAGAGGCCTTCATCCTGCATGAGGATGATGAGGATGAAGAATTAATACTGCAGTGGTGCTTAAAACTTTGTGAACCCTTTTGAATATTCAATATTTCTGCATAAATATAACCTAAAATGTGATCTCAACTCTACCCAACTCCTAAAGTTAGATAATAAGAACTTAATTAAACAAATGAGTGAAAAACTTTATATTAGTTTGGTTATTTATTAAGAAAACTACATATTTGTGTGAGGCAAAAGTACATGAACCTCTAGGACAGGGGTATCAAACTGGATTTCTTCGAGGGTCAGATCAGCATTGTAGTTCTACTCAGCGGGGAGGTGAGCGGGATGGATTCCTCCTGCAGTGCTCAACCAGCCAAAAATGAGCCACACAGCTTGTTTCCGGACTGTTTTGGGCTGGCAGAGTGCCGCAGGAGGCCATGGAGAGTGAAAACAAGATGCGGGGGGCTCACAAGTGGCCTGTTTTACCCACCAGAGGCAATGTGGGCCACTCCTTTGATATTTCCAGGCGGATTTAAGCACCCCGTGGGCCAGATGCAGCCCGCAGGCTTTGAGTTTGACACCTCAGCTCTAGGATTATCAGTTCATTTGAAGGCAAAATTAAGAGTCAGGTGTTTCAATCCATGGGATTATAATTAGGTATGAACATGGGAGGCCTTCTTTTATTTAAAGAACAGAATTAAAAGTCTGATCTCCAGTTCAGAAGGATGTAAAACTGATCATGACTGGAAAAGGTTAAAAAACTATGTTAGACTCCAGTAGTCCACTATCAGGCAGATTGTGTACAAATAAAGGCAATTCAACAGCACTGTTGCCCTCCCCAGAAGAGATCAACCAAGATCGCACCCAGAGCAAAATATATAATATTCTGAGAGGTCTCAAGGGTAACATCTTCTAAGGAACCAAAGGGGCCTCTCTTGCATTTGCAAATATCAGCATTCGTGAGACCATCATCAGGACAGCACTCAACACCACTGGTGGGCATGGCAGGAGCACAAGCAAAAAGCCCCTACTCTCTAATAAGAACACTGCTGCCTGTCTACATTTTGTGAAAGATGATGAGAATAAGCCAGAAGGCTATTGGAACAAATGTTCTTTGAACAGATGAGACCATAATGTAACTTGGCTTGAATGGAAAGTGTTGTTTGGTGAAAGGCAAACACTGCATTCCAGCATAAGAACATTATCCCATCTGTGAAACACGTGAGTGACAGGATTGGGGTTTGGGTCCGCTTTGTTGCTTCTGGACCAGGATGGCTTGAGAGAAATGTGAATTCTACTGGCAAATTCTACAAGAAAATGTCATGGTATCTATCTAGCCATGAAATGAAGCTCAAATGAAAGTGAGTCACACAACAAAAGACAGTGAGCCAAACCACACAAGTTGTAGGACCAAAGAACGGTTAAAGTAGAAGAAAGTTAAAGATTTTGAAACGGCCAAGTCAAAGTCCTCACCTTAATCCTATAGAAATGTTGTAGAAAAACCTGAAGCATGCAGTTCATGCAAGGAAGCCCACCAACATACATAAATTGAAGCCATTCTGTAAAAGAGGAACAGGCTAAAAATTGCTCCAGGCTGATGTGCAGGACTGATCAACTGTTAGCAGAAATCATTTTGTTGCAGTTATTACTGACCAAGGAGAGCACACTAGTTACTGAAAACATAGTTTCATACACTTTTACCGTATACAAATATTTAGCTAATGAACAATGAACAAATACATTTTCAACTGTGTAATGTGTAACTGTAATTTTAAGACTTGTATGAATAAACAGATCACATTTCTGCAGAAATAATGAAAATTCAAAAAGGTTCACAAACATTTAAGCAGCACTGTCCAAGTGCCTTAAGTTACTTTTCAGGGTCATACTTGGATAGTTTCATCCATACTTGGCTGAAAGAAATTTGTTTATCAACTCTCAGATAGCTTGATTTGGGATTAAGTTCTGTTGTTTATATTTGTTTTAGGGTCCAGGAATGGCAAGGAAGTTCTCTGCACCAAGCCAACTCTGCATCTCGATGACATCATCTCTTGGTGCTACTCCTATCTCTGCAGCATCAGCTACCTCCCTAGGTCACTTCACCAAGGCAATGTGTCCCCCTCAGCCGTTTGCTTATCCAACAGTGCCCTATGTAGCCCCTTGGAGTGGGACGGGTGGTCCAGCACAGCAGCCTTTAAACCAGTTCCAGCCTGTAGGAACTGCCTCATTACAAAGCTTCAACATCAGCAACTTACAGAAATCTATCAGCAACCCTCCTGGCTCCAATCTGCGGACCACTTAGTGATTCCCAGCCACATTGCTGGGAAGACCTTTGGGCAGGAGTTGGGGCCTGAATTAACTGCTATGCTCTATGTGCCCAAAAGGGATGGATACCCCCCTCTAACCATTGCTCTCTGCACGCAGTAAGTAAAGCCCCCCTTTTGGAAGATGGGGAGAAAATGACCAGGATCCTCTAAGATGGCACATGCTTCCTCTAATTCTTGTATGTGGCAGAATGTATAAAGATGGAAATCACCATGCAAGCCAGAAGCCTCTGACTGTAAAAATCACATGGCTTAAGAGGCTGGATCCTATGGGTTGGGAAGAAAGTTGTTAGCCTTCGCATGAATCCTGGTATGTGATTTGCTTTGTTCTGAAGAGCTAAGCCCAGGAGGAAAGCTGACCATTTAACATCATCTTGTCTCTTCCTTCCTTCAAAGCAACACATACCAGTTCCTGAGCGAATGAGCACACAGATGGACATGCAGAATAGCCCAGGCTTTGAGATAAATCTTTCCTGCTTTCAGGAAAAGATATTAACAGCTTTGACAGCAACATTAGAGCAATTTAAAAATGTTTAGAAGAAAAATAATAATTAAAAGTTCCCTGCGGACAAGTACTTACCATCAGTTTTGATGTGGAAACACTGTGATATATAAATGTTGTTGGACAACAGTAGTTTAAAAAAAATGAGTGGAGTATAGAGGGTTAAACAGTCAAAAAAGAAAAAATGGGAAAAAAGCTAGCTATATCCTGATACTTATTGGAGACACTTTAACTTTTTTCCTTTTTATTTTCATTGTATTAGATAAATGTGAATGTATAATTGTATAAATTAATGTACTTGAATACTTGTCTGTTCTCCCAGTATGCTTGCTGGATATTTTAGTGCCTTGGACTTTTTATTGCTTCTGCAGTTAGCATCACCTGCCCGGCAGACTTTAGACAGACCGAGGGAAAGGAGAGAGGGAGGTTATTTTGGACATAGCCACTGAAATACCAAAGGCCTAAAACATTGGATGCTTATACTGTAACAGTGTCTAGAGTAGGTGTTGGAGGGGAGCTACTGCAGCAGTACGTTGAGAAGGTAAAGCTATGGAGAGGTGGGAAAAAACCAGCAATGGATATTGGTGGAGGGTGCAGAAATGATGACATGTCATGTAACCAGAGTAAAGCTGGGCTGAATGTGAACAGAGAGAGAGAGAAAGGGAGGGAGAAGGAGAAAGGCTTGTCTGAAAAGACGGCTCCTAAGGGCAGGCTGACTGAAAGCTACAAAGGGTTTTAGGAGGGTCAACATGTGTTCAGAAACTGGAGTTTTATCACTCTGGGAGCGTGAAAGCCTCCTGGGGTTTGCTCTTCGTTGTCTTTAATTCTACCTAGAAAGAGCAGAAATAGATACTCCACGTTGCGGGTTTCATTGCCAAGGACAGATACACTTGAAACACTCAGACTCAAAAATAATGTTGTTTTTGTTCATTGTCTAAAGGACTTAAAACTGGTACCAAGACTGTAACTGTGTTGCCTTCTACCAAGGGTGCTGTATCACCTACTTTCCACTCAAACTCGGTTTCTAACTCAACAGGCAGGTTCTCTATTCAAATGAAATACTGCAACCAACTAGTATTATTCTATATTGCTGCAGCAGGCTGTGAAGGGTCAAAGTACTTCTATTTTGTATTTGGGAGTAGCTTTACTGCTGGTCTAAAAGTTTGTATACTAAGTAAAAAAAAATGTCTCTCCTTTCCCCCTCCCCTCCCCCCCCCAAAAAAATCCTTTAAGGTTAGCAGGGAATTTGTTTATTTCTGTACTTGTTCACGCTACCCTCAAACATATATGCACAGGTTTGTCTTTCCATCCCTTTGTCTCAAGTTGAAGTTTAGAGTGGCTTTGTCAGGAAGGGAGGTTTCGGCAGGGTGGCTGGAAAGCAAAAGACGGGAATCTATAAGGTAGCTGGATTCCAACCTCTTCCAACTTTAAAGTCCCCATTGTGATGGAATATGGGAAAACTCTGTTAATGGAGAAGCTTTTGCTTTCTGAGTTGGTGGCCCATTCTTCAAAACAAAACAAACATGAGTTAATATGCAGAAAGTATAAAGAATCAGTGATGAAAGGTGCCACTTCATGGTTAGAATGGTCAGCTGAGTGTTGCACGAGGATGGTATTTTGGTTTAATATGTTTGAGGTTGGGTTTTTCACTTAGTTACGCAAATACTGGTTTTATTTACCATTGATTTCCCTCCTGTGGATTAAATAACTGAGGTCTAGAAGAATTAACTAATGCTACTGAACTGTTAAATTATTTTGTGTTAATATTACACTTTTGAGTACCTTTTTTTTCCACAAGATCTGTTTCTGAATTACAGATGTTTTCTTTACATTATTTAACAATGTACACTGTAAAAATAAAATAAAATAAATTCAAACCTTGGGCTTCCCTGGCCGTAGTTAATGGTATGTTTTGCACTAAATCCAGGCATTGCGCTTCATGTACAATTGCGCTTTGTGCTGCAGTTTGTTACCTTCTTTGTAGATATTTAATGAAATCATTCAAATAAACCAAACCTGCTTTTGTTGAGCTGTGGTATTTCATTTTCAGTTGGCATTTGCTTCTTTCAGTGCCCTGAAGCTTAACTGTCAAGCTGCTGGTGTCAGCAACAGTTATAGGACAGATGGTTCATCCATTCTGATGTCAGGGCTGCAAACTGGCCGGAAACCATCTGAATAAGACCAAAATGAAGAATGCTACGAAGTAGTCATTTGAGCTCAGAGAAGAACCATTTCTCCAACCAATGGTTATACTGTCACTTGAAAGGCTTAGTTATATTGATGGGGGTCTTGTGATTTTTCATTTTGTTTTTGGAGACTTCAACAGGCATTATGAACTTCCAAATTTACAGTATGATGTACGTGGAAAGACTGGAAAGTCGCATTAATAACTTCATCGTGTCTTAAATTCTCATGGCTGGGAACAAAAATAGATACCTGAAAGTATATATGTGTGCCAGACCATGCATTGCCAAGTTGAATTCTCTTGTCAGTCTGTTCATGAAGATTCAGTGAATGGGAAGAAATGGTTGCAAAGATTGAAGTTTTTAATTTTGAAGTGTAATACCTGGCAGAGACATGTTTGCAACTCCCTTGAAATTCTCAGTTCCCTCCAAGTGAAGTTCATGATCTGTCCATCCCTGTTTGGTTTTTTTTAAAGGCGTCATTCCAGAATTCCTGTCATTAGAATCTTCCTTTTTTTAACCTGTCATACTGAAATACTTGTAAAGCCTCCTTTGGAACACCGTCTCTGATTCTAAGACATAAGCTCACATCGAGGTGTGAAAAAAGGAACCTTGTGTTGATACTAACTAGACAATAGAAAAGCAGGCCTTAAGGGAATAGGAGTATTCCATCATTTACTGAAAGGCTAATTTACCCTGTATTTTTGATCTGTGAGGACATTTGGAATTTAACAGTTATTTTTATTTTTATGGCTTACATGAACTAATTTGCACTCTAGTAAACTAGACTCTTAGAGACTAACAATAGAAGCTGCTATACCTCTAGAAAAAAGTGTATGTGCGTGTGATCACTGTAATTTGGTAAATCATCTGCTATATGGGAAATTTACATAGAACTTTGAAAGCTAGTTGCAATTTAGGAAATATAGGAAAAGGAGAAAGGGAATAAGAACATAGAGCTTTGTGCTTGAATTGATTAGAACCAAATAAGATGTGAACGGTTTAGTGTGCTGTTTTAAGTTCCATAGTTCTATAGCTGAAATCCTTATTATTACAGGAATGGAAGACAGTGGCTCCTCAGATGGTGCTGGGCTACAACTTAGTTCTAGTATAATAGTGTACCCAAACTCCAACTTTTATCTGTTACTTTTGTATGGAATAGTTACTGCAGATCTTGCAATAGTCAAATTGGAAAAATTCCTAAAGATTTCTTGTAGCCAAGTAAACATTTCTGTAGTAATCTTGGCAGTGAGGAGATGAAGGAAATCAGTTAGTTATACAAATAGCCTGTCACTTCCAGTTGCTTTTAAAGAATGAAATCAATGTAACCATTTTTCCAATAGGAGCTACTGGACATCAGTCATATTTGTTGTGCTATCCCCTGTTTCAAGACTCGAAGTTGTTTCTTTTGCCAAAAATGTTCATTATTTGTAAAGTTGAGTCTTAGAATCTAGAGTGTATTTCTTGACTTGCAGTTTAGCAACTCCCATTCTTCCCAGGGTTTCATAGAAAACTACCCCCCTATGTGGTTTTCTTGGCAATAGTACATTAAAAAAAAAACCCACCAACTTCCAGTTTAGTCTATAGCTCCTGCATTTCCAGACAATCAAGTACTGAGCAGGTTCAATGTTGCTTAGCTTTTTAAAATCAGCTAAGGAGTATTTCCCCTTTATCTCTTCTATGTTAAGTTGCATATTGCAAAATAGATTTATATAGGTAGGAAGCTAGATATACTGTAGCAATCATAAAGTGTCTGGCTACTATATTGCTTGCCAAGGAAGTAGTGGAAAATTTCATGTGTCCACTTGGGAAATATTAAGATTGTTCTACAGTCCTGATCATGAACACCCCCCCCCCCCAAAAAAAAGCATTTTTAAAGCATCCTTAAGTTAAAACCGACTTGTGCCTAGGTAACATACACACAAATAACTGCAACAGAATAAAGGACTTGGATATAAACAAATCCCTAGGTGTCAAAAAACTGATAGGAAGAAAATGCCAATGTCCCTTTACTGAAATATTTCATTAAATATTTCAATGCATCCTGAAGCATCATTATATACAGGATTCATAGCATTCTTGAGAGTTCAAATAATTTTGGTTTAATCTGCAGATCAGAACATAGTGGGCCAATCTTGAAAATTAAGGAAGTTTATTTGAAAAGAATGATCAAGGAATGTTATATAAATTATATACATATATAACATCTTACATGCAGGCTCTTCCAAAATCGATATTTGTAATCTGATAGTAATCTGATATTATCTTAGCTATTGATCAAACAAAACTAACAGCCTACAGATAGATGTTCTAGAGATAGGGATAGGAAACTTATTTCAGTCTGATGCTAGTGGTCTCACAGAAAAACCTGCTTTAATTATCTACCCTTTTGCAACAGAAACAAAAGGTATACTGATCCTATTTTCATATTATATTGCAAAAATTATTTGGGGAAAAGTTGCTCAATTCAACAAAATAGATCACTAACCATTAGTATATAAAATATATATATTTGTGCAAGTGACTTAAGAAAACATGACAGTTTGATTACAAAACCAGTAACCTGCTACCTCTCCTATCTACCAAGATGTGGTAGAGAATCCAGAGAGTTTACGTAACAATATTTACTGCTAGGCTGCCTATTTAATGCAAGCAACACAATCAGAGTACATGATCACATGAGATGCTGCATTAAATTATAGATTGCAAAATGAATTAGGCTGTTCTAATAATTGATTTTTTTTCTTCTCAGACTCTGATAATGGACTAATAAATTGACACTATAAAAAGTCCAAGATTGAAATATTTCCCTTCCTCCCCACACATACTTTTCTATACTTCTTTCTAAATATTTTCTGGATGTCCCTCTTTCAGTAGGTGGAAATCTTAGTTTTGGTTGATTTTGTTCATCAAAAGAAAGGACAATTATAATTTAAATTAAAAATGGTTTTTTCTGATCATCAAATTCATATCCAGGTGAGACCATTATAAAACATTTATATTTAGAATATATCATTACTAAAATTGCTCTCTTCCAATTGAAATGAAGAAAATTAAGTACCTTTTAAAATTTTTAAATAGAATTACATATAAAATGAAATATTAGAGCTTGTAATATTTAATTCTTTTAACTAGACTTGAAGTGGCATTTAAGCCATTAGTTAAATACTGCAAAGCAATGCACTTTTTTCCTGTAATAAAATCTAGAAAATATACTTTGGTCTTCAACTTTATTGGACTAAAAGTTCTGAATTAAAACCCTTATGCTGAAGTCTTAAATGCTTTCTATGCAGGCTCCAGTCTTCTCTTTTTCATTCCTTGGCCTTTTCGGTAGGGGCTACATTCAGCTGAAATAGAAAACAGTCATTCACAAAAGGATTTTTAAAAAAATAAATAAATCCCCCCCCCCCCCCCCCCCAGTTTCTTTATCTACAACAGGAGTATCAAACTTCATTTCATTGAGGGCTGGGGCAGGCATGGTCAGGGTGGGCGTGACCAGCATGATATCACTTGTGTTGGGAGGCGCCTGTGGTGACCCAAGCACTCTGCCAGCAAAAATGGGCTCCCAAACTCCATTTTCAGCTGGAATGGCCTGCAACCCTCTGCCAGCGAAAATGGAGCTCGTTTTGCAGGCAAAGGCACATTGGACTGGTCCTTTGCCGGGGTGGTGTCGTGGGCCAGATCTAAGCACCGGATTCGGCCCCTGGGCCTTGAGTTTAACACCCCTCATCTACAATAAAATGTATCCTCTTTCATTTTTCACCAATGCATTTTAAACAATTTTACTTTACAATTTTACTGACTTGCATATAATATAAGTTGGAATCACTGGGAAATGTAAAGATTTTTTTTCTCTGCACTCTGCAGGATTTAGACAGTTTAGATTCCCGTCCAGTTTCATGTTCTGAGCTATCCTATTTCACATACAACATGCCTCATAGTCTAGAAGCTGCCTTTTAGCTGCTTTTCATGGAGACAATATGTTATTTATTCTCTCCTATTACATGCATTCATCATATAGTCTAGTTAACATAGACAAAAGTTACTTGTTTTGCTATCTCTTTTACAGTTTACCTGGTAAGTAAGATTTGGGACTGGAGGACAGATGCCAAGATGAAGGTTTTATATTTGATTGCTGATTATTTATTCTTTGCGGGGTTCGGCTGCGAGTCATCATAGTATGGTGTCCAAGAGGTGAGCGTAAGCATTGGGCTGGCACTGCTGCTGCATCATGATCAGTCACTTCCAAAGGAAAGTTCCAGAGTTCTGGATCATCTGTCAGGTATTAAAACTAAAACTTCAGCTATTGATTGTTCAGTTATGTGTTTGATTCCTAATGGCTCTGGATTGTAATGGAAGCTGCGGTACTCAGGGGCAAACTCAAATATGTGAATGTTTAAATCTTGACTATGGAGATTCTCAGTCATCCAAGTCATGGTTATCCCAAAGGTGCTTTTTCAAGAGGCAACCTGACTTCCTGGTTTTTCTTTGAAGACATTTCGCTTCGCATCCAAGCAGCTTCCTCAGCTCACAATATACATTCTTTCATTCCTCACTATCCTGTCCAAGCTGAAGAAGCTTCTTGGATGAGAAGAGAATCATCTTCAAGGAAAAAACAAGAAAGTCCAGTTGCTTCCTGGAAAAGCACCTTTGGGAGTTTAAAACAAGTTTTTCTGGAAAAAGGGAATGTGGGTGAATAGATGGGTAACACCTTTGCTCCCAGTAACTGTTCATTATAAAGGCCCCTGGCTGTTTCTTCCTTTCACTACAGTCCTTCCCACAGTCTGCATTCAGCATCAAACCAGGTGTGTTAGGGAGGAGCTGCCTGAGAAAAGGATGCACATTGTATGTATCATAATAATTGATGCTGCAAATACCATGAACTAATCGCCTTAAAGCAATTTTACACTCACCTGCAAGGAATTCTTCATCCACCACAGATTCCGGTTGTACAGAAGAGTTGCATTCCATGGCAGGGGAAATGGACACCACTGTATGCAGAGAACAATTGCTGAAAAAGTACAACGGTTACCTGCCTTTCTAAATTTGAGTATCAAATTTAGTATCAAAGTATAAATTTGAGTATCAACAGTATCAAGGTAGGTAAAACTAAATTGGTGATGGACAAATGGCATATGAGAGTCTTCCTGATTAAAGGAGAATCGGTGGTAGCTCAACGGTACAATTCCAAGTTGCTACAGATCTAGTTCCTACTGCTCTCTTTCTTCCCAGTTTAGTTTAGTTTACTTTGTTGTCATTGCACCTCATACAACGAAACCAAACACCACTTTCAGTGCACATTGAAAATAAAACACAAACACACATCCTTCACCCTCCACACACTGAACTGAAAACTCCCGACACTGCATCAACACTGCACTATACAGCAGAATTCAAAAGAGCTACTGCCCTGGGATAGAAGCTGGTTTTCAGTCTATTTGTCCTTGTTTTTATTATTCTGTACCGTCTGCCAGATGGTAATACTGTAGCTCAAAAAAAGGGGGTTCCCAGGATGAGATGGATCTTTGAGAATGTTTTGAACTTTCTTAAGGCAACAGGAGCTCTAGAGCTCTTCCAAAGAGGGGAGAGGCAACCCATGATCTTCTGGGCAATGATGTTAACCCTCTGGAGTGCTTTCCTATCTGCCACTGTGCAATTGGCAAACCACACAGAGGTGCAGTAAATTAAAATAATCTCGATGGTGCAGCGGTAGAAGGTTACCAGCAGTTTTTCGTTCAGTTGTTGTTTTCTGAGAAGACTCAGGTAATATAATCTCTGCTGGGCAATGTGAGCACCCCAGATCAGGTCGCCTTTTATGGTAAGGGCTGGATATCTGATCTGTTATAGTCCACTATAAGCTCCTTGGTCTTATTGGTGTTGAGGACCAAGTTATTGTCTCCACACCACGAAAGCAACCGGTCCACCTCATCTTGGTAGGCAGACTCGTTTCCCCCGGAGATGAGTCCCACCACTGTTGTATCATCTGCAAATTTAGCAATAGTATTACTAACGTGAGTGGAATGCAGTCATGCACATAAAGAGTATAGAGTAAGGGACTCAACACGTAACCCTGTGGTGTACCAGCGTTAAGAATAAGGGCTGAAGTGGTATGATTACCTAATCTGACCCTCTGTGAGTGGCCAGACAGAAAATCCACAATTCAAAGGGAGATTGAATTAGAAAGCCCAAGGTCCAGAAGTTTAGACACTAGTCTATGTGGAAGAATTGTGTTAAACGCAGAACTAAAATCCACAAAAAGCATCCTCACATAGCCCTCCCGCTGTTCTAGATGGGTCAGAGCAGTGTGAAGAGTGATGGCTCTTCATGATGATAGGAGTGAGTGCCACTGGTCTGTAATCATTGAGGTTATTGATAGGGAACTTCTTTGGCAGCGGAACAATGGTGGAAGCCTTCAAATAAGATGGAATAGTGGACTGGGATAAAGACCGATTGAAGATCCTGGTAAAGGCTCCAGCCAATGATCAGCACAGACTTTAAGCACTTGGCTAGAGATACCATCCGGACTGGCAGCCTTTTTAGGGTCCACAGCCCTCAGAATGCTCCTCACCTCCTGTTCCTCCACAATGAGGTGGGGGCTACAATTGGCTGGTAGTTGTGTTTTATCTGCCTCTGATGCCTCCACTTCAAAGCAAGCAAGAAAAGATTCAGTTCCTCTGCCAATGAAGCCTCCCCCTCAGCAGGGATGACATTGGTCAGTTGATGGTTTGTAATTTTTTGAATCCCTGGCCACACCTTGCTATAAAAATTATCCTCAATCTTCCTCTTATAACCAGTCTTAGCCTTCCGAATACCTTTCTTCAGATTAGCTCTGGCAACACTGTATCTTGACCCATCACTGGACTTAAAGGCCTTGGTCCTGTTACGCAGGAGGTGCTGGACTTCCTCGGTCATCCAGGGTTTCTGATTGGGATAGATCCTAATATGTTTATCTACAGTGATAGTATCTGTGAAGTGTTTGATATAACAGAGAACAGTTGCAGTGTGCTCCTCTAGGTCAGGGTGGAATGCTGCAATCATGTCACCCCTTGCTCCTTTTCTCTAGACTAGCCATACCCTGTACCTTGATCTTTAATTCTGCAAGCTGAAACATCTGACTGGATCTGCTGTTTCTCCTGCATCTGCTGTCGGAACTTCTGTTGAAGCTGCTTCTGTCGTAGCTTCCGATGGTGAGTTGCGTTGTAATCCAAGGGCAGTGACATCCTGTGATAACAGAATATAAACCAAGGGGGATTATCCCTGTAGTTCGTTAATAACATTTCCTCATGCTAGATGGCGAGGCATGTTTATGGCATATTAAATTTCAACTCCATAATACTTTCCTTCTTATAATAGCACTTAGCAATAGCACATAGACTTATATACCGCTTCACAGTGTTTTACAGCCCTCTCAAAGCAGTTTAGAGTCAGCACATTACCCCCAACAATCTGGCTCCTCATTTTATCAACCTCAGAAGGATGGAAGGCTGAGTCAACCTTGATAACTTGCTTAATAACTTACTTGAGATCCAGGAATACCAGTATAAGCTCATGAGAGGTATTCCTGCTGGATAATAAATTCTGAAAGCAGAATGTTAGTTCATCCAGAGGGCATCAGACTGGATATGTACAGTACTTTACCAATGTTGTACCCACTTAGGAAACATTTAGACCAGGGGTGTCAAACTCAATTTCATTGAGGGTCGCATCAAGGTTGTGTTTGACCTCCGGAGGCTGGGGTGGGTGTGGCCAGGGTGAGCGTGGCTAGCTCGACATCACTCATGATCTGAGTGCCCTGCCAGAGAAAACGGGCTCCCAAGCTCTGTTTTCGCTGGCAGAAACACCGTGGGCTGGTCCTTCACTGTTTCCAGGGTGGCTCCACAGGCCAGATCTAAGTACCCCGCGAGCCCTCGGGACCTGAGTTTGACACCCTTGATTTGGACTATCTTTTTTTCTGACAGAATTCACAAAAGCAATCCTACATTATTTTTTCTTTCCCTCCTGCCAGAACAAAAGTAGAATATCTGACAACACCCAGGAACTTCTTGCTAAATTAAAGTTCGGAATACATTTCACAGCAACTTTCTAATGTCATTATGAAAAGTTTAAAATTTCAAACTACGTGCCCGAGGGGGGAAAAAAAAATCTAATGAAGCTGCTAACCTGTTTTGGTTTTGTTCAACAGCATTCAAGGGAGAAGCCAACTTGCAAGGTTTGCTTGGGGTTGACAAGGAAAAGAACTTCTGGTCTTCACTTCCTTTTTGCAGGCAGCTGTTATATCTTGCCTTCTCTATAGTAGGGTCAAAGTCCTGTCTTTTAACTTTGCCCAAATCTAAATCTGGAGGCATCTAGCAAAAGGATAAAACAAAAAAGCCATTCAAGTAGAAAAGTTCTGAAAATAGTAGAAGCATTTCACAGTATTTATCAGGGGGAAGCTGCTCAGCAGATACCCCCAGACACCCCAGTCCAGAGGTGAAGCTACCCGGGAAACAAGTGATGTTTTGTGCAGAATTGGCCTCTTCACATGACACTTTTAGCCAATGCTGTAAACTGAGCTAATGTGGGTTATTTATCTGTTTAAACCAAATTACAGTTACTCTTAGTGCTGTGTACCCTGTAGATCACCTTTGGCTTTTTTTGATTTTTATGACAATTTATTTATATAAAACATTTATATAGACACTCATCTTATAGCAAACTCTGAGCAGTTCACAATCAAAACTTTAAAACCACATTAAATGTAGAGATAACCAGGCTCTGCCTGAGAGAGGAGTCAAGCACATCATCAATCTAGAGCGCCTTTGCACCCACATGAGATCTAAATCCAGCCCATCTTGAATTCTGTTGACTCTTATCTACCGCCAATTTGCTGTGACCTCGTGTTCAAGGTGTAAGCATGCAATCATTTGAACCACAGACACCTGAAATTCCTGAAAGACAGGTCTTCGCTGCTTTATGGAAGGTTGGGAATAAAGAGGCCTGCTGAACTTTGGGGAAAGGTTTCTATAGAGTGGGGCTGTCCCAAAAAAGACACACTTCCTAGCCCCCATGGGATGGCAATGTTTCAAATGAGGGACTAGGAGCTTGCCCACCCTATCTAGCCTGGCAGAAGAGGTCAATGACTTTAGAGAAAGGGAATCCTGCAAATAATGTATGCCTGTGCCATATAGGACTATATAGATGCTAGCTAGCAGCTTGAATTGCACTCAGAAAAAAAAGTCAGTGCAGCTCCTTTGACAGAGGTGTTAATGGGCAGACCCAGAGGCACCCATCACAGCGCATCCTGTGGCATTCTAGACCAGTTGAAGTATCTGGGTGGTCTTCAAGGGTAGCTCCATGCAGAACACATTGCAGTAATCCAAACGGGAGGCGATCAAGGCGTAAGCACAGCCTCCCAGTGAAGGAAAGGGTGCTGTGAGTCCAGGAGACACCCAAGCTGCTCACCAGCTCAATTCAGGAAAATACCACCCATCTACTCATCTGGATTTGGCGGGCCAAAAACCCAGTCATTTCATCTCACCAGGGTGATTCATCAGTTCCTCTACACCTGGACCCTTCCAGCCTTCAGGTATTTGTCTAGTACTGCCACAGCAACATCTGTCTGGCTGAGAGTGAAGATATCTCATTGGGTATCATCAGCATTGCAAAGCCCTAGCGCTCAAACTCTCTCCGTATACCAGGGGAGTCAAACTTGATTTCATTCAGGGCCACCTCAGGATTGTGTTTGTTCTCGGGGAGTCCGGGGTGGGGTAGGGGAAGGCCAGGGTGGGTGTGGCCAGCTTGATGTCACTTGCGCCGGAGAGAGCCTGTGGTGGCCCAAGCACTCTGCCAGCGAGAACAAGCTCCCGAGCTCCATTTTTGGCTGTGACGGCCTCCTGAAACTCTCTGCCAGCAAAAAACGGAGATCAGAAGGGCCGCATGTGGCTCTCTCAAGCTCCGTTTTCGCTGGCAGAGGCACCGCGGGCCAGTCCTTCACTATTTCCAGGGCAGCCCCGTGGGCCGGATCTGAGCATGCTGTGGGCTGGGATCCTTCCCATGGGCCTTGAGTTGGACACCCCTGCCTTATACAACACCAGCTGGAACCGACTAGAGAGGAAGGAGGAGAACCATCCTAACACAGTGCCTCCCAGCCCTCAAGGCCAATCCAGGATACCACGGCTGAAGGTATCAAAAGCCACTGAGGGCCAGGAAGGCTAGAATGGTTGCACCACTTTCATTCTGAGCCCTCCGAAGGTCACTGATCAGCGCAGGGGTCCCCAAACTTGGCAACTTTAAGACTTGTGGACTTCAACCCCCAGAATTCCTCAGCCAGCTATGCAGGAGTTGAAGTCCACAAGTCTTAAAGTTGCCAAGTTTGGAGAGCTTTGGATTAGTGCAACCAATGCCATTTTAGTGCTGTTTTCTGGTCCAAACCCAGACTGAAAAGGATCCAGATAATTCGCTCTATCCAGGGCCATTTGCAGCTGCCAGCCAACAACCTTCCCTAAAAGGGGAACATTTGAGACTAGACTAAAGTTATCCAATTACAGGTTTTTAAAAGTACATAAATCATGGGTAATGTTGTGGCAATGGTAAGAGATATTGAAAGAGGAATCTTTAGATAGCTTATAAGTTTAGTGTAATCTTAGACACGATCATGCAAAAATAAATACACAATTAACCTTGCTTTTAGGCAAATAAATAAATAAATGAACCACAGGTTCAAGTTAATTTATCCAAAGGGCCATAAGGTAGAAAACAATGTTCTCTAAGGTCCACATAAAAATCACACAAAGGTACGTGTATGTTTTTGTGCATGTTACAGAATCTTATTCAAAATAAGCCCCCCCCCCCCCAAAAAAAAAGAACCTTGTTTTATATAATGCTAGAATAATGATGTAATACTTTTGGCTTAGTTCTGAGTAATAATGAACAAAAGGGAACATTTCTAATAGGAAAAAAGCCGAATGGTGAAATCTGGTGATGATGAAAAATAAATGATGCAAGTTGCTATTGCTTTTACAATTTGTGCTCGCTCCAGAATTTGGCATTTTTACTTTCTTTGAAGCCTGCTCTCTTCCCCTCTCTCTCCCCCCCCCGCCCCTCCCCATAACATACCTGACGGGGGAGCTTATTCACTGAGCGCAAGTAGTCTTTATCCAAAATACAGTTCCCAAGAGCATTACCAAAGCACCTGAAGAGACAGATGGCTGCTTCTTAAAACGTAATTCTCTTTTGCATAACAAAAAACATTGTGTGTGCAGGTTGCTCTTACTTCAGTGCCCTCTTCAAACCATCTGTGACAGCCTCTTTCCTTGCTTTTTCAAGGGACAAGGCCTTAGATTTCAAGCCTTCACTTACTCCGTAGCCAACATCTTCATGGTAAGCCCCATCCTGCAATAAGAGGAGGTTATACTATATTTCCTCTTCCTATAATTACCTTCACAATGCCTTTCTTAATATTTGAAGGGGGAAAAAAAATGAATGGATGACTGTGGTGCATTCAGTTTTTCTGGAACCTATTGGGATTTGGATACTTTAATCTGCAGTATTGCACCACGTCAACCTATTTTAATTCTTCAAGGCAAGTGTGTCTTTGGCCTATAACAAGGAGGCAAATCTAAGTGGAATAACTTCTTCAGCATTAAAGAATCCCTTTCAACCAGCAACAGAACTGACAATAGTAACACTTTTATGTAACAATAGAGTCTCTCCACCTGACTATAAATAGGACCTTCAAGAGTTCTTATTGTGCACATTTGGATATAATTTAACTCAGCGGTACCCAACCTTTCTGGCCTGGCAGCCCAGCAGGGTAGGAGGGATCCTTCCATGCAAATGGCAGCCGCACAAATTCTTGTGCAGGGTCCATTTGTTTGAGCAGCAGGCGCATATGCACGCCACACTCATAAACTGAGCTACATATGCAAGCCTGAGCATCTGCTTCTCGCGCAAGTGGAGCTATGCACACATGGCTCGCCCACTGCTGGTGTGGCCCGATTCCAAACAGACCATGGCCCGGTAGTGACCTGTGGCCCAGGGGTTGGGGACCGCTGATTTAACTGTCTGTCCCTCAAAACTCCACTTTATTAGAATACCCACCCATAGGTGCATGCTTACTTTAAGTTGAACTTTCACAAAGGCACAAACACCCACATAGAATTTGCCATTATTTAGATCAACAAAATCTGCAAAAAGAAGGAAGAAGAAAAAAGTTACACTAAAGAGGCAAGAGGCAGTAACAGAAATACATAAAAATGCATATGAGTTTGTTTGTTTTTTACAGGACCTCTGGTAGCTTTTATTTATCGGTGGCACAGTGGTTAGAGTGCAGTACTGCAGGCCACTTCTGCTGACTATCAGCTGCCTGCAATTTGGCAGACTGAATCCCACCAGGCTGAAGGTTGACTCAGCCTTCCATCCTTCCTAGGTGGCTAAAATGAAGACCCAGATTGTTGGGGGCAATAGGCTGACTCTGTAAAACCGCTTAAAGAGCACTAAAGTAAAGCACTATAAAAGTCTAAGTGCTACTGCTACAGCTATTTTTGAAAACTAAGACCAAACACAGTACAAATTATATAAACAGGAAGCAAGAAAACGCGCTTAACTAAAATTAAATTCAATGGTGTCTGGTCATTTTCATTGTTTTAATAAACAGCTATTTATGGTTAGCACTTATTGATTATAAGATACTATATTTGAAGTAAACAAAACCTCCATAAATAATATTCGATGTAAATTAGAAGTACCAAACAAGCTTTTATTTTTCACTGTATCATCTATCAGTATCAGACCTTTCCTAATAGACTACCACAGCAAAAAGCAAAAGAATACATTCAGGTGAAATGATGAATACAACCTTTCTTGTGTTGTTATGACAGAGGCAGAGGTGTGGGGGGAGGCAAGTCATTTGTACGTGCAGGCCTGGAAAAGCCGAGCAGCGGTAGGCCAGAGCGGGGGGGGGCAGGGAGGTGGGGAGGAGAGCAGCCACGGGGGAGGCTTGTCTTCATATCCCTTGGGTTGCCTGCAGCCTACGCAATGTACTGGGATTACCTGCCTTACATTCTGCATAGGTCCAGAGTGTGGCAACTTAGGGACTGGCAGACTGCAGCTGCTGCTGGATACCATCAGTCCCTGCATGTTTGCTGGCTTGGGGGGCAGGGCACCTAGCCGTGCTGATCACCCTGAAAATAAGCCCTGGTGCTTATTTGGGGGCCCAAAAGAAAATAAGACTGGCTCCACAAACTACCAATTTCAAAAAGTGTAAAGCAGGGGTGTCCAACCTTGGCAACTTTAAGACTTGTGGACTTCAACTCCCAAAGCTGGCTGAGGAATTCTGGGAGTTGAAGTCCACAAGTCTTAAAGTTGCCAAGGTTGGACACCCCTGGTGTAAAGCATCGCAGGTGACAGAGGCTGGAGGTGGAAAAAAGAAATCACAGAAGGAAAGGTAATTTTTGGGAGGCAGTGAGCACCAATAACAAAAGTGCAACAGAGTTCAAGACTTGGGAATATTGTACAAACTGGATCTGGCCACAGGGAACAATTTTAGACAACTATCAAATTAGAAAACCAAAGAATAAATAAATATGAGTGCTTGAGAGTACTAGCAAAAGATACCTAAAAACTGTAACTAGTAGAAAAGGAGGCTATTGTGGTGCTTCCACTTAAGAGGTAAGAGACCTACAACATAGGTAAGCAAAACTGCTTTCTGGCTGGCAAATACAATCTAAAATAATGAATATACATCAATTTTATTTAAGGTTTTATTTAAGGTATTTAAGGTTGACTCAGCCTTCCATCCTTCTGAGGTGAGTAAAAAGTGGAGCCAGTTCAAAGAAGATGCTCTCTATAAACCGCTTAGAGAGGGCTGTAAAGCACTGTGAAGCGGTATATAAGTCTAAGTACTATTGCTATTTTATCTGCAAACCAAAGAATCCTTGGCCACCCTCGTACTTCAAGGTCTCAAGTTGCCTAAGGAAGAAAGGCAATTCTATAATTCCTCATAACATTTCTCGTGCTGTTCTACAATGGATTTTTATCAGGAACACATGGGAAATAAAGCAAAACTGCTTCCTAACTTTCTCCACATGGAAATCTTATTACCAGTTCAAAGAAGCTTCCATGAGCAGAGCAGTATTGTAAAACTCCCAACCTTTTCTTTTGCATTTTATCAGAATAGCTTTTACGGTGAGAATATTTTGCTTACATTTTCAACTGAAACAAGTTCTTATTGGACTCACCAACGTTCTGCTGAGTGACAGAATGAGCCCAGCCATTGTATCCAAACATTTCATTGGCCAGGCTGATGACTCTGTGCCCCTCTATGTAGCAAACCTGAGACCAGAAAGAAAGGAAATACGTTTTGCTGTAGCCTATCCAAGATCCATTTTTATCTCATATTCAAAAGGGATCTATTGCTATATAATTTATAAGTGATGTAGCACAGGAAAAACCATAAAGAAACAGGTAGCAAAATACATTTTAACAGGGATTACTTTTTATGTTTACCAACTTGGAGACACTGTTTTCACGTAAATTGCTCTGTACGTGACAGCTATATATAAATATTAAAGTGATCAAATGGATTCTATTTCAGGAAGAGAAAGCTGGTAATATCTCGAAATCTAGGCCAGAGTGTGGGATGGGATATATAGGGAACAAGGGTGGGATTGAGCATTATATGCGTCATGCTCCTTTAAATGTGTGAAAAGCTGTTCAAGATTCAGTGCCGCAGAACATGAGATGCTTTGGTCAGCTAGTTGGGCAAAATAGGCAGTCCTGGACTTACAATTCGCTTAATGTCTGTTCAAAGTTACAATGGCACTGAAAAAAGTGACTCATGACCGTTTTTCACACTTATGTCCGTTGCAGCACCCCCATTTGGATGCTTGACAACTGACTCACATTTATGATGGTTGCAGTGCCCCAGGGTCATCTGACCCCCCCTTTTGCAACCACACCATGAAGTCCACGTGGAAGCCAGATCCACTTAACAACCGTGTGCCTCATTTAATGACTGTAGAGACTCATTTAACAAATGTGGCAAGAAAAGCCGCAAAATGGAGCAAAACAAATTTCTCACTTAGCAACAGGAATTTTGGTCATAAGTTGAGGACTACCCGTACACACAAAATACAACATTGTACCAAAAACCTGGCATTTAGAGCCATTTTGCCCAGGATTACGTTTATTTTCTCTTGAAATCTCTGGTCAGCAGTTCTAATTTGGCAGCCTGAAGATTAGTACCGATTCTCAACAATCTGGTCGGGTGAGGCTAGCTGTTGACAGCTATACAGTACAAGTTTTTTTTTTTAATAAAAAAAAAAGTGTTAAAGCATCTTCACAAGTTGCTCCAAACCTGTCAGGGTCACATCTCTGCGGTTAAAAGGACGATTTTCAGTACAAAGGAAAGGAAAGCTCTTAATCTCTTAGTTCGTACCTTCTGTCCTCCTCCGGCTTGTCGGCTACTGATGTATTCTGGACCCAGCCTCTGCCGCAGAGCAGCCTGAACAGCCTGATACTCATCTGCTGTGTACTGGCACTTCACACAAACACAAAAATCAACAGATTTAATCACCTTGCTGCCTTCTTGCCTCTTCTGGTTCTTTTCATTTCAAGCTTTAATTTGCTCACACGTAAGTCTTTTTCTGAAAGAATAAACTGCCCTGTTGTGAAACTGTCATAAATTATAAAATGATAAAAGTAACATCTTTTAGAGTTCACTCCAGAAGTCTCGCTATCTTAATGCACGTTGAAGAGGTAATTGTATCAGCATATTGCCTAGTATTCCTCACCAAGAAGCAACTTATGAATTAATCCAAAAAAAGACCCAAACCCTCAAACTTCAAAATTGTACAAAGTCTTCTTTGTAAAATAATCTCAATAATACCTGAGCTTCACTTTTTCTGTATAGGATACAAAATACATTGGGATTATTTCAGAAAGATTGATTAGTGCCAACCTGATTTTCATCGAGGCCTGCTCCCACTAAAATTTCTAAGTAAGTTTGCTCCAGATTTGTTACGATGATGTAGAAACCATATTCTTATCCTTAATAAATATTGCAGAATGTTTCATCCCTGAGAAGATGGGCAGCAAACCAACTAATTAAAAGCAATGATATACTGACCTGTCCAAACCACGTATTGGGTGTGTCACTGGTGTTGCCATTTCCATCTTTTGCCATTTCTACCTTGGACATCCCTCCAAAAATATATATATTAGAATTAGAATTAGAATATTCTTTATTGGCCCGGTGTGTTTGGACACACAAGGAATAAGCTCTCAGTGTACATACAAACAGCAAAATGATAAGTCATCAATTATAAATCATAAGATACAAACAAGTGATAAACCATAAGATACCCAATAGGAATCCCAAATATTGCAAAGAACTAATGTGAAGGTATTTCCTCAGAATTAACAGAATAGGATTCCAACAGAAGCTCTGCACAAATTTTGTTCTTTTTTCAGAACTTGACTTTTCCTAATAAAACTTTCTGGTTTTTCTTTGAAGACGTTTTGCTTCTTATCCAAGAAGCTTCTTCAACTCTGGTTTACATTACATTCTTACTAGCACTGATGACCTAGTTTGGGTCATGAAATGCCTGCAAGATAAGCAAGTTCAGAGAGCACCAAGGACCCCCTCATTCCAACCCTGAGCCACAAATATTCTCCTTTTTTTGGAGGATCAGCCTGTTTGCTATCTGGCTGAGCAAATTGAATAAGACGTTTTATCAACTTACGTGAAAGTAGGATTCCTTGAACGCAAAGGGATCGAAGGAATTTGGAATGGCAGCTCTGAAGGAGAAGGGACGATCGTTGAGAGCCCCTTTTATCCAGCCCCGACAAGGCACCACCCGCCCGGGCAAAAGATAAATTAAGCCCGAGGCCACCGAGAGCCCGCCTTGGACTCCCCTAAGATAAAAGAGCAGGCGAACTTCCCGCTCGGGCGGACTGCGCTTGCGCTGGACCGCCTCTCGCGTTCGGGGGCGGAGCATGGAAGGACTGGCATAGGAAAGGGAGCATCCGGGACGTGTCTGGGTGCCGCCCGGTCCTTCTCGGGGAAGGCGGGAGAACGTTTCGGCAACGAGCTTCTATTGGTCTAAAGGTGAGAGGGAGAAGGGGAGGGGGAAAAAAGAGCGCCACGCGCCTCTCGTGATTGGTAGGCTTGGGTGGGTGGGGCGTGAAGCGCTACCGCGAGCGAAGGCCGAGGTGAGTCGACATTCGGGAAAAGGAGGGAGGGAGCAGGGAGTGGGCTGCGCGTGCCGGGCATTGATCGACCGGCCGATTGATTTCCGCCCCCACCCAGCTCGGCGGGCAGACTCGGAAAAGGCGGGGAAAGCCCAGCCGGAGCGTCAGACGCCAGCGGGCGGGGCTAGCGACGAGAGGGGCGGCGCCTGCCTGGATCCGCGTTTTGCGCCGCGGCTGGAGGCGCGGGCGTGGAGCCGCTGGCCGAGGTGAAGAGGCGCTGCCCGAGCGGGCAGGGTTGTAGCGGGGCGAGGAAAACGGGCTTGCTCCGGGACGCCGGCTGTACGGCTGACAGGTAACGGCGGCCATTTGGGAGCGGCCGGGAATGCTGGCCTGGGTCTTTTACCGGGCTTACGAGCCCTCGAGCGGGATCGAGCTGGCTGTTGGGGCGAAGGATCCTGGCGGTGGGGGATGGATGGTGTGGGGAGGGGAAGGGAGCCCTCTGGGCGGGGCCTGCCCGCTTTGGTCGTGAGGCTCCCGCCCGGCCTCCCTCCCCTCCCCCGGTTCAGGGCCCGTCAGGAAGGTGTTTCCCCCCCCTTCAAGGCCTGCCGGGGTCCCTCGACCCGGGAGAAGATGCTCCGCCTGGGAGGCTCTTCGTCCTGGCTCCGTGCCTTGGCATTGAGGGTCCTCCCCACCCGGGAAAGAGGAACTCCTCACCCACCCGCCGGTCCCTCTATGAGCCTTTTCTTCACAATCCGTGGAATTACGGTCCCATCTCTTTCAAAAAAAAAAAAAATAACGGGCGGGTTCTTGGGACGAAGCTGTCAGCCGCGGTTTATCATTATCCAGTCCTGGCGATGATTGACACCTCGGAGGAAAAAAAAAAGAAAAAATCTGGACACGTCTTATCAATGTCAAGCCGTCCCTTCTGTTTTGGTCACTTTGGGGCTTTAATGTCGCCCGCGGTGATCTCCGAAGGATATGTGATGGTCCTTAATTGGATCGATGGATGTAACAAGTTGTGCCTCACTTGAGCAACTGGATCCTTTTTGGACCTTTGCAGAGAATCCTAAGCAGTTAGCTGTTTGATGGGCTTATAGATTCAGTCTCACTTAACAATACTTAATTCTTTCCTCCACTACTAAAGCTCTTTGAAAATATGTGGTCAATACAGGGGTCTCCAAGCTTGGCAACTTTAAACCTGGAGGACTTCAACTCCCAGAATTCCCCAGCCAGCTGGCTGGGGAATTCTGGGAGGAAGTCCTCCAGGCTTAAAGTTGCCAAGCTTGGAGACCCCTGCGTGCAGTAGATAAGAAATTAAAGGGGTGATTTTTTTTTTTAAAGTACAGATTAAGGGTACTGAAAGATAGGGTTACTTGGTGGGGGGAGCCTTGCAATTCTTGTCATTTCCTATTTTTTAAAATCCTATTAAAAATATGCCTGGTTGCCTTTGTCAATTTAAATAGATAGCACCCTTATAGATACAGAAGTTATCTGTTGAGAATTACTCTTATACATCCTATTGCATAAGGGAATATTAACTTTGACATATATAGACATCATTTTAAAACTCATTTGAAATCAAATATTACACAACAATTAAACTTGGAATGAAATCAGAATAATGAATTTCAATGTTTTGATTTGATTGGTCCAAAAGAGGTGTTAGAAGCGCTTTAATAGATGTCTGTTGTCTCACATCTTTGGCTTGGTTTGTAATAACTTACATATTGTAGACCTTTGTCTCTGTTCAGATAAGATTTTGCTATTTTTGGTTAGCCAGAAAGCAGAGCAAACAGTTTTCTTATTAAAAAAAACTATGACTAAATGGAGTAGGTCCTCTCATAAAAGGGAGATGTCTATTTTTACTTTACCTTCTAGAAAACAGTAGGAATGATTTGCTACATTTAACATTGATTTAGATATCATTTATTATATTTCAGGCCAGAGAGAAAATATGATAGGGAGGAAGGCCGCCCTGAATTTAATAGCTTTTTGTTCCTACTCTAGCAAGCACACTTTAATATGTGATACACCCTGCTTAAGCCACTGCTTAGAACAAGGGGTAGCTGCTTTTTATTAAATGACTCACTGCATTTTATGAAATCCAGTGCACTTTAGTTACACAAGAAACAATAAATGGTATTGCGTATAGTAAGAAATCAGCAGGTTTCTTCTCTTTGTTCTGTTCATGAGGAATTGTAATTCTTTTCAGAGTTCCATTGTTGTCTAGTGCTCGAAGAATAGCAAACAACCACCATTTAAATGTTTCTTTGCATCTGATCCAGTTGGGGCTTGAAGAAGGAGAACAACCATATGATACATGTTCCAATAATTTCATAAGGCTCGTCCTTTTTATCTGTTTTTATTTCAAGTAGCAAAGCTGTCTGTTAAAGTCTAGTCCTGTGATGGAAGGTTTCCTCCTCTCCCCTTCAGGCCTTCCACTTTGCAAATGTAGATCATCCTTTTTGGGGAGTTAACCATTTTTTATCTGGTCCACTCCTTGATGACCAGGAAGATATTTGACAATAAGCCTCATTTCCCATTCCATTCCAATTATATTATGCCAGTGGGGAAAAATGAGTCTCTACCCCCTCTTAACATTCATATAAAATATGTTTTTGAGCCTTGGTCTTGTCTAGTTCCTATGATACTTATGCTATTTTGTAGACTTATCCTTTAAATGCTTAATTGAAGGACATTTTGTACATCAAATATGTTATTTTAACCGCTTCTTTATTAGTTAGTGTAAAATAAAAACATGTTCTGTACGACAGACCAGGGTATTTTTGTCAGAAGTATTTTAAAAGTTATTTTTTTTGTAAGTATAAAGAAAATGTGAGAGAATGGTGCAGTATTTCAAAATTAACATTAAAGAAAAGCTTGAAATTATAACCAAGCTCTGAGTCTGTATAGCAGAAATAGGATTAAACAAAGTTCAGGAACCTCTCTAGAATTCTGTTAAGCATCAGGAGAATATTCAGTAACTTACTATGATGGGTACTTTGATCATATTTTGTTTGTAGTGCAAAACCAATGGGGAAGCCAGATTCATGTGTCAAGAAAGTTGTAAAACGGGGCAAAACTCACTCAATGTTTCTCTTAACCATGGAAATTTTAGACTCAGTTGTGGTCATAAGTCAAGGACTATCTGTAAGTGTGGAAAAGAAGATAGCTGTCTTTTCATTGCTTGTGAAAATCTATCTGAAATTACTTATGGAATGTGGATGGGTTTCGGTTCTCATTATACCACATTACTGATAGTATCAGTGGCTCTGCCAGGAGTATATCTTTTGCTGCATAATCAGGATTTTATACCAGTTGAATATTCTATAATCATAATGGTTCTTTTTAAAAAATCTGCTTCTGATAACAGCTTAGTTTTCTTTTAGAGAGGAAAATTTTCATGCAGACTTGCTTTTTTAATATAGTAGCAACTGGTATGATTGTGTAATTATGAGTAACTTCTTTTAATCAGTGGTAGAGTAAGC
This sequence comes from Hydrophis major, assembly GCA_033807585.1. Lineage (NCBI taxonomy): Eukaryota > Metazoa > Chordata > Lepidosauria > Squamata > Elapidae > Hydrophis > Hydrophis major. The sequence goes on from CM066331.1 coordinate 197,120,692, forward strand.
GATCTTGAGAATTCCATACAGAAAACTGGAGAAGTCAATATAATAATGGAGGGTCAGTTTAATGTAGTGTAATTCTGGTGCTGTCACTTCATAAGCTAGATCAGAGGTGTCAAACTGGCAGCATGCATGCCAGATGTGTCATGTGTAGGCCACGTCCATTCTAGCTCCATGAATGGGAATAACGTCAGGAAACATCCATTGACTGCAACATGACACAGTGAGTTTGACATCTGTGAGCTAGATGAAGAAAAATAATTAGTTGACTTGACAACCAATGTCAAGATTTTAACCAAGTATTCGTGATCCTTTCTGAATCTTGACCTGTTTTTTTTTTCTTATTTGTTGCATTATGGATTTCTATTTCTGTATATTGTATATTCAACTACTATTCTGTATATTGTATATTCAACTACTGTGTATCAACTACTGTGTAAAATGGTTTCACAAGGTGTTGATGATCAGAATCTGAATATGTATCAGAAGCAGTATAAAGCCCATTTATACTTTTCATTTATAGGTCATAATTTTTAGTATCTGTTCAGTGATGAGAGCATACTTGCTTATGTTGTTGCTTCATGTCAAAATAAATGACACTGAATTGCCTCAGTAGTTCTGTAATAAGATTTAAGATAATCTGTGTTACCTGTACCTTCTCTGTTTCTCCAGGGACAATTTGCACATAGTTTGTCTCTCTTTCCTGCTCTCCTCCTTGTGTTTTTATCTGGTTCTTGCTGTGCATGGGTGTGTTTTTAGCTCACCCTATTATATCTTGGCTTCTCCACCCACTGCAATTTTATTTTTTTAGCTAGTGAGTGAGAAACAAAAACTCTAATTTGAATGTGCCTTGACAAACTGTATAATTAAGTACTTTTGTGCAGATCCTAGGAGCAAACAAATCCCAGCTCCCGAGACTTAAAGTCAGGGTCTGATTTCCAGCACTGACTTCAAGCATTTATCTCTATCTAGAGATGTGACATAGTGCAGCTTATCCAAAGCGGAAGGAATTCAGGATCTGTCTGAAATTAAGGAGGACACACAGACGGTTTGAATATTGAGAACAATCCTCATTATAACGTCAGAATTGAGACCATTTAATAATACTGAGTAATTCCAATGGTCTTAGACATTATATTACTGATATTCTATCTTACTCTGCCAGTTTAGATTCAGATTTGTTTTAATTTGGGCTACTGTATGAAGAAGTTATGACAGTTGAGAGAGTAACATTTACACTCACATAATCTTGTGCAGAATCTGCTCTGTTCTACACGATTGAGGAATCCTCTGATTTTCATTCCTACTATAGATGCAGACATTTACAGATATTATTACACCTTGATCGTCTGTATGATGCAGACCAGTACTCAGAAATTATTTTCCTTATGCTAATTTTCTGCAAACAAATAGAAACAATCATTTGCCTTATGCTAATTTTCTGCAAACGGATAGAAGCAACAGATAGTTCTTTTCAGAATTTGGTAACAGAAGACAGTGTTAAGACTAAGTGTTACTTTCAAGCAGAGGTGGTATTGAGCAGGTTCTGATCAGTTCTGGAGAACCGATAGCAGAAATTTTGAGCAGTTCAGAGAACTGGCAAATATCACCTCTGACTGGAGATTTTACAATATCCTTCCTCTGCCACGCCCATAGAACCAGTAGTAAAAAAAATTTACTCCCACCAACACTTTCAATTTCAATATAACATATTTCTATATCTTGCCTGCCAAAGTCAGTTTACTAAATTGTAATGAGTAATTGTAACCATTGCCATTGTTTTTCCTTTCCATATTCTCTTGTACTCCAAATGTCCCTCAGGGATATGCAAACATTTTGATTCAAATAGAGCTATTCAAAGCAGTTTGAATCAAAATGTTCTGCACGTAATTTCTTTCCCTTCTGACAGCCTAAATATATTATTTCAAGATCTGCTTCTGTCTGAATTCCATTCTACATTCTTTCTTTGACTTCTCACCAATTAGAAATTCCACACTTGGACTTTAGTTACATTTTTATACCAGTATATATTGAATAATCTGAAACAGTTGATTGGTAGCTTTTTGTTGAACTAAGGCCATTGCTTTTTGTCCTTAACAATGATTTCATAATTTTTTCATTTATTTGATTTCTGTAGTCACCCCTCTCAACCAGTGACTCTGGTGATGTACGTGGTTTAGATTATGTTTTTAATCTGTTAAATGTTTTGATCCTATAAAAGGAACAAATCTTTTATTTATTGTCTTATAAACATCACTTCCGAGTCTGTTTTACACTATGGTGTCTGAAATATTTCTAGCAATCTCTGGTCGATGGGTTTTTTTTTTACTTTAATTTAATAATAAAATTCTAAATTTCAGCATTAAAATCTGATAACTGATGCTTAAAAAGTAGCATCTTTGTACCACAATTTTTAAAGGCATGATAATTTCATTTGTGTTGCTGCCTTTAATTTATCATGATCTTCATATCCGGCCTATTTTATGTTTATATATGTGCGCATAAGGAGTTAATTGATAAATGTTACAGTGCACAGGAGTAAAGACAGAAGAAAAGTAGATAAGCTTACGAGTATATTGTGATACAGATTTTACAAATACTCCTGAGGGAGATTCAAAATAATTTAAAAATATTAAATTTGCTTTCCCTAAATAATACACCATGTATTTGAACTCTTAGTAATATAAGGAAAGTTTAAAGCATATTGAACAATAAGCAATGTAATAGATTGTGGGAAATGAGATATTGATATGTTTGTTTCTGTTTCAGATGATTGACATCGAAAACTATGATTTCAGGAATGAATGCTTGGACCTAATATAATGCTTGGAACTTAAACGGAACCATAGGAAGAAAAATCCAGAGAATCTCAAGTCATAATCAAATTACACCAGAAATTCAGTCATGTATGGAAGTGCTCGGTCAGTTGGGAAAATTGAGCCAAGTAGCCAGAGTCCTGGGCGTTCACCACGGCTGCCACGTTCACCACGATTGGGCCATCGTCGAACCAACAGCACAGGGGGAAGCTCTGGAGGTAGTACTGGAGGTGGAAGTGGCAAGACACTTTCAATGGAAAATATCCAGTCCTTAAATGCTGCTTATGCCACGTCAGGCCCCATGTACCTAAGTGAACACGAAAATGTGGGCGCAGACACACCTAAAAGCACCATGACCCTTGGCCGATCTGGGGGCCGTTTGCCTTATGGTGTTAGAATGACTGCAATGGGCAGCAGCCCCAACATTGCCAGTAGCGGGGTTGCCAGCGATACTATTGCATTTGGAGAACATCACCTTCCTCCTGTGAGCATGGCTTCTACAGTGCCTCATTCACTACGCCAAGCCAGGGACAACACAATCATGGACCTGCAGACACAACTAAAGGAAGTTCTCCGGGAAAATGATATATTGCGGAAGGATGTAGAAGTGAAAGAAAGCAAACTTAGCTCCTCCATGAACAGTATCAAGACATTCTGGAGTCCTGAGTTGAAGAAAGAGAGGGCCCTGAGGAAAGACGAAGCATCCAAAATCACGATTTGGAAAGAGCAGTATCGGGTGGTTCAGGAAGAAAATCAGGTTAGCAAACTAAAGACTTAAGCAGGAAACAAAAAAAGGGTGTGTGGGAGAGTGGGAAAATGCAGTCGTAATAGTAGGTAGGTTTTGAATAATTCATTGCTGTGAAATTCCACAATTAATACAATAAGCTTATCCAATCTGACTGGTTTTAACAAGACAGAAAGGTTCTGTCTTAGCTTTTTCTATATTACCTGGGTAAATATTTAACTTAGGGGCAACTTCTTTCTCTCCCCATTTTCAAAGTCCCAAGAACAGGTAGTCATCCCACCATTTTCTGTTGCTAGCCAAGACAGCTATTAAGTGAGTTTTGCCCCATTTTATGGCCTTTTTTGCCAGAGTTGTTCGGTGAATCCACTGCAGTTGTCAAGTTAGTAACACAATCGTTAAGTGAATGTGACTTTCCCATTGACTTTGTTTGTCAAAAGGTTGCAAAAGGTGATCACATGACCCTGGGACTCTGCAGCCATTATAAATATGAGCCAGTTGCCAATCATCTGAATTTTGATCACGTGACCATGGGAATGCTGCAATGTTTTAAATTATATTTTTCAGTACCATTGCAACTTGGAATAGTCACTAAATGAATGGTTGTAAGTTAAGGGCTACTTGTAGTATAAATATATTCTCTGATTTCTTCAGGTCAAAATCCATTGCATAATACAGAAACACTGTCATTCATAATATCATGAAGTAATTATTAATTTCAAAGCACAATTAATCAACAGTACCTAATTTGAAAACTTAACAGTTAACATAGTCTTGGTATTTTAAAACCTTGTTTAATTTTGGCTCCAATTTTGGCTACAGGTAGATATAATCATAGAACAAATATTCATAGATCCAATTCCTACCTCAGTAGTGATAGAATACACTGCAAATTAGATAGGACACTGCAAAAACAAATGCAGGTGGTCCTCATTTAGTGACCACTTGTTTAGTGGCCATTCAAACTTAAAATGTCACTGAACAAGCTGTAGTTTTGACTGACTTGGTGACCAGGTTTAAAGTTGTGATGACCCCCCCCTGCTGCCCATGGTCAGGTAATTTCACCTTGGCAGTTGGTCGACATTTATGGCTGTTTGCAGCATCCTACAGTCACATGACTGCTGTCACTGTTCTGATCCTCCAAAATCAAAAATCAAAAATAAAAGATTCGATTAAATGCTTTTAATTCTGGCAGGCTTGGAAACATCAGTACATAGCAACCAAAACAAAAAAGCAGCAATAACTTGCTGCTCTCCCGCTTATTTAACCCCGCTCCCTGTGCACGTATGCCCCACCAACATGGCTGTGGTACATCTCAAGAGGCCTAAGAGGCCTGGAATCTTTCTGTTGGGCCTACTTCTTTCTTCTGCTGCCAGCCTGCTCTCCAGCTGATTGTCAGCTGACTGCTTCTTCATTGTCCACCTCCCACACCGTGAGTCTACTGTTTTTCATTATCTCTGCAAGCCAGGGTATTAAAATCAAGGCCCGGGAGCCAGATCCGCCCCGCGGGGTGTTTATATCTGGCCCATGGGGCCACCCTGGAAATAGCAAAGGACCCGCTCATGGTGCTTCTGCTAGTGAAAACGGAGCTCGGCACACAGTCATCCTGAGCTCCGTTTTCACTGGCAGAGGATGGCAGGAGACTGACATAGCCGAAAGTGGAAGCCTGTTTTCACGGGCAGAGCTCATGCCACCACAGGCACAACCGACACAACTGACGTCATGCTGGCCACACCTATCCTCCCCCCCCAAGGTCAAACACAACCCTGATGCAACCCTCAATGAAATCAAGTTTGACAACCCTGCTGTAAGCCTTCCCCTCCTGAATGGCAACCCAGAGACGGTCTGCTGGAGGCTCGCCATTTTGAGGGTTGACAACTGCACTTTCTGACAGTTTTGCCCAAAACTGGCACTTATTTCAGGTTTTCAGCAAAACCGCTCCCATAGAGAGCCAGTGGTTCACTTTAATAACCATGACATTTCCTTAACAACCATGGATTCACTGAATGACTGCTGGAATTTTCTAAATGACTATTGCAAAAAAAGGTTTAAAGTTGGGTTGGTCATGTGACCAACCTTCTTTGCAGCCCTCACAAATTATGGCTGTGATGGGCGGGGGGCTCCATTATGGTCAGAACCCAGGGACTATATGCATCATTAGGTCATGCTTGCTTGTGTTTGCAACATCCCAAAATATTCATATGGAATGAGTATTTTAAACCACCTCCAAGTGAGATTGAGAGGGGAACAATAATACCTTGCTTCTTTGTATAAAGACCTATTAGACTCCTGAGATTTGAACTGAACCTTCTGTGACAAATTTCAAAGGGTTCTTGAAATGGACCTTTTCTGAGAGTTTTTTATGATTGAGAAAAAAGAGAGCAATGGGATGCTGAGTTTAATATGGAGGAGTTTAAGAATTTATTTACGGCTTTTAGAATTTTTATTAACTGTGGAGAGTTTTCCTTAATGACCTGTAAAGAAGGTTAAAATGAAGAAGGGCAAGGCTTTCAAACAGTTTTTTGGCTGCAGCCCCCATATTATGGGATAGTTTTAATCTGCAGATTAGGCTAGAGTCCTCATTGCTCACTTCAGGAAACTTATTTAAAATAAAGCTGTTCTAGAAGGAATCGGGAATGAATGTCACAACTATGCTTACTGTATTAAGGCAAGCTATTTGTATATGGAATGAAAGCATTTGGGTGTTAGGTTTTTATTATGTTTTTATGATATAAACTGTCAGGAGTCTTTTAATTCTGACAATTTATAAACAATGAATGAATGATCCTCGTATCTAAAATAATAAAATAATTCTTTTTAATTTAAAAATGCATGAAAACCCATGGCTTTTTGGTCAGCCAAATAATATTCAACAGAAGAGGATACGTGCTTTTCTATATAATTCTGTGCACCCTTTCTAATTGTTCATTTAAACCCCACTATAATTACCACTATAATGATAGGCTTGTGGAACAATGGCCCAAAAGGAAGGGTGTTATTTAAAAGCATGGTGAAATATATAATGACATGTGAATGCTTGGTGTCCTAATTTGCCAATTCATGTCTAATTGAATTGTTCTACATCCTCTATACCACTTGCATCTAGTGATTTCTGCCCTTTATATTGAAGACCCAGATAATGAAATCACAGTTTTGCACTATAAGATGCTCCAGACCATAAGATACAGCTTTGGGGAAGGAAAGCAAGGGGGAAAAAATCTGCCTCTGCCCCTAGCAATTTGCCTTCTTGCAGCAAACAGCCTGATTTAGCACAAGCAGCTGATTGGCGGTTGGATTGGCCTCCCGGAATACTGATGATCAGCTGTTCCAGGTTGTGGGGATCGCCACCACCGATTGCTGCCTCCGCATATCCCATTTTCAGCGGCAATCCCTGTTTTCCATTATATCATTTATACCTATGGTTTACCTAATGAAACTCTTTTTCTAAGTATCCAAGTGGTAGAATGATATATGACACAGCTCTACTGAAAACAAAATTACATACCTGACCATAATGAAGCTTTTATTTAGTGGACCTTGCTTTACCCAACTTTCCATGCAATAGACTATATTTCTGCAATGATTTGAATAATTTGCATATTATGTAGTGATGCAAATGACGTAAATTAATACCAGTAGGTTAAGCCATCACAGTGACCCACATCGTATTTGACAATCGTTTGTAAATCACAACTATAACCTCACCTATACACTAAAATGTTTAGCTGTAATTCACTTTTTTTGCCAACTTTAGTTCTTCCAAATTTACTATACAATTCTAAATTTAGTCCCAAAATATTTGCTTTGGAATAAAACTAAGAAAAAATAGTGCATTCCAGATGATTTAGACGATAACTCATATGATCTCTGGCCAGGAATTGAGTTTTATTTATGGGCCAGCTGTTATTTGGTTTGCAAGCTGACCTTTTCCTCTCCTGAGTCCATAATACAACAAAAAACCCAGGTGGAATATATCAAAACATGCCTTTCCTTTCCTTGATTCTATGTCACGTGCAGAATGCTGGAGAGAAACAATTTTTGATTCTCCATTCTGTTTGTGTTATCCACCTAGCCTCTTCTTCAGAATCTTCTTCCGCTTGAGGAGATCTTTTGTTTGTAATTTTAGTGCATTTTAATAAACATAGTAAAAACTAACACAAAGTAAACTAGAAGAAAAGAAAGGGATTCCAGAAGATTACAGGAAAAAGAAAAGAAAAAAAGCAGAAAAGGGAAAAGGCAACAAAGACAGAAATAAAAAGTGGCTTCCAATTTCCATTACCCAGAACATGAGCCAATGTGCTAACTTTTCATTCTATTTTAAAGTTACAAATACAAAAACACTTCTCTCCATAGCCTAAGTTTTAGCAATCAAGAAACTTTATCTTTTCCATCCTAATTCAGCAAAAAGTCTATTAGGAGTTACCAGAAATCTCAAAGGAATAGTTTAGCCCTGATCAAATAGTCCAATGTTATATTCCTTATTTTTGTTGTGCTTTAAATCATTCCTATGGTATTGAAGGATTTGATCTTTTATCAATCTCTGCCATTTAAAGGGAATCTTTCATTAGCCTATTTTTTAAAAAATCCCATAAAAAGACATCATCCTGGATTTTCTTGTCACAGCTATTCCATGTCCAGATCCTGTTCTTGATTTTCTATAATATTTATGTCAGGTAAACGTTTTGTAAAGTTTTTCTCATCATCTTTTAAAAGTTTATCCACTGAAATCTGTATTGTTACTGAGATATTAGTTATTTATGCCAGTCAATGTTTCAAAAAAGTATTTAAGATAAGAAAAAGTTATAGTCAGCTTAGCTATGTTAACTCTTTTCTGCCTGGTCCTTTAGGTCCCTCTAGTGTCCAATTGCAACATTTATTGAGCCTCACTTCCTAATATAGATTTAGTTTCATTTCAGTCATTTCTTGTAAGTCTATTATTTAATTATACTTGTTTTTCAAATCTTACAGCAAAAATAACCAATATTCCAAATTTCTCTGGTCTTCCAATCCATTTAAAACTTTTTAAAATCAAAACCCTCTTTTTTTGCTTTTTGCCAAGTGTATATTTTAAAATTTTAAGTCTCTGTTTAAACTTTTTTAAATCAAAAAAAGAAACTCACCAGGTGTAAAATTAAGCTTATGGATCTTTGGTTCTGAAGATGTTCTGAAGATGAGAAAATGAGACACGACCACGGACCAGAAGCCGCACTGCAGCTGCATCACTACCCACTTCAAACCCCTCTGAGCCATACATGAAGCGAACTGACCCCCACCATGAAGATGCAGCACGACCACGAACTCGAAGCCAAACAGCAAGATCACAGCTCACCAGCTCAAATCCCCCAGCAACTAAGACTAACCTGAGCACAACCAAGCCCCCACTTGAACAGAACACGCCTCCAGCCAATCAGTACACAGCCAACCCCCCCAACCAATCAGAACACAACCAAACCCCCAACCAATGAGAACACCCCCCCACCCAATCAGAACACAGACAAGCCCCCACCCAATCAAGTCACACCCCCACTAGCAGTTAAAAGGAAGAAGCAGCTGCAAGCTCACATCACTCTGAGAAGCACAGAGCTGAAGACCAAGCCTGAAGATGATGAATGAGACTTCATCGAAACATTGCCTAGATACTTCCAATCTTACGCGGGAGAAAACCCGAATAACCAAAGATCCACATACAAATACCCGCGAGAACCTCAGAAAATATATATAATATATATATATATATTCTTAAGTTTTCGCGGGTACTTACATGTATGGCATTCAGCTTAGTTCGGGTATTTTCCCACGTCATAGTAGTTGTGCTTTTAAAGTAGTAGCAACGTTTCAGCAGAATCTCATCTGCCATCATCAGGCTTCTGTATAGTGTTCATTTGTGAGTCAGACTTTTACAGTGGTTTCAGATTTAAATTTGGGGCATATATATCATTAGTAAGACCACACCTAGAGTACTGCATCCAGTTGTGTACAGAGAAGAACAACCAGGATGATTAGGGGACTGTATATGAAGAATGGTTACAGGAACTGGGCATGGCTAGTTTAGTGAAGAGAAGGATCTGGGGAGACATGATAGCAGTTTCCCAATATTTGAGTGGCTGCCACAGAGCGGAAGAGGTCAATCTATTTTTCTAAAGCGCCTGTAGGCCAGACAAGGAATAATGGATGGAAACTGAACAAGGAGAAACTTAACCTGGAAATAAGGAGAAACTTTCTGACAGTGAGAACAACCAACCAATGGAACAGAAGCTGCCCTCGGAAATTGTGGGAGCGTCATCACTTGAGACCTTCAAGAAGACATTGGATTCCCATCTGTCAGAAATGGTGTAGGGGCTCCCACTTGGGCGGGGGGGTTGGACTAGATGACTATAAGGTCCCTTCCAATTCTGATTATCTGTTATCTGGTTAAATTGAACATTTCTGAATGTGATTAGAAAGTGAGTTTGGCTGACTTAGTGTTCTTATGAAACACAGTATCTTCTGACAGCAAAGATATCATCTCCCTTGGCTCCTGGCACTCACTGGAAGTTTGGATTGACCAGATTTTTTACAATGAGAAACCATATTATCTGTTATGCATACAAAGCTTTTGAGTACATTTACATCAAGCTTTTTTGGCAGCTGCCTGGTAGCTTTGGAGCACAGATTGCATTTCCACGTTACTTCTCAAAACTTTCATATGATCAGTAGTGCTTGTCAACCCATCAAAGTAGACTAGATCAGAAAACAAACTCTTTTAAGTTATGGACCACAAGAATTCTGTTGTTGCTGGACCTAATAATAGAATCTTTAAAGCTTGACAGCCTTTCTGCCTGCCTGCACATATTTCAAACTAAGTCAAGAGGAAGCAATCTTGAGGGGGGGTTTTTTCACTCCCACTCCCACCTGCCTTTCAGAACTACGGTATGCTGGTGTTTCACTCTTCCATTCCTTCAAGAGTATCTCCTTCCTCTTCTACCTGTTCTTAACTTTGAATCAGTTTTGCAGGACAAAGTGAAATAGTAGAAATGGAATTAAACCATAGAGCAGTTTTCTGAAATATAAGCAAATTGATTCTGGTCTTTATTTCATTTGATTATAAGACACATTCAGCAAAAATCTCCCTGGTAATAACATTTTATTTTATGATTACTTGTGACAGTTTGGTTGGGTATGTACAATCTTTTGAAAATGGATGGTTCATCCTGATGTTGTCATTCTTTTTGGTTGATGGAAAGTCTAACACTAGATCAATTTATTTTTATTGGCTGTAATTAATGGCGGATCTAATTAACAGTTCCATGAAGAAAAGTAAGCAGGCATACCTTGCATGATGTTTCTTTTTTCACTATGTTCATACATGTTTTTATAATCTTAATTCATTCAAATTTAGGATTTGAATTCAAATTTTAGAATTTAAGAACATTAGAATTTTAACTTTTAAGATGCAGTCATTAGGTATAATTTTTAGATATTAAAATGTATCACTTCATTTGTCATATCCTCAGTTTTGTAAGTTCTAGTTTAAAATCTATTAGTCTTTTTATTGTGCTTTTTTTTTCTTCAAAAGTAATTAGTTTGTAATATTCGTAACACGTTTTTAGGTTCCCTGTTTCAATTTAGCTAATACCCTTTCCCCCCAAAATATGACCTACCCTGAAAGTAAGTCCTAGCTTGATTTTTACATGTGTGCCCAATATAAGCCCTACCCCCCCTAAAATAAGCCCTAATTAAGATCCTGCCCACTCCAGAGTACACGGGTAAAAATTAATCTATGGGGGGAATAGATCTGCCCTACTACTTAGCTTTGGACAGTTGTAGCCAGGCCTTGCACACCCTGACACCTGCCTTGCCAGCCCATTTCTTCTGCAGCCGGCAAGGCTGGCAAGGCTTTCCTGAAGGCCTCTGTAGTTGATAACAAAGCTCCAGATCGATCTGGAGCTCTGTTATCAATTGCAGAGGCCTTCAGGAAAGCCTTGCCAGTCACCGAAGAAGAAGTTTTTGAAGGTCTCTGGCAGTAAAAAGGAGTCAAGGGGCGACGCGTGCAAGTGAGGTTACTCAGTGGATGACATCCCCCGAAAATAAGACCTGGAGTCTTTTTTGGTGGCAAAAATTATAAGACAGGGTCTTATTTTTAGGAAAACACAGTAATAAGTATGCTGATCATGAATAAATGTGAAGTCTGCCCAAACTTTATTGTTATCTTGACTTGCAAATGACATATTCAAGAGCATTCTTAAATGAGCAACAATCAAAAGTGGAAGAGGGAGGTTCAAGCAGGGGTTTATAAAGTTGAATACTAGATTGGCTATGATCCAAGAAATTATTTTCTCAAACATGTCTTAAAAAGGGAATGGAAAATTCAAGTAGAAGCTGCCTATAAAATAAACAGTACATCCTTTTCTTAGGCAAGTAGTAGATCCAAAAACTGCAGCATAGGGATTAATTATCTCAATGGATAATTGAATAAGCCACTTTTGGTAAACCCTTGCCAGTCAAGAAAGATACAGCCAATCTGTGGATGATCACTTTTTATGTCAAAGCACCTTATCTAGATTGGTGATTACAAGTAAATGAAACACCATATAAACATACATCATGAAAATAATAATAATAATATGTTCATCATAATAGAGCTCTCCCTTGCTTTAGGAAGTCCAGAACAATCCAATCCAGATAGCAACTGCTGGTAGTGGAGAAGGAGAATCGAGAATATAATTATTTTCTGATGGACAGAGAATGGGTAAGCCCCTGCAGTCCTTTTGCCAAGTCAGTCACATATCAGTTTTCCAAACATAGTAGGAATTAATCTAAACAGTTTTTCTTTGAGCCCATCAGTTACGGCCTTCGCTGGAAATCTTAACTGCAGGAAATGAGTGGCAGTGCTGCCTTTGCTTGTTGTATGTTGATATATCTCCAAAAGACACATGCGCAACTACAAATAATATAGGCCACTTTATTAAAACTATGAAAAGATACGCCAAGTTCTTATGCTCTTTGTAGCATCGTATTTAAGTTCCCTTGTGATGGGTGCAGACAAAAGATAAAATAACATTGTATGTTGGGATGTGACCTCAGAAAAGGAGAAGCAAACAAAGGAATATTTATTGATTTTATCCAATTTAGAAGGCTGCAGACCCAATTAACCCTGGGTGGCTCACAGCATTAAAAAAAACTGACAGGCAGATAGATTAATGTAGTATTTAGGCATGAAGCTGGAAAAGAGGAGACTGTGAGTTCTGCCTCATGTAGGAAAGTCAATTGGGTAATTTTGGAACCAGTGATTCTCTCTCAGCCCAACTTACTCCAAGGGGGGGGGGGGGTGAATAGTAGCAGGAAAGTCTATTAGGTATGTCCTCTGCCTTGAGTTATTTATAAAAATAACACGCAGGATAAAAATAATATCCAGCCCAGAATCCATTCCCCTAACATCCTCCCAGCAGTGGATGCCCATAAAACATATACTAATAAGAGTATATTGGAACTGCAGCTCTTTTTGTAATGTATGATCATGATGTAACAATGTTCATGATCAGGGTTAGTTATTTCTTATTTTTAAACTTAACACCAAGCAGAAAAGTAATTCCTCTTTCTGATTAACAGACTCCCCGCCCCCCCAAAAAAAAAAAAAATCTGGAAAGTTTTACCGTCAAAGAGGAAACAATCAAATATATATTCTGCATATGTGCTCACATATTCTTCACTGCAAATTAGTCAGATATTAATAAAGATGGTTAAACATTGAACAAATTATTAAAATTAAATTTGGCTAGATGGAATATATTCTACTGTTCATAAAATCTCTGTAGAACTAAAAGCCAGCATTAAATGACAACTGAAGGCAGGATTGAAATGAAAAGGAATAATTTGTCATAGTTGACCTCCAACCACCAACCAGGGTATACTCAGGATGTGAGTCTTCCCTGCAGGAATATGTGATCATTGAATGTGTATCTTAAATGTCAGGTCTGTAGTCTGTCTTTTATAAGGGGCAAAGGAAAATATTTAATTAGTCTTTAAATAAAAATAACCCTGAAGGAATAGCGGGGGAGAAAAGATATAAACCAAACCTGATAGAAAAGAGGCCATAGCACAGGGGAACAAATAGTAGAGAATAGAGAACTGGTTGCATTGCAAAAGAGCCCAGGAGCTAAATAAAAAACAGTGTTATAAAGCTGTAACTAGAGCTTAGTTTTGTGGTGATGCCAAAGGCAAATAAACGTTATGCTTATCAAATAAAATAAATTCTGAACCACATCATAAACCAAGGATTTCATAAGACTGCATGACTGTGGGTTCACAGAACTTTAGTTTCCATCTTTAGTTCCAAAGTTGCAGTTTCCCAGACAAATTGGATGTGCATTTGAGTGATGTTTCCAGATGCACAGATTCTGTTCAAAGAGCACGCTGTTGCAGATGTGGTGAGGAAGCCCTTTGCCCAGATTCATCTAGTGCAGGGGTGTCAAACTCGATTTCATTGAGGGGCTGCATCAGGGTTGGATTTGACCTTGGGGGGCTGGTGTGGGTGTGGCCAAGGAAGGTATGACCAGCTCGATGTCACTTGTGTTGGGAGCACCTGTGGTGGCCTGAGCGCTCTGCCAGTGAAAAAGGGCTCCTGAGCTCTGTTTTCGCTGGCAGAGTCACCGCGGGCCAGTCCTTCGCTGTTTCCAGGGCAGCCCCACAGCCAGATCTAAGCACCCCACGAGCCAGATCTGGCCTGTGGGCCTTGAGTTTGATACCCCTGATCTAGTGCATCAATTGTCCCCTTTCCTGGATTGATTTCTCTTGGAACATCGGAAGTGAACTTCCTGTGTTCTGGTGCCTGCCCTCCACGACAGCATTTCAAACAGCCCTGATCCTATTGTCCTTTGAATGGGTCTTGAAACCTCACAATAGGTTGGAGTGCCTATTCTGATTGAACATGTGTGTCTGTGTGTGTGTGTGTCGTTGGTCCAGTGGACTATGGATTTATTTTTAATTTGTGTTGCCCAGAGTCACTGTTGACTTGGGTGTCCATAGAAATCTAAATTAGAAATAAACAAGCATCTAAAACCCTTGCTGAGATTTATGACTTTTGGAAAGTAATGTGATATTGGGAACAGAGAAATTTTTCTGCATGTCTCTGCATTGAGATCAATCCCTTCAAGAGATTCTTTCAGCTTTCTTTGTGGTCTGTGTCTGTCTCGTTCTAGCTCATACTTTTTGGAGCGGGTAGGGGCTTCTTTTCTTTTGAAGCCTATATTTGTATAAAACCACCGAGCAAGTTGTAAGTCCATTCGTGCACATGTTTTATTTCATTGCGGTTAAAGAAAAGTTGAAAATCCCAAGCTAAGAGAGTATTTATACCCACCCACCTACCAAATATCTCTGTCTCCAGTCTTGATCAATATTGGATATGAATCTGAGTGTGTTGGAAAGCTTGAATGCGGTTAAAGATAGATGGAGCCAACAGAGCTTTGCTTTTAAGGTCATGCTTAGAAAGCAAAGGATTTTAGAGAATCAAGTGAGGAGGAAAGTATTTTAGTCATTCAACAACGCAAAAAAACAATGTTTTGAATCACACTGGACTACTTTAGCAGCCACAGTGAATCATTGCATAGAAAGAAGGAACTGAAATATGTAAATATGAAAAAATGCAAAGCACCAATACGTTTGCATGAGTCACTTCACCAAAGAATGCTTTAAAAAAAAAAGTTTGGTTTGCTTCAAAGTAGTGAGGACCTCCTGTATGGAAATATTAAAGTATGCAAATTTAAGGATCGTGAGGCGTAATTTCAGGGAGTTTGAGTAAAGTAAATGATACACTCATACCTACTTACATTTGCATTTCAGTCTCTGTCTCCCATTGAAGTTGTAGTTCTAGTTGAAGAAAAGTAAGAGAGAGAACATTTTTCCCCAAAACATTGTTATTGTTGTTGTTGTTGTTGTTATTTATTATTATTATTATTATTATTATTATTATTATTATTATTATTACTACTACTACTACTACTACTACTACTACTACTACTACTATAGTGAGGAAATGCAAAGGGGAAAAAATCTTAATCACCGAACCAGTAGTAAAGCCGGTTGAATCCCACCCCTGGTTGAACTTCTGTTACAGATACACTTTGTCAATGAAGCCATTGCTGCATGTTCCACAGTTTTGGTTTTCCAATCTGATATCATCAGCAAAGTTTCTCTTTTCCAGTGTTGTGCCAAATTTGTTCTTGCTGCCATCACAATATGTTTTAATAAATTGTGTTAATATTCATTAATTTTTTTCTGGAATTATACTTATCCAGAGATCACATTCAGGAAGGAGACCCAGCTGCTCCACCCCTCAGGCTACCTATTCATTATGACAGGTGCATAACATCATCCCAGAAGTGGACATCATTTTAGAATAGCCACAATTCATTGCCACCAGTCCCAAAATGGTGCTCATTTCTGAGATGGTGCCACATTTGTAGCATCCCTCCAGTCAGTCATAAAGTGGGTGGATTGCCAAGTGCCTAAATTTTGTTCCTATGACTGCAGGGGTGCTACAGCAAACATAATTTCCAGCAGGCCCCTCGTAAGCCTTTGTTCAGCTCCCTCATAATTTCAAACTCTATAACAGAACAATTAAAACTCGGACCTCATGTTTTCTGAATAGTTTTTATCCCAGAGCTATAATTGCACTTAACAACGAACTTAAGGAGCTGTTGGACAGTATTACTTGGTCTGTTGTGTGGATGCTTGTGTGTTTTTAGGAGGCGGGGAATTTTGGTGGGTGGGGAGGTGTTTGGGGATTGTCATGTATGTGTGTATGTTGAATTTGGTCTCTGGGTGTTATGTGAATTTCGTTGTATGTATACTGTATATATACATACAATGATAATAAAGAATTCAATTCAGTTGAAACGGTCGTTCAATGAACAGTCATAAGTCAAAGTCTAGTTGTATTTCTTTTGAAGTTTTCCATCTACTTTATCATAGTTTTAATTTATTCCACCTGTTTCGTATTTCTTCCAACTTATACAGTATATACACCCTGACAAGTTATCTTGATTTTTTAAATAAATATTTCAAATTCTGTCAGCTTTCTCAACATCTGTACTTTGTTGAGATGACTTTTTATTCCTCCAGAAATTTGTAAGTACTTCAATCATTGTACATTTTTAATAAGCAGTTCTTTCTATGCCTTCAGTCTGTTTCATGAGTCTTGATACACTATATTGGCATATGTGATTACATATTTCTTACAGTAGCTGTCTGAAATAAAATGTATTTGATAGCTATTGGATAAGTCACCAGACTTAATCTTGTTTTAAAAACAAGGGATAGAATTTTTTCACTCACCACATTAATGCTATACATCAGGGGTGTCAAACTCGCGGCCTGTGGGCCAGATGCATCACATGCAGGCCATACCACCCCCGACTCCACAAAGGCAAAAAAATGTAATGATACGTCATGTGACTTGATCCAGTTTGACACCTGTACTATATACATTGTCCATAAAGCATGTTTGGCTCCTCTCTGGATAGTACTATTTTATAAATTCCTGTTTCTGGTAGACTTTCACCTGCTAAAGTTTATTCTGTTTTCTTCAGTAGAGTCTGTAGAATAAGCAATTAATGCTATTACAATTTTATCACATTTTGTTAAATGTACTATTTTTTATTTTAAACTGTTGTAAGATGCTATTCATTAGACAAGACTCACATTTCAGTATCGAAAAAAATACTGGTACCTCCAAATACTCAATTTGTTTTAGCTAGGCTCTCTTCTTCATAATGATCTTTGGTATGAAAACCGCAGCCTTCCTAGCAATATGCAAATTCATTCCCTATAAGGTGATGCCTCTTTATCCTGATTATCCCAGTATTTCTTAGTTTTTAAACAAGATTCTAAGTAAACATCCATTTCCCCAGAATATAGTTTGCATTATACAAGATATGTATGATACCTTCAGAAGCAGGTGCACCACCATATGCAAATGGAACTCTATGGCAGGGAGCCCCAACCCCCAGACTGTGGCTTCCTAGGGGCCCATGCAAGCCGTGTGCACGAGTGCAAGCCGTATGCAAGCACGAGGGGCACGTGCGTGCAGCTGCACTTGTGCGAGTGGCGGGTGCTGGCTCTCACCTGCGAAACTCCATTTGTGCAAGCAGTGGGCGTGTGTGCTTGTCACTCACAAATGGAGCTGTGTGCACACCTACCATTCGCACAGCATTATCTCCTCCCCCTCCTGCCAAGCAGCCAAGCTCTATGGAATCTGTCATATCTTCATTGTTCAAAACATGTTCTAAATCTGTTCTAAAGAAAGCTCTTCTAAGATGTGGGGGCATATCAATGATTAAATACTCTGAAGCAGGGGTCTCCAACCTTGGCTCCTGGAAGCCTGGCGAACTTCAACTCCCAGAATTCCACAGCCAGCTGGCTGTGGAACTCTGGGAGTTGAAGTCCGCCAGGCTTCCAGGAGCCAAGGTTGGAGACCCCTGCTTCTGAAGTATTTAGTCTGAAAGAATGATTTGTATCAAATCAGCCTCTTCAAGGTCTTAACATTTGAACATATGATATAATCTTAAGGCAATATCATCCAAACTCTTCCTTTGAAACTTTTCTCAGCCTTCAGATTGGAGTGGACTGGGAATTAGACAGAGAATTAATATTGTGATATGGTATTTATAAAGTTGGGCAGCCCAAATATCAGGAAGATATATTAAGATATATTAAATGTACTCTGCTCTTCAGAGTACATTTTGGGTAGCAATAGCACTTATATACTGCTCCTTAGTGCTTTACAGCACTACCTGAGCAATTTACAGTGTCAACATAATCCCCCAGAAAATCTGGGTCCTCATTTTTCTGATTTTAGAAGGATGGAAGTCTGGGTCCACCTTGAGCTGGTCAGGATCGACCTTCAGGCTGTGGGCAGATTTAGTGTGAAATACTGCATTCTAAGTGCTGTGCCATTATGGCTTCTATGGATGAGACAGATTACTTGCCACTCCGGGTAATCTGTTTCATCCATAAATAAGGTCTCCACTCAACAGTTGGATATTTTAATTGCATGGTGACATTGTATAGTAAACTTGGTTCAGCCATTACTGCTGGAATTGGCATGGATTTGCCCACCCTTTAGAAGCATTTCAGGTTGATGTAGTGTGTCTGTTTCAAATAGGGATAATTTGTCCCTCTAGCTCTGCATCATTTGTAATCATTTAAGCTATTTTCATTTTGTATACTTTGATAATTGAAATTGGAGAGCCAGGGTAGTTTTGATTGGTCAGCGCCTTAGGGCACTAACTGTAGCCTTTCAGTGATTCCTGGCTCTCATTGACTTCTTGAAATGTGGGAGGCAGGAATCCATAAAAATACTGTCTAAGTATGGGTAGGACCTAACCTGGTAGAATATAAGAATGGAGTAGTAGATGGACAATTCATCATATCTGATATATTTTCAACAAATGCTTTTTTTATATTGTTTTAAGGCAGGGGTATCAAACTCGATTCCCTTGAGGGCAGCATCAGGGTTGTGTTTGGCCTTGGAGGGCTGGGGTGGGCATGGCCAGCTTGACGTCATTCGTGTCAGGGGAGCCTGTGGTAACACAAGCACTCTGCCAGCAAAAACGGGCTCCCAGTCTCCATTTTCAGCTGCGACAGTTTCTTGCAACCCTCTGCCAGCAAAAACGGAGTTCAGGAGGGCCACGTGTGCCCCCCCTCAGCCCCAGTTTTACTGTCAGAGGCACCATGGGCCAGTTCTTTGCTGTTTCCAAGGCAGCCCCAGGGCCAGATCTAAGCATCCCAAGGGCCGGATCTGGCCCATGGGCCTTGAGTTTGACATCCCTGTTCTCCTTAGAGCCGTTCGGATCATCCAGAGAGTGGGAGGTGCTTCAGTCTACGTCGTTGAAGGCTAAGCTTAATTACTGAGGAACGCTCTGCCCTCCATCACGTGTCTCCCTTGCGTTCCCCAGTTTATGCTCAGCCTTCGTGAGAGTAGGCTGTGTATTTCCACTCCTTGGCCGATTCAAGAACTTCCTACTTCAACAGAATTCCTTATTTCTTCAAGTTTGCTTATTGTTTGCCTCGTTCTTCCTTAGCCTCTGCGCATTTGGAATAGTTGCTTAGCAGGGGAGCGCGTTTTTTCACCCCCAGGGGGGATAAAGAGCAGGCGGCTTTCGCGCTCCGGCGCCAATCCCTCCCCCCCATTCGGACCTTCTTCTGCTGTCTTTCCACGCCGCACTCATAGTGGCTTCATTCGATCGCGCTGATAAGCGCAGCTGGTGTTCCCCCCCACCGTAAACGCCGATGAAAATTTACCTGACTACCTCTCTCAGCCTCTAGACATGCCGGAGAGGCTTATAATTGCTCTGAGCGGCCCATTGATAAGGGATCGTGGGCAGCCGCCATTTTGGGTGCCGCCGCGTGTCAGGCGCCATTTTTTAAAGGCCTCATTGGGCTGTGAAGAGGCTAGATCTAGTTACAGGCCTTCCAGCCTGTGAGAGCTACTGTGCATTCAGTATATTTGGCAACTTGTTGGCTTTCCGCAGCACGCTCAGGGCAGGAAACTGCAGCCTATCCCTCCCGGTTGTTGCCTGGGAGCTCCAGCTGCCAGAGGCCTCATTCCAGCCTCAGGCGTTTCATTTGGCAAATTGGAGATATTTAACAGCAACCTCTGGGGCCACTCCCTCCTGGAAACACCGAACAGGTCCTCCCGTTAAATATTTGTCAAATAATAATAATAATAATAATAATAATAATAATAATAATAATAATAACAACAACAACAACAAAACAACAACAAACAACAATATTAATAAATAGATAAATACTTAATTATATATATATATATATATATATATATATGTCTGGCATTCAGCTTTGTTCGGGTATTTTCCCACGTGGTGCTTTTAAAGTTGTAGCAACGTTTCAGCAGAATCTCATCTGCCATCATCAGGCTTCTGTATGGTGTTTGTGAGTCAGACTTTTACAGTGGTTTCAGATTTAAATTTGGGGCAGCCTATTGATGTGTCAGAATGGTTTTTTCTTCCTCCTGATTGGTTGAGAGTCTTGGTCTGTGTTTATTGGTCTTGGAGTTTGCTGTGTTCTGCTACTAATATCTTCTGTCTGTTTTTTTTGGGGGGGGGCTCTTTTTGTATCTTGATTGGCTGGCAACATTGTGTTACTTTATTGGAGGCCTTTAGTGCAGCTTGGCTTCGGGTAAATGGACGGCTATCATTCGTTAGGAAGCTGGGTTTCATCTGGGTGCCTGGTTGGGGTGTGTTTGAGCTGGAGGTATCAGGGGGGATCTGTTTGTGCCCAGGTGTTTGCCTGGCTTGTGGTGTGGAGATTTTTTTGTTTGTGAGTGCAGGCTTCCAAATGATTGACAGCCTGGTGGAATCATCTCTTCTGTTCATGCTTTCTGGTCTTTTTTCAATCTCTATGGCTTCTCTGATGATTCTGTGACTGGGATTTTCTATGGTGGCTAGGGTTTTGGTGCCATTGAAGTTGATGTTATGACCTGTGGCTTCCATGTGTTGGACAAGTGAGGAAGTGTGTTCCAGCTTTTTGACTGCATTTTTGTGTTCATCTAGGCGGGTGCTTATTCTTCTATTGGTCTGTCCAATGTATGTGGCCGGGCATGATGCACTGTATGTGGCCGGGCATGAAGCCTGCACTCACAAACAAAAAAATCTCCACACCACAAGCCAGGCAAACACCTGGGCACAAACAGATCCCCCCTGATACCTCCAGCTCAAACACACCCCAACCAGGCACCCAGATGAAACCCAGCTTCCTAACGAATGATAGCCGTCCATTTACCCGAAGCCAAGCTGCACTAAAGGCCTCCAATAAAGTAACACAATGTTGCCAGCCAATCAAGATACAAAAAGAGCCCCCCCCCAAAAAAAAAACAGACAGAAGATACTAGTAGCAGAACACAGCAAACTCCAAGACCAATAAACACAGACCAAGACTCTCAACCAATCAGGAGGAAGAAAAAACCATTCTGACACAGCAATAGGCTGCCCCAAATTTAAATCTGAAACCACTGTAAAAGTCTGACTCACAAACACCATACAGAAGCCTGATGATGGCAGATGAGATTCTGCTGAAACGTTGCTACAACTTTAAAAGCACCACGTGGGAAAATACCCGAACAAAGCTGAATGCCAGACATGTAAGTACCCGCGAAAACTTAAGAAAACATATATATATATATATCGATATATGATTATAACTCATTATCAATACTAATTAGATTAGATACCTTAATTGTATGCATACATATATATATTAATAATTATAACAATAATAAGGTTATAGATTGTTTACATCTAAATTCCAAAAGGGGGTGCAGGCCAGCTGAAAGGACACCCGGCCTTGTTGTAGGTTGAACCCTTGGTGAGCCAACCGCCTTTAGATTTGTATTACAGTCCTTTCTTCCATAATGGCAGATGACAATTCCGCTAAAGGCCCTTCTTTGAAGGCCAGATCTAAATCCTACCACCTGCGCAGACAGGCTAAGGAAGCCTCTAAAGAACCTTCCAAGGCTTCTCAGAGGGATGCCCTAAGACGTCATAGGGCACTGGAGAAAGAATTTGACAGGCGATCTAGAGAGGCACAACCGGTGCCTCCAGCCCTCCCACCCTCCATTCCTTCTACCTCCAGACACCCCCCCCTCCTCCAGATTGCTCTTCCCTCTCCAGGCGCAGCTCATCCCAGGGACACCAGGTCCCCGGATCAACGACCAGATGGACGCCCGAAGCTACATTCACGCTCATGGCCGCTGGTCTGTGCCAGGAGGAGGCCACCACAGTTGAGATCCCTGCTTACATGCAGGCATGGATGGAGCAGGCTATCCGCCAGGGGATAGCAGAGGGCCTTCAACAGATGTCCAGGTCCGGTCCCCCCTCGATGGCGCCCGAACACGACTCGCCATCAGTCAGGTCCTCACCTAGATCGGACCTTCCTCATGGTCAGGTACCTTTACAGGGGGACAGTCCTCTCCCAGAAAAGGGAATTGGAGGAGGTCATTGAGGACCTGGATCAGTTCAGAGAGGAGGAGGAATTTGAATGGGGGTCTACGCACCAAGAGGAGCCCCTATCGGAGATAGACCCTATGGAAGGGGACATGTCCGAGGACGAGGGCCTCACTCCCGATCAACCCACCTTTGTGGGTCTGTTCAAGCCACACATGTTT
Source organism: Hydrophis major (assembly GCA_033807585.1). Taxonomy (NCBI): domain Eukaryota; kingdom Metazoa; phylum Chordata; class Lepidosauria; order Squamata; family Elapidae; genus Hydrophis; species Hydrophis major. The sequence goes on from CM066331.1 coordinate 197,143,406, forward strand.
AAATTGCTTCCATTGAAGGCCAAGAACATATCTGGTCTGTCTGTACAGTCCCCCTCAGCTCTCCCTTCTCCGGCGGAGGGACAAGAGGACGCCATTTTTAGACAGCCCGTGGTTGAAGCGGAGGTTATCCCGGCCCTACCCATATTTCACGACCTAGTTTCAAACCAGTTGGACTCTACAAGGGCCCCTCCTGCCCCAGCCAGCCAGGACAAAAGGTTCTTCAACCTCGAGTCGAGCTTCTGCAACCTGCTTAACACTCTTGAGGTAGACGAGCCCATCGTTGGCTTACCATCCTCTTCCTCCCCCAGTGATCCCCTGGAGCCTCTGAAACCGGAGGACAAGAGGTCCGAACTGGTTTTATGTAGGCTCATCAAGCTGACACCTGGGCCATTAGATTGGCCACGGCCGCTTCCTTCACCAGGTCTTCGATCCGGTGGCTCCGCCAGCATGTTCCCCCCTCTAACACAAGGGCACATCAGGACATCACAAAGTTGACGGCCGCGGCAGAATTCTCAGCCAACGCCACCTACCACGCGGTTAAGTTCTCCGCCCGAGCAATAACCTCTCATGTTATAGCTCGCCACCTGCTCTGGCTCAAACACCGGCAGGCGGACGTAAAAAACAAGGTTAAGCTGGCCACTGCCCCCATTAAGGGGGACAAACTATTTGGCACCGCCCTGGAGCCATTGCTATCCGAAACCCGGAGCAAGAAAAAATTTCTTCCTCCCTTTTTTCAGAGGCCAGAGACAAGAACCCCTCAGCCTTTTCGGAGAGGTTCCTCCCGACCTTTCTACCAGTCAACTTTCCCACCCAGGTATCCGAGACCCCCCTCCTTCCAGCCATTCCAGCCCCAGGATAGAGCCAATTTGGGCGACAGGAGCAGGAGGGGCGGCAGCTACAGACGTCCCTTCAGGGGTCCGGGAGGGAAGCCCTTCCAGCGCACCAGGTAGATCCCGTCCCTCCCTTCCCATCAGTGGACGCCTCAAGCATTTCGCCGACCGATGGGACTCCTCCACCTCCGATGCCTGGGTCTGGGACACCATCAGACTCAGTCTCGCGCTTGAATTCCAGCGTGTGCCCCCTGACTTTTTTATGGCATTCCCCCCTCGAGGGATCCCACCAAACGTAATTTAATGGATTCAGCTATCCATCATCTCCTCAACATACAGGCCATACAATCTGTCCCACCATCCCAGCGGGGGCAGGGGTTTTACTCCCACCTCTTCGTGGTCCCCAAATCCTCAGGTGGATGGAGGGCTATTCTAGACCTGAAATGCCTTAACTGTTACCTGATCTACCGCAGGTTCAAGATGAACACCCTACAGTCCATTCTACTGGGCATCAGGCAGGGGGACTGGCTATCCTCTATAGACCTTTCAGAGGCGTATCTTCACATCCCAATCCGGCCCTCCCATTCCAAATTCCTCAGGTTCTGCTACAACCACCACCACTTCTAATATGTGGCCCTTCCCTTTGGGTTGGCCTCTGCCCCGAGGACCTTCACTAAGGTCCTCGCGGCTCTGGTGGCCCATCTCAGGGACCTCCCGGTTCGTCTCCACTGTTACCTGGATGACATCCTCATCCTGTCTTACTCCAGACTCCAAGCAGAGAAGGATATCAGAGCTACTCTCTCTGCCCTCCAAGAACATGGGTTCCTAGTAAACTGACAAAAGAGCCAACTGTTACCATCTACACGGATCACCCATTTGGGGTCCGTCATTGACTCAGTTCAGGGAAAGGTTTTCCTCTCCTCGGAAAGATTCCTTAGCATCCAGGAAACCGTCAAACATATCAGACGATCAAGAAAGATAACACTTTTAGAATTGTCTAAATTACTAGGTAAACTGGTCTCATGTATCTCCATTGTTCCCTGGGCCCGTTTACACACCAGATCCCTACAGTGGTTCCTGCTCCCGTTCCAACAGACCAGCAGAAGCAATTCAAAGGCCACAGTCAAGGTGCCTTCAAGGGTCCTCACGTCTCTCCTCTGGTGGACCAGTCCCACCATCAACAAGGGAGAGGGCTTCAAGGAGCCCCAACGCCTCATCATCACCACAGACGCCAGCCTGTCCGGATGGGGCGCTCACATCCACTCGCTCTCGACACAGGGCAGATGGTCACAGATAGAACAGGCATGCAGTATAAACTGGTTGGAACTCCGCACCATCCACCTGGCCCTGCGCACCTTCCTCCCTCAGGTACGCGGGCGGCATGTCCTTATATTCATGGACAACGTCACCGCCAAGGCTCACATCAACCAACAAGGGGGCACCCAGTCCATACGCCTGATGAGAGAGGCCGAGTGCCTCTGCCGCTGGGCGGAGCGCAATCTCCTCTCCCTCAAAGCCGAACACATCTCAGGGGACTCAAACACCCAAGTGGACTGGCTGAGCAGGACCACAGTGGACCAGTCTGAGTGGCACATCCACCCATCACTGTTCAGGGAGGCGACCATGAGGTTCGGTCTCCCGTCAGTAGACCTCTTCACATCCCCCTTCAACACACAACTCCCCAGGTTTTTCTCGAGATACCCCTCCCACAGGGCCGAGAATCACAATGCCCTCTGTTGCTCCTGGCCAACAGGGCTTCTATATGCATTCCCTCCATTAGCCCTGATCCCCAGAGTCATCCAGAAGCTCATCTCCGAGAAAGCAGAGCTGATTCTAGTGGCACCCTACTGGCTCAGATGCCCATGGTTTGCGGACCTCCGCAACTTATCGGTGGCCCCTCCCTGGAAAATCCCCCCGAACAGGATATCCCTTTCTCAGGGGCCCCTCCAACACCCAGATCCTCAGTGGCTCCAGTTAGCCGTTTGGAGGTTGAGCGGGAACGTCTAAGAAAGGAGCAGTTTTCTGACCAGGTTATTGATACCATTTTAGCTGCCAGGCGGCCCTCAACAACCCGAATATACAATGCCACTTGGAATAGTTTCTCAAGTGGTGCCATAGTTTCCAGGTCAACCCTCCATCGCTCAAGTGTTGGAATTCCTCCAAGAGGGTCTGAGGAAAGGTCTTTCCCCGAACACCCTGAGGCGTCAGGTCGCAGCCCTCTCAACTGTCATTGTTTCTGACAATCTGGGTTCCCTTTCCCTCCACCCTCTCATTAGGGCATTCCTCAGAGGAGCCACTAACTTGTGTCCCCCCAACCGTACATCGATACCCTACCTGGGACCTCAATAAGGTCCTTGTGTCCCTTACTAAACATCCCTTTGAGCCTCTCAGGGAATCCTCACTCCAGTTCCTCACATTCAAAGTCGTGGTCCTGGTGGCCATTACTTCGGCTCGTCGAATATCAGAGATAGCAGCCTTGTCGGTGAGGAAGGACCTTTGCATCTTCCATGCCGACCGGTTGGTTCTCCGACTGGACCCCACCTTCTTGCCCAAGGTCAACTCAGCCTTCTACAGGGCACAGGAACTCACACTTCCGAACTTCTGTCCCAATCCCTCGCGGGAAAGGGAGAAGCTCTGGCACACCCTGGATGTGAAACAGGCCCTCCACATTTACATTAAGCGCACCCAGCCCTTCAGGAGGTCCGAATCCCTATTCCTTTCCTTTCAACCCAAATCATTAGGCCACAAAGTGTCCCCTTCAACTATAGGTCGCTGGATTAGAGCTACTATCTCCAAAGCTTATTTGTCTCAGGCTCTGCCGGTACCCAGCGGAATAACAGCACATTCCACCAGAAGTGTGGCCACCTCAGCAGCTTGGGTCACCCAAGCTCCAATTGCTGATATTTGTCGGGCGGCCACCTGGGCCTCCCCATCTCCCTTCATTGGATACTATAAAATTGACATATTTGTCTCAGCGGAGGCTTCATTTAGTAGACGAGTCCTCCAGTGAGTCCTCAAGGAACCGCGGAGACTACCGGACCAGACGGAGTCCCTCCCATAGGACAGCCAAGCTTTGGTATGTCCCACTCTCTGGATGATCCGAACGGCTCTAAGGAGAATGGGCGTTGGTCCTTACCTGACACGCCATTTCTCTTGAGCTGTGAGGATCATCCAGCCCCACCCTTAGTATTTCACCGTCTGGTGAGGTCTTGTTTCGGCCAATGAACCTTGTAGCATAGTAGGATGAGAGCACGATCTTCTCTTCACTCTTGACTTCGCATAAACTGGGGAACGCAAGGGAGACACATGATGGAGGGCGGAGCGTTCCTCAGTAATTAAGCTCAGCCTTCAACGACGTAGACTGAAGCACCTCCCACTCTCTGGATGATCCTCACGGCTCAAGAGAAATGGCGTGTCAGGTAAGGACCAACGCCCATTTTAAGGTATATAATGAACAAGTTACTATTTTAAAAACACTTTTAATTTTGTTGAAACTGTTGGCTTTAACATTTAGTAACATTAGAAGATCACTAATTGAACTGGATGAATAAAGGGATGGCTCAAATGTTTTGGGAAGCAACATTATATATTTATATTCTCTGTCATAAATCTGTATTGTATTCCTTTTAATGAAATGGTTACTGATTCAGATGTTCATTTCTCAGCATATGCAGATGACTATTCAAGCTCTTCAGGATGAACTTAGGATCCAGAGGGACCTGAACCAACTTTTCCAGCAAGACACCAGCAGTAGATCCAGTGAACCGTTTCTGACAGAACTAACAGAAGAAAACTTCCAACGGCTGCATGCAGAGCATGAGCGTCAAGCCAAGGAACTCTTCTTGCTACGCAAAACCCTGGAAGAAATGGAGTTGCGCATCGAGACTCAGAAACAGACCTTAAATGCTCGTGATGAGTCAATTAAAAAATTACTGGAAATGCTGCAGAGCAAGGGATTGTCTGCAAAAGCCACCGAGGAAGATCATGAGCGCACAAGAAGGTTGGCAGAGGCTGAAATGCATGTTCATCACCTGGAAACCTTACTGGAGCAAAAGGAAAAGGAGAGCAGCTTGCTCAGAGAAGTGAGTTATTCACATAATCCATCTAATCTTGTACAATTTTTTCTTGTTTTATCTTTTGATAGGAGCAAGCATTTGTAGATTTTTCTAACTTGTTTAAAGACATACACAACTTAGTCTGGAACCTAAATTTGCCTGAGTTCAAATTGGTTTCTTGTTCATAATTCATTCCAGCCTCACATATCATTTGATAAATTCTATGTATAGGAATTTGGGGATGTATCTGGGAATAATATCAAAAGTATCCAAAAAAGATTGAAAACTGAAATTTGAAATTTTGGATTGTGAATCCAAAATTATGTTTAAGCCTGGATTCAGACATATGTTTAAGCCTGGATTCAGACATTAATAGGGTATCAGTCTAGAACTTATCTAAAAATAGAATAAGCAACTTATTTATGAACTTTACTTTTTTGTTCTTTAGGAATTCATTCTTGACCAAGAAAAATACTTGAAGCAATCAGGAACTTATCCTATCCTTATACAATAGCAAGTCTAATCTGTGTGTTTATAAATATAGCCTACCTGAATCATAACAATCTGTACATTATTATTTGATTTGATTTTACCAGGAAACTGTAAAATGATTGTGTACTTCTATTTAAAAAAACAGAAATCTGGGCAACAATAAAGAATGACAGTTCTATAGTTTCCATAGAAACAATTACTTTACTATGAAGGATATTTGAAACCATTTGCTGTTTAGCATCATGTTTCAAGTGGAGTAAACATTATATTCTTCATTGACTTTCATATAACTTTATGATTAAATTTATATATTTAAGGCAAAATAGCTGAATTATTTTGGACAGAACATATTCATATAAACAAAGTCAGACATCCATTATATAGGCTTTCTTCATTATATATCAGAGGCTTTCTTATAAAGAAAACTTGCATTCCAGATTTCTTTTCTAGATAAGTTAAATGATGTAAGGCGACCTGACAGCTCCATGGGAGGTATACAGATATATAGGCCTGTAAGAGGGTGCTGAACACTCTAAACAATAAAAATATTGAAGGAGACTTTTGAAGAATGGAATCAGAAAATAGACTCAATATGAACAATGTCAGTAATGGTCTCTGCTTCTGCAGACAAACTAAATCCAAAAAAATGTTATTGAAGAAATGTGGATTTATAACTGACAGTCCAAGAGAATGTTTTAGAAAAGGTTGTTTCATTGGATGTACAAACAAATTGACTGAGGCTTTACAATTTAAAAGGAAATAATACATTACAAACCAAGAAAGCGATTCGAATAATTTTCTACTGAAATTACAAAATAGGCTTCTTAAAGCCTTGAAGAATTCTTTGTGATAGGACAAAGAAGAAATGAAGTTAAATCAAATATTGCACAACAATATTTGAATGAACTAAAATTACAACTTCTAAAAGTATAATGAAGGAATATAAAGTTGATTTATTTGATCAAGAATAAAATAAGACTTGTTGTTACAGTACTCCTGGCTCCTAAATGGATTTACAGCTAACACCAGGACTGAAAAATTATATTTTATGGATTTGTTCAGAGATAAGAGATGATGAGATAAATGTTTGTAACCTTAGAGGTGGTGAAGAGTCATTAAACTTGTTTATACTTGTGATTAATTTTGGAGTCATTTCTTTATATATTTCTTTTCTCTTTTGTCTTAGATTCTTTTTTTTTATTTTGCTTTTGTTCCCCTTGCACTTTTTACTCCTCTCTATTCTCTTTCCCTTTAATTTTGATGCTTACACTACACCAATATTTAATACCTTATGCTAATATTTAATGAGATTTAATATTTCTGGGTGTTTCATTATGAAAATTGCTCTAAAAATGGGAGGAAAATGAGTACATGATTTGTTTGTCATTATTGTAATCCAATAATAATTGTGGTCTAGCACAAAACAGTTTTGTGTTTTTAGTGTTTTAGTCCAGGCGAGGGGTGTCAAATTCGATTTCACTGGAGGGCCATATCATGATTGTGTTTGACCTCGGGGGGCCGGAAGGGCGTGGCCAGCTCAACATTGCTCGTGTTGGGGTGATGAGCTCTGATTTTGCCAACAGAGATTGCAGGAGGCTGTCGCAGCCAAAAGTGGAGCTCAGGAGGGCCGGATGCGGCCTGCGGGCCTTGAGTTTGACACCCCTAGTCCAGGCATTTTAATTTTGCTCTTAACTACAGAGCATTTATGTCAGCTGCACTATAATGGTATTGATGAACAGTTCCTTGTTATCATTGTGGAAAGAGCTGTCGTCATCAGTAACTAGGTGGTTGCTACTCTGGGAATGTAGGAGTATTGCTGGCACAGATGCTTTATCAGCTTGTTAAGTACATAGCAGATTGTTGCTGTTATTTATTAATCCTGTTTTTTTTTCTCAAGTATTTTATCCTTCTGGAAGAAGAGAGTTTGAAAAGACCATTGCTAATAGGTATTTAAAAAATGTAAAGATCCTTTAGCTATTACAGTATTTTTGAGTATTTTTTTTACAGAAAAAAATTGGTATGCAGTTCACTGTAGCTGTTTCTTGTTTGTATAAAAAATAATAATAACCGTAGCTGTACCTGGGAAAAAGATACAGTCATTTACCTATAATACTTTTTCTTTGAATCCCAGAAGTTCAGTTATGTTTAGGTACCTACTTAATATTTCTTCTTCTTAAACAGGAGATGCACCGTCGTTTTGAAAATGCTCCCGATTCTGCCAAAACTAAAGCTTTACAGACTGTTATAGAAATGAAGGTAAAAGTTCTTTTTATTTTTCTGAATTTTCATCCTGACATATTGTACAATACATTGATTCCTTTTTAGCATTTTTGCTATTGTCAGGAGAATTTGAGTATTGTTTTATAAATGTGCAGGACTATTTATATCTGGTTTATGTTACGTATGTGAAATGAATGCATGTCTATTTTATCTACTTGCTGTCATTAATTTTTAATGCATGTTTATTTTGTTATATATTCTAGTAATTGTGGGTTTCATAGGCAGGTTTTTTTTCCTGAAACAAGAAAAATTATTACAGAAAAAATTAAGAAATAGTGCATCTTTTTCTAGATGTATTACATCTTTTTCTGTGTTGTAGAAATTTGTAAATGTTTTTCTGTTGAAGGACTTTTTCTTATTTGCCTCCCAAGTTCTCAGTGTATTCCCAGTGTTATTTCTGGATTCAAAGTGCCAGTTTCTATTAGCGTATCTCTGTTTTCTGTTTAAATTGCAGATGTCTGTGGAGATTTTCAGTCATTTAGGTCATGGTTGTCCCAAAGGTATTTTTTTAAGGTAACTTTCTTGTTTTTCCCTTGAAGATGTTTCACTTGTCATCCAAGAAGCTTCTTCAGTTCTGCTGAATGGCGGAGAATCTTTCCATTCTCCACCATTCAGTTGGAACTAAAGAAGCTTCTTGGTTGAGAAGTGGAATATCTTCAAGGAAAAAAACAAAAAAGTCCATTTGCCCTTTGAAAAAGCATCTTGGGGCTAAATTGTAGATGCACAATTAATAACTGCTAAAGTTAAATATTATGTATAGCAGTGCTGCAGGGAGATGTTTATCAGACATAGTCCTTCAACTCAAATGTTGTTAGCAAAATATCGGCATTCTTTGAGAAAACTAAACCATTGTTCCATGTATTTGAAGGATTCTAAAATTTCTTCTATGGAACGTGGACTCCGAGATTTGGAAGAAGAAATCCAAATGTTGAAGTCAAATGGTGCACTCAGCACAGAGGAACGTGAAGAAGAAATTAAACAAATGGAAGTGTATCGTAGCCATTCCAAATTTATGAAAAACAAGGTAATAACTAAACAATGTATGTTAAAGAATAACTTACAATTTCCCAAAAAACTAATTCATTCACTGAATCACAGAACAGATAAAGGATTGGTGATCTGTCTTGTCTACTAGAGTTCCTTCAAATTAAATGAAAATACTTAAGCAAAACTGCAAATCTTATATTAGTGTAATCTAAGTTTGGTGAACCAAATTGCATTTAAGATGTAGAAACCAATTTAGGAAAATGGAATTGCGTCAACACAATTAAATAAAACTGTGTATTGTTCATGCTCTGGTAAAATGCTCAAGGGACTTTTCTTGCATAAATTAATGTGAACAGCTGTCCATGATATAACAAAGTGTCTTGGAGAAAATGACAACTTTTATCTTTAAGACACATAAGGGTGGGAGATTTCAAAAGTTTACAAGTGGTCATGCTTTAATGTCAGAGAAAAAGGGCTTTCTTTTAAAATGCTGAAATTGGAGTCTGCATTATAAATTGTTTATTATTATTATTATTATTATTATTATTATTATTATTATTATTATTATTATTATTATTAACTTTGGGCATTAGAGTAACCAGATTAAAATACACAGCATAGATTTGCTTGCCTTATTTATGTAGTTTCCAGTCAATTCAGCATTTGATATTGTTATGATTAAAATACTAAATTGAGTTGAAAATAGTGAAAGGAAGCCAACTAGCAGATCCAGAAAGTTTTTTTTTACAAGATTATTGTTTATAAGACATGGGTGAATAATATGGTTATTAGGTGCCAAAAAGATATATATCTAAGACTCCCGAAAGGTGTGCATTTCAGTAATTCTGTATCTGTTCCCTAGAAGGGATCTTGTCTCATATTCCTTAAAAAAGGTCTTCCCAAATTCATTTTAAGGGGTGGTTCTACATTCAATCCAGAAATGGTCTGGGTACAAATACAGCAAATAAAGTGTAATATAAATGAAAAAGCACTTTATCCATCTTGTTTCCTTATTTTGACTCAACTGCAGTTTCCAGTTTGTTTTCAAGAGAAGTATTGTGTAATTAAATACATCACAATAGTCTATAAAGAGGAGATAAAAAATGATAAAAATTACCAGATCACCAGAATACTCAACTACTAAAGGATTGACAGGCATGTTTTACATGATGTCATATAAAAATGTGTAAAGTATGATAGTTGTTGCAATATGAAGTTAGACTATTGTAGAAGGACACTTCGATTCCTGCTATGGAAGAATGGTTACAGAAGTTGGTGGAGTTGCCTGAAATGGCAAAACTGACTACCTTGATCAAAGGAAAGAACATAAATATTTTTGTTTCCACATGGAAAGCGCTTCTGAACTTCGTGCTTGATGTAGAAATGAATAAAACTTTGATTTTGGGTTTTCCAGATTAGATTGATAGATCCTTATAGAAATGACTTGTTCATACTATATTATGGAAAAGCAAAAGGCTGTGATCTGTTGTTAATGCCTTATTCTACTGTAACAGAGAGAGTCAGAAGTCAATGCTTCTTTTTCTTTCCCTATCTTTTCTCACTTTTCTTCTCCCTTCCCCTTCATTGTCCTCTTACTTACTTATGTATTTTACAATACCTCATGTAAAATACTTATGTATTTTACAATAACTTAATAAAATGTGGTAACCGCAATATGAATTTAGGAGAAAGTTATTCTGAGGAACTGGTGTTTAATCATGGAGAGTCTGCTAGCTGTTTATATGTTTGTTACTCTTTGCATCTCTTCAAATAGCGGCAGGTTAAGAGGAAAATATTTTGCTCTAAATGTAAAAGAATAACAATGTCGTGGCAGGTAGAGCAACTGAAGGAAGAGCTAAATACCAGAGAGATTCAAGGGGAGGAACTGAAAAAAAAAGTGGCCGATCTCCAGACAGAGGTCTCTGCCGTAAGACTGAAGTTTCTTTGTGCGGCGCAGCACTGCTAGCTTTCTGGGGTGGCTTACTTTCCTTCCTTCACCCTCTGCAACGCTAAAGAGCAAGAAAACTAACAGTACTGCACCTATCCTTATTCCCACCTAGTTGATATATTACAATATGTAATCTACTCCTTTGAATACCCAATATTAGTTGCTCAGCTTAAAAGATCACTACAGTTGCATGAATTGTAATTTTAGCGCTTAGAATATGAAAAGAAATTGTCACAGCATGGTTCATATCTTTGAGATGCATGTATTAAGCTTTTGAAATGAATACTGCTAATCTTGTTTTAATAAGGTTACATAGTTTTAATGCACTGTCAGGGGCATAAATATGCATCTTGTGTTGCTTTAATTTCCTGGAATGATGCTTTTGACATATCATGCATGGACGCATTAGATGTCTTTCATAGTTTTATGATTTATTGTACGCAGCAAATTCAATTTCTAGTTCTAATAAAATGCATTTCTCTGATATATATTTAAAAGAGGAAATTTACTGTTTGAGAATGTGCGGGTTAAATCTGTGGCCTTGAATCCATTCTGTGCTCCTTTCTAGGTGGGAAAAAAATAAGATTTTGTTTTTAAAAAATCCCACCTTTATTATTTTATAAGTAACTCAAAGCAGCAAACATACCTAATACTCCTGCCTCTTCCTATTTTCCCCAGAACAACAACTCTGTGTGGTGTGTTGGACTGATAGAGAGCAACTGGCCCAAAGTCACCTAGCTGACTTTCATGCCTCAAGCAGGTGTGGAACTGAGTCTTCTGATTTCTGGGCCAGCACCTTCACCACTATACCAACCTTTATGTGTTTGAGAAGTTTGATTTGTTGATTTTGAAAGTTTCTGAATTGTGTATCCTCCTATAAATGTTATTTAGTTGGCATGTTGTGTAGGAAATAGGAAACTTGTATTTTTCATCTAAAAAATTAAGTCTTAAGGCAAAAATGAAGTGAAGATACACCTGTCTTTAAGGTCAGGCAGTAGATAGTATTGATAACAAAGGAAGTGGAAATGCTCTGCTTTTGGGCATCTTGATATTACTATTGAGAGCTAAAGATATTTTAAAGAGCTGGAAGTATATTGAAGGATGAAAAGATTACTATTTTTTATTTAAATTCCTTCCATGGGCTGGGGTCAGCAATATAATATCCATAGATATAAAGGCATTTTTGCCCCCAAAAGATTTTACCCAAAATGATGGAATAAATTGAGATTGCTAATCTTCATTAGATTTTGATTTTGTTGCTCAATTTTATTGCATGAAATTTCACGAGATTTTAATGTTCTTGTATGGAATCTAGCAAGATTTTACCATTTTCACAGAAGGTTTTAAAAGATGGCCAGCATATTCTGGTGATAGTTTTCATAAAATCGGAACAATTTCTGCTTATTAAAAACCAGGGTTCTTTTTCCTGCTGTTCACTTTTGAATGCTTTAAAAAAAAATCTTACGCTACGACTGATTTCCTTGGTATTTGGGCCTTTTTCAATTTTGGCTTTCCACAACTGCGAGGCTAGTGGTTATAAGAGAAACTGTTTACTACAACTATAACGTCTTATAGTCTTCCTGTCAAGGATTTTTCTTTTAGGAATGCTTTATTCTCTTTTCCTCAAAAATTCTGTAAACTTAACACAAAAGCATGCTTTTTTCACGTTTACTATTCCTTTATTCAGATTCCTTGAGCTGGCTTGATGCCATACCTTGTTGGTCTAAACTGGAATGAAGCCATTTCCATAACACTTCTCAATGCATTCTTGCCATTTGATAACATATATTCTCATACTTGGTTCTTCCTATAGATTGGTCAAGTGAAACAGGAATTATCCCGGAAAGATACAGAGTTGCTGGCTTTACAGACAAAATTGGAAACCCTCACAAACCAGTTTTCTGATAGCAAGCAACATATTGATGTACTCAAGGAATCCCTCACAGCAAAAGAACAGAGAGCTGCCATCCTGCAAACAGAGGTAACAAACATATCCCTAATACTGGGGAGTTCTGCACGATATTTAGATTATTGGGTTGGGCTGTGGAATGTGCATTCCTTCTGTTTTATTTTTTTCTTCAGTTCTTCTTAAGTTAGAAGGAAAATCTGTGACTTCCTAGTTCCAAACTTGAATGTCTCTTTAAATCGTAAGAAAGAATTGAGAAAACGAAGAATCTGATCTATTCAACAGTATCCAACTAGTTAATCTATAAATGAAGTATGAAAATAATAGTTCTCTCCCATTGTTTATCACTTGCAACTGGTGACAAACTTTAGAAGATCTCTGATTCCTGAATATTGATAATTCTCATAGCTTTTGATAAACAGAAATTCCAGTCCCAATTACATTAAATGAGAAATATCTGTAATTTGGTGTCATCCATAACCTTTCCTGATGTGATCATTTAGGTCCCAATGAGAAGAAATAATTTATTTTCATCCAGAGTTAAAACTGGCTCTCCATTCCTGCCTCTATTTTGTGTTCTTTAACTAGTCTACAAGACACCCTGCCTGTTTATCAGCTACTAAACTTATTTATATCTGCACTGAAATTAAACCTGATTAAAGTTAGCTTCCTCTTAATCAGGTTGTGTTATGTTCCAAATCCTCATTTCAGGGCATAGTAGAAGACAAATGCACTTAATTTAAACGCTTGTATAAGACATTTAGAATTAACACTGACAGAAATATGAGATGATTTCACATTGAAAAAGAGATAATTTTATTTTGTAACTTGCTGCCAGTCTTATAATTAAATATGTCAAAACTGATACAAATACAGCATTGAACATTTTTTGGTATTGCTTTTCCAGTTCTGTGCAACATTTTAAAGTCTTGGCTGTATTCTGCTTTATCTTTTATTTACAAATTCAGGAAGTGCTTGATTAATTATCACAGTTGGGACCAAAATGCTGATCATTGAGCAAGGTAGAAGTTGACACTTAATTGCTTCGCTCAACAACACAATCTTGGCACTCTTGGTTATGGTTGTTAAGCAATTGGGTTGTTAAGCAGCTGGAATAAGAAGCATGGGGTTCCTCTGGGCGATATGGGAGATCCTGTAAGGCTCTGCTCAGGAGATGAAAAGTCTCCCTGCCAAAATCCAAACAGAATTTTCAACTCACAAGCAAAGAAACACTCATGTACGGCTTGCGCCAAACCTCCCAGGGTCTCCCATACCCCCTTACCATGCTGACTTTGCTTGGATTTCATTTAACTCTTTTCTCTGGATTAGGGGTGTCAAACTCAAGGCCCACCGGCCAGATCCGGCCCACAGGATGCTTAAAAACAGCAAAGGACTGGCCCATGGTGCCTCTGCCAGCGAAAATTGAGCCTGTGAGGGCCACACCACAACAGCCTCTGTCAGCAAAAACAGAGCATGTGTGGCAGGATGCCATTGTGGCTGAAAACGGGACCCAGGGCCCACAAGCAGCTGCCCTGGCTCTGTTTTCACTGACAGAGGCTAGCAAAAGAAGCTAAAAACAAAACAAAAGGACAAATGTTTCCCCTTTTGTATTTGAGCATCCAAGAAGAGACAGGAAAGGAGAAAGGGAAAGAGGAAAGACAAAGAAAAAGAAGTAAAGAGGGGAAGAGAGCAAGGAAAAGAAGGAAGAAGAAAGAGGGAGGGAGAGTGGGAAGGAAGGAAGGAAGGAAGGAAGGTTATAATGAGAGGGAATGAGGGTCTTAGCTCTTGGCCACCACAAGTGCCCCCGACATGAGTGATGTCGAGCTGGCCATGCCCACCCTGAAATCAAATACAACCCTTCTGCGGCCCTCAATGAAATCGAGTTTGACACCTCTGCTCTTGAAGGCTAGATGAAAGAACTGCACACTGAAGGAATTCAGCTTCCCTCTGTGCATGGTAAGGAACTCCTTCAGTGGGATGCAAGAACAAAGCTGAAGGATTTCGGACTCCATTTCTGGACTCCACCGAAGGAGTTCAGCTCCCTTCCACGCATGGAAGCAAATTCCTTCAGTGGGGTGCAGGAACAGAGCCAAAATCTTCAGGAATCTTTCAGCCAGCCTCAAAGATGAGGGGGAGTCCTCTAGGCAGGAGGCAGCAGCCTTCTCTGCCAGTTTTTTTTTTCTTTCTCTCTGTGTCTTTTTATCTTCTATGCAACCACGTGGTTTGTTCCTTAAGATTTATGCTTTCCTCAGTTTAACTGAGATATTTATTGTGGGAATGATCAGCGTGTGTGTAAACCTCAGAGTTTTGTTTTCTTCTCTGTGTCCTTTGTGTGTATGTGCATGCAGGTGTGTGTGTGTGTGTGTCTAAGTCTTTTTGTGTCCTCGAGGTAACTGTTGCAACTGTTAACTGTCTCTGATCCCTTCAGATATTAATTTTAAATTGTTAAGAATTAAAAACAGAGAGAAAATGTCTTCTTCCAGCCTGGTCTGGCCAACTAGACTGGATGAGGAACAGAGTTCAATTTTCTTTCCTCTCTGTGCTTTTAAGAAAAACCCAAGGTTATTAGTGAATGTTTTAAGTTCATTTACAAAAAAAGTTTCATCCTTGCATTTACTGTGTGTTTAAATGATTTTACCTTTTCATCCTTTTTCCTGAAGCATGTGAATCCAGTTTTTTCCTTTCTCATCTGTTGTGTCTCCATTTTGTTGAAACTCATTTCTCTGTTTAGTAATTTCAATACTGATGTGTTATTTTTCTTCATCCTCAAACCATGCCTGCAAGCTATCTACCCCCCAAAAAAATCTCTAATCCTTTTACAAAGCCTTTCCTTATAGAATTACCAGTGAAGGGGGGAGGGGACCCTTTGTTCTTTGTCTTTCAGCCCTGCCACATGTGGAAACAGATGCTGCCCCTAGAGACATTTCATCCATTGGAGCCTAGGTTCCCCATTGGCATTCTAGGGAAGCTGGCGGAGAACATTGCAGCCACATGATCACTTGTAGCTGGTGACAAACCCCAGAAGATCTCTCTCATCCCTGAATATTGATTCTCCACCATTCAGCACTATTCACTATAACAGGTTGCCAAGCACCTGGATCCTAATCATATGACCTCAAGGGTGCGATATTTGGTGGTGGTGCGATATTTTGCAACAGCCAGAAGTACTAATATAGGCTATAAAGCACTCTTTCCGAGACCATTATATAAATAGTCATAAGTTGAGGACTACTGGTATGAGCAAACGGTACATATAAAATTATCTATTTCATGTTAAGATTCAGGTTCTTCAAAAGAGAGAAGTTTGTTTACAGAAGCCCTTTAATCTTGACATTGAAAAATGAATGACGGGGAATTGAGTATTTGGTTTTTTGCTTTAAATATATCAATATCATAAATATAAAGGGAAAAATCATGCATTTTTGTGGCTTTTACATTAACAGTGGTATTGTCATTGTTGCTTTGAGGTGCATTTGTGTGCCATAGATTAAATATATGTTCTGGCAGACCATGTGTATTGAAAATAATACATATAGGTGTGGGTAAAACTTCCATTACATTTTTAACTGGGAAATGTTCAATATAAACATAGATAACTAATTGTGTGTGTATTTTTGTGTGTATGTAATTGCTTTCTTATGGCTAACTAAAGTTATGTATATTAGCCATAAGAGGGCGTCAGTATATTAGTTATTAAAATTTGTCTTCTGTTAGAATCATCAGAATAAGATTACATAGATTGCAAATACCTAATTGGGAAACCATTTGTAAAATACCAAATTATCATTTTTATAGCTATAAGTTAAATTCTTTCTTAACAACTAAATAAATGTTATATTTCATGTTGGTTCTAAAGCTTGAAATATTCTAAATTGACAAAATCCTAAATTTCAAGATATTTTTACACATTAATTTATATTATGACTCAAAATGTTTTTTTTCCTAACATTAAATTGATTTACAAAATTTACAGTGCTCTTTAAATATTTAGCCTAACAATTTGCAGTTACCTGATTTAAAACCTTTCCATTTAACAGTTTGAGGAGGGGCATATTCTCTTACTGAATATTTCTACAAAGAGTCTGAAAGAAAAAATAAAAACTGTATAGGAAATTGTACAATGAAAGTTAGATGAAGAAAGCTTCTGAGAAGCATCATAAATGAAAAACCAAAAAAATTGGTCTGTAATAGTATAGGAATGGAGATGACATTTCTTAAATCTTTATTACCAATTATTTTGTGGTCCAAAAAAATTTTTTTGGGGGGGGGGCTTTAAAGCAGTATGGGCTTCTGTTATTTAGTCCATAAATATGTATCTTCAGAGAGAACGTGAATTAATAACAGCTGCCAGTATGTTTCACATTTGCCAGTGGCCAAGAAATTCAATATGTTTTCTGCATAATGAATTTCTTTGGGGTAATTAATGAATCAGTGATATGAATTATTACCACGGATACCATTGGATTTATAAATTTACATTTTGTATTTTTATGTGCTTTGTCTATTTTTTCCTAAAGTTGGCAATGACTTTTGTAACAGTGGTCTGAAATGCAAAATATCTTGAGCTTGTTTATTCCAAAAGGCAAATAGGTAGAGAGGCTATTGTAGCAAGTTTGAATTTGAGAAAGAGGCTTTATAAATAGGCTAAGGAACTTAGAATATTTTTGTAAATAAAGCAAAATACAGATCAACATTTATTTTGGAATAAAATGTTTCATCTATATTTAATTTTATTGCTGTGCACGTGATTCCTTTGGCTTACAAGAATATTGTGCCAAATAGTTTTCTTAAAATAGTTTTTGTTTGTTTCTGGATTTTTTTTAAGTGCCAGTTATTTGGCCTACTTCTTACCAATTCAGTGTAGAAACATGAATTTAGTGCCCAAGAAATGTATTATTTTCTCATGTGAAAATATTTACTAACATTCCAGTTTTATCTTTTCTGCACATACAAAGTAAATCTCTACTTCTATTTGATATATTTAAATAAAATATTTAAGACACTCACTGTGATTTTGAATTGTAATTTTACATATGCACACAAACTTACATACACTTAGAGAAGTATCCCTTGGTTAATGACTTCTTGTTTAGCAACCATTTGAACTTGTGCATATTTGATTACAGCTTTCTAATAAATCCCTTTTCCCTGTTTGCCTAATATACACAAAAGAAACTATAGGAAATAATGATTTAGTTATATTGTCTAGGAATCTTAACTGCAGTGATAGTAGAGTACGTCAGTTTGGTAGTCAGAATTCACTACTGTACCATACAGGATAGGAAGAACATTCAAAGATATAGTTTCTTCCAATTTCTAGTATAATAAGAGAATTTTCCCTGTTCTTACAAACTTACAAAATACAGTTTAATAATTCCTGTTAGGTATACACCCTAGCAGAATCTGCACGGCAGTCAGGCAGGCAGGCAAATATGTGAGATAAACGTTTTTGTTGCTTACACTCAGTAAAAACAGATACACTGTGCTAGTTAAATAGTTTATTCCAGTAAGAGTTTTAGCATAGTCAAACAGTCCATATATCATTCACTATTTCAGTCCGTTTGGGGATTATTCAGTTGCAAAGTCCAGTGTCAAAAAAGAGGTCAGTAAACTTACAAATATCAGTCCAGTAATATATCTCCTTGCAGTAGAGATATAAAGAAGTCAAACCTCCTTTCTTCCTTCAACAGCAGCAGCAGGGAACACGCAGTTAGCAAACAATCAATCCATCATAGTCAGCCATCCATCCAATAAGCCAGCAATCAATCAAGTTCTCTTGCTCCCTCTTATGGCGGTTTTACAACCGCACCCCAAATTACATGCTTTGCTGTTTAAAGTGACACACACATAAACTTACTATCATAGTTTATATATATTATTTTACCCAAACTACATTAGGTAACCTTGTTATTCCTAACAATTCCTTTGTCAAGTTCCTATTTTTTTAACCTTCTCCATCTATAAATTCTTTCCTAACAGCAATTCTTCATCATTTATTATTTGCTAATCAAGTTTGTAAGGTTGCCTATCTACCCAGTTTAAAACATCAAAAGTTAAAAAAAGAAAGAAACCCAGGTCCAGAGCCTCTCATTAAAAACACAAAGTACCTATGCTATACATCAGTGGTGGCTAACCTTTTCTGGCTCCTGTGCTGAAAATTGCATGCATGCGTGCCAGCACCCAGAAGGCAATGTGCACGGGGGCTCTCCATGCCCCCTGCGTATGTGCGCTGGACCTTCCGTGCTCACCGCATGTCTCTGCACTTGCACATCTCTGCACATGCGTGCATGATCCCCCGCACACCATGTGTCTGCATGTGTGAGAGACCCCCCCCGTGCGTGCCACAAGTCTGCGCATATGTGCCTGCCTCCTGCACCCCCCCACTCCCATGCATGCACACCAGATACCCAACAATCAGCTGGCAGGCGGGTGGTATGCGCACATGCACAGTGGGGCTCTTCCAGGTGACCTCACACGTGCCGGCAGAAGTGGCTCTGCATGCCACTTCCGGCACATGTGCCGTAGGTGTCAGGATTCGCCATCATGAATTGTCAATAGGTTCGCCATCATGGCTATACATCCTCACTGATGTATCCACATTAGCAGCTTGGCCAGAATCTGGGAGAAGAGCTAGGTTTTTTGAAAATCCAATAACACTGGGGTTGTCCATGTTTCTGGGGGAAGACTTTTCCAGGAACTGCTTCCTAGGACCTATCAGGGATCAGTACCTCATTGAGGGGACCATGCAGATACAATTGGAGCAAATAACCTGGCCCCATGCCATGTAGGACTTTGAAGATGACAACCAATACCTTGAATTGCATCCAGCAGCAACTTGGTCAGCCAAAATATGATCACTGGATGGCAGTATGTGGACTGAATAAGAAATAAGTATGTCTCCCCCTCCTCCTCCCCCAAATTACCATAAGTTAGTCCTTAACACAAACCCTTTTCTGTGCTTAGCTGGAGTTTCTTCTCTTTTTCCAGAAGCTCTTTGGGTGGATCTTTTGTCACTTTGTTCCCCTTAGTATATCTGAAAATCAGAGACTCTGTGGATCTCAGATTCAAGGCCAACATTGCTTGCTCATTCCAAGATTGTGGCTTTAGTAGAATCATACACCATGGCTATAGAAACTACTCTAAGCTGGGTCTATCAGTTGCCTGGGCAGACTGAATAAATAGGTTCTTCTCCCTATAGTGGGGAAAAGCAACAGAGAGATCTACACTTTTTTTTTTAAACAAATTTTATTGATTTTAAAGACAAACAAAACATAAGACATCAAAGTATAAAACCTCCTTTCTCAAAAATTACTTTTAAGTTTTAACAAAGGAAATAAGGCATTTTTTAAAGCATAGTTCCACATTATCACATTTCCATTTAAACACATATATATCTTTTCCAATTTTCTCATTGTTTCTCCCTTCACTTTTATCCAATTATATTTCATTCTATCAAGGTTTTATTAATTCTCCATCAAGCATAAACACACAAAATACAGAACATAAAACAAAACATAAAAAGATAAAACCTTGTTAATTATTATTTATACATATCTTTTCCAAATTTCTCTCCCTTTTTTTTAATTCCTCCAAGGTTTTATTAATGCACAATCAAAGCATAGTTAACCAAAACACAAAACATAAAACATAAAACTTCTTTTGAAAAGTGGCTTAGCCCCGGGTTACATCTTTTTTGACAGACCTAAATCAAGTTCGTGCTCACCTTATATACCATTCATATCTTATTAACCATTCTATATTTTCTATATAACTTCTCCCTTCTTTTCACTCTCTTAGTTATATTTTGTTTATTTCATCTTATTTCAGAATCATTATATTTGTATCTTTTATCTGTTCTTTTCCAATCATCTATTTATCTCTTTAGCAAAAGAATTTCCCCTGTAATCACTTTTAAAGTGTGATGCCTTTCCCTAAAATAACACTTAAAATAATACATAATTTCTATCCTGATTCTGCTTAGTACATTCTACATATTGCATTTTGAAAAGAAAAAGAATAATAAACTTATAATATAATTAAATATATAATTTTCATTCTAATTCTAATTCTATTAATAGTATAACTAAACAATCATTTTACACATTCTCTTTGACATTTTGTTAAATATTGAAATCTATCATTATAAAACATTTTAATATTTTAATATTTTGTTAAATCTTATAATATTCCAATAGACTATTTCAAATGCAAATACTACAATACTATCTTATGTACTCTTGCAGAATCTTTCTTAAATTATACATCCTTTATCCTTTATCTCTAAAAAAAATATCTTGTTCCAGACCGTGGCATTTTTCCCTTTTTCCCTCCCTTTCTTCTCCAGTCTGATCTTTTTGCCCCCCCTTCTCCTAATCTCCCCCTTTTTAGCTTCCCTTCTCTGTTGTAATTCTCTTTTCAATTGCTTTCTAACATTGTACCTTTTTTTCACCTTATTTTTCTTTTTCTTGGTTATTTTATTAAATCTTAAATTCTGATTTTTCCTTCCTCTCTTCTTATTTTCTTTCTTAATCAAAATTTTTTGACAATTAAAAATGGCTTCCTTTTCTTCTTCTCCTTCTCCTTCTTCATCAAGTATTTGCTGGTACGTAGAAACCGCCATTTCTAAAAAGTGGAAGGCAGCTCCCAATGAATTCTTGCCATTTGATTCTCTTTCTTTTAATTTTTCATATTCCATTTTTAGTTGATCCAGAGATGGTGCCATTGTAAATATTTTAAAAACAACCCAGATATTTTTAGTCTTAAGGTAATTTGCAAATGTCAAAGTTATCAAACAGTCCAAACAGCCAGAAATTATTTCCTCTTCTTCTCTTTGCAACTTTTCCTCCTGGGGCAAAATCCCAAATATATTTTAAAGCTGTATTACAATTAGTTGTTGGTCTTATAATCTTCAAAGTGTCTCCTCCAACCAGTTTTAAAAGATTTTTTTTTTAGTCCTCTCCTTCCCAATGAGCTTGTTTTTACCTTAAAGCAGCAGTTTTTTCAATGCTTATTTGCTTTCTCCGTCAGGAAGGGGAGTGAACTTTCCTTTCAGCACTTTCGCCGTTTTAACAACTTTTTTTGGAAACAAATGTATCAATCCAAAAGTCAGGTTTCTAGGATGTTTAAAAGTATCTTAATGACCCGGTTCAGCCAAGAAAACTTCTCCTTCTGATTCTTCCTCCTGCACAACTCTTATCCGGTTGAAAATTCCTTTGAAGCTGCCATTTCTGACAGCCGCTCTACCACCTCAGGAAAAAGAAGTCTAGCCGGCTGGGGAAAGGGGGTGCGATATCCCCAGACCCCTGCCCGGATCTCCTCTGTCTTCCGCTGCCTCTTCAGGGCAGCGACAACCCCCAAATCCAATTGGATCAGGGGTACCTCAGCAGCAAGCGCAGCAGGGACCCGCAGAAAAGCGGATTCCTGCCGCCGCTGAAGCCTTGCAACCGGAACTGAGAGATCTACACTCTTGACTTACTAATTCTTAGTGAGGAAGAGAAGAGAAATACAGTACACATGTATTGATCAATTATTTGTTAGCAATATTTACTTGTTTAAATGCTTTTTTTCTTGTGACTGAATTTAGGTAGATGCACTTCGGTTGCGCCTGGAAGAGAAGGAGGCAATGTTGAACAAAAAGACTAAGCAAATTCAAGACATGGCTGAGGAGAAAGGAACTCAAGCTGGAGAGATTCATGATCTCAAGGATATGCTTGATGTGAAAGAACGCAAGGTTAACATTCTTCAAAAAAAGGTAGGCTTACCAAACATTGTTTTAAAAACTGAACCCCCTTTTTATTTTCACCAGAATGTAGCAATAGCCTTAGCTGTAAACAGTTGCTTTCTGAAGCTCTTGACTGAGCGAGCCTTCTTTGACTCTAGTAACGATGAACATATTTATATATTTATAGCAATGAATGTATTTATAAATTCATGATAATTAACAATGATTTGTATGCTAAATTTAGCAGTACGTGAATTGTAATCAATATATGGATAAGATAGCCATCTGATTAGCTTTAAGTGTATTCACTGTAATACTCATTAAATGAGTGGCAGATCCTGCATCACTTGCTAGAATGGTTATGCAATCAGCATGAACATATATGATGTTTCATCCAGATTATGCAAATCACTCATGCAGGTTTTTCAAAGAATAATCTAGGATTGTTCTAGTTCTTTCGTCGTAGAAGCACTGATTTCATACTTATCTGGAGAGAATATTTTCCATTTGCAGAAACCTTTGGCAAATGTCTACCTCCTCACTTGTTTCACAACACAAGTAATCGTATCAGTGAAAATATTCTCTGAGCTATTTTGTACTTTGATCAGGTTCCTATTGAATGATTATTTCTAAGGATAATTTTGTTTTATTTTTATTTTTTTCTTGCTGCATAAAGTACTATAGTTTGATAGGGTCAAAGTACAGGGGCTTTCATTTTTAAAAAAATCTATGAATTTAGATGCTTACCACATGGAGTCATAAGTTGATACTTATGGAAAGCATGAATTAAGTACAAGTTAACTACTATTTTTGTTAATCATTTATGAAGTAATGATACATAATCAACCTGCTTCCTTCCAGTTCTTTGGGTATAACCCCACCTTCTTCAATAATACAAGTAGTAAGGAATCATGAAATCATAGTTCAAACATCTGGAGAAATCTATACTTCAAATACTGTATTTTTCACTCTATAAGACACACTTTTCCCCCCCAAAAAAGGGGGTGGAATGTCTGTCCTATAGAGCGAATATGGTGGTGGGGGGAGGGGGGTTAGTGTCACTGCTGCCACCTGTCACTGCTGCTGCCGTTCTCCAGGAATGCTGGAGCCTTCGCTGCCGAGCAGCTGATTGGCAGTTGGATCAGCCTCCCAGAATAGCACCAATCAGCTGTTCTAGGCAGCGGGGATTGCCGCCACTGCCATTCACCACCATTGCCGCCGATTCCCACTGCCTAGAACAGCTGATCGGCGATATTCCAGGAAGTCGATCCAACCACTGCTCAGCAGCAAAGGCTCCAACATTCTCCGGTGGCAGCAGCTCAGCTCAGCTCAGTTGACCTTGGTGAGCGCAGTGGGATGGAGCCCTGACAAACCATGTGCTGGGGCTGCGATAACGTGCTGAAACTGACCAGGCTCTTAGCTGTTTGCTGCAAGGATGCTAGCCAGATGAATACCAGATGGATGCTGGGAGGCAGAGGCAGTTTTTTTGTTTTCTTGTTTTCCTCCCCAAAAGCTAGGTGCATCTTATGTTCCAGAGCATCTTAAAGTGCAAAAAATACAGTACTTAATTGAGCAAAAAGTGGGATATAAATTGAACAAATAAAATGATCCTAGATATTTTGAGCAGCTTTCTTTCTGTAGCACTTCTTTTATTCCAGTTTCCTCAAATAAATGGTTAGAGTTAACCAGAATAAATCTGGGGAAATTAGTTTCATCAAGACATACAAGGTCTTAGCTACAAAATGTTTAAGATTACATCTTGAGTATAGTACCTCTTCCTTGCAATAGAATGAATAGAAAGTCTTAGTCACTTTTACTTAACTGATTCTCATTAAATTAAAACATTGCTTGAGTATCAATACCAGTATCTCTTTGTTGATTTTTACCTGCCTATCAGTAATTATATTCAGTAATTAGTTTAAGTGGGCAGGATTTTGCTTGTGAGAGTGCTAGGAATTCTATAAAACATGCAGAAAGTGGGGTTTGGGGTTTTTTTTGCTTTCTGTTATTTCATGTTACATTCTACTATATTTTAACATATATAAACATCACAGAATTAAATAATTATTGACATTCTTGAAAATGTGTTGTCTGCTTCACTGAAATCTGTGAAAGACTTCCTGACTGCTATTTATGTGAACTGTTTGCTAATATTAATTGAGAGAAATGAGCAGTGTGACAGCTTGTACAAGAAATAAAATAGATTTATAGAATAAAATGTCCTACAGAACTCGTATGTCTATGTTACGAGCTTTACTCTAATTTTAATAGGTCCTCTTTAATCTTCTTCCCAGGGTGTATAAGAGGGAGAGAGCAGACACAATGGATTGATGAAATATGCATGTTGTCTCCATTACTTTTAGATAGCTGAGACAGTTTTACATTTTAGATTGATTGAAATAGGGTATTTCTCTTAGAGGTTGTATTCTTATGGCTGTATTGAATGGCATTTTTAGTTTGGTTTTTATTGGTTTGAATTATACATCATAGTTCTATTTATTGTTAAAGTTAACACACACACACATATATGTATGTATGTAAATCAATCAATCAGTTTTTTTCCAGACATACTGAGAAGAATTATTTTTTCCCTGAACTCTTGTATAATCTTGTATTTGCACTATAACAGAGTAACTTGAGGTTCCTACATTACAACCATCAGTTCTCCATCAGTGTGCACACATTTTTCTTGTTTTTTTTTTAAATTCTTTATTCACAAGAAATTAAATAGGACAGTAATAGCTGATTAGACATTTCTCACATGCAATTATGATAAATTCCATTCTCTGAAAAAATTCCCGTGTGGATTTGTGCTACAGATTTCTGAACTTTGTATTAAATCATTGACTTGGAAGATAGAATTGATGTTTCAATTAAAGTCAGTTTGGGAACATGTGTTAAAATAGTAGAAATTTCCACTTACTTTCTGGTACAGATTCTAAGATCAGATTTTCTCTATATGCCTATCAAGACCCTTCATATGTATTTTTATTGACTATATTTCTATTATAGGCCACCAATAGATTAAAGATACATGTCTTAACTTAGTCTTTTGCTTGTTTAGCCAACTGAATAAACAGTTCAGTTGAATTAACTGTTCATTCAGTTGGCTAATAAAATAATTGCCGTTTCCAGAGAGATAGCTGTTGGTCATTTCAACAAAATACCTGGGGACACTTTCTTGACAAATACATCATAAACTTTAATGGAAAGGAAATCCTCTAAATCCTAAATCTAACCTTTTCCCATAAGCCATACTTCTGATACCATTAGTTTCTCTATGCAGAGAGAATCAGAATAGAATAGAAAAGAAAAGAAAAGAACAGAGTAGAATTATTTATTGGCCAAGTGAGATTGGACACACAAGGAATTTGTCTTCAGTGCATAAGATCTCAGTGTACATAAAAGCTACAATCAACATAAATCATACTGGGAAACTAAATAAAACAATATAAATTGTAAATATACAAGCAACAAAGTTATAGTCATAAGTAGAAAAGGAGATAGGTAATAAGAAAGATGAGAATAATAATAATAGTGCAGCCTTACTAAATAGTTTGACAATGTTGTGGGAATTAGTTGTTTAGCAGAGTGATGGCATGGGGGGGGGGACTGTCCTTGTGACTAATTATTCTGGTGTGCAATGATAAGAAAGTGCTTTCTTATTCAGACAAGCATAGAGGATCCTAAGTGCTTCATGCTTTTGGAGACAGAATTGAACTTGAGGCCAAATGGTTGGGTTCCATTGCATAAAGGCAGAAGAAGCCTTAGAGCTTTAGGGGGTCTTCCTATGTTCCTCTTTGTTGCCATTCCCCCTGCCTCTAGATTCTGCACAATAAAACCATAAAGTCTGGACTTCAAAAATCTGGATGACCACCATGTTATCAGCAAGGACAACTTTCTGTATCTAGTGGTGGTCTGGATTTTTGCAGGCCAGACATTGTGGCTGAATCACAGGACCACAGTCAAAATAACGGCCAAAGAAAGTAGTAGCTATGATATTTTTCTCTGCTACTCTCTATAGAGAATAGCAATTAGGATTATTGGATCCTGACAACTGTGATCCCTAACTGAAATCCCTCCCTGAGTTTTATGTTGTGTCCTTCCCTTAAGATTGAAAATCTTCAGGAGCAACTAAGAGACAAAGAGAAACAAATGAGCAGTTTGAAAGAAAGAGTAAAATCTCTGCAAGCTGATACTACCAACACCGATACAGCCTTGACTACGCTAGAGGAAGCACTGGCAGAAAAGGTAAGTCTGAAGGAAAGGAGGTAACATTATTTAAAGATTGTGCCTTCATCACTGTAGACATCTGTTTGAGAAGTAATTCTCTGTATCCTCGCATTTTATTGCTTGAAATGAAGAAAAATATAAATGCATACCATGACATTAACAATATAATGCAAAGTTATTAATCCTGGTAATGATAAAAAATAAAGGAAAATGAAAAAATTTATAAAACAAGCAGACCTCCTTCTTCCTCCAAGTCAAAAGGAAAACAAATGAATTGAGATAATGACATTGTCAAGATTGCTTGTTCAAATGGAAACTTGGAGTCCATAGGATTTTGATGTCCTTTAACATCAAATAATGAAAATAATCTTGCATGACAATTTTAGGTTCTCACTAGACCAGCAAACTTGGAATTTTAAAACTTGTTGACTTCCAATTCCCACAATTCCCCAGGCAACATGGCTGGCTGAGAAATTCTGGAAGTCCACAAGTCCTAAAGTTGCCAAGTTTGGAAACTTTTGCGGTGAACAACCAGTGGCCCTTTGGGTCATTGTTTCGAGATTTTTCCTCACCAGATTCTTCAATACCACCAACCCTGGCAATTAGAGTATTGCATTCACTAGAAAAGTTCTTAAAACTTCAAGGACACATTCAGAGATGCCTTTCAAGTTGTCCATATTGACCACAGAAAATATTTATGATATTTTGTTGGAAATGACTTGTGATTATTTGATGTCATAAAAGTTTTATAAAATTTGCCAAATTTCAATTCCACTGGAGTCATGGGTCCCAGATATTGGACACAGTTAGCCCTTAGTTGAGGTGCCTTGGTTCAGAAGGTTTACCCTGACTTGCATCATTTTGCTCAGTAAAAGGGTACAGATATGAAAGTTAGTAGTACATAGATTTTTCTGTAGAGAAATGATAAGTATTCTATATTAGAACTCAAGTCACCTATACTGCAATTTGAATTCTAACCTCTTTTTCTTTCACTTCTCTTTACCTGCAGATAATGACATCTTAGTGTGGTTATTGTCACTCTAAAGTGAATTTATAAATTTCTAAATATCTATTTCAAAGTAATGAATGATGTTTTTCAATTTAAAAAAACAGAACTCTTATCTTTCCATAACATAAAGCCTGATGCCTCCACTGTGAAGCTCCTTTCTTGTCTATTTATAGTATTATATTGCATCCTTTGTCATTTTTGTTAGTAATGCCATTTTTAGAAATGAATTGCTGCCTCAATTCTTAGTTTCTGAAAATAAAAATCCTTGCAAGTTATTTAATAAATTATTTCAAATATTGACCATTTAATGGTTTCAAAATAAAATGATTGCAAGCATTTATTTAAAATCACATTTCTTCATATTCTTTAAAATCCAATAAATTGAATTTACTGGGACTTGTATTCTGAGTGAGATGAGAATTATTTGAAATCAAAGAGTTTATGTCCATTAAAAGATTATGTTTCTTTGACAATGCTATTCTGTTTTTGCCAGGAGCGTACTATTGAGCGTCTCAAGGAGCAGCGTGACAGAGATGAGCGAGAAAAACAAGAGGAGACTGACAACTATAAAAAAGATATGAAAGACCTTAAAGAGAAAGTCAGCATCTTGCAAGCAGATCTTACAGAAAAGGAGGTTAATCTTAGAGATGCATATATACATTTTGGAATTGCAACATTAAAAGGGGGTTATAATTGTTTACTTACGTACTGATATTGGTTAACAATAATGGTGCGCCTCTGAATTTAGATATTTCAAATGTAGTCTAAAGTCCACTGAGAAAATGAACAAGAGGGAAGATAAAAATACACAATTCTGAAAACAAATAAAGACAGCACAACATATACTATGCTGAGAGTCCTTGGAATGCAATTGAAATAGACTGTTCCCAGTAGCCACTTGCTGTACCCAGACTAGACTCCCCAAAGGTGATCTTATTGCGTGGGGGAAAAGAAATCAGTGGGCAGAGGCATTCCTTCAGTCTATAGAGTTTGAAAACGAATTAAATTCGTCTTGATTCTAAACTGACAACTAAGTTAAATGAGTAATTGCATCATTTGCATAACCTTATGTCAAAAATAGGGGTGTGCAAAACATTGGAGTTTGAAATATTTCAGTTGTTACATGCTCAGAATCAAATGTGCATGTTCTAAAAGTTGTTTTGAGTTCCAAACAAATCGCGTTTTCTTTGGTACTTGGACCAAGACTTCAGGTGGTATTTTCTGTATTTCACATGGAAGCACTTTCAGTGTGTGTTGCCTGTGCCTTGTGATCAGGTATTTTTTTAAAAAAAGAAAATCCATCTAAGCTAACATAGTAGATGCAATCATCCATAAACTGTAACAAAACAACAGTTATTTAAATCTGTGGCTTAGACCTAAAGCGTATTTTGCACTATTGTTTTTTGCAAATCTATGGCTTAGGTGATTGTGTATTTTGCACTATTGTTAGAGACAATCAGGGCTCCACAACTGAATTATTGCAAAAGCTCCATGAGTTGCAAGTTGTAAATGCAAGGACCACTGCTATTACAATACTGAGTTAGTATAGTGTAAGTTGCTTTGTTGAATTTTGGACTATGCATTGATGCTAATGAGTTGTAAATGGATAGATATAAATGAATGTAGAAACTTAAGGCGTAGATTTGTTTTGTCTTTTCCTTATTTAACATTAATGATATGTATGAAAGAATGCAGCAATCCACAGAAACCCAAAGCGGAACACAAATCTACAAAGGCCAACAGACCTATTGTTTTTTGCTGGGCTTCAGCTTTTGAGGCTGAAAGATCTCCTACTGCCTGCAGTGGTTTCTTACTGGAATTTTTAAAATAAAAACAATTATCCTGGTGATTTTTTTCTGCAGAATGGATGACAGGCACTGATATCTGGGACTCTTGGGTGAAAAATTAGGAAGGGAAAGACTTATTCCAAAATTCCACGGTTTTCTATAGTCAGAATACATGAAACACATTTTTTGATTCTGTTGAAATTGTTGAATTGCTTCCATACAGATTTCATTGGAAAATAATCTATTTAGAATGTTTGGGAGAAGGCTTATTGTTCCAAAATCAAAACTAATTTTTTTCCCCATTTTATACACCCTTACACATTCTGCTAGAATCGATGAAACAAACCTTTATGTTGTAAAAAAGAACCATTTATCAAACTATTTTTAGATTTACAGCATATGAAATGAATTTGATATTTTTTATTAATCTTGAAAGTCCCTTCCAAACTCCTATTGTTTATTTAAACAAATACACAGCTTACCACAATGAAAATAGTGCAATAGCTATTTTTAAGTTATATATCCTTCAAATGGTTTTAAACCTTAGTAACTAACTTGTAACTAAAAAACACTTCAACCTGACTCTGAAATAGTATAGTATATGTGAAGTGGAATAGACGGGAATGGAGTGGAATGGAATGGAATAATCCATTATTGTGATGTAGTCTTCAAGTCTTATGAAAGACCACAATAAATATTTGAGAATGGGAGCAATATCTGTCACTGCATTTATTGTCTTGTAGACTACACTCCTGGATTTGAAGGAACATGCTTCATCATTAGCATCAGCAGGATTGAAAAAAGACTCTAGACTGAAAACATTAGAAATTGCTTTAGAGCAAAAGAAGGAAGAATGCCTGAAATGTGAATCTCAGCTGAAAAAGGTAAACATTATATACTGTCTCCTCATAAATGAAATTTTAATTATGACTTTAGGCTTGTTTCATTGTATCAGAAGTTCATTGCTATGCAGAATAAGTAAAATTATTTATTTACATCTTATTCTGTTTGGGAAGATGTTCCTGTCCATTTTCATATGATATTTAAAATCAGATAATCTGCTTCTTTATAGCACACATAAGTATTCAAAAGGTTATCAGCTAAGTCAGGAGTACTTAGATCTGGCCCATGGGGCTACCCTAGAAACAGCGAAGGACCAGCCCACAGTGCCTCTGCCAGCAAAGATGGAGCTTAGGAGGGCCATGCGCAGCCCTCCCGGACTCCATTTTCACTGGCAGAGGGCTGCAGGAGACTATTGCAGCAGAAAATGGAGCCTGGGAGGGCTGCAGGAGGCCCTCATGAGCTCCATTTTTGCTGGCAGAGTGCTAGCAAAACAAACTACTAGCAAAAGTAGCATTTGATCACATGAGTCATGTCCAGCTGGCCACGCCCACTATGGCTATGCCCACCCCAAGGTCAAACACAATCCTGATGCCGTACTAATAAAGTAGAAATAAATCATATATGTTGAATGAGTATTCAAAGGAGGGGTTGATAATTGAAAATCTGCAAGTCAGAATGTTAAGAAAACTTATGAACTAGGGAAAGCTACTGAAAATCTTTATGGCAATACTTCCAGTCTGGAATAGTGGGGTTTTTTGGCTTTCAGAAATCACCATAAAAAAGCTTACTTTAAAAAAAAAATATCATCATTTTTAAAGAAGACAGGAAATCTATCCAAACAGACAGTCTAAATCTATCCATAACCACAGACTTCCATAATTAGAAATCAGCCCAAAGAATGTATCTCAGTTGGCAGAAGAGATGGACACCTGTATTATACTAACCTGTCAGTAGTATTTCAATTCTATCCAGTCAGTAAAATTTTAAGTCAGTTTGAATAATCTTAAGACTTTCAAGACTTTTAATCTCTTGAAGAATGTTTGTGGTCAGATGTATTTCATGTCATGCAGCCTTGCGGAGTTTCTTGGGAATTCCAGGAAGCCCATAAGATATTATGGTGAAGTTATGTGGACTAAAATCTGAGTTTCTTAAGATATTCAGACAAAAGCAAAAACTGGCAACAGTTGGAAAGAAAAAAATTTTATAATAGATGCTTCAGTAGAAAGTTAAGAAATATTACAGTATAAGTTATTCCAATTATTTTTTAAGACTTATTCTGTTGCTTCTAGGATAGGTGAAAATATTCAGTCTAAAAATGTGACCAGTATTGGACACTCATACATTAACAAATCTAAATAATACTTCATTATGCTGGTCTACAACTACAATAAAGATTCGATTTATGTGAATATTAAATGAACTAAGAGTACAATTTTTGTTGTTTAAGAATTAATATATCTTCGTACTATAAGAAGAACCAGCTCCACTTTGTATGCAATGGCTCTCCTTACATTTTTTTTTCAGAATAGAATATTTTGTAGCATGGATGTGCAAAATAACTCTTAGAATGTTTTTTTCAAAAGGCTTATGAAGCAACCATTGAGGCCAGGGCCAATCCAGAGATTAATGATAGATTTCAGCAGATCGAAAAAGAGGTGGCCCAGTATCGAGAAGAGTCTATCAAGGCTCAAGCTGAAGTTGATCGCTTGCTGGAAATCCTAAAAGAGATGGAAAATGAGAAGAATGATAAAGATAAGAAGATAGCTGAACTGGAAAGGTGAGAAGGGTGTAAGAGTGGGGAAGGAAAGACAAATTTCATCTATATTGAGCTTTTAAAAAACTACGGGTGGGTACGCACTTAAAACAATGTTTTCTTAATAGTTGAGAAGTCTGCCATTTTTTGACTATTCCGAAAGATAAATTGAAATTTTGGGATTCTCTCTAGTGAAGTATTTATCTTTTTTACTAGAGACTTCCTTAATTTACTTAATAAGGGTTTGGTGAGATATTTTACTTGTGGGCACAGTTTAAGATGTTGGTTTCATAAGTGAGGTGCCACAAGGTTCCGTCTTAGGCCCAGTACTCTTCAATATCTTCATTAATGACTTAGATGAGGAAATAGAAGGGGAACTTACCAAATTTGCAGATGATACTAAGCTGTCAGGAATAGCTAACACCCAAGAAGATAGGCTCAAGATCCAGGTGGATCTTGACAGACTAGAACACTGGGCCATATCTAACAAAATGAAATTCAATGTAGAGAAAAGTAAAGTCCTACACTTAGGTAAGAAAAATAAAAAATACACATATAGACTGGGTGAAACCAGGCTCAATAGCAGTAACTGAGAGGGATCTTGGAGTCTTAGTGAACAATCAGCTAAATGTGAGCCAGCAGCAGCCAAAAAAGCTAATGCAATCCTAAATTGTATTAACAGAGGGATACAATCAAGATTAAGGGAGGTACTAATACCACTCTATAAAGCCTTAGTAAGACCACACCTAGAGTAGTACATCCAGGTTTGTTCACCACATTATAAAAAAGACATTGAGACTCTAGAAAAAGTACAGAGAAGAGCAATCAGGTTGATTGGAGGACTGGAGACTAAAACATACGAAGAACGGTTACAGGAACTGGACTTGGCTAGTTTAGTAAAGAGAAGGATCAGGGGAGACATGATAGCAGTCTTCCAATATTTGAGGGGCTGCCACAGAGAGGAGGGGGTCAAGCTATTTTCTAAAGCATCTGTAGGCCAGACAAGGAATAATGGATGGAAACTGAACAAGGAGAGATTTAACCTGGAAATAAGGAGAAACTCTCTGACAGTGAGAACAATCAACCAATGGAACATCTTGCCCTCAGAAGTTGTGGGAGCACTATCACTTGAGACTTTCAAAAAGAGATTGGATTGCCATTTGTCAGAAATGGTGTAGGGTCTCCCGCTTGGGTGGGAGGTTGGACTAAATGACCTACAAGGTCTCTGCCAACTCTGATTATCTGTTATCTGTTAACTTGACTACTATCTAAGGAACCATGCATCTCCATACGAAGCTTTCTGGACATTCTGGTTAGCGGCAGAGATGTACTTTTGTTTATCAGGTACATGGGGAAAGGGCCTTTTCCTACTGTGTGCAAACTGTAAAATGCACAGAGCTGCACTCAATTTCCAGTCTTCTAGGACCTCCCTCTTCAGCCAAGACTTTCATTTTTGAGCCAGTTTAGTAGTGATTTAACCATTTTTATAGGAGTTTAATTGATTGTTTTATATTTAATTATTGATATCTTCAGTACTATATGGGCAAAAAAGCAGGGTGTAAATCCTATAAATAAATGCTGCCACAAGCCAGTAAAATTATATTGATCGAAGTCACTTCTTAAGGAAATGTTCACTTAATCCTCGAAAGAAATAGCTTCATGGAATCGCTATTTCTTATCTTCTGGATTATTCTTTCATTTGATATAATATTTCAATGTGTCAACAGATCGACCCAGAAATCTAAACCTATCTCTAGCCGTAGACAACTGCAGGCAAGTTTATTATAGGGAAAAGCTGTCCATTTAGCACCGCCAATTCTCACGTTGAGTTTGATAGGGAAATGCAAAGTAAGCATTTTATTAAGAACGCACTAATAACTGACCGCAGCAAATTCTCAGGATTGGATTACCAGATCAGCTTTGTCTTTGGGTGGTACTTATCCTACTTAGAGTCAAAGATAGTTTTAAGAGGCTGGAGGTCTTTCTTCACCTGTTATCTTGGAAGGCACTTCATAAGTGAGGGGAAAAAAGAGTTTTCTCATAGCTGTTTCCCATAAATAATAGAAAATCAATGCAGTTATCTCTCATATATCTGTTACAGTCAACTTTAAAAATATTAATTTATTATTATTTATTTCTTAGCATCTTTTGATTTTCTGTTTTCTAATGAAACAGAAAAATAAAATAAAAAACTTCTTGCTGTGAACTTGCTTTTCCATAATCATTTTTCATTGATATTTATGTTGCATTTTTCTTTCTTTCTTTGGCTCTTTGGTTGATTTATTGTAGGGTTTCTTTGGCAATGCCTTTTCTCAATTAGCATATATCATGCAGCCTATCTTCCTACCCAGGATCTGCCCCTGCATCACAGCCTGTAAGGAAGGTTTTTATGGAAGTTTGTAGGATAGAGAATTTTGTTCAAGGCGAATTGTTTCTTTTCTGTGAGATGTTGTTTTATACTCATTGGCTACAGTTTTTCTTGGGTTTTTTCAGTATTTATTATTGAGTGAATATTTATTGCATCTTAACAATGCAATTTTTATAATTGTCTACTGGCATGAAATTACAAGGTCTTTGGAGTGATTTAATTCTTTTAATCTCGCCCCTTATTCATTGGTAATATTGCTATATATTTATAATATTGCTGTGAATAAAGTCCCCAGTAGTGTTTCCCCATTAATTTTGAACCCATGTATAAATAAGTACAAACAATTGAGGAAATTATTGTAAGAGCATAGGGAAGCATAGAGCATTTGCAGCATCCTATTTGTATGAATCAAGGGAGGTTTTTTTTACTATAAAAACAAATAAAAATAAATAAGGCACTGGAAATGAGAAATGGAAGTCTTGAAAATGAAACATAGTTTTCAGGAAATATGAAAAAGTTAACAAGTTTTCCATTAAATGATGTAGCTTTTAGTAAAGGGAATGTTATGAAGGGAAGGGTTGCTTTATTAAAATCACTAGTTTCTATTATTGTTTTAGTTAATATATAAATTAAAATTTCATTATCAAAGTGTTACATTTGTTATCTAGCTTATAAATTCATTTGTCATTTAAGGGGTTGTGATAACACAGAATTGGAGAACCCCCGTGTACATTATGAAAATTTCAGAGTTATATATAACACATACTGCATATAATGCAATACCTTGGAATGTGTATGCATGCACACAATTATAGCATGTATTTGATTTTAAAAATATAAAGTCCATATTTAATGTTGAAACTACAAACATAAAATTCCTGATTGTTGCAGCCTTTTTGTCATCAGGAGCAAATTATTTATCAAACAGATTGTAAACTGTTTTGCTATGTAATTTAACCTAATACCATTTCTTGGCAAAAAATAAATTTAATTTTTCACAGTTTTAAAGGAATGGTCTTAGAAAATAGTTATAATGTCTTTTATTATAAGCAAGTAAGTGATACATAAAAAGGAAACATTGACTGCTATTTCTGTTTTTAAATTCTTCTTGCTTAGATTGGGTGAAAAAAGATTAAAACCTAAGTATCCCTACTAAACTGATTTCCCATACTGATTACAACAATACTTCAGGGAAGAATTGGTGATACGAGAGCAGCTTTCCCAGCACAGAGGCCAAAAGATTGTCAGTTCAGTAATAATCTTCAGTGACAAGGTTTAAGTAAAAAAAACTTGACCCATGTAGGTCAACTTGAGTCAAAGCTGAAATAACATGGCCTTTTTCTGTTCTACTAGAATTAAAGTGATACTAATATACAGCTTCTCTAAATCCACAAAAAATACGAAGCATATCATTGTACACAACTGCAATAGTTCAGCCAAAATAAATGAAAAAGAGCATATCATTTATTCAGAATAACCTTTGTGGTGTCTTATCATAATTCATCAACAAATTAAAAGCAATCAGTCATTGCTCTTTTCATGTTTTCAGGAGTTTGTGCTTTATTCTTAAATCTATGGATTAATACCAAATGAGCAAAACAAATATTCAAAATTACCACTTTAAAAATAAATGATCTAAGCAATGTGCATTTGAAATTATTTAATTGAAAAGATAAAATATGCAAATTTAGTTTTATTCTAGCTTTGTGTAAGGATAAGTTTCATAGCTTCCACCTTTCGTGATTATTTATAGTAATAAAAAAATTGGGTACAAGTTACATTTTTTGAAGCTTGGAAGAGGTATAACATCTAGACACTATAAAGAATTTGGGAACCATAGATGTTTGAAGAAAAAAAATTGCTTGTAATAATGGTGGCATCATTTTGAAACAAGATGTGATTTCTTTTAACTGCCCTTGTTTGTTTAGGCCTGCTGTATTTGGGGAAATTCCTTGGATCGTTTTAAAACTAGTTGACATGTTGGCTTTTAAAGGGATGTTATCTGTTTAAATATTGGTGCACAATCTTTACCCTCAAAAATTGTACGTATCTTGATTATGCCTGTGGAAGTAGCTAAAAGGCTAGTAAGCTCTTTCTTATCCATGGTTTGTTTAGAGTAAAATCACCCTTCTTGATTTCTTGTGGTCCTACAAAACAAGAAATATAAGTCATAAATAAATGCAGCATGTGGCTCTAGACTATTATGAGAGGAAATCTCAATTCTCATATAGTGATCAGCAGATCAGCAATGGAACTTCTGAAATTTGTACTTTTATCCTTGTATAATATAATATATTATAATATAATATAAATGTGTATAATATAATATAATATAATATAATATAATATAATATAATATAATATAATATAATATAATATAAATGTGTATAATATAAATGTGACCAACTAAACTATCTGTATAACACACATTCACAATCATAATTGTTATATGTGAACTACAGCAATGTTTACTACTATCCTGCAACCATAAGTGTATTATATATACACCAACACTGATTTAGTCTAGTTTTTACTGAATTGCTGTATAACAAACAAAATTGTTTTGTTGACAACAATTCAGTTGGCAATAATATAAAATCTTTTTAAACGTTCTTCTCTGAAATCTCCAATATTTGTGTCAATCAGAGATACTTTATTATTCTTCCAATTTCAATAAATAAAAAGGTTATTTGTTGTGATCCAGATGAAAAGTACTAATCTTCAGAAGTCTACTTTTAGCACTCTAAAGTATAACCTTTGATAAATAAAATCCATTGCATCAATTCAGGTTGTATAACCTTTTCAAATATCTTTATATTGTTAACATATATTTTAGAAACTATTGTCAACACTGAATGGTTAATACTGAATAAGAGGACAGAGTATTGACTATTATTGTATTTTTTTCTGTTCCACCTCACCTGTGCATCTCAAAGTGTGGACTTGAATTATAAATGACTTGAGAATAAGATGAAATAAAGTATTTTTTATGAAGTCTAATATTTGTATATTATTAAGATTGTTCACTCATTAAATATTCTAGGTTCCCCTGAAGCTTCATGAGCAACATATGGAACCTCAGTTTCACCTAATCTCTGTCCTCTTATTAAATTTGGTTTCCTCTTTGAGATAATCTTTTTGAATAAATATTAGCCTTGATTGAGGAACAGCCAAAAGAAACTTAGTATTGTCAGGATTTTAACTTTTCCACTAAAATGTTTGAGATAAGAAAATTTCCTCAACAGTAAAATCTTTTCATTGTGATCCACACAGTGTACTGGGTATTCTTTCAGTGTTACTTTTGGGTGGTGAGCCCTGAAATAGTTTGGGTTTTTTATTCATTTATTTATTTATTTTATTACATTATATGCTGCCTATCTTGCTGAAGGTGACTCTTGAATCACATGTTATGTATGAAAATATACAGTCTAACCAGATGGCTCTTTTGTTGATCCAAGAAACTTCCTTAAATATTGAGATTTGACTGAAAATGTCTTACTTTGCTTTCTGGCTCTGCTTTCTGATGCTATGCTACTTTTCCGTCAATCTTCTTGATGTGTCAAGTTTGGGGAGTGTGTTTCTCATTTAAATCTTTCTCTGACTTTCTCTTTCTCATTCCCTACCCTGGACTTGCTGCTTGCTTCAGCCTCACTTCAAGGTCAGTATGTTAATTTAAAGATTTTATTAGACTGGTACATCTGAAATTTGTAATGAGGCACTGCAGCTCTTTTTTTCCTATAAAAAAGAAATGAAAAATCTTAAACTGATGATTTTCTGCACAGCAGAGAAAAAATGTGCTTTGTGCATATATTGGCAGTGTTCTTATTATTGTGACAAGTAGAGAGGGTGGAACAGATAATACATTAAGGATTAGCTTCTTCCCTCATCATCTCACTGACATAGTTTTCATCTCACTCATATTCATTTGTCTTCCTTTCTGATCACAGCTACCAAATCAGTTGAGCATCCTTTTAACAATAACGCAGGTTGATATAATGATGGATATTTGCAAAATGACTCTCAAGAATATAGACTAATGAATATGATGCCAGTCACATATTTCCTCTTTGCAGGTTTCAAGAATGACTGAAAGGGTATTACTACATTTCTTAAAATATTTGTATAAGCAAGCATACAATAAAAGTCGGTGTTGAGCTATCGATCAGTCTCCTTCTTGGTATTAACTCATATATAGGGGAGGATAAAGTTGGGAAGCAAAACTCCCTGTTTTCATCACATGTAGTGGGAAGAAAATTTAAAAACACTGTTGTGGTAATTTCATAGCCTGTGTATGCCATAGAACTTCCAAATATTTAGCATGTAGCTTTATTAATGCCATATGGAAGAGGATAGTGAACTAGGGCTGGCAAATCCCAGTTTTCTGCTAGGTAGATTTGTTTCAAATCAGATCTAAAATACTTTAAAGTAAAAAACTGCAAAGGAGATTTTTTTTAATCCAAGCAAAACAACACCTTAATTTTCTTAATTTCTAACTGGATAAGAAGCCAGCAGGAAAGAGATCTAATCACATTTCACAAGCTAAATGTGAACAATACTAAACATATATTTGTTTAAAGGCATGTGCCAGAAGTTTCCACTGAAATATAGTTGCTAGGGAATTGTTTGGTATGCAGTGCATATTATAAAGGTTCTGCATTTATTAAAAAAAACTGAATATAGTCTTATCTCTGGAAGGAAGAGTTCAGCTGGTTATTTATATGTAATTATTTTGTAAACATAAAATAAGTAACTTTTAAAAGTAAATTACATTTACAATAAAAGCCTTTTTACCTTCCTGAATGGATAAATATGCTATTGTAAAAATAAATGAATCGTAGAATCAGGAATGGTCTGATGATTCATATATTTATTTACTATATAGGTAATCCTCAACTTACGACTTATGTCCTGCTAAATGGTTCTACAGATAATTGTCTAATTATAAATAGGATAATTGAGTGCCAAAATATTGGGACATGGGAGATTTCTTTTTTCTATTAAATATACTATTTTTCCTGGTATTGAAAGAAATAGAATCTCATTGGAAAGAACTTCATTAACTATACTCTGTTCTTGTAGTGCTTGATGCTTCTTGCTAATACTTTTAATTTTATCATTAATCCTGAACAATCCTTACAATTTAACTTTTTGCCTTCAGTAGCACTTTATTGAAACCATTATTATTTGGTGTTCAAAGTGGGTTTCATTCCTGGATTTCTAAAATCAGAATTAGCTTTCATAGCTCTGCTACTATATAAATCTTAATAAATAAATAAAATATTTATAATATTTTTAAAGTAACCACATTCTTAAAATAACTGTCCAAGGAAAAACCTCAGTGTAAGGAAAAAAAATGTAAACTGTCATTCAATTTACTTTGGTAAACAGTCAAAATTAAGAGTTTTAGATCCAAAAATATAGATTTTAAACCTTGTAAATCAGGATCTCATTTACATGTCCCATCATGCAAAATTATAGATAGTTCTAAGGATTTACAATCTTTTTAATATTGTAACATTAATATAGTTCAGTGATTCCCTTCACATACGAAATTCTAAGAATTATAGAAATGAAAATGTTTCTAGATATTTATACCTTTGAATTTTATTACAATCCTTTTTCAGGATTAGGTGCAAAATTTTCTCCTATCCATGTCTTACTATTTTCAATTCTACTTCCTTTTTCTTTCCTATTTAGTTATCTGTATATGAAATTTGTTTTTAAGATTTGAGTTTCCTAGTTTCCAGAAATAAAATCCACCCAATCTTCTCATTTGGGACTTCTTCCTGGCACACATACAACAGGCTAGTTATAGTTTTGTGACTTTTAGAGGAACAAACATTGTTTTTATTGGCATTGGATACCATGTCTTATAAATGCAATGGAAAAAAGAACAGCAGCATAAGAAAATGACAAGGACTTGTGATACAAGCTGAGAAAGAACTCCAAGTTTTCATCTTAATAGTGCCAGATTAATATTTGTCCAAAGCATGGTAGCTTTTTAACATTTAAATATTAGTCTTGGGGATAGCTGAAAAGAAATGGGAAATGGATTTTAACATGTCAACTATATTTCAAAATAGATATTGTCATAGTTTCATTTTTTTGAAGCAGGAAGTTGAACAGAATTCTGTTTCACTCTTGCAGGTATATCTACTGCTTTGATCTTAACAGAAACAAAGGCTGTTATCTGCCCTACTCCTGTACCTATTTAATTCCTACTACCTTATCATCTGACTTGGGGCTTTTAAAAAAAATCTTATTCACTTATTCACAATGTGCTTGAGGTATATTTTGTTCCTGTTTTGAACTTTAAATATGAAAACACAATAACCTGTGTATGAAGTAAGTAGTTACGTACTCTCAGCAAAAGGGGTCGTTGTCTTCTTTAGATCAAACCTGTGCAATTAGTAGAGGAGAAGGAACCTCACTGATAAATTAAAAATGTTTGCAGGCCACCAAGGAATACCTGGCAAACTGATTGACTGGCAGGTAGCAAAGTGGTCACAATGCTGGAGAAGTTGTTGGCAGTGAGGCTTGGAGCTACTTGGAGCATGTCTTTTGACAGGAAGTAAATTGACCTTTTAAAAATGCCGGTAAGCTTCACAAGCTTCTTGATGGTGGCACTTGTTGTGGTATGGCTCCTGTCAGCCATTCTCACTATCCGTGCCCCCTCCCCCCATCTTTTCCCCCTGTATCTTCTCCGACAGATTGTATGCTAATCTGCTTATTAGCCCTGCAAGGTAGTCCAGACCAAAAAAACACAACCAGGAATACTAGCTCTATTTTTAGGGTGCATCTTTCAAGACTGAAAGTATTTCTCCCTCCCTTTTTTAAAAAAAAAAAATTCTCCAGAAAATTAAGGAATCTCCCTTCTGAAACCAGTCCCATCCCCCTTTCTGTGGGCTGAGAAAACCCTTACATGCTAGTTGTCTAATCTGTGGATCTCTCTCACTGTGACTCTTTCTCTCTCTCAAAGCTTTCCCAGGCTTTGTTTTTCTATTTTTGTTTTACTCCATAATGGGCTGCTTTAAAAAAAAAAGCTGCTCATATTTGCTTCTCGTTTTCTTTCTGTCAGTCTTCCAAAGTTCTAGCTTTTAATGTTTCTTGCCATCTTCCTTTACTGAGCTTAGGGCTTCTTTCTTCCTTTCACCAAAAACCAAAGATGTATTGTCCAAAAACAGAGATACTCCAGCATCTCTTGCTTCTGTTAGAGCCCCCTTTATGACTTTGTTGGCATTGTGTGTGTGTGTACACAATGTTTCATGGTGCTTTAGGGCAGCAGTCACCAACCGGTGGGCCGTGAGAAAATTTTGGTGGGCCGCAGAGAAATCTCACCCCCAGAGCACCCCTCCCCAAAGCAATTAATCCAGGCTGCACAGAAACACAAGGCTGCGCTGTCCACATGGCCCGTGGGAACACTCTTTTTTAAAATAAAAAATTCAATATTTACATGCATGGTGTGTTGTGAGTTAATTTTGTGGGTTTGTTTGCTAGCAAATTTTATGAGTTTGCTTTCAGGCAAATGTTATGTGACAGATTGAGCTAGCCAATGGCAGATAGATTGATTTCTGAATGAATCTGTGATTCTGTGAGCAATTCAATCTGCCTACTTGCTTTGCCTGAGCTGGGGTAAAAGTTGCTATTTTTTTAAATAAAAAAATTCAATAGTTATATAAATATTTATAATATTTACATACAAGCCGTGCCCAGCCAGTCACATGACCACCAAGCCACACCCACAAGTTAGGCCACGCCCACATAACCTGTTAGTGGTCCCTGGGATCTAAAATTATGAGTTTGGTGGTCCCTGAGGCCCAAAAGGTTGGGGACCCATGCTTTAGGGAACTGTGATAATGTGTTAATGAAACAAAATGAAGGGGGAAAGAACGTGTTCATTCTAGAACCATCCGGGGAGGGGGAATCAGAAGAGGTGAATGGGTTGCTTTTCCTGTTCCTTCACTACGATGCATTCCTATTAAAAACCAATAGCAAAATGGGGGAGGGGATATTCATCATCTTCCTCATTTTTCTATCTGACTTTCCTTCCTTACCTCTTCCTTTAAAATGTGGTGCCTTGTTTTTATTTCTTCTTCCTTGGAAGTATCTGTATTTTCAACTCTCAGATTATCATTTTGTTTCTATGATTACTAGTACGGAGTCCTTGTCCTACCTTGACAGAAATTCTGCTGCTGAATTTTGCTTTTTTCCTTTGTGCATATATGATACCCTATAAGGTTATAGACCTATACACTATCTGAAGACATTGATTTATTATCTTTCATCCATATTCATCCAAATATATATTTCAGGGGCTCGTTCTCCAATTTAGAACATTTGCCTCTTTCATACTTTTACTATATGGGTTCTCTCTTTGCAGCTGCTTTGAGAATTATGGTGCTGGAAGATTTACATCATGTTACTTTTAATAATGTAACCTCAATATTTGACCATTCTACATGCAGAATGAAAGCATAGAAAGTCAAGGCTTCTTAAAATTGGACTGATATACTGTATATGTCTTCTGTGAATTTGGATGTTAAAGAACATTCCTGAAAATACATTGAATAGTTGTTAGTTAGTTAGTTAGTTTACTTTATTGTTAGTTAGTTAGTTAGTTTTCTTTATTGTCATTGCACCTCGTACAACTAAATCAAATGCCATTTTCAGTGCACATCATGACCATGAAAATAAACACAAACACACATCCTTCACCCTTCACACATTGAACTGGAAACCCCTGACACCACACCAACACTGCACTATACAGCAGAATTGAACAGAGCTACTGCCCTGGGATAGAAGCTGTTTTTCAGCCTATTTGTCCTTGTTTTTATTATGCTGTACCGTCTGCCAGATGATAATAGTTCAAAAAAGGGTTCCCAGGATGAGATGGATCTTTGAGAATGTTTTGAACTTTCTTATCCAGGTCATGGTTGTCCCAAAGATGCTTTTTTTCAGGAGGCAATTGGACTTTCTTGTTTTTTCTTTTGAAGACCTTTCAATTCTCATCCAAGAAGCTTCTTCAGCTCCACTCCCCACTATTCTGTCCGAGCTGAAGAAGCTTCTTGGATGATAAGCAAAACATCCTCAAAAGAAAAAACAAGAAAGTCCAGTTGCCTCCTGAAAAAAGCACCTTTGGAACATACTAAATAGTTAGGAAACATGAATAAATAACATATAAATCAATTCAAAGTTCTCACTAAGCACAAATGATCATGCTTAGCCCAGGGGTGGGATTCTACCAGTTTGCACCTATTTGCTAGAACCGGTTGTTAAC
Source organism: Hydrophis major (assembly GCA_033807585.1). NCBI lineage: Eukaryota > Metazoa > Chordata > Lepidosauria > Squamata > Elapidae > Hydrophis > Hydrophis major. The sequence continues at coordinate 197,186,898 of CM066331.1, forward strand.
ATTCTAAGCAGTTCGGAGAACCAGTTGTTAGAAGAAATTATCAGACTAATCCTGTAAGGAAGGCAGGAAGGAAACATTCTGGTGTTGCTTACAGAAACTGCCTCTCTGTTAACCCTTATTACATTCTTGGCAGGATTAGACTTCCTGTCTTAGGAACGTCTCTGGAGTTTTTTTCCCCTCCTTTGCTGGTACTTTGCTTGTGTGGAGTGACAATTCAAAGTTACAATGGCACTGAAAAAAGTGATTTATGATCCTTTTTCACACTTATGACTGTTGCAGCATCCCCACAGTCATGAGAGGCCAGGCGAGGATATGCATGCCTTGAGTGAGGGATGTTGAATTGGCAACGCCCAGCCAGTCACATGACCACCAAGCCACACCCACCAACTAAGCCATGCCCACAGAACTGGTTGTTAAAAAATTTGAATCCCACCCCTGGCTTAGCCTATCATATTTTGAACATGTCCAGCTTCCTTAAAAGGTCCACAATGCTGGAAAGAATGGAAGGAAAGAAAAGAGAATGATTAGTAGAAAGGCAAATAGGTCCACTTACCTTCCTACTGATCACCCTCTTCTTTTTTCCTTCCACTTTTGTAATCAAGTTCAGCAGTAATGAATGGACCACTTAGACACCTAAAAGATGCAGCTGAAGACTAATCTCAGAGAGAATGTATCTGTGTGGCCATAGAGAGTTGATGCTGACTTGGCATCATCTAATCACTCAGTCAGTCAGTCAATCAAGCCTCTTGCAAATCTTCAAATGCTTCCTGATATGTCTTTGCCCATGTTTCCCCTATTCATATTTTGAACTGTTACCATCAGGGAGACACTATAGGTGTCTTAAAATGAGGACTAATAGACTGAGAAACAGTTTCTTTTCCAGGGCAATAATTGTCTTGAATCAAACAATGCATATGTGATTTAGCCCTATGTATATAGTGGCATTTTTAAACTATCTAACTTACTATATGTTTTAGATAGGTTTTGGACTAGGTTTTTAATTATTATTATTATTGTAATTATTTTAATTTTTAAATACTCTGTAGTGTGCTTGTGATGTGTTTGGGGCACTGTGCTGGAGTAGCTTTCAAATTTCACTGTATTTGTAGAATGCAATGACAATAAAGGTATTCTATTCTATTCAGTTCAGATTTCCTAGCTAAATCTGTAGTAATTTGTGCTAAGATTGCATAGTGATATATGAAGTAATTGCAGTGCTGTACCTTCAATAAGAAACATGTCATTTATTTTCCTATATCCAGAAGGTCTATTTCCTACTTTCCTCTGTTTTGCTTTCAGTTCTTGGTTCCCTGCAACAAATCACAGATATTTGAGTTGTTGGAACTAAGGGAATAAAATAATAAACAATTAAAAGAGAGGAAATCCCCAACAGCTACCCTTACTGAGAAGAGTAGCAAGAGAGTATGAAGATAGTAAAAATGAGTGCATTTTTAATCTCCCACTGAAATATTTTAGTTTCCTGATTTTAAAAATTTGTATTTCTTACTAGCATATGGTTAAGACATTGAGATAAAATCACGGAGATAAATTAATTCTCTAGCCACTTTAGAGTTTTGTGCAGCTGGTAAAAGATATGATCTAAATATGACATTACACTTCTAGTTTCCTTCCATAGATGGCATACTTGCAAAGAGAAGAGGTTTCTATATGTTGTTATATGTCAAGAAACCTCTTCGGTTAATTGTCAAGAGAACAGATAGGATGCAGGCAAGACCGTAATCTTCTCTGGGTCATTTGCCAAAGCAAGCAAGGTCAAAACAATATCTAATCAAAGAATATCCAAATGTCTAATAATGTACATAGCTGAATATTCATTATTTGGCTAACGGCTTTTAAAGCCTCACTTATCTTAAAAAGCAATTCCTAAACATTGTTATATTACAGACTACTATTCTGGTTTTTGTATCCTTTGCGATGTAAGGGGCATTCAGAAAACTTCTCCATAGTAGGAGATTCATGATATAAGGTGTGTGTGTGTGTGTGTGTGAATTTTCAGGGGCCCCTCCCCCATTGCTTTTCTTCGTATAAAAATGTTCCATTAATAGTACTCTTAATTGATGAAAGATTTGAAGGGCCATTGGCATAAGTAAAGTAGCAATCTTATCCACTGTGTGAGAACTCTTGTCTTCACCCTGTTCATTTATTCTTCTGGTCAGAAAACAATCAGGAATTCCATCACCATATATTTGATTGTACTGCTGAAAAGCAAATCATTTTCACATTGAAATTAAAAAAAGAACCATTTGCTTTTTTGGTTTCCCTGGAGGTCTTGCAGATTGTCTAAAAATTACTGCGATCTACTTTTTTTTTTGGCTTTCAATCCAGGTTAAGAAGCCCTAGTACAAAGGCAGTACTGCTGATGGTTATTTTATAGTGCATTTTTCATATCATTCTGAAGTATTTTTTTGAAGTGCTTACTTTTTTGTCATGTCATGTTTATTTAATACAGCTGAATTTCGTTGTCTTTTACTGCTAAAAGAGCAGAAAGTAGTTGTGCCCTTGTCTGTAGGGGTTCCATCTTCCTGACCAGAAAATCCTTCTGACAGTCTGCAAATTTTAATTACTTGCTGCTACATTTGCTCTTGCGTTTGTGTGATTGAGACAGTGTAGGGATACAGTCAGGATACTATGCATCCTGCTTCACAGAGTCACTCTTACTGAACTAGCTGAGATGATTTGCCTTTAAACCAGATGTGGTATTCAGCAGTTCTGACCAGTTAAACCAGATGTGGTATTCAGCAGTTCTGACCAGCATTCTGACCAGTTCTGGAGAACCAGTAGCGGAAATTTTGAGTAGTTCAGACAACTGGCAAATACCACCTCTGACTGGCCTCGCCCCCCCCCCCCCCAATCTATTCTCTGCCTCCCCAGTCCCAGCTAAGCTGGTTCTTCTTTTGTTGCCCTGCACAGGAGAACGGGGCTGGAAAGCAGGTTAGCGGGGTGGGAAGGGAATGGGATTTTGCCATAACCTTCC